>OZ023275.1:17926293-18626020 GCA_964007475.1 Hybos culiciformis | reverse complement strand
TGATAATATTTATAGAAGTTTCTATGTTTTATAAGTTTGGATGCTAAACGGATAATTTTTTTACACACAAAAACAAGTATTTAAAAAAAAGTTTTTTGAACAACAACAACATCCTTTTGGAAAACGCCTAAAATCAACAACAACACACACCTTTTCCAAAAGAACAAAAAATTACATATTAAATTAAAGTATATTTTTTATTTAACTCAATTTGACTTTATGACTCTTTGGGTTTTTTCAGAATGAGACATAAAATCAACTGACTTTAAGTCCCTTAAAAAATTGACTTTATGTCCCTTTTGAATGAGACATAAAGTCAGTTGACTTTATGTCTCAAAAATTGAGACATAAAGTCAACTGACTTTATGTCCTGTTGATGTTGTGACACCCCACCATATATATATGTAACCAATAAAAAAAATAAAATTATAATTTTTTCTTTCCTCAGATAATATCTGATAGATATAAAATAAAGAATTACATGAGAGTAATATTCAAGTTATATTTTATTGGTTTCCTTAAATGATATGTGAATAAAGGCAATAATCATTCTCGAATGTATAACGATTTTTAATATAAATATAGGGATTTTTTTTATTCTTATTCCATATAAACGGATATTTTATTGGACTGTGTGTTTTATAATAGAAATTTAATGTTATTTCCTTCCAAATTAATAGGTAATACTTTTCTCCCAATTTTAGAACAAATTTTAAAAATTTTAGATAACATGAATATTTTGCATTGTAATATCAATAATTGACTATATTTTATCCTCTATTAGTTTTAGAAGACTAAATTAAAAAAGAATTGACAATAAATTGTAAAATTATGGGAATTTGAATTAGATATTGTAGCAATAATCTGTTTAATAGTCGTAAGTTTATCCACTTTTAATCGAATCTTAATTATTTTTGTGATCATTTTTTTTATAGTAACATTATCGATATCAATAATCTTATAAAAAATTAAATAAATATATATATTGGTTGGTATGTATTGTAAATACAATAACATTTTGTTGGTTAAAAAATAAAAATTATCCCGTATTTATAAAAAAAAAAGACAGAATGAAAGAAAAATTCTTTAAGAATGAAATACCAATTTATCTTTTGACTAATGTGTTTAAAATTGCATTGCAAAAGTCTTTGACTAAAAAAGTTTTTATCTAAATTTTATTATTTTATTATAAAAGCATACAGGACACAATTTTAAAAGTTTTATTACCCTTTTATATTCATCTGCAATAGAAGTTTAATCAATTTTTATCACATTTTTATCAAATAAGTACATGTGTGTGTAAGATGTGTGTATTAAAGGAATATACATGCTAGCTATAATCATACCGTTTCTGCCTTTTAAAAAAAAATTTATTCAGCATGACTTTAAGTGGGGCAGAAGTATTGGAAACAAAAAATAATCTGAATTAGTCTCGTGAATCAGTCTCGTGCCACCCAATTAGCTTTCAGCAATCTATTTAATACAAAAATTGGAAAACTAAAAGGATCATGTAGAAATAAACTCAAAATATCAAAGATAGTTAAAACAAATAATAGTAAGTTCAATTTAGTAAAATAACTATAAATTAATTTTTGGTTGGTTTGAAAAAACTTAAAATTAAGATAAGTAATTCTTGATAAAACTACTACCAAATATTATTATATAAATAATTTTCTTCTTCAATCTAGTAGTTCCACATTTTTTTCATAAAATAAAGCCCTTAGGTTGAACGAACAAAATTATCTTATATGTAGAAATTTGGCCAATATTAGCAGAATATTAAGAGCAAAAAAAAAATTCAACCAAGAACATTGACCATAAATGTGAAAACTATATAAAAAAAATAAAAATTTTTTTGTCATCATCATATCGCTTCTTATATGTATGTGATAATAGCTACTTTCCACTTCAGATTGTGAACTAAAAATAAACTTTAATGTTTTTAATATGAATGAATTTATTTTTGGCAATAAAAATGAATGAGAAGCTAAACTTTGTCCTTAGAAAAAAAAAAAATACTTATGGAAAAAAAAAAAAGATTCAATGATAGTATTCGTGAAAGTTTTTTCTTTTCCAAAAATTCATTTAAACTTCCTCTTGCTATTTATCACTACTTGTCAATTAAACTCTAATTTTGGGTTTGTAACTTTATGCTCTATGTAGAAGTACTGAATACATTATAAAACTTTTTTTAGTTCAAATCTGAATTAAAATGAAGAAATATTTTAATTTCGTTCAAGAATAAGTAGAAAATTTCGAACTGAGTATTAATGTGTACATTCATAACATTAGATTTCTTACAAATCTTTATCTGAAATAAATTAAAACGATATCAAATTGAACTTAAATTAATTAAAAAAATTTTATATTATATAATTTTATATTATATAACTATATAATCAACACTGTACTTAATCATTGACAGCCAGACAATAAATTCTGTAATAATTTTAAAATAATATTTACCTTAAAATGAAAAGCCTAATAAGGAAAATAAATTTTCTATCATTGCAAGGAAATTGAGAAAACTTATAAAAGTATTTCCTTTCACCTCGATTAAGTGAGATTTTTCAGCAAGAGGAATAAAAATATTTTTCTTCAAAAGAAAAATGATATCAAAAAAGTTTTTCCTTTAATTTTTCTTCTTATAGTTTTTCTTCTTTTTTTTGCTCTATATAAATTATATGATTCTTCCATTTAGTTATGTTATGTTTTTTTTGTTTTTGATGATTTAAGTTTTATTGATCTTTCATCAAGTTTTGATTGCGTGATATAAAAAAAAAATAGCAAAGGATCAAATTAAGGATTTATTATTGTTTATGGTTTTATGTTGAAAAAGTCATGTGGTACTCAAAAGTCGTTAACAGCACGCGTTCAAGGATATAACACTTTTTTTTTCTCATTTCTTAAAGTTTTCCATTTGGAAAAAGAAAAGTTTTTAATTGCTAATTATTAAGATGATTTATATTTGGAATGTTGTAAGAGGAAGAAAATTACGTACATATTTATATTATATACATATATAGACATTTTTAAGATGAAAAATTATACAAATGTTAGGACCTAATTGGAATCATGTGTATGTATTTTACATGAATTAAGCCTCACGTATTTGCGATATTAGTCTTATTTAATTGTGTTATTCATTAAATGTTTTCATAAAAAAAGGAAAAGTGAAAAATTTATATAATGTTAAGGTTTTCCTCTATGTAAAAATTTTCTTTCATATGTGCGCTGTTAAAAAACAATTTAAAGTTAATTAAATTAAAACTATCAGAAAGTACACATAAGATTCATTCAACATTTTTAGAAAATTCATTTCGAACTAGAAAAGATTATTGAAACTATGTTTACCTATACTTAATTTCAAAAATTGAATATGTACTTGGGTTTATTGTCTAGTTTGGAGATCATAATCTCAATTCTCAATAATATCCAATTCTTTTGTACTTCTGTAGCTTAAAAGTATAAGTATGAAAAAATATTTTTACCTAAGTACTCAAGAAAGAAGTGAATTATAAAAATCAATCTTTTAGATTTTTTAGACTCGGCTTATGTATATTAGATTACTATATGATGCCGACTACCTGTGAGCTGTTAAGTTCATAAAAAGCCTAATTCTAACATAGTATTTTGATTCAAAAGAGTTTTACTTCAATCGCAAATAAAAAGTATCTTATTGTTTCAAACTTTATGTATGATTCTATGCTATCAAACATTAATGCGCAGGTCTTTTAATACTTTTAAAATTTCTGTAAGAAATGAAATTATTCACTACCAAAAATAATAACAATTTTTATTTTTTTATTCAGTTGCAGTCGGAATTCTGAATGAAGAGTTTTAAGCACAAATTTTCAGTGAAAATGCCAAGAAGTTAGTTTTCGTATGATTAGTGCACAATACATTTCAAAAATATTCAAAAATTTGAGAAATTAAAAACATAACGAACGAAAATTTAGGAATTTAATGATTAGCAATAAATATCACCGAGAAGTTCGTTGAATTGATCTTTACCTCTATCCTACCAAAGGCTCATATTTCAAAGAAAAACGAAAAATTTTGATCAGTGTGCGATTAATAAAATCAATTTTATTACTTTTTTTTTATTTTCAATCTCAAAACAAATTTGTTTAATAAAATTTACAAATTATTCCTTTTGTTTTCAAATGAAAACCCTTTTTTTTTGTTTTTGTTTTTTTGACCGCACAAAACTAATTTTCCTTTTCATCAATTTTAATGTTTGTTTGTTTGGATAGAATCCTTTTTTTTTGTTGTATGTGGTGATAACTAATAGACCTGCAAAATTTCCTTTCTCAGTTTTTTTTTATTTATTTTTATTAATTTTACCCAATAATTTTGTTGAAAAGGTTCTAAAATAAACAATAATAAATTATTTCCATTCATTTTTATTATTAGGTATAAAAAGTATATTTATTTATTTATATTTATTTTGAATAATTATACAAAAAAATGTTTGTTAAAAAAAAATTCTTAATAATAATAACAAATTTTAAATTTTAATTTTAATATAAGATTGGAATTATCCCGCCAAGTTCTTACTACACTATCAGAAATATTTTCTCGTATTTTTTTCTTTGTCTCAATCTATACCAATATCTTATTGGAATTGCCCAAAAATGACATTTTCTGTCCCATATGTTAATGTTGCTCTAACATACTTATCATATAATCTACATATTATATTATTTACTTTATTCTTTCTTTCAACAATATAATACAAAATAATGAAATTAAAATTCAATTCTTTTTTTTTCAAATGTTTCTCAAGTTTTCAAATAATTTTCCTGCAACAACAACAAATAATACACCTTGATGAAACATTTGTACATATACAATATAATACAAACATACATTATGTACATATATGCTTATTTATTTACATTTTATTTTTTTTTTCATTCAATTTTTCCCTTTTTAGTTCCGCCGGATATGTGACACTTGTATTTACGTATACAAAAAAAAAATAAAAAAGGAATGGTATAATGAATGTTAAAAACAGTCGTACACTTTAACGATTTCCTGAAGTGACGGATTAAATATATTACATTTTAGTACATATATACCTACATTCATATATATATATATGTAAATTCACCATCGCAAAAAATTGTAATAAATTACCTTTTGATTGCGCTCTTTTATTTTGTTTATCAAGAGTTATTTTAATTCCCCTTTGACTTTATCCCAGAAATAAACTTCGGAAAATTAAGTATAAATGTTAGAAATTTTCATAAATAAGTGAATAAAATTTATTTTTATTGTCATTTAAAATCTGTTTTAATAGAGATATTTTTTTAAATGGTTTTCAAATTTATTTATTTATATATTATAATTGGGATTTTTGTTAGGCGAATTAAAAGTCGAAGGATGCCTAAAAAGAACTATTCACGTATTGGATTTAGCAGCAAAATAATTGAAGTAAAAATGACAAACCAATTAACTCCTATTTAAAGTACTTTATGTTTTAAGTATCATATTAAATGAAGTAATTAAAGTATTTGGCCTTGTTTTTTTAAAAATATCACCAAGCATTCTATTCCTCTCAGAAATGTAAATTTATTAAATTTATAAAAAGACCGAACTGTGTTTTTTCTTTAAGTACCTGCCATCTAGAATATATACATGTTACTATAAGACGTTTTAATGCACGAGAAATTCCACAATCTTCTCCACTTTCACCAAATCTAATGTAATATCCACGATTCTCAGTTCAAGAGTTATAAACTATCATATCAACAGAATCAGATAAAAATTTCATATTTTAAATTTCTTAACAGTTTCTATGTTGATTGTAGATACACATAAAATTGGAACTGTGCCCTGATTTTTATGATAATTAATATATGTTACTAGTGTATAATATGTCGACTGAAGCAACCTTAAGACAAAATGCTTAGCACCCCGATTGGGTTTAAGAACGGATTTTATTGAAAATTGGTATTTAAATGAGAGCGAATGTTTTTGTCATATTTCTTATATTTTTAAGAAAATACCATAAAAACCTTAAAACATATACAAAGAAACAAGATTTTAATGTAAAATCTCAAATAATAAAATCTGTGTAAGCTCAACATAACATGAAATATTTTACTAATTCGAAGAAAATAATTATCTTCACTACATTCATCGACTTATCGAACAATTAAATATCAATATAGTACAATTAACAATTTAAACGCTGAAAAACTAAAGTCTTATGTTTTATCAATTAAATGAAGAATATTTTATGTTTTTCATTAAAAGCTTTTCATTCATTTTTTGAAAATAAAAAATAAGTTGAGAAATAATAATGAAATAAAGAACAACATATTGAAATTGCCACTATCCGGTTAACTTCCTTGCAATTTGTGAATAATTTCTTAGCTTATAATAATTATAATGAAAATGCACTTAAAAACTAAATTGAGGGAAAACTATAAATTTATTAAAAGTGGTTTTTTTTTTGCTTTCTTTTTAATTCTATTAAAAGGAGCTTTTCAGGTGCTTTAATGAAATTAATTATTTTGTGGGAATTTTTTTTTTCTCTTCTTTGTAACATGGGTAGATGGAAATTAAAGTGGATGTTTTTGTTGCAAAGAAAAAATGTATTTGCTTAACTTTTTTTTTTTTGTTTATTTCATTATAATTCCTCCCATAGTGCATAATGAATGAATTAGAATTTTTATTTTTCCAATGTACATATAATACATACAGAGCGAAAAAAAAAAACAAAATAACACAAAAAGAAATAAAGTTTCCGTCAAATGAAAAAGCAATGTTTTTCTTTTTCGTATTTTGTATATTTATTGAGAAAATAATTACAATAGAAAACAATAAATTATTTTGATTTTTTGTATGCCAACAGAATATTTGCATATAAAATTCCTTTGATGTCCTTGATAAAGAAAAATCAAATAAATTTTCCTATTTTCTTACAATGTGTCAAAATAATAAAATAAACAGAAGCTAAATTAGAAGTATTTAGCAACATTTGAATGAAAATGTTTTTGGTAATTCGGTTCATTTGTTTGGGAATAATGTTCCAAAAGATTCGTTACTTAGTTATTGGAATATAGTCTTTGAATCGGATTGATGACAGTTACATCTTAGTTACTTTCAAAATATTATTTATTTATTTATTTCCAGATGCTTAATACACAAGAGTCATATTTACATTAATACTTATTTCTATATCACGCATAATTGAATTTAATTTAATCTGTATAAGATACTGAACTTATCAATTCATAGGGCATAATATATAACCCTGAACTATTTACAATTGAAACTTCATTTACAATCGTGGAAACAGTCACAACAACTAGTTCATCAAGTATATAAAATTCTTACTTGAACTCCTGGCCAACGAATTTTTGCTGCTCTAGTAGGCAGTAAAACTATGGTTATATATCTTACACCTAACGTTTATTTTGATAGTAATTTGTTCTAGAAAATTTAAAATTTAAAGGGGTATAATTTCGAAGACGATTTGGCATATTGATGATAGTATGTTTCCAAAAATATTTATTTAGCTAATACAAATTACGCATCAAGTATTTTGTTCATAACGATGCTTATTTTCAACCATTTTTTTTGCCCCCAACATACACATAAAAATTTGTGAACACGAACTGTAATGAAAATGAAAATGACAGAATACACTATCTGTACGTATATATATATGCATTACATACAACAATGTGATCATAGATTTTCTATATAAAATGAATTTTTAATTTGATATTAAAATAAAATACCAATAATACCATATTCTACTTTAAAATTGGCTTTTTCTATCTAAATATATATTTTACACATTTAAATATTCAACATTCCTATAGATAATTATATACATATATAATATCTAAAACAAAATCCCCAAAAGCCAGAATACTTTAAAATATACTATAATCTATAATCCATTTGGTTACACAACTAGTTTTGTTTATCCCGTAATTACAAAAACACATGTCAGTGTATAGAAAATTTGTGTTCACCATATATATATATATATGTATTATGTATTTTGGTTTTATTTTAGACTTTTCAGAAAATAATTAATATGACTTTTTTTTTTATTTTATTCATTCTAATGGCCTTATTATTACACTATATAAAATTCTGTAACGAAAGAATTTGAAGAAAAAAGTGAATAATATAATGTTGCTTAAAAGGTACTGACTAACCGAAATAAATTACACTTAATATAAGATTGTTTAGATGAATTAAAGTTCTTCACGAATTTTTGAAAATTGTAATTGCCGTCATTGATTATGTTTTTTTTTAGCAATATTGCAGTTTATTTTAAAGGATTGCAGTACAGATTGATATTGAACAAATTGACGTAAATTCTACCTAGTATATTAGTTAGACAAATTCTATAGTAAATTTAAAAAAAATGTTTGCATAACCTTTAAAAATGTATTTAAATAAACTAGCCATTTACTAAAAAAAAAACATAATTCTTTAAACACTTTATTATATATATTTTTAAATTGTCCTTGATTTTTTTATAACACTTTTTCTTAAGGGCAAATAAAGGTATTAAACCTATAAATAACATGTTGTGTCTAATAAAATGTTATTTACAGCTTTTGAAATGTTTTGATAATAAAAAAATGTATATATAATTTGAAATTCAAAATAATCGTTTTAAAAGATTTATTGATTTTTTTTTTGTTCATGAATTTTAATAAATAAATGTAAAATTTGGATTTAAATATCTTGAAATGTAGCATTTTATTATATAACTTTAAATATATCTAGAAGAAAATTTACTTAATGAATGACATTTTAACAGACTGAAAAAATTCTGTTAAGAAGGAAAAAAAAAATGTAGACAAACGTACCTTGATTGTGATGAAGTTATTTAAATTCAGATGACAATTTGCACAGTTTAAAAAATTTTTAATTTAATGTTAAAGTTTCAGCGATTCGTTCTTCTTGCTATAGTTGAACATATATTTTAGATAGGTTTTAGATCTATGCTCTATATTTGACTATAATTTAGTTTTAAAAAGCTCTTGAAAGTTTTTTCGGCTCCAACTAATTTATGTTTTCTTAACCAATGTGATGCGGTTTTATATTCCAGTTCGATGTAAACATCTCTATTACCTCACAATTCTAACGTTATTCGCTGTTACTTTAAAGTTAGTCTAATAAAATTAATATTAAAAATTCTATAGAACCTAATAAATTCAATATCACGTACATAACTCGTTATTCTATTAAATGTTAGATAATTTTTTTGTATTTAAATTACAAAAAAAAAAAAAACGATGAGATAAATGGATGAAAAATTATTCCCGAAAAAACTCTTTTTAATTGCAATTACATTCAAATTTGTCGAATATTTTCTCATTAAAACTATTACAACCCATTACAAACTGTTTTCAAGTTTTTATAAAGAATGAAAAACAACACAAAAATGAAAATAAAAAATAAAAAAAAAAAAAATTAAGACCATTAAAATAATAATGAGATTTTCTTTAAAATTTTGTTTACTCAACTATGTTATAATGAATTATTTTTTCAAGTAAAATGAAAATTGTTTTTCAATGTTGAAATTAAAAACAATTACTTTGTTTTTTCTTGTGAGTTTTTTTTTTTTTTAGTAAAGATGCTCTCAAAATTTCATATTTGTTTTGTATTTTACTGTTTTTACATTCATTAATTGATTTTGTTTTTTAATATTAGATTTTGGCTTAAAAAGTGAGCGATTACCCTAAGCTTCAAAAATATAGTTTTAAAAGAATAATTATTATAAGACGCTTAGATTGTTTGAAAATTAATTTTTTTTTTCAAATACTTTATCTGAATAATTTTATTTCTGGTAAATTATTTTTAAAAAATAAATAAAAGTTTAAGTTTTAAAGATATTAAAAGCATTCTATGAGAATCGCTGATTCACCTCAGCATTGTAGAGTAATGAACAAAAATTTTATTCTTATTTTGTTATAAGGTTTTGCTTATACAGACCATACTTAAACTTTGAGAGCAGTTAATACTTTTTATAGTTTAAGTTGAAGCAAAGAAAATAGAAGTACTAAGAAGGGAAACGCAGAATAAAAATAATTTTAGACAAGGATATCATACTTTTTTTTTTTATTTTAATTTTATATGAAAATTGGGATTTAAACGCGTCATCAAAATTTATTTTAAATTTTTATAATGAATTTATAAATTAAATATTAGTGACAAATACAACTAAAAATAGTTAGGTCAAAAAAAAAATGTTTGATCGTTTCACTTCTTAATCCTTATATTTTCTTTGGTGTATGCTAGTGTCTACAGTACAATATAGGAATGATTCGTGATTTTTCTTTAATAAAATCGTACCAGGACACAACCAGTAAGAAAAATTTAAGCTCTCTTCGAAAAATGGATAACTACTTAATTTATGAATTTCATTAAACGATGCTGAGTTTTTTTTTAGCAATTATTAGCATTCATATCTGAAATTGTAAATAAATACAACAGTCATATAACAAGTTACAATCCAAATATACCAAAAATTTGAAACCATTAAGAAAAGAAAAAATAATTTAAAATTTAAAGAATTCAAAATATTTCATATATAAAATCGATTGAAATAATAAAATAATATTTTATTGGCTTTCTTTTCCTTAAAGATTTCTATTTAATATAAATTTCATAATTTTTTTCTTAAATCATCTTATTATTTTTATTTTTTCTTTTTTCTTGATAAAAATTACATTTTGATAGCATAATAACAATTGTTATAAGATTTCTTTTTATTACTTTTCCGGGGAGTAGTAGCTGGCAAAAAAAAAGAAAATTTATGAAAGATTTTCCAATTTTCCACTTGCTACATATTTGCACATAAATTATTATTGTACAAGAACAATATTCTTTAATGTTATTTTTTTTTTGTATTTTTTGGATCTCATCCTTTAAGGAAAAAGTTATAAAATATTTATTTCTATTTCTTATATGCAATTTTTATATTATTTTCGATTTTTGTTGCAAAAGTCTTTTTAGAAAAAAAAAATAAAATAAAAAATTTGACAAGATATTTCATAAAACATTTTTGCTTTAATTACTTTAGTTGTAATACCTAAGCAATAATAATTAATTGAATTCTTTTTGTATTGATTTTTGAAACAGGTTTACAACTTTCTTACAACACATAAATGTTTAAATTTTAGTAATTTTATAAATTTAATTTTTTATTTATATTAATTTTTGAAGGGAGTGATAGAAACAAAAGTTCTCCGTAAAATATGCTTAATAATATATTACGAATATATTCAAAGTATGGAAATTGATGTAAAGATAATTAGAAAATATTATTAACCTGAATTTTTAATCAAAAAACGAAAAATAAATACATTTTTGTTTAAAATTCTTAAACATATATCAATAACATATACCAAAACTTAATCAACTGTTCACATAATCACCCTGTAGTGCCTGAAATGTTAACAAGCCACAAATAAAGTATTTGTAACATAATTGTATTGTAATGAAGTGCAATTTAAGTGTTAAGATATGAAAAATTTAAAATAGTTTGAAATTTCTTTTATTTCTAACATTTGTTGAATGTTCTGAAGAATGTAGAAGTTAGTTTTTCTGTGTTTTTTTTTTTTGTCTTTCTTTTTCCTTATTCTAAGAAAATTTATCCTGAAGGGATTTGAAAAATAAATCATTAAATTTTTTTTTTTTTTTAATGCTTCTCTAAATTTGAAAATTTGTAAGCAATAGTGTGAGCACTATACAAATTTCCACATTTCTGATTCCCGTATAATGTTGTATGAATATACATATGTTTTTATTATTATTATTGTACAATTTACTTTAAAAAATATTTTTCCAAAATAATGTAAATCAATGTTAACTTATTAGCTGAAAATTAAAATGCACTATATAATGATGTGAGATACATTCGATAGTGATGGATACAATTTGTGTAATGTAAATAATGTTTTTATCGAATTCGCTATTAAGTCGAATATATGGTTTTCATATATTTATATTTCTTATATATTTAACTAAGTTTTTTTGAGCGGTCTACACTTACATAATGTTAATACTTTTTTAAAGCTACAAGAATTAAATTAGATTTTTGTCAACAAGGAATTTGAAAATTAACATTTTAAATTATTTACAACAAGTTTATTAAGTTTACAATATTCATATAAAGAAATTTAAAGTAATTTGGAGTTTAATAAAAAAAAAACAACCAAAGTACTTTTATTACGATAAGTGGTTAATAAAAGCTTTGTAATAAATAAACATTTTTCAATACACTAACTAATTGATAGATCAAATGCTGCGCTTCTAATAACATCACGACGGTAGACAAAATGACAACAAAAAAAAATAAATAAAGAATTTATTTTTTCCAGATAAATAAACAAAAAATATTTTTACTAACAACATCACAATGTTTATGTTTTTATTTCTGTGAGGGACATTAAATTGTTGCATTTAAAATTCTCATGACATTGCTGGCTAAATTATATATGTTCAATGCATGCATATAATATATATGTTTAGTATAATTTTCATTTTTCTATTTAATATTTTAAAATTTATACCATGAAATCAATTTTAATATTAGATAATGTATCTGATAATTCAAAAGAATGTAAAAAAAATATTATAATGGTCACAATTTAATCATAATTTTTCGTTATATCAAAATATGTGCGTTATACATTACCCAAAAATACGACATGTTATCCATTTAATTTATTATTTTGATATTTTAATTTCATTATTATTATTTGAAATTGTTTTTTTTTTTAACTAGGTATGTATACATTTTATATAATATACGTATAGGTGATGTCTAAATAAACAGATAGATTTACTTTGCTATAGTAGTATATGTATGGAAATAGTCATAGATTTATATGAAATAGATATACCAATGTTCAGATGAATTTATAGTTTTATATATAAAAGTTTGTATAAATTTATAATATATAAAAATATTAGTTTTAATGTTATTAGAAAATTAGAATTCAGCATTCAGTAATAATATATTTTGATAAAAAAAATGTTATACAGAACTTCAATGAAATATTAAAATTTAAAAGTTATTCCTAGGATAAAATTTTTATTATCGCAATCAAATTAATTTTTTATTATATTATGTGCACCTAAATATAAATTATTTTTATAGAAAAGTTAGCATAGTTTGTTTCTGTAGGTTAATTATTTTATTGCTAATATCTGTTACACAATAATTATTTTTATGTAAATTTGTTCTTGGACATTTATGTTGTTAGTTTCTCTACCAAATAAAAAGAAATTAAAAATTTAAAATAATCCAACTATAATTATCATCACAAATTTGATAAATTAATATAAATTTGTCTAAAATAAGCCTAATTTCAAATTTGCAAAAAAATTACCACTCGCTTTTCAAAAATTTTGTTAAATTATATAATAATCATATTTTTTAATTTTATTTGATTATTTATTAGTTGATAGTAACTGGTAACTAACTTGCGTCATGAAATTTTTCCTGCAAAGAACATAAAATATTGATCAAACTTTAATTAAAAAAAAATAAAATAAAATACGACCAGAAAAGTTATATTAGTTTTAAGTAAAATTTGTTATATTGTCTAAAAAATATGAGATTCTTCAAAAATTGTTGCAGAAAAAAGAAACCAGAGTTAAAACCTGGAGCAATTTTGGATCAAGTTATTTCACAATCTTCTGCTAGTGCTAATAAATGTCTTCTTTATAAATTGGCAAACTATAAAAGGGGTAAAATTTCCAAAATGATGTAATAAAATAAAATTTTGTCGTGGTTTCATTTAATACAAAAATTTCTTGTGTTTCAGATAGAATATCGAATATTTGACAAAACATAATTCTTCATTTTAACTTTTTTTTTTCATTCTAGGAGGTGATTTAATTGATGCCATAAATTCGGGTGGGCAAATTGCTGTTGAGCAACTGATTCGTGAACAGTTTGGGGTTTTTATGTATAATAATGGTAAAGGACAAGTTATAAATAGAGCGGAATTTTTAAGATGGAAATATCGGGACAATAATGCTGTTGTTATTCCTATTGAAGCATCATTGTCATCTCATGATCCCCTTGGCAAATGGGTTGATCATAAAGCTTGTTGGCAAATGCAATATCGTGGTGCTTTAGGAGAAAGTCTATTGCATGTTTTAATTATATGCGATACAAAAGTGCACACAAAACTTGCTCGAATATTATTAAGAGTATTTCCTTGTTTAGCTTTGGATGTAATGGAAGGTGAAGAATACCTGGGTGCAAGTGCTTTACATTTATCTATAGCTTATAGCAATAATGAACTAGTTGCTGATTTGGTTGAAGCAGGAGCACTTATTAATCAGCGAGCAATTGGTAGTTTCTTTTTACCCCGTGATCAGCAAAGAAATGATCCAGTGAAATATACGGATTATGAAGGTTTGGCATATTTAGGAGAATATCCATTGGCGTGGGCAGCTTGTTGTGCCAACGAAAGTGTTTACAATCTTCTAATTGACTGTGGTGCTGAGCCTGATGCACAAGATACCTTCGGAAATATGATTCTACACATGGTTGTTGTTTGTGATAAACTGGTAAGTCTAGATTTGTATTTTACTAAATTTATTGTAAAATTACAGATATATCTGTTTTTAGGATATGTTTGGATACGCTCTACGACATCCGAAAACACCTGCACGAAACGGAATTGCAAATGATCAAGGTCTTACGCCATTAACACTGGCTTGTAAGTTGGGTCGTGCTGAAGTATTTCGTGAAATGTTGGAATTGTCTTCGAGAGAATTTTGGAGATACAGTAACATTACTTGTTCAGGATATCCTCTGAACGCTTTGGATACACTACTTCCTGACGGCAGAACCAGTATGTTGAATTAATTTTACATATTATGAATTTTTGATGTTATCTTTGAACCAAAACACTTTAATTTTAGACTGGAACTCAGCACTTTTCATCATTTTGAATGGAACAAAAGAAGAGCATCTGGATATGCTGGATGGTGGTATCATTCAAAGATTATTGGAGGAGAAATGGAAAACTTTTGCACAAAATCAGTTTCTCAAACGATTACTTATTTTATTTGTACACTTGTTTTTTATGTCAGCATCAGTGTATCTTCGACCAGCTAATATTGATAGTGACGATGATGATGATGAAAATGGAAAAGGTGAACATAAAAAAGAAGATGAAGGTATGGATATTACTACTGTTGTCAGATATTGTGCGGAAATGGCAACAATATGTGGTGTTTTAAGCTTTTTAATTTTTCAACAAGGTGACGAATTAAGAAATCAAGGTCTATCAGCATTTCTGAAACAACTGGTATACTAATGAAGAGTACATGTACATTGTACAGTGTATATTTACATTGATATTAAAATATTTTTGTTTTAATCTTTAATTAAAGGGTCATGCCCCAGCTAAAGCAATATTTCTGGTTTCTAACATATTAATTATTTGTTGTATTCCCTGTCGTATCTTCGGAGATAAGGAAACAGAAGAGTCTCTTTTAGTATTTGCTGTGCCAGGAAGTTGGTTTTTGTTGATGTTTTTTGCTGGGTAAGAATATTTTTTACAAGACTGTAATTTAAAACTAAGAAACTCGTACCTATTTTTGTAATTTGGAAATTTTTTAACAGTTATTTAAACTTTCAGAGTCATTGATAGAGATTTTTCAATTTTAGGGCTATCCGATTGACCGGTCCATTTGTTACCATGATATATTCAATGTTAACAGGAGACATGTTCACGTTCGGAATAATTTACACAATAGTTCTGTTTGGTTTCTCCCAGGCGTTTTATTTTTTATTCAAGGGTCATTCACAGGTCGAATCAACATTATTTAACAACTATGCTAGCACCTGGATGGCCCTTTTCCAAACAACATTAGGTGATTACAGCGTAAGTAGATAGTGTTTACATTAAACTTCAATATAACTTAGATTTAATAACTTCTTTCATAGTATCAAGATCTTAATCAAACTACTTATCCAAATTTATCAAAAACCGTATTTGTAATATTCATGATTTTTGTACCAATTCTTCTTCTCAACATGTTAATTGCTATGATGGGTAATACTTATGCACATGTTATTGAACAATCTGAAAAAGAGTGGATGAAACAGGTAAATCATTTTTTAAATGCTAACTGAATAATTTATATAAAATTTATTTTGAAGTGGGCTAAAATTGTGGTCACATTAGAGCGAGCGGTTCCTCAAAACGATGCAAAAAATTATTTAGAAGCATATTCTATTCCATTACCTAGCGCTGATTCTGGACTGGAGCAAAGAGGTGTTATGGTAATAAAAAGTAAAAGTAAAACTCGAGCTAAGCAACGAAAGGGAGCTGTAAACAATTGGAAGGTAACCTATACATTTAAAAAATGTCAAATATATTGTACTAAAATCTGTAAATTAAATAGCGAGTTGGACGGGTAACCCTACAAGCATTGAAAAAACGTGGTATGACCGGCGAAGAAATGCGTAGAATGATGTGGGGTCGAGCCTCTATCACAAGCCCAACAAAAGTATCGAAAAAGAAACATAAAGATCCTTACAATATTTACATTGAAAATAATAGTGCTATTGGAACTGCCATGAATGTTATGTCCTTTACTCAAGACATCTTGATTTCTCCAGATTTACCGAAAGAAACATTTATTGAAGATCCTAAACTGAAAAAGAAAGGTAAATCAGCAGCAGCTGCCAAACTTGCAAGTGCTGGAACAACTGCAACTGCTAGTCCAAGTACCATAGTGGATCCGTTAAGAGAGTTAGTATTGATATCAGAAATTCCATCACCAACAGATCAAAATTATATATCAAATGTAAAGAACTTAGCCAATCAAGCATCAGTTTTGAGTGAAGAACAACAAAAAAAAGCCATTGCGCTTTCAACACAACCTGGTGTTGGACCTTTAAAACCTCAAATAAATGCGGGCCCCGATCCAGGAACAGAAATCACAAACTTGCAGGCGATGTTTACAGAACCCAAACTTGATCCTGAAATTGAGCGCGCATTTTATAGAAAACTTGAAGCGTTGGACGATACTGAAGATAGTGATGGCTTTATTGAAAGACCTGTACTAGGAAAGATTTCCTTATTAAGACGTGCAAAATCTGCAGTTTCAAAAACTGCTGCACTTAAAACTGTTCCCGATGAACGATTTCCATTATTTAATTTTGCTTGGGAAATTAATCAAATTAATCATGATATTGGGAATGGATTTTCAAATCAAGCTTACATTAACAATGATGAAATCATTCAAATTGAAGCAGAAGTTGAAGATGAGAAGAGCAATCCAGTGAATGACGACGATGACGACGTTGTAACTGTGGAAGAAGTTAAACAAAAAATGACTGAATTTCATTTACGTCGTCGGTCGCCACCCGAATCTGAAAGACAAAGACGTAATGGCAAAAGTGCAAAGACACGAAGACACAAAAATAAGTAAGTATTCTTTCAAATATCCTTAATTATATTTATTATGTTTTTCTACCTTCGCAGAATATCACCCGAAAATTCTAGTGAAAATAAAAAATCTCAACGAGGAAAATCAGCTCCTCAGAAGTATTCGACGTCAAGAAATGGTAGATCCGATTCACCACCTGATCCACTGGAACCTTGGAGTACTAGAGAACTGCAGAGCATAAATAAAATTTTAGAATCATAAAATGTTAAAAATTATTTTGAAATTTTAAAAAAGCATAGTAATTTTATTAGAAATCCATAACTTTGGCAATAAAAGTATTTTTTAGCACTAAACAGAATACATATTTTGCATCAAGGTTTACAAGTTTTCTGTTTCATATTGCATAAGAACCTGAAAGATGGTTTGATAAAAGTTAACTAGAGTTAAGAAGATATTAATAAGTGTTTATTGCCAATTACTTTTGTTAACTGTTTCACAAATTTATACTTTCGGTTACAGAGTTGGGAGCTTCTAAATGATGAAAGATCCGCTTTTTTCTATGATGTGCAACTTATATGCCTGTTCTTAATGAAATTATCTGACAGAATGATTATTTCAAAAATTAATTTTTCTATGAAAAATTTCTTCTGATATGAAGAAAAAAAAAAGTTTTCTCTTTGGCATAAGGCTTTTTTGGTTTATGGTTTCCATTACTCATTGAAGTTGAAGAACGTAAATTTTAAGTTTTAACAATTTTAAGTGGATTTTTCCTAATTTGTTTTATTTTTTTTATTTTTTTTCTCTCTCTTATTCTGGAAATCTCATTTAAAATTTTAAAACTTTTGAGTTTTTTTTTTTACTATTGTGGTGTGGCAAAAAAAAGCTTGAAGTATTTTAGCATTAAAGTTAATAAATTACTTTTATTTTTCAAATAAAATGTTTTAATAAGGAAGCAAAAAAAAAAAAAAATTTTTTAAAGCAACTAGAACTTTTTTAATTTTCTTTTGCGGATTTTCAAAAAAAAAAAAATTGAAAATGTGTGAAATTAGTAAAATAATGAAAAACGATAAGTCAAATTCACGTTAACTTTAAATTCAGTAAGTATAGTAGTTCATAGGATTTCATAGAATATTTTGTTTGAGAATACATTTTATTTTAAAATTCAATTTTTGATGTCGAATACCAATTCGTTAAATAATCAATCTATCATGTCTTTTAATTGGCCTAACTTCCCTTGGCAATAATCAGTCTTTTCATCATATATACATTACCTTGATGTATTTATATTTTTCATTTGATATAGTATATCATAATAATATAACAAAAAGGATAATTGCGAACAAAAAACGCTCAAAACTATCAAGAGAGCAATCAAGTTCATAACAACTCTAGAACGTTATATCTTCTGGATTTCAAGAATTTCGTTGTCTTTAATTTTTTAACTCGTCATTTTTGACAATCTAGAGGTCAAGTCAATTAAACAATATATTTCTTAAAGCTTTGGTAACATATTTTTTTTGTGGATTTCACATAATTTATGAATGATTATTACAGATTCAGGTTAAAATAATAAAAATTCATATAATATATTTAAAACTAAAATAATTTTTGCATATATGTATAATATGTCAATCGATAAAATAGAAAATTGAAAAATTTTTGTTTGTTTAATTTTTTTTATTGCTTTTAACTTGAAATTTTGGTCCATGTTTACATTTCCTGTTACAAATGTTGCCTTTGTAAGTATATAATGTACGTTTTTATGTAATTATTAATAATAAATTTTTTTTTAAATGGTTTTTATTTGTTTAAATTATTATTATTCTTTCTATAAAAAAATAATGTATTTTTTTTTTCAAAGAATTAAATGGATTTATAATTTTATAAATATCGAATTTTTATAAGGGTATTATTTGCAAAACAAAAGGTCCAGTTTATTTGCTGTTCATATGTTACATTTTTTTCGTTTTTTTTTTTCTTGTTTCAAACAATTTGAAATGATTATAGTCAGTCGCTATATTTTATATATGTATTAATCTTTGAAATTGAATTTCAATAAATACCATTTTTATAGAAGGCGAAAATTTGAGGTGAAAAACTTTGATGTAAATTATTTTGTAAGGTGTTCTGAAAATTTTTTAGTTAAATTTTGATTGCCAAAATATCTCGTGAACGGTCTATCGTGCGTTTGATACGCATTATTATTGAAAGCATGTATCCTGAATGTGGATTTTTTAATTTTCAGCCTGATCAGTGAAGGGGTTCGAAACAAAAGTGGGTTTTTTTTTTCATGTTTCCAGTTTTTCCACTAACTTTTCTCATGTAGCATATGCCCACTGTACGATATCGGAATAATTTTTTCCTGAAAGACTGAATATAGTGAATATGAGCCATTTTCTGAAAAACGGTCACAATTTTAAAGCGAAAAAAAAAATTAGCTTTCTTATGGCTAAAATAAAAATTAATTTCCTTTTTTTTACAAATACCCACTCTTAAGGCTCAGATAAAATTTCTGTTCCATTTTACAAAACACTCGAAATTAGCCAATAGCCAACAATTGTTAGTTTTTTTTTTGAGTTAATATTATCTCTATTTCTTGTTATACTATCTGAAATAGAAAGAATTAATCAATATTTATCTTGTTAAATTGCGCCGCGATGAATTGTCGATGAATTGTCTCCATGAGTTCATAATAACTAACAATCAGTTCATAAATGATCAGGGCTGAAAAAGCTCTATTCCAAGACGAAACAAAAAAACATAAACCATGTACCTATTTGGCATTTATTATAAAATTACATACAAAATTTTAACATAACAAAATCAAAATAACGTAAAACAAAAATATTAAGCCAACCGTTGTTTTTAATGCGATTACAAGAGTTGTTTAATTTAAACTTAAATTTTGATACACATTTTATTTTTTTTAAATAAAAAAAAAAAAAAGAATGTTTTTTTTTTTATGGAAAATTAACCAACACTGTTTTTTTTTATTTTTTTTTTTATTATTTTTAATGATCGAAATTAACATGACTATTTTGTGGTTTAATTAACTTTTAAATGACACGAATATTATTCAGTGTTCATTTTTACAAGATTAAAAATAAATTTGAACCGAGATTATGATGTTTAAAATTTAATTTTTTTTTTTTTATAAAAAAACAAAATAATAAATTTATTTAAAATATACCTATTTTTGCAATGTTTTTTTTTTCTAGTAAAATTATCCTTTATTACGTTTTTATATTTTGCCTTGTTTATTTTTATTTTCATTTTAAACCACACAATTAAAAATCTACATCTATACGGTTTAACGGAAAAACTTAGTCAGGTGTATAAAAAAAAAATACTGAAAAATATAATTTATGCATAAAAAAAATTAACAATTCCAAAATGTCAGATGAATCCGGAGATATACGGAAATTACGAACATCCTATAGTCAGGTCAAAACTACGATGAACATTTTGATTTTTATTTTCCAAGCATAAAGCTTACTTAAAACACACAACATTTTGTGGGAAAAACATAAAGAAGAAAATTTTCATTTTTACATCTTCAATACAAAGCGTTAATAATTATAATGAGAAAATTTTCCAATTTAAATCTTTCTAATATCTTAAGTACGTTTTCCGTCAAAAAAAAAAAAAAAAAAAAAAAACGGACTATATATCTATAATGTTTTCGTTAAGCATTTATCCGGTATAGCCGACAATCAAACTTTTTGATTGAGTTCGATCAATATTCATTATATTGTTTACATTCTCCAAGTTCATACTTCGAAACTAGAATTTTTCAAACTGCCAAAGGTTGAAATTATTTTCTAATAAAAAAATTTTAAATTTATTTAAAGTTTAAATAATGAATTCTGAAAAAATTAGTATGTGAAGTGAATCGGTCGATGTCGATAAGAGGAGCCTAAAGTAAAACAAAACAGAAATGTGCCCAAGATTTTGTATACTTGGGGCTGAAAATGAATTTCGGTATTTGAATAGATATCGATTGAATGGACCTAATAACAAATGGTTAGCCCCTGATTGTGACCAAGAAGGGCGATTGTAGAAATATTAAAACAAAATATATCAAAATGTATTTTAAATCCAAATGTTGAAAACGAACCCCGTACTTCATTTTCTTTGTATATTTTTAAGTTATAATAATCGAGTTAATGTATTTTGTGTAAAATCTATTTCGATAATGAATAAACTTTTTTTTGGTAAAATAAACATGTAAAAAAAAAATAATATTTTTTTTTTTGTAAACATTACTTAATCAAAAATTTAACTATTATTAAAATGATAATCAAATATGGATATCAAGATTAAAATAAATAATAAAATTTTATAAAAATTGATGACCATTATAACTTAATTCAATCTAGAAAATCAAATATAATATGAATAAGATATATGAATATATTGACTTACATAATAAAACAGAAAGAAAAATAAACATAAAAAAAATAGTAAAACTTTTATCAGAAATGCATTAAAAATTTAAAATGCATTATTTTTGATAAATCAACACTTCAAATAAAATAATGTATGAATTTATTTCTATATAGTTAGTCCAGAAAGTTAGAATTAATTCTTTAATACTTTATTTTCCAGCATAATTCTGATACTTCCTGTCCCAACTTTTAGTTAATTCAATTATGTAGCAAAACTTGATTCAAAGTATGGTATGAAATATTTTCCGCTTTATATGAAAAATAAGCCATACGTCAAATGAAATGATTTAGCAATAACAAGTAAAATGATAGAGATACTTAGATTTCTCCCATAAATATCTAACTATACTATATATATACTATGGGTGGCCATAGCCGGGCAAAATACTTGTAATTTCAAAATAGTGTAATTCGAAATTACTAATTCAATTACATTTTGTAATTTGTAATGTGTAATTCAATTACATTGGTAGATTCGTAATTAGAAGAATGTAATTTTAATTCGTTAATTCATATTTGTAATTTGTATTTAGTAATTTGTATTTCTATATACTTGTAATTTCAAAATACTTTTACTTCTTTCAAATTACTTAGCGTTAAAAATTTATCTCTTTACTTAACTGTAAAATTCGTATGTGTTAGAAATTCAAATAAAAAAAAAAAGTAAGCTTTCTTTTCGTGTTTTAATTTCTCAATCTCAATAGAACTTTTATTTTAAATTTTTTATTTTTTTTTTTAATACTGGATAATTTGTAATTGTAATTTTATAATTTTAAATTACATTATTGTAATTGGAACCAAAAATAGTGTAATTTCAAATTACTAATTTGTATTTTTTAATTAAACAAAAAATGTAATGTAATTTCAGTAATTTAATTTGAGGTAAATTTTTGTGTATTTTGTAATTTGTAATTTAAATTACATTCGCATGTATTTTGCCCGGCTATGTGGGTGGCCATAACGTGGCTCGCGAGCCGCATTTGGCTCTTGAAGTCGATTGGAATGGCTCTTATGCACATTTTGTAATTCCTATTGAAAACTTTCTATTCTCGTTTACATATTGCGTATTTTTTTAACAAATTTTAATTTTGACAAATTTAACCACAACTTAACTGAACGAAATTTAAAACGCCCACTAATTTACACCAGCAAAAAATTTAACTTTAAACTGATTCACTTTAAAATTAGATGAACTGTTAAATTTGAAAAAAAAATTTTAACTCCTACTAATTTACGCAAAAAAAAAATTTTTCAGTTTAAATTAAAAATTTTAACTGATTCACTTTAAAATTAGATTAATCCTATATATATGTATAATACAAATTATAAATGGCTCTTCAAAATATTAATTCATAGATGTGTCTCCCAAAGTTAGTACAGCTGGCCACTCCTGCTATATACTATATTAAACGTTTTTCTATATATAAAAACATTGATTTTATTATAATTTTTTTTTAAAATAATTTTTTTTTTTTTCAATTTTTCATTCATTTGGAAATTTGGATTTAAAAAAAAAATTGAAATTCAAGTTAATGAACAAGAAATAAATTGAATTACAAATCGCTAAATCAAATGACGTTTATATATATATTTTTTTTTTTTATTTTTTATTTCTTATACATTTTCTTTTCAATTAAAATATGCCTGCAGTTAATGGCTTTTCCTTGCTTAAAAAAAAAAATGTGCATATACATAAACATTTATATACTTTATATAATTTTTTATTCCTTTACAATTTTATATAAATTATTTCTATAGATTATTTTTCAATTTTTAACATTTTTACGGTTCAGTTGAAATTACTCTTATTATTTGAAATAATTCTTTTATTTTAACGATTTTATTTTATTTTTTTCTTAGTTCTTAATTTGTGTGTGCAAAAGTCAATATAATGTTTATATTTTAACCCTTTTTTCCGAACTCATTATTGGGAAAAAAAAATAATTAATTTCATATTACATTTTATAACATTTTATACATAGTAAATAATATTATTATATAATATAAATATTTTTTTTTTACAGAAATTAAATTCAACCACATTAAATATTGTTGTGTTGAATCCTTTTAGGTTCTTGGTTAAAACAAATTAAAAATAAAAATCTAAAAAAAAAAACATATTTCCAGTAATTTTCATTACAAAATTTTGTATATTTAAAATTATTTATATATTGAAAATCATTAACATTACAGTAGAGTTAAAGTTCAATCATTGCCACATATATTATGGATCAAAAAAATTCTCATGAAAAATAAATTTAAACTTTTATTTGCTAAAAATTAAGTAATAAGGTTACAAATATATATGGTTCTCTAGCTTCTTGCATATGCCGTGAAACGAATAGGCTGTAATTTTGTGTGGTATTGTTTTGTAGCTGACCTAAAAAAAATGGCACACAATTGCTTTGTTTTGTGCTTTGCGATAAAAGTAAACATTCTTATACTGATTGTACATCAAACTCATCTAATAAATATTAAACTATATACCTTTTATCAGACTATTATGTTAATTGTATCATGAACCAATTTTATTTTCCCAAATGACAGAAGATTGATATTTGATTTTTCTTTTTTACAATCCGCTGCTCTTTCACATTCTTAATATTTCCTTCAAACGGCAAAAAAATATTATAATAAAATTATCCAGTAAATATTTTTCCACTCATATACCACTTGATTTTGTTAACAAAGTGGAAAATTCATAAAATTTTCCTTCTTTAAATTTACAACAACAAAAAAAAAAGGTTAACTTTAATGAGTTTTTATTTAAATTTAAGAAGCAGGTTAAATTGAAATAATCTTCTGAAATATACAAAAAAAAAATTCACGGTATCTAGACAGTAAAAAAAAAACATCAAAATGAGGGAAAGAAATTTGGCAAAGTACATTTTAATATTAATTTATTGTTCTTCCAATATTTGATTCGAAACAAGGACACTTTTTATGGAAACATAATTTAAGTAAAATATGGTACGTTATACATTATTAAAGTTAAACCATACATAATTTTCTTAAGAAAAAAAACACACAACCTGATTTGTCAAATATTGAACTAAATTATGAAAATTTCTTATTTTAATATCCATCAGAACGGAAAACGTTATAAACAATTTATAGTAATAATAATCGTCAAAGTCTAGTACTTTTCATCGTTCTTCTGTATCTGTGAACTATCACCATCAAGAATCAAGACCAAGTTCTGATAAAACATAAAAAATTTAAAGTAAAAAAAAATATCAGCATTTTCACCTTAATAATAAATAATTTCTTTATTTTAACTATTTCTAAAATGTTAAGAATCATCTCCATTTAGCTAAGCACACTATTTTTGATCATAATATAATACGATGTGTGTGAAGTTTTAAGTTCCCAAATTCAACTACAAAAATAACAATAAATATTAAGATTAAGAATATTTTTTAAAATAGAATTATATACCTTTTGACATCAGACTCATATTATGATGTTTGATCAATTTAACTGACTGTGTCATGAAGTTCAATGAAAGCTAAATAAAAATGTCTAAAAAAATATGTATGTATATGTATGTTCAACTTACGAGTGCGAAATCTTAGATAACTTTATAAAACAAAAATCTTTGTTATTATTCTGAAACAAGAAACAAATTTATTAAAATGCTCTGAATCTGTATCATATTACTGTCCGACATGACATTATGTACTGACAGTACAGCGAATCGTTGTAGATTTGACTAACTGTTGAAAAATTAATCAAAATCATAACACCCTGTGCATACAAGTGCCCTTTCCAGGACTCTATTCTTCAATTATAACTATTTCCTTTCTCTGTAAAAAAAACATATTCCAACTTGATCTTGAAAGAAACGAACGTCACAATCATTTGTGACCTAGACATTTAGTCTGCGAGTATATTAGTATTTTTATTTTTTTTACCACATTTCTATCTAATGTTTCGTAATTCAATCAAATCTGTCCAAATGAAATTTATTCATACAAGTAAACCCTTAAAATTGTTAGACAGTAACATTGTGTCTCGTACATGAAACATTAAAAAATTCTCATTTAGTTGTTCAAAATATAAAAGCCATATCTTCATAATATAATGCATTCTTGCGATAACAAAAACTTAGGACCTTGTAAATAGATGATTTTCCTTTTTTAAATAAGAAACGAATAACTTTAAGTCATTTCAATAAATTTCACATATTTTTATTTAGGCCCAAGAACTTGTTTCAAGGTATTTCTTTGCCTTAAACAATATTTTGTTACATAATTATCGTAAACAATATTAAAATTTGAAACCAGATTACATTTTCTACAGATTTCTGGTATTAAGAAATGCAAAATAAAATAGATATTAAAGTTACACGAACGACAGAAAATACATCTAATGTTAAAATTTTATTATATCGAAGCGAGAAAAGAAAATCAAAATAAAAAAAATAAGAATACTTCAAGAAATTCTTAACAATTTGATCTTTAACAAAACATTAAAAAACGTGGACCATAATATAGTTTAGGGAAGTTATATGTTAATATAATCCACAAAAAAAAATTGCCACACGAACGGAGAAGTACAGAAAACTCAATATTTAATTTTATACTGTTGCTTATTTGATTAAGATCAAAATTGTATGGAGTTATGAAACTAAAATTTGGATGTGAGGAAATTTGATAAAAATGTGATTCCAA
Source organism: Hybos culiciformis (assembly GCA_964007475.1). Lineage (NCBI taxonomy): Eukaryota > Metazoa > Arthropoda > Insecta > Diptera > Hybotidae > Hybos > Hybos culiciformis. Next base: position 18,599,487 of record OZ023275.1, on the reverse strand, counting down.
AACGGCTAGGAATAGGAGTATCTTAAGGAAAGTTGTATGTCACCTCACCTATCTATGTAAATTATTCGAATTACATAGAAAAACATGAAATAAACTTTAGGAGGTTAACGGGCTCTAAATACAATACTTTTAACATTGTCGCTGTAGGATCTATTTTCTGGAATATCTGCAGATTATTTTCTCAAATACTTATAGAAAAAACAACTTTGTCAGAGAAAACTTTTAAGCTTTACCCTATTCTAGAAATTTACTATTCCATTTAGAATAAAAAAAAATTCTTAAAATAAATCAGTGTACACTCTTATGAGATTCTTATTTTCTTTTATTTGCTTCTTTTAATGTCTCCCCAAAATGGAAAATTTTCCTCCGATTTTATAATTTTTTTTTTTATTTCTACTGGGAAATTGAAATGTTTATAAGAAACAAGAAACGAAAAAAAAAAAGTTTTAATGTTAAAAAACAAAATAAGAATCTTTAAAGATATTAAATGAAAACAAATATTGTGAAAAAATGCGACTTATCGAATTTTAACGCTTCTTATGAATTCAAGTGGAAAAACAAATAAATACATTGTGGGAAAATTCATAAGAATCTGATGATTTTTTTTTTGTTTTTTTTTTTACATGAAAAATATTTTCATGGATTACAAGAGGGGTTAATTCGATTACATATCAATAATTTTTGGGATGAAATTTACATGAGAATATTTTTAAATGTTAAATCAATTTAGATTAATGGCAAATTAAATACAACTAATTATAACTTTAAGTTTATTTTAAAACTTGCCCTGATTTTTGCGAGAAAATCTTATGATTTATGATTTATTGATTATAGTTATAGTTTTAATATTTAGTTGTAAGCAAAATGGTAATCGTAAAATTATAATTGTAAAAAGGGAATAAAATATTGATTGATGACCTAAGGTCAAAATTATGTAATAATTTTTTTTTATGTATTAATTTTTTACTCACACTTTTTTATTCCCACCCAAATGTCTTTTTTTCAGTACTTTTAAAAAATTAAAATCTCTCAAAGCTGGACAATAATCTTCAATCAATGATTTTTCTGATTAACTGAGTATTTATTCAAAGCTTTATTCAGTATAACTACCTATTGTCTCTATTAAATATTTTATAATCCATTATGTTCCAATTATGTATAGCTTCATCTTCACCCGGATTGTTTAAGCAGAGCATTTACAAAATATAAATCCATATTTTCAGATTCTACTTTATTTCAAATTTGCATCTGAGGATTGCTTGCAGTTAAGAATTCCGAAAGCTCTACTATATTTAAAAATTGTTTGTTATTGTTTAAATTTGGTTTTTGCTATATTTGCAATTACGGCCTTCGAATAATATCGTTATTGACGCTAAAAAGTTATGAAAACTTGTACTTTATATTTGATACTTTACATTACAATTTTTTTTTTCAAATCACATTATTCCTTCATTCTAAAAATCGAACAAGTTTGATTACATTGATACCATCACAGAGTGCTAGACTCTCTAAAACATAAGTTCAGTTTAATATTTAAATCATTTCAATATAATGATAATATCACAAGGTTTGAAATCAAATTAAGTTGATTTCATTTAATAATTCTGATATAGCTATTAGACAGTATTAAAGCATGATTCATGAATAAAAATTTGAAGTTTTATAACTTTATTATATTCTTCTAATTTTCTTTATAATTGATTTTATACATAAATAATTCAAAATTTAGCTTTCAAAGCTAAGAAAATTTAAAAATTTTAATATTATACAAAAGTATGATTGATTACTATTAGGATTCAAAACTTTATAATATACTTCAAATATATATAGTTGATTTACTCAATTTTTTTTATTATAATGATGCACTTTTTTGAAATAAATATACAACTAACTATGAAATATCTGCAAAGATTACAGATTTTTTTTTAACCAATTACAACGCATGTGCCATTTGAATGAAATTATTTTTGGTTGGTGATAATAATCTTATTATTATTCTATTCGTTTCGTATTCAGTTGCATTCCAGTTATTGTCTGGGTTAAATATATGCATTGAACCTAAAGATTTTAAATTATGTCACTTCTGTATGCTCGAATCGAATATTTTCTGTACATTTTTTATATGAGTAAAATAAATACGAAAATTATTTTAATATATTACTATATATAATTGATTTAATTAAACTGTCTTACTATTTGCAAATTAAGGATCCAAAAAACTCGAAATAATTTTAAATTTGGAATGAAGAATATTTAACTTAATCCATACTGTACTTAGTTGATCGTTATTAAGTTCATATTAAGTTCAATCGCTTTTAAAATGACAACTAAAATTATATTTTATATTAAAATATAATTGTCAATTGGGCACAAAGCATAGTTTTAGTTTTAATTTTTATTTTGTTTTATGTTTACTAAACTTTATTCATTATCTAACATTTTTCATAATGACAACACTAATTCCATCTAAAGATAAATAAAAGAAATTGTTAGGGGGAATAAAACTATTTTTTCTTTTTTTTATTTTAATTTTTTCTTCGGAACAATTTCATTAAAGAAGAAATTTTTATAAGAGCCATATATAAAATGTTACAATTTACACAGCAAGGATAATATTTGAAGTGTGACAATATTTAAGTTAAAAAACAGAAAGAAAAATTGTTTTTTTTTATATCTTAAGATTTTTAAATGTTATTTTAGTAAATATTTTCATTAGAAAAGGGATATGAATGTATATAATATTGTGCATGGTATACATATACGAATAAATATTTCTTAGAAAGATTTTTTATTTCGTTTTCATTTCATTAATTTTTCTTTAATAATATACTATTTACTTTAAAGTCTCAAGACTTTTGTCCTTTTCTCTTAATTCTTAAATAAATATATAAGTATGCATGTATGTTTGTAGCAAACTATGTGTACTCAATTCCGTAATTGTCTTTTTTATATAATGCAAAATTGAATTCATTAATTTAAATAAGAATATTATGTCAATTGCTTCACAAATTGCAGATGATATTTTTTTTATTGTAGAAACAAAGATTTTCTGTTTATTTTTAATTTTTTTTTTTTGTTCCATATTATCTACAAGATTTCAAATGTAAAATTATTCAAATTTGAAACTGATAAGATATTGTTATTTCTCATTCTTATTAAAATACAATAATTTTTTTTTAAACATAAAATTTAAATATGAACAAGTACATTATATAAGTATGAGTAATTTTTAAGCATTGCCTTATTCTCGGAATCGTTCGATGATTAATCAGGAAATCTTCAGATATGACCTACTTATAATGAGAGCATTTAATTTATATCCGGGTATAGATATAATTCACTAGAAAGTGCTTAGAGTAAAAATAATCTATCCATTATTCCATTCTGACAATATGACAAATAATTTTCTTCGCAATTTTCACTAGAAATAAAATATTTCGATTATTCTGAATATGTATATAAATAAAGTATAATATAAATAAACATCTTCAATTGATGACATTATACGATAAAAGATTAATTACGTTAATACTGCTTGAATAATCATTAGGATTCACACTACGATTTAATTGACTCAATAAAATTACGTAAAAATCTTTGGAAAATAAAAATCAATTTAATTTTTATCTTATTTAATATTTATTTACTTGCTATTTCAATATATATAGCAATTTTTATTTGATTATAATGTTCATTAACATATAAATTTCTGAAGATATGTAGTTTTTTTTTATATTAATATTATTGAGTTAAAGATTTATGTTACGACATTGTTAAACCCTTTAGAATAAGATTCCTAAAAAAACAAAAAAAAAATTAAATAAAACAAAAAAAATGGAAATGCCTTTTTTAAATTTTTATCTAATAAATATCTCGAAAAAAAAAAATACTAAAATACAAAATAAATAAATATGTGAATGAATATTTATGTATATATCTAAACTAAAGTATATAGTTTAATTTCATGCAAGAATAAACTTCAAAACTTAAACTTATGGTGGCTAAACAACATAATTTTTATAACCAGAAAAAAAAAACCAAAAAAAAAATAAAAAATATGTAGTAAAAGGAAAATAAAAATTGTTGCCGGAATGAAATATCTGAGTTGTTAAGTCCATCCGAAATATAAAATGGTTTTACATTTTTTTTTTTTTTTTGGTTTTTATATTTTTTTTATTTTATTCTTCATATGTGAAGAATTTTTTTGTTATGTACCAACAACAACAACAAAAAATAAATTATTTGAATAGTTTTTTTTTTTTTTTGTTTATATGTGACATTAAACTATCTGGAATTAAATTATTGTAAACAAAATCAATGAATGAATTATATTCTTAGTCCAAGCAGCAGTTACATTTCTGTTTCCAAAGTTCTTCCATATATTTAGACATTTTAATTATGTTAAATTCATAAATTTTTTCATTATTTAAAATTTCATCAACTTTTAATTAAATTAAGCATGCATAATAACGAGATCATTCTAGAATAATAAACGAACTAAAAAAGTTTGAAAGAAAAATGTACATAATTATGTCGTATAGCTGAAATATTATTAAATGAGAAAAGTCTTTATTTGACAGAACTAATAAATTTTATAATGTCATAATATTTCATTAATACAGCAAGAACATTAATTTAGTACCATCTTCTTTTTTATTTGAAAAAAGCTTTGACATTTCAATTATAATTTTTTTTCTCTCCTATGATTCTTTTAAAGTGAAACAAAGTCATTGAAACTGACAGAGCATCATCAATTGCATTCAATTGAATTGCTTCTTTTTTTTTTTCTGACTGAAACCTAAAATTAAAAATTACCATCAGCTGCTGAATCAACATTATATTTCATTCATTCATTCATTCAGTTTTTTTTCGTTTTAATATTAAATAAAAAAAATGTGTCCACAATTTAAATTCATTTATTCATTATTTTTTCTTTTATGTAGAAAAAAATAAAAGCCAACAATATGAATGTCACATTCAATTTTAAAGAAAAATTAGAATTTCTTTAATATTTTAAAAATCATTGTCCATAGTCTATTTTTTTTTAACGCCGCTTGCCTTCTAAAATTAATCAATTTAAATAATTGATTAAATAGAATTATCTTTGATATTCTTAAAATTATTTTATATGTCTGCCTTAATATTCTAAAAAAATTCATAAACCGTATTTCCATAGAAATTTCTTGGGATTTTCTCTCAGGATTTATCTTGGGCTGACTCTTTAGTCTTACTGTCTTAAGGAGATTGGAGTCATTAACGAAAAAAAGCTGTCAAAAACAAAAATATTTCCATATTTATCTTCAAACGATCAATTTCTCATCTTTGTAATAAAAATCCCTTCAAAATCAAACAGCACAGAAAAAATTTGGGAAAACACAATCCATGTATAACCAAAGAATTAAGTCAATCTAAATTGCTAAATTGCTACAGAAATGAAAAGAAACCTTCATTTTTGTAATTGAAACAAAATATTTAAAATTAATAACGAACAAAACAAATTAACTTCAAGTTACTTTTATCGTTACATGATATTAAAATTATTTTAAAAAAGGTTTGTTATAAAACTTTTATGTTTTGTTTGACCACAAATATAATGTAAAAAAACGAATAAATTCCTTTAACTTTTTTTGTTATAAAATCAGCTCTATTTGACAGTATTTATTAAGATATTCATAGGTTTAAATAAAAATTTATTATATTACTATGAAATGAATCTAATCAACAGTTGTGTTATATTCCATAATAAAAAAGTTGAAAGAACTTATTCGTCTGTTTCACCCCCCACAATTCAACATACAGTGAGTTACACAAATATTGTATAATATATGTTAGGAAACCACAAACATGACCAGAACAATCCAACAACGTTATTAATTAATTTTTCTTAAAACTTAACTAACATTCTTTAAAATGACATTACAAGATTTCTTAAGACAAATTCAAAGATTAACAAAAAATGTGACAAATCTTAATCTTATTATTTTGTAGCAAATTTAAGTGAGTTATTTACACAAGAAAGAAAAAAAAACAATTAATGGAATATGTCAAAGAATCTTTTTTCGTTATATTTTTTTATTATTATATATTAACATTAATTTTCTGTTGCAAAATAGAAAAGATTTTTTAACACAAAAAAAAAAAAAAATCTCTTTACCAACATTATTAATAAAAAGAAAATTATATTTTCCAAAATGAAAAAAAAAAAAATTTATATAACAATCTCTTCCTTAGTATTTTTCTTATTATTTTCCTCTTTATGTTTCTTATGCTACTATACTATGTCTTCTACATAATGTTTATAAAACTTATGAGTTATGTCATATTCATATTGACATATTTTTAATATTAAAATTTCAAATTAGGTAAATTAATTTTTTATTAAGTTTTTAATTTAAAAATTTCTTCTTTTTTGTTCTTGGATTCAATAATTTATGCAAAAATTAAAAAAAATATATAATTTTTATTTTTTTCATAAGGAGGAATTGCAATAAATCATGAAAATGTCTGGTGAAAAATAATTCAAGAATAAAAAATAAAAAAAAAATTAAACAAAAATTTTTCATCTTCTTCTTCTTTGCTTTTTCCCTAAAAATGAAATATTATCCCACTAAATTCAATTTTGAATTGAAATATTTATAGAAAACTAAAATAAAAAAGTTAAGGGATGCTTTTTTGTTTTTTTTTCGTTTTTTCGACAGAACTAAAAAAAAATATTTTGAATGCTCACTTTTCCTCTGGAAGCAAAATCAATATAGAATATTTATAGGTAAAAAGCAAAATTCAGAAAATATTTTTTAAAGAACTGTTTACACCTTAGAAGATACAGTGACGATTTGAAAAAAAAATTTATTATAGTATCAATGAGCGATCGTTATGTCAAATTATGATAATTTATATTATAGCATAAAATCTCTTTTAAATCTATGATGGAATATCCAAATAAAAATAAAGCGTGGGTCATCATCCATCAATAAGTTATTAAAATAGAATAATTTCATTATAAATTCATAAATAATTATTATTAAAAGTAAAAAAAAAACATGAATAGCATATTATTATTAAATTAATAAACATTTTTAATTTTTATAAGAAATTATTTAATCTTTTTAGATTATTGTTCAGTTCCAGCTGTTTTCGAAAATAATTAAATACAGCAAACCATATTATTTTTGTTTTTATTTTATTTTCGCTAAATTTTCATTTTTATTTTGAACTGTGTATTCATCAATATGGTTGTTGAATATTGATGTTGAATTTGTAGACTGGTTTTAACATTTAGTACTGTACAAGAAAAAGAATTGACCATACGTGGAAGAATTTTTTTTAATTTTTTTGAATTTTGAACAGAATTTTAACAGAATATGCACAGTAATTAAATACTTTTTTTTATACATATTTTCTTGTGAGTGCATTGTGAATATTGTAAAAGTTCTGATTTTTCGAAATGTCAGATAGTAAATCATATTTTGATTATAAAGCAATTCTCCTTAATTTTGGCATCATTATAATTCAAAAACACATTTGCAAATGATGAATAATTTAGAAATATTTTTGTTTACAAAATTCAAAGTTCAAATAAGTATAATAGTGTTTCAAATTATTTTTTTTTTTTGTATTTCGCATAAACATGCAAATAGACCATTATATTCAAAAACAAAAAAAAAAAAAACATTGATTATGGTCAGTTATAAGAAAACGAACCGTATAAAAATAAAAATGAAAAATTCACACAGAAAGAGCATAAATCGATAGTAATATTCTTTCCATTTTTTTTTTTGTTCTTTTTGAAAGTTTGTCGTCGGCCAGGAACATTTAATAAAAAATGACTTCATTTTTTTTTTTGTTCAAATCTTTTTGTTTGCATCCCTTTTTTTTCATAATTTTTTTTTTTTTTTATATATAGGAATCTATAGTACAAAAAAGAAAAAAACATTTCCAGGTACTATCCTGGATTATATCCAAAAAAAAAAAAATGTACCTATGTATATTCCCAATATCCTTATCTATGTTGCTATTTTTTCTTTTTTTTTTTTTATTCCAAAAAAAAATAAAAATAAAAATGAGACACAAATCAGTGTCAAGTATATTTAAGGATATAATAGCAAAGAAAAAAAATAATATAATAATAATAAAATTGTTTTGTTTACGTTTACAATCCTTTAGGTTTTTTTTATTTCTATTTTGATATCCTTTGTTAACTATTATACACATACATATTTATGTTTTATATTTAATGTATATATATAAATATTAATGTATTTAAGTGTATATATACTTTGTGTACACATAAATATCTATAAGTTCAGCGTCTGTGTTAACAATTGAAAATCTATGGGGAAATTGAAACCTATATTTTATTGGAAATAATGAATGGTTTATTAAAGAGTTATGATATATGTATTATTATCGTTTTTTTTTTTTGTTTTTTGCGCGAATAAAAATGATTTGTGTCTAAATTATATTAAAAATAGTTCGTTCATGATTAAATAATATTAAAAAATGAATTTTTGTTATGCTCACCATATCACAAAATGAGCTTAGCCATGAAATTCAAGAATATCAAGTGTGAGATTATACGTAAACCCATTAAACCCATTACTCTCCATCACCTGAATTCAAAAAATTTCAAAACAGCCAAATGCTTATGTTTCTTTATAAAAATCTTGGCTTACCTTTCATTTCTTACATTATGCTCCCAAGATCTTAGCCATATTGTATTTTTGTGAAACAAGGAAAACAACAAGAAATCATGAATTTACTATACTAGAAAATTTAAATAGATACATACAAAAAAAAATTTGTTTATTTTCATTGTCCTCATAATATTTAGAACAATAATTTCTTAAATTCACTTCACTTTGTCGTTCGCTATTATACATTGTGTGGTATAATTTTTGATTTAAAAAATAATTCAATTTGTGATAACAACATGAATTAAATTTAATAGATAAATTAAATGTCGCCAGATGAATACAATAAACTTATCAAGATTTGGTTCTCAAGAACTTGCTTTAAAAAAAATAAAAAATATGTATATGCATAATAATAATAAACGATGGAAAGAAGAAAAATATCCCATTAACCTATAACGATATAAAAACAACTTTTCTATGGTGCTCAATAAGTTAAGTGTTTAAAGTATATTTTTTGTTATTTTTTTTTTTTTTTTGTTAAAGGATTCTTTTCTAATAGAGTTAAAAAACAAATTTTTTTTTGTCTACCAATATTTAACTATTCACTGTTGTCAAAAAACAAAAAAAAAAGTGTTAAGCTCTTTGGTAACATAAAAACATATAATAGAATTCTGTAAAATTTGAATATATTCAGAGCGAGAACACTTAGAAACTTCAGCATTGTCTTCTATAATACATATATAGGTATAACTAATAAATTATAATAATCGGCGATGGTATGTTCAAATGCAATCTTAATTAGAAATGTAGCATAAATATTGAAATTTATTTTTATATAAAATATTTCAATGTATATTCTTTGATTTTTACTCCATATTTTATTAATTTGAACCAATTTAAGACTAAAATATTTAAAAATACTAGAAGTAGGCCCGGTAAAGATGAATTTAAATTTCAAACTTTTGAATGCTTAAATAAAATTGGTTCAAGAGACTACGACATAAGTTTTTATAGTAAAATGAATGAGAATATATGTCATGTTTGTAATTTCAGTATCGATTTCGTTTTGCGATAAAATGAATATAAATACACAATTGCTTCTTATTTTACATATTTTTTTCTTATTTTAACTAATTTTTTATTTCTAATAAGTTCTTTACTCATATTTGTAATTTGACAATAAATTATATAAAGATTATACTGCAACTAATTTAGTTTTCAAAATCTATGTCCTGGAATAATTTAATTTCCAGGATAAGAGAAAAGTGTGTGGTGAAAAATTCTAAAAAATCTAATGCAATAAAATGAAAGATTTTATCCTTTTTTATATTTATCAATGAAAATTAATTAATATGAAAATATTTCAACAACAAAAATTTATTGAACCAATTTTTGAAAATTCAATTTAAAAAAGAAATTTATAAAGAATAATAACTCCTCTTGAAACAAAAATGTATTCTACTATTTTGAAATATAAACTTAATAACTCCACTTAAAAAAAAAAAATTCAACGAAATAAAACATAAAAATTGAATATAAAAAAAAAAAAATAGTAGTAACGAACCACTCATTGCAGATTTTTGGTTTTGGTTTATTATTTTGTTTCATTTTAGCAAAAGGAAAATGCACTTCTCACTTAATAAAATAGATAAATTACCACTTGATAAAAGTTTTTTTCATTATTATTATTATTATTTTTAATGAAAAAAAAGAAAATAAAATAAATAAAAACCAAATTAATAAAATCATAAAGAAGAATTTTAAATTTGGATAAATATAATGTAGGTATGTATACATACAGTAGAAGCCAATGATATTATATTATCAAATTTTCTTTTCGATTTTTTTTAATATTTCTTTTTTTTTTTAATGTAACAAACATATGATATTCCAATAATTCATTTGCTCATCTTTTCGCTAACCAGGAAGATGATACTCTCAGAATAGCGAAAGACATATATTTTATTTAACTCAATGAATAATTCGTGAAAATTCTTTAAAACATTTGTTTATTTTTTTGTCAAAAATTAAGAGTAATGACAAAATAATTAGAAAACTTTCATTTTTCGCAATTTTTATTAGCCTCAGCTTCTTCTGCTGCCAAATTCCAGCAAAATCTGTAAATCGAATAATAATTTGGCCATAACTGTACATAAATTTTCATAGAAAGCAATTGAAGTTAAATAGAAATCTGAACATCAAAAACTTTTCATTTTGCCTGGTTGATTCTATTTAATGCTTTAAAACTAATAGTGGGTAAATATGAAATAAATATAAGAATATGTTAGTTAGTTTTTTTTTACACTAAAGTTTGGAACTTACAAGTTTTGGTACTTTAATATTATAAACTTTTTTTTTTGGTTAATGTTAAACTGAAATAATAATAATTGTGTTATAAACTTAATATATTAAACTTATTTTGTTTAATGTTAAATTTCATATAATACATTTAACATATAATACATTTAATACATTTAACTAGAAGGATAAGGACTTACTATATTATAATTTGATAGTTTAGTACCTATTTCTTAGTAAATTCAATTTAACAGAATGATAGTGTTTAAATAAAATTCCGCATTTAATATTATATAGTATAATAAATAGTTTTAAAAAATAATAGTAGGTATATATTAAAAACAAAATTTCTCATTCTAGGGACGTGATTCATTCAAATTATTCATTTCAATTTATTCATTCAACATTAATGCTGCCACAAAATTTATTCTAATGAAATATAAACTTATGCTCTGTTTTATTATTATTATTATGATTATTATTTTTTTTTTTTTTAAATATAACACTTATCAAATCAAAAAATTTTCTCAACAGGAAATCTTCATTAAGTCTATTAAACCATATTTTTCCTGAATTTTTCGAATATAAATTTATTACATTTTAATTCAATAAACTTTTGAAAAACTTGTTTTTGATATAGTTTTCTTATTTTCAGTTTATTCCCAAGATAAAATTTTAGTTTTACTTGAAATAAGTGCAGCTAAATAAGGCTTATAGGCATTTGGAAATCTTTCAAGTAACACTTTGTTTAACGTTTTTGACTCAGGGGACTCGTGAATGGACCTTTTGTGTGTTTAATGATATTCTTTATATTTTACCATTTTAACAAAGATTTCTAAATTTCATATATTATAAAATTATTCGAATCTAATAAAGAAAATGTGAAATGTCATTAAATTTGTATCTACACACACGCTGCCATGTAAAAAACATATCTCTCGTTATTTATATTGCAGAACTAAAGAAATAATAATTACAAGAAGAAAATAGTTATCATTTATGAAAGTCTAAAAATTGTATAAGAATTTATGTATAACTTACCAAATAGACATAGCTGTAGGTTTATTTTGAAAACGTAATAAAAAATATTAAAAAAAAATTTATAATACAATTTTTCATTTTTGCTTCATAAATTTAAAATTCAAATGAAACAAAATTCATTAAAAAAAAAATTAACACTTTTTTGAAAATAACCCTACATCATAAGAATTTTAATCTGAATATCTGAAATAAATGTAAAATGAAGTGCAATTGTGTAAATATTGAATTTTTGTAATTTTTGGCTTAATTTTTTTTTTATTCTGTCAATATTATTATTTTAGTACAATTCAGAAATTTGTTGTGATAGCATTAACATCATAAATTTATTTTATATTTTTAATCATGAAATTTATTTTTATTATTAATCCGTTATTAATTCTATTGTTATATCAAACACATGTAACCTGTTTTCATTGGAAAGGCTTTATTAGATTATTTCATTTTTTCCAAAAAATGATTCTTCACACCCAGGCTCAATCAGCTACTTTTCGAACTGATATTATATTGACATGTCAAAATTCGTAAGAAATTTTTTTAAGTTCATAGTTTAACTTTAAGTTCATATAGTTCATAATAATCGGTTTATTCCCATAATTACAGATTGGAATCGGATAAATTTATACTAAATGTTCATAACTCAAAATCGGTGGCCCACCTTAATATTAGCTTACCATTAGCGTTTATTGTTCACGGTTGGCAAGATGGAGCTACAAGCAATTGGGTGATCGAAATACAAGAGGGTAAAATATTACACAATTTTACACATTTATATAATTAATAAAAAAAACTATAAACATATTTAAGCTTGGCTAGAATATCAAGAAATCAATGTGTGTACCGTGGATTGGGGTGCTTTAGCCAATCATGATTATAAATTTTCAATGATGAGTATATTTGATGTTGGTTTGACACTTTCAAGAATTATCGAAACAATATCACCGTATGGATTTTCGCCAGATAAAATAACACTTGTTGGTTATAGTTTGGGAGCACATGCAGTTGGTTTCACTGGAACACTACTGAAAGGCGAAATTGATTCAATAATTGGTTTAGATCCAGGTCTAAGAGATAATATTTTCTCTAAGTATTATAGTGACAAAAACAAAAGAGTTATTTGCAAATTTTGAAAGATCTGTATAGAAAATAATTTCAATTATTATAATTTTTAGCTGGACCTCTCTTTTCCATGCCAACTGATGTAGGTATTGCGTATCGTCTAGATGAAAGTGATGCAAAATTTGTTCAAGTTATTCATACATCTGGCGGTTCCTTGGGAACAACTCTCAAGAGTGGACATGCTGATTTTTATCCAAATGGTGGTGTTTCACCACAAACCAATTGTGTTTTTACGTTTTTAAATGACAATACCGAGCTAAACAGAAGTAAGAAATCACAAAATTAAATTTATTATTATATTATATTAAATTGTTTTTATACTAAAATGTGATAATTCAATCTCATACAAGTCCTTTTTAAAAAATAACCAAATGCCACCATTTTTATATGTGTAGTACCTAAATCTAAATATTCTGAATATACAATACATAAAATAAGTATTCACCGCTATCAATACTAAAAATTTTAGCTTTATGTATATTTTTCTCATCTAAATTTTAAAGAGAAATAAATGTAAAGATAACTTTAGAACTATGATTTTTGTTGTGGCCGGCGACGATGCAACAACATGTGAATATGAAAATTAAAAAAAAGTTAATTTTATCTTATTGCATTCACAAAAATCAAAGTACTAAACTATCTATCAGCGAAGGGTTACTTGTACTCCTACAGTTCCTTAACACGTCAATAAAAACATGAGAACATATACTTTTAGAAAATATATTTTCTCACAATTTAACCTAAAAAGTAAGTTTATGATATAAAAGTTTCAAAAAGGGTTCTTTCATAATGAGAAAAATATGAAACTTAAATTGAAGAAATTTTCAAACTATTACTATTATTGACTTATAGCATAGAAAAATACTTATTATTCTTATAGTGATGTGGATTGTGGATACTTTCTTCATATAACTACTGTACCTGCCTCTATACTGTCTGTACCTACGTATAATTTTTTATTAAAATCATTTTCCTTTATTATTTTTGATTCATAAATTTCTAAATTAAATTGTTTTCTACTTTTTTAAGTTAACATGATGAATTGTATTTTCTTTTTTTTTTTATGTATATTTAGATCCTGTTGGTTGTAGTCATTCAATGGTAACAAAATTTTTCCAATTGTCTATGAATCCAAACTATCAATTTGCTGGTTCACATTGTGTTAGTTATCAATTTTATATGTTTGGATTGTGTAGAAATAATCGTCAAGAAAAATTTGGCATTCATTCAAAACGAAAATCAGGAAATTACTTTTTTGCCACAGAAGTAAGTTCACCGTATGTTAAACTTATAAAATGATTTTCATAATAATATTAATGTTGTATGTATAATTTTTTTTTTGTAATGAAATTGTATATTGAATTATTTTTAAATAATGTATAAAATACTATGAGTATGTATATAATTCTGTAATGTTATAAAATAAAGATAGGCAAACATTTTAATCGAAATTTATGGCTTCATTTGAGTCCAGTGCAAAAGGGAAGATGTTCAGTATAGTTTGAACAAACTGGAAACATTTATTATTATTGAATAAAACAAAATTTTTTGATTTAAAAATAGCAATTTGTTTTTTTATAGTATCAGGCTTTTTAACAAAATAATATTGGAAATATAACATTGCTTTGTATTAGCCATCGATTAAATTAATGACGTTTACAAAATATTGCTAATAGAATATCCACCGTTCCAATCTATAGTTGACAGAATATTATATATATATATTAATTTTCTTACAATTTCCCTATGTATATGTAAGCAATGTTTATAAAATATTTCAAATTTATTTCTTCTATACAATTTATAAACTTGGATAATCGATTAACATTTAACAGCAATTCTAGTTTAGAAAGTTAATTATAAAATAAATTGATTTTAAATTTTTCTTCTCGAAAAAGAAATTTATAAATAACCACAACGAAATTTGATAAACAAAAAATTGCATAAAATCTACAGCTTTTTTTGTTTTAACTTATTCCATGAAAATTATTAATAAACAATCCTTTTGTCAATTGAATAGCGATGTAAACATTTTTTTAATATTTATCTTCTCAAAGTTCATAACTCGTAAATAAACATTAATAAATTTTATTTTTGGACAGTTTTCGGTTGCATTCAGGAAATTAGATGAATTTTTAAATAAAATTATAAATAAAAAAAAAAAGCAATAATAATAATAATTGTAATATTTTTCATTTTACAAAGAGAATTTTTGAATTTTAGGTTATTCGATAATAATAATTTTTGTAATAAATTTTAAAATAATATTATACACTTTAAAACTTTTATATTTTGCATTTTTATCTTTATTCGCATAGAAATTTTATTTGAAACTCAAATTTATTGTAATTTTTTTTTTATTGTTTTCTAAATTTTCTAAATTTAGTTAAAATTATTACCTTATCTTACTTAATACCTGATATCGCTAAATGGCTAAATCGTAGAAAAGGGTTGAAGAACTTTTTTATTTATAATATCATTATTCATTATTAATATTATCCATGGCGTGTACTTATTCAATTAATTTAAATCAAAACTCATTGAAAACATCACATTTTTTGATGAAGTGTCCAATTTTTGTTTATTTAGTATAAAATTGACATTTAATAGAATCAGGCAACAATATAATGTACATTAAGAGTTTTTTTATATAGCTGAATAACTTGAGAGGGAAGAAAATATTGATTGATTTGATATGGAGGAGAGTGTAAACTTTTAACTATAGCTTAATGTTTCAGTTTTAATTTTTATCTATATTTAATTTTTTTTAAGAAGAATTCACTAGAAGTAGATAATTGAAATTTGGTTCCTTCTACCACTTCTTCTTTCAACTATCTTAAATTAATTAAAAAAGAAAATTATAATTAATATATACTTAAAAATATAAAAATCTCATATCTCAAGCAAAAATTGCCAACTAACTCTTATGCTTGAAAAAAATAATAATAATAAAAATTAAAACTTATAATTTTAATCAAAAATCATTAAAAAACATAATCTTTATCCTTAATTTAAATTTATATCGAAATTTTTTTTCAAAAAAAAAAAAACTTTATCCTTTAAAAGTAAAATTATATATAAAAAAAAAAAAATTAAAATCCTAAAAAATATCAAATTTTAATTAAATTAAATGTTTACGTTGAGGTAATTAACACATCATTGCGTTCTGTAACTTTTTTTTATACATACTATAGATAGGTATATAATATAATTTTCACGAAAATTGATAATAAAAAGAAAATAATAATAATTTCACTGCTCTATGCGATACTTTAATTCTAAATTGTTATAAATGATGATGATGCCTAAGCCATTATCGTAAATGGTTCCTTTTGTTTCTTCTTGTTTGTTTTTGGTGTGGTTTCATCATTAATATTAATGAAAATTTATAATATTTTCTAAATTAAGTATTTTATTTGGAATTTGAAGAATGGATTTTATGTCGTTTATGTATTTAATTATTTAAGAAAAGAAAAACTTTTATTATTATTATTTATTATTGTCGGGCATTATGTTTGCCATTAAATTATAACTTTTAAATTTTTAAAGTAATAACCAATTAATATAATTGTAGTTAATTTATAAAAAAAAATATTTAAAGATATAATTAAAATTTCCACAATCCTGTTTAAGGAACGATTACAGAATACACTTAAGTAAGTACTAAATATGCAACTGAAAATGAAAATACGAACTTTTAAAAGAAGTCGAAGAGGTCGCGAATGTGAACAACATTCAAAAAAAAAAAAAAAAAAAATTAATAATCTATAAATGTAATTAAAAATATTCATCAAAGCGAATCATTAACAGAAATTTTTAATTACACTTATTTAGTGAAAATTTAATTTTTTTATAGTATTTTTATATATTTTGATTCAAAACTCTGATTTCAATATTGTAAGATTTGTAAAACTAAAATCAAATAAAAGGTAATAATCTGTTGTTAAAGTTACTGACACTTCGCACCTTTCACTGGTAAAGCCGAATTTAATTCCAGGACAAACTTATTTTGCACGTCAAAACAAAAACCAGATATTTAACAGACATTTAGCATTGCTTTAAAGCTTTCCGAGAAATAGAAGGTATTATATGTCTTAGCAATATTTTACATGTTTATTATAATTTTCATTAATTAAATTTTTGTTTAATTTTTTTCTAATTTTCTGTTTTAATTATTTCCAAATATGAAAATTAATTTCCATTTTGTACCTTTATAGTTCCAAAGAATTTTTAGTATAATTTTACCTATATATAATTCTTTTTATATGTAATTTTATGTAACCATATAAAAAAGGTATAATTAAATAATATATCTTATTACAGAATGAAAATATTTAAAAATCATTAAACCAAAAAAATTTTTATTCTAAAAATTTTAATAGCTAGACAAGAATAGCCTGAAAACAAATTTATTTTCTTTGTAAAGAATAATCAAAAATCAAAAACAAATATAAGTTAATAAAACTTTCACAAATAAAACATAATCATAATAAATATAATTGTAAAAGCTTTGGGGGTGAAAAATTAAATCATAATTTTTTTTTTTGAACTTTTCCAAGGTTTTTTTATATAAAATTTTTACATTAAATTAATTTTATATCTATCAACTTTTTTTTTATTTTAGTTCTATTTATGTTTTGAAACATATAGTCATTCGTATAGGTATTCAAAAAAATTGTAAATTTTAAATTCTCACAACAGAATGTCAAAAAACTCTTTTAAACTATGCATTTTCTTTATAAAGCATATAATTACGATTTC
Source organism: Hybos culiciformis (assembly GCA_964007475.1). Classification (NCBI taxonomy): domain Eukaryota; kingdom Metazoa; phylum Arthropoda; class Insecta; order Diptera; family Hybotidae; genus Hybos; species Hybos culiciformis. Next base: position 18,581,638 of record OZ023275.1, on the reverse strand, counting down.
AAAATAAATATGAACATTCTCGTTCTATTCCAATAATTTCTATTTAATTTTTAGAACAAAATAAATATTTATTTTATATTAACCCAGTAAAATAATTAATTTTTTTTTTTTGATTTTATAAAATACGAATCTAACCACCTGTATAATCTCTATGAATTCTAAAATTATTAAAAATGATTTCAATATCAACTGTGTACAATATTTATAAATTTAATTCTTAACCAAACTACGCAATCCGAATAGACTGACAGTTTCACAGATTTCCTTCATAAAAAATAAAAAACAAAAAATAATGATAAGTAATAAACAGAACCAAAGTCCGAAGGAATAATAATAAATTTATATTTATTCAATATCCTGCTGATCACAACTTAAATAATAAAGCTTACGTATATAATGGTTGATATTATTTTATAATAAATAAAAACCATTATTTTAAAAATAAAATTATATTATATTTATTTACATTATTTGAATTAATTTGAATTATAAAATTTAAATAAAATAAATTTATTTGAATTATAAAAATTAAATTAACAACATATTATAAGAAAACTAAATTAATAACTAAATAAAAATTGAAAATTAAAATTTACATAAATTATTTAGTGAACTTGATTTTTAAAATTTTAAAGTGAATATAAGAACCACTACACGTATATGCTCCACAGACGCGTCTAGAAAAAAAAACACTATTAACTATAATAAAATCAAAAATCTAAATCAAAAATTTATAATTTGAATGAAGTATCACATCACATAAAAAATATGACGTGTATGTTATGTACAATAATAAAATAATTGGCAATATAGAATAAATGAAAATTTCTTCTATTTTTTTTTATAAAGAATAAAAATATAGTATATCTATCTAAATTTATTATTAAATGAAAATGGCACATAAACTAAATTTACAGTCTACTAGCAAAAAAAAGAAATTTTTATATTTTATATATATTTTATTGCAAATTATACAAAATATGAAAATATTTAAATTAAAAATCTTTTCTAGTCTATTTTTATGCCGGAAAAATAATGAAAAACAGAATATTCCTGGAAAATTATTAAATTCCGGAATAAATATTCCCATGTGTGTGTGAAACATACAATTTTATAATGCGAAAAATTTTCCTGTTGTTAAGTTATTTTTTTTTTTTTTCGTTTTCCCTGCAGAAAGAAAAATAACAGCGAGCATAGTAATTATTTTTATACATTTTTTTTTTATTCATTTTTGTTTTTCAAAATAATAATTTTTCTTTTTACATAGAGTATAATGTAATTATTTCTTAGAAGAATGCAAGAGAAACAATATAATACAAAAAAAAGAAGAAAAACTAAACGTATATTGATTTGAAAATAAAAAAATTTCATCTTACTTTTTTAAGGTTAATGGCCCTCTACTTGAAGATGGACAAATAAATTGCACCCATACTGTGCTATTATAAAAAAAGAAGATACATTTATGAATTATGTACTTATTTCCTATATATTAATATACATTGTATATTAATCATTATGAATTCTTGAATTGTGTACAAATTTATTTTAAAAGCTCTTTTTTTAATGCACATTTATTGTGTTACGACTAAACGAGCAAATACAAACGCTATTCCGCACTAATTATATAAATTATTATATTGTACTTAAAAGTTTATAAACTCCTATAGAGGCAACTAAAACATAACTTAAATTTACGTTGTAATACGTTTTCCTAACACATTTATACGTAATCTAATACAATCTTCAACTACTTGTATTATTAACTTATTAGTTGAATGATTATATTAACTAAACGTTTTATATCATAGAATTAAATAAAAAATAATTTGCCAGATGACGAAATTTCTATAAAATTGCATTTTCTTTTATTTATTTTAATTTTCGTTGACAAAATTTTCTTTCTTTCGCATTAGGTATAATCTATAAAAATTATAACATTTTTTTTTTATTTCCATCATATTATATTATTATATGGTTAAAAACATTTTCTCTTTGAGAAGAATCAACACTATTTTGATAAAGTAAATTGAAGCAGATGTTACAAATGTTATACTTATATAAATAAGAAAAAAAGTAGGATATTTTGATAAATTACTTCCTATTATGTTTTATCATAATTGCAAATCATATTTCATAGCTGGTATATTTTAAGAGGGTTAAAATTAAATGCAGGTGCCTTATACAAAATTACAACTTGTAAGATAAAAATTAAAAGAACTTTTTTTTTTTTAACCTTTAAATGTTAAATCTTTAATCAAAATTAAATTTAATGTATTATTATAATAGCTCTCCGAATAGCAAAATTTTGGAATTACATATTAAGGCTTTGGAAAAAACAACTGAGTAGATAAAAAAAATCAATAGTATGATATTATAGTGGAAGCTGATATTAACGCCAAAAAAGAATAATAGCACAAAACTCATTTTCCAATTTTCTTTTTTTTTTACAATTTTTTTCTTTAATGGAATGAGACTTTAATTTATTTTAATGCTAATTCTACTATGAAATTAGATTGGTCATAATTATGAAGAATTATAATGATTGTCTAGTGAAACCATAACAAAAAAAAAAAACCGTGAAATATGTTATCCTGTCACGTTTCAATTTAAATTTTTTTACAAAAAAAATATATTATCATTATTAGTATATTTACTTTGATTGATAGATATATCAATAGGACATTAAAAACATGTTTGCAAAAAAAAAAAATAGAAAAAATCTGATTTTAAATCAATATTTTATTATTTTCGATAAATTTAGTATTTTTATACAGTATTATTTAAAGCCAGGTCTTTATAATAAATTACTAAATTACTATTGAATGAGTCTATGGATAAAATATTTAAATCTACATATAAGTATATATATGGTCAAAAATACCAGAAAACAAATTTCTAGATTCTAATCCATTTTAAGTAATTTTATTTTGTACTGGAATTTTTGAAAATTTTTGTGTGGTTTAGAAAACATTAAACTTCCAGCGCGAAATGTCAGAAAAGTTAATATAAAAATGATTCAGTCATTCTTTCTAGCGAGTTTAATTGAATTTTTAATTTAATGATTGCAACAAATGAGAAAAATGAAAATAATTTTCAAACTAGGTAATAGTACTCATAATATAAACAACATATATAAGATATTTAATAAACAATACAAAAATACCTAAAATAATATATGGAATTCAAATTTAAAATTAAATTTTTGTTAAAAATTGAAATATTTTTAAAAATATTTTAAAAGAATATACAATTTTTTTTCACATTTTTATAACATTCTTAAGTTTTTTTTTTTTTTTGAAATTTATTATTTTTCCTGTTCAATTTTAATTTTCATTTTTACTTAAAAACCAATTTAAGAAGGTGCAGTACATTTTTTTTATATTTTATTTAGTTTTTTTTTTTTCGTTATTGTTTCTAGTTTATTATTTTGTATTATTTTCTTCTATTTTGTTTCGAAAAAAAACAAAATAAAAATAAAAATAAAACAAAATTACTTATTTTTTATTGCTAATGGTTGGCTATAAGCCAAAAAACAAAAAATGCACTTATATGTGCAAGCAATATTAAAAAGGAATTTTTTTGTTTCGGCGAAACTTGAAAAAATTAAGCATAAAGTTTACAACCCTTGATTATTTAAGTTATTCCAACTTTCAGACCAACTTTAATGTGAACCTAGAAATTTATTATGTTCTTACAATTGGGGATTTTCCAAATGAATCTTAATTTTGAAGTCAATATTTAAAAATCTTCTAAAAAAACTAAACTCAATTACATCGATTTACTTAATCCAATGTGCAGCAATCGATCGTCAAAGACTAATTCCAAATTGTTCGTACTTATCCCTCAAACCCCTTTATTATACGTTTTAGTCAAAATGACATTAATCACTTGATGACGGTCAACGGTCAGCTTCTATTTCGATCAGGAATTTTATTTCTTATATCTTTTCCAGTGCAGTCCATTGAAGGGAAACTTATATTTTGGTATAATAACATAATAAAATTAAACTTTTTTAAGATTTACCATTTATGTTCCAAATCAATAGTTTTTTTTTTTTTTTTCAAAATCTAACTTGTGTATAATGTTTTTGTTTTAAAAGAAATTTTTGTTAAATTCTATTCCTTTCGTGTGGAAGAAACAACAATGAGTAAAACCATTGTTTCTATATATTAAAAATGTATAAATTTTTGTATTTTTTGTTTTTTATGAAAAATATGCTTGTTGATCATTCTACTAATTTTCTTTATATTATATAGAAAAAAAAAAGTTTTTATTTGAACAATTCTCTACTGAAGTATTGCTTCTATTTTATATTCAATTAAGTTTTTTAAATAAAATTTTTAAAATATACTAAAAATTTGGAAATAAAAATAAATAATAGAAAAAAAATGTTTTTTAAATAATTGTGCAAGGCAATAAACGAGTATGTTGTTGCACTTAAGACCATTTGTTATAGACATAATTTTACTTTTGATTCATTAATTTTTAATCAAACTTGATGATTCCCATTAAGGTCATCGCGAGAGTGCTTGTATGTAAAAAGAAAATTGGAAAATTTGAATTTCATGAAATAAAAATGTAGGTATAAAAATTCCTAAATTTTAAAAAACTTAACTGCATGAAAGAAAAAGTTTCTTGTAACCCCCCCCGTACGTCGAATTCATTATGAGAAAATCATAAGTTTTAAACTCAATAGTTATAAGATAGTTGTTGGGCGAACTTTGTATCAAATGAATGATACATATTAAAATCTTGATTCAATTATTTCTGAAAATTTATTAACACCTTGATGAGCGAAAGAGCTGAAATTTACAGATTCATTCAATGTTTTTTCAATATATATATCCCCAATTCATATTAAATGGAAATACTTTTATCTTTTTATTACTACAAGAAAACTTCATGAAATAATATATACAATAAAGTTGTACATAAATATTAACATAAATATATAAATTTTATTTAAATTTACAAATTAAGTATTTTCTTTACATAATTCCTTTGAATCGATACTTTTAATCGTAAATTTTTTTTTTCTGTTTACATTATTATGATGATCTGATAATAAGTTTTCCTTAAATAAACACAAATAGATTAATTTAAATTTTCATTGATTTTATAAGATTTTCTTATAAAATATAATATGGTGATATTGTTTGTATATATAGATATAAGTACAGTATATGTATCTTTTAGATATTATTAAGTTTCAACCTAATATTTTATTTTAATAAAATATATTATATTTATTGTATATACCTAAATTTAATATTGAAACTAAATAATTTACATAAATAATTATATATTTATATCCAAACATAAATATACAGAATTCAGTATGTATATACTCATTCAAGTATTTATTTTGTATTCTTCTTCATCATTTTCTGTTATTTATTTACAATAATAAAAGAAATATTCGATTAATAGCCACATAAAAGGGATTACCCATTGGACCAATTAGAATCTTACACACACTTCATTTTCAATTGAATAAATTGGATTCTTGAGGAAAATTTTATCAAGAAGCATTTAATTTACTGCAAATAATGTTTTGTAATAAAATAAAAACAATAATAAATAAATAAATTCAAAAATAATAATATATATATAAATTACAACAAAATAAATATAAGTTGGGTTTTTGATTATATTGGCACCACAAGAAAATTAATGAATTATATTTGGCATAAAATTACATAAATATTTAAATATTGTATGTAGGTAGGTCTTAAAGTATATGAATTAGAAACTTTCATTTAGAATTATAATAATAATAATAAGTGAAGTGTCAATTTCTTCTGAAAATTTTAATATATTTATTATTATTATTTTTCTTAAAGACAAAAATTATAGAAATGTACACAAAGTTTAGAAAAATTAAATAATCTGACAAAAATATTATGAATTAAAATTAAAAAAGTAATATCGTTAATTCTGAATTATAAATTTTTTAATGGTGTAAAAATAAGGATGTAGGATGAAGGAAGTTTTTTTTTCCAGTAGTGTTAAATGTTTATTAACTGAAACATTTTTCTCAATTGAAGGCTAGTACGCAATTCGAAATTTAACATGGTCTTAATTTTTCGGCAAAATGACACTTTGTTAATTTTAACAAAGACAAATCTCCAGTACAACGGGGCAGTACAACGGGCCAATCGGCCTAAGTGCAAGGAAATCGCAGGATTTCCGACCCGCTACAACCTAACAACGCTACAACCTAATCTCCTTTATTAAATTTGACATTTCCAAACTACATTTTTTGTAATAAAAATAAATATAAAATTTCAAAAAAAAAAAGCTTGTCGTTAAAGTAGGATAATGTGCTGCCCCTTGAAAAGTAAAATTTTGATAATTTTCCATGAAAAATTTAATATAAAATTAAAAAATATTAATTTGAAATCTATTATTAAAAATTTTGATTTCTTCTTTAGTATCCTTATTTTGAAATTAATGAAAATTTAATTAATATTCAGAATTATAAGTTTGATACTTTCAAAATAAAGACGTTTAATTTTAACAATGCACTATCATAATATAATGTATAGTACGGCGAAACTTATAATCAACTTATAATAAATCTGGTAACATTGGTAACCAACAATATTTCTAAAAATCTTTAAATTTTAATTAAAACATTATTGTCATTTGAATAATATTTGAAACTATTTTTAATGGTATGCAAATTAGGTCATTATTAAGAACACTATAAAAACAATATATTAGCATGTTAAATGTATGCTATATGTTTGAAATCAGAAAAAATATGTTCCCAAAATTGCTGAAAATTAAAAAAACAATTTCTAATGAACTTTTGTTAATGATAAATTATATTACTTTAATAATATTAAATTATTTATATTTATGTATTTGAAGTTCGTATTTTTTTCTCCTCATATACTTTTTGCTTTGAACATTTGCACAGGAATCTTTTTTTTTTTTGCTCCTCATATTATGTAATATACTACTGGCACATTATTTATTTTTCATTTCATTAAATTCAAATCACGTTTGAGACTTAGAAAAAAAAAAAAAATTCATGTAAGGATTATGATTTATCCTTTCAATGGACTTCCAAAAAAAAAAAACAAAAATATATAAAAATAAAAAAAAGGAAAATATATAGTTTTGGTTTTTTATTCGCTCATCCTTAATTCATACATACATACAGATATAGTCTCTATGCTATCATAAATGAATTTTTTATTAAATAAAAAAAAACAGTTCTTTATCTAGAGAGGAGTAATTTTAAGGCCAAAACCTTCATAAAACTGAAATTATTATACTTTACTTCTTTTTCTTTTTTTGCACATAAAGAAAAACACTTAAAGGTTCAAATATTTTTTTAATATGTTTTTAGGAAAGAAAAAAAATTATTATTATGGGCTGAAACGAATTTCTAAATTAACATCTGTGATGAATATTGTTTTTCTTCACTTTGACTCACAGAAGAATTTCTTTATTTCGATAATTAAATTAAGAATATTATATCACTCAAATGGAAACAAAAAATAAAAATAATAAAATCGCATATGACATTAGTTACAAAAAAAAAATATATTATAAGAAATTTCAAAGCAAACAGCTTGACAATAGATTTCTGTCATATATATCTTCTAAATATTTATTCAATCTACGAAAAATGCCAAGTTAATGAAAAAAAAAATTCAATAAACCATACTTTAACTTTTAGTTGATGGGAACTAAAAAAAAAAATTTTTTTAATAGTTTTATAAGCCCTTAAAAAGATTTTTTTTTATAATATTATAATTTTATTAAAGGTTTTTATATACTCTTTTTATTTTTTTTAGCTCCTTGAATATTTTTCAGAATATTTTTTATTAATCTAAAAACCATCTGAATTTACCCTAAAAAATAAAAATTTTAATCGTCTTACAACAGTCACATTAATTATATCTATATTTATTAAATGTATCTATATGTCTATTTTATCTTATTTTTCATATTTTTATCTATACTAAAATCTGCAAAGATATTATATACATAATTAGTGTTCTACAATCTAGGTTCATCAGTATAATAAACAAAAATCATATATGAAACACTTCCTCACCAGCTGAAGAACAGGAATAAAGCGAAAGACAGACACTGCTTTAGAATTAGTATTCAAATTCTAGTTGCTAGTCTAGTGTTTTCCAGAGTACTTGTTTTTTAACGTTAACTAAATTAGTTAACAAGAAATTAAAAAAAAAAAAAAAACAAAAAAAAGAAGTATAGCTCAGATTGAAACGATATCACGCTACATAAAGTATCGTTAATATTTATAATTTACAAAAAGAAAATATTTTTCCCATAAATTAGTCCTTTTTTTTTCTATTTTTTTTTTTTTTTTTTGTATAACATTCATATTTTTAAAAGGATCGCTAAATTTAACTGTGCAATATATTTTGACTGACCTGAACATTCATTTTCTAAAATCAAAAAAACAGAAGGATAAAAAATGATTTTTCTATGTAAATCAAAAATATGATTTCACAATTTGAAATCATAAATTCAAAAACACAATTATTTATGATTTTTGTAGTTTTTTTTTATTTTTATTTTGAATTATATAACCATAATAATGCTGGAATCAGTATAAATTTGATGGATAGGTGGTAGGTGGTATATATTTTTCTTAAATATAGAAATATTTGACCAACTATATACCAAAATAATACCAAAATTGGAGTTTTCAATTAACATCGGTACGTCAAAATTTAACATTATTTCATATAATATTGTCATTATATTAAAACAAAATTAATATGAAATATTTAGTTAGCAAATTGAGGTCAAATTATTCAAAACTAGAATTTTTAGTAAACATGATGATGGTGAAATATGCATATATGTACAATAATTAAATTTTTTCAAATTATTTTTCCGACTTTTAATGCCAACATACTGCGAACAATTTTATTAAATGAATCATTACGATTCTCTTCTGCCGCCTCCGTACGAACAGGTTGAAATTTTCTAATATATTTCTGTAATATATATATTTTAGTCTAGCACTGTCAGTAACCCAGTTTCTTGCTTTTATTTATTATCAATTAAAATCGTATTGCGCCAATAAACCGAAGTTTCTCCAGTAATAATGAGTAAAATTTTTCTAATATAAAATCTTTATTATTTTTACTTAATTTTTCGAAATTTATTTCTATATTCTCTTTTAATATGCTTTCATTAATTATTGATTAATGATTTTAACAATTAAATTATATAATGAGGACCCCAACTGATTCTATCCATTAACTCTAAATAATTTAAATCAAAACTATACAAAAATCTAACTACATGCATTCTAGTTAAAAATAATTTCAATCATATTTTGAATTAACTTTCAAAAAACCAAATATCTATACATTATTATTTCTATGTCTAATGATTTTCATTTTAAAATATACAATCAACATGCAAACCACCAAATAAATAAAAATATATAAATAACTTTACCAAGAGAACTTTATAACTACATATGTATATAATAAAAAGTGTATCAAATAAAACGAAATAAATAAAACGTGATTTGATTGTTGTTCGCAGTTATCAAAATATAAACACAAAAATATGCAGTATTTATTATTAAGTTCCTTCACATACGTACATATATATGTATTATATATTTATAATATGCACAAGCTAAGAAAAATTTGGTTAAAAAAAAATTTACAAAGATATGTGAGTGGAGAACACTATAACTTGTATCTTCAAATAAGTTCCCTATAAAATTATTTTGTGCAATAAAGCTTTGTATATTTTTATTTTATTTTATTTTTTTTCAAATAAGATAATTTATTATGTCTGGCTTAAGAAAACAAAAACAAAAATGTAGGAGTAAACTATAACTTTGTGGAATGTATTATTTCTATTTAATAATAATCATCAATTAAATTTTAAATTTGTTTCTCACTTTTTTAATACTTTTAATCATAATAAAATTCACTATAATAGTAAAGTTAAATTACCCAAGTTTCAACATAAAAAGGAAATTTGATGTTTAATTTTGAATGTTAATAATAAAAATGTTTAACGAGTCGCAGTAACGATTGGCTCAAAACTTTAAACTTAACATGGAAATGAAAACATTTTCATAGCATTTTGTAAAAATTTAATTTAAGTCACTAATCGAAATGGTTCTACTTTAATTGAAATAAAAAATACTCAATTTCATTTGGGCTGATTATCCAATTGCATTATACATATTGTTTTTTCCCGAATTTGAAAAGAATACTGATAAACCAAGAAAAATCTAACAGTCAGTGTCAAAATTCATTACATATTTTTTGTATAAAGGTATAAAATTATGTTATGTTATAAGTTTTAAATAATGTAATTTAAACTATAAGCGCTATAAATAAGTTTATATTTATTTTAAATAAAAGTAACATTTGTCCAGAAGTAAAATCAAAGTAAACCTCATTAGATTATTTTCAGTTTTAACTATTTATAATAGTAAATATACGATTGTAGATGTATGCACGTGTGTACTAAGTTTACCTATTATAAATATATAAAAATATATCTTAGATTTAAAATATGCGATAAAAACATAACAGGTTATTTTATTGCACGGTTAATATGAAAATATTTTTAAAGAGGTTTTTTCGCAATGAAAACTTTACACGTAATTTATAGCCTCCTGGTTTTCTTTTTCTTCCTTTTCCTTAAAAATAAAACATAAATATTTCAAAATTACTTTTTTTGTTATTAAAAAATAAATATAAATACTTTCATTGGAATTTTGTAGTACCACGTAAATTGCATTTCAAAATTTTTAGAATTTCATTTTCATTATCTTGTGGAACGTGAATTTTTTCAAATCCCGAAACTTTTTAGTATAAAATTGCCTACACGCAAAATTTGAATTTCAGATCTTCCGTCTTACTGACGAGGAACGGAAGATGATCTGAACTGCCGTTTAAGTGCCATCCCTTACAAAGAAACTATGGAATTCTTCAATTCTAACTTGTATTTATACTTGAACAAATTAAAAATTAGGCCAATTATGTATTCTTAATCCCATTATCTTGACATATTCAGTGTGGTTAAAACCCAATGTTTTATGAGTTTCCTGCATTTTTATTAAAACTGTATACAGTCCCATAATCGAACTATGCAACAATATTTCAGTATTATATTAACATGACAAGATAATATTGAACATATTATGATAACATAAAAAAAAAATTATGAAAAATCATCATGAGTTCCATAACAACATTTCTGTGCTAAAACAACATAAAGACAATTTCAAATTGTCTGTGTTGTCGTTTTAATGAAAATTCTCATTCATAAAATTTCCTTTCACATAAAAAAAAAATTTATATATATAATATTTTACTTTTTTTTTTCTAGTTCATTAATTTTACCTTGTAATAAAATTTTATTTAATCCCTTATTTAAAACAAAATAAAAATATATACATATATACAAATATTTTATAACTCTAAGTTTATTTCATTTTCCAAAAAAAAAAAAAAATATATATAAATAAATAAATTTATGATAGAATTATTAGCTTGAAATATTCCTAATACCAAAGGTAAAAAAAAATATATATATATAAATAAATATAAATAAAAATTCTATTACTTTAATTTGAGAAATGTTTAGGATTCTTATCATAATATTATAAGAACATCCCCCTTTTTCCTTTATGCTCCCTTATATCTCTTATATAACTCAACAGATTTAAAAAAAAAAAAAAAAAAGCCTTAAGCATTAAAAATATTTTATTTTCCTTCCACCCAAAAACAGAAAAAAAAATAAAATAAAATAAAAATAAATAAATAAAAACAAACAAAATAAATCTTTAATTCATTTTTAGCATTAAATTGCTTAGAAAATTCGTATTATTAAAGATATATTCATTTTCTTAAAAAAAAAAAACATAGAATTAAGATGTTCTTTTAATGCTTCTATTCATTTATTTCTTTCATTAAATCTACCTATGTAATAGATATTTATACATTCAAAAAATATGCTTTTTGATACTTCATCTCTTCAAAATCATAAAAAAAAACAGTATAATATATAGGTATGCATAATATAGGTTCAATTGTTTTTGATCCCACGAAATTTTGTTTTGAAAATATTAAAGTAGCGCGAGAAATAATTATTATTATTTTTTTTTTAAGAAACATAATTTTGGATAAATATTTGACAAAAGTACCAAAGATTTGTAGAAGTGGGATTTGTAGAATTGAAAAGATCACAGGACGACTAGAGGAATGTGGCTGAAGTTTTTAATATACTTCCTGCGCCGACTGTGGTTATGAAAAAGGGTTAGTCAACTTAAAAAAAGCAATGTATTTAAAAATGAGACATAGCTTCGAATAAGTTGTCGGATTACCATCAGATTATTATCATGTTCAATGATGCTAAAAAAAACTTGGCATTTTTATGTAATAAAACATGGTTCAAAACTATCCTTTAAAAATGTGCGTAATGCTTTCTTCCTTTCCTCACAATATTTCACGTGTTTGATACACTTCGTCATTTTCAGCTCTCACTACGTAAATTATGTCTTGTGTATCGCATTAAAATAATAATTTAAAATTTTTTCTGAGTGAAGAAAAAAAGGAAATTATTTTCTAAATCAGCAATATTAAACAAATAAGACTTCCGCGAAATATTCCCAAAAAAAAAGGGAGAAAAATTAGATATTTTAATTTAGGCGTTTTCATTTCCGAATTAATTTTCACGAACTCAGTCAGACACAATTTAACGTATGAATTACAATTATGTGAACAAATGTACTATATATATATATGTTATATGTATAATACATACCTTATGCATATATATATTTATTTAAAGGCACTTTTTCTTTTTAATTCACATTGTCTTAAAACCATAAAATGAAAAGGATATGTTCATTTAATTTCACGCAAAAGAAAATTTTAATGCTGACGATTATTAGTCCTTAACGTGTCTTTAATTAAGCAAATTTTGTCTACTTAACTATCCCTATTAGCATAAATTTATGTCTATTTAAAATTTTGTGTTTTGCACAAAATAAAAAAAAAAGGGAGACAAAAAAAGAATAATTATGAAATAAGTCACCCAACTTTAAGAAGAAACCTTAAAAGGAAAATTAAACTTTTAAATATGAAAAGAGTTTTAGATATTCAATTTTACGTTTAATTTTTATTTACAACTAGCGATTAATCAAATTTAGTAATTTAATTAAGTTTTTAATCCTATTTTTCAAACCATACTTAAACTTTTCTATATAGGAATTTTCATATAATTTCATACCTTTTTTATGATTTTTATGCCTACCAGATGCTTTGAATGCATTTGTCTTTATACTTTGTAGAGGGCTTCATATTTATATCGGTCCTGGCTATACTCATAGAAGTAATAACAAACTTTAGAGTTTTAGATTATTGAATTCAAAATGATTGTACTTCTATTTTTTTATATTTTTATTTAATAATGTTTCCTGACACCTAGAACTGCATTCTGAAGAATTGTAAATGCATTTCGAAACGGTACTCAAATCTTAAATTTTATTTCTGTGATATATGGTAATTCGCTCATATTATACGTACATCTTGCTAATTGGGTACCAACAAAAAGAAAAAATGTCTCGTCACATTATTTTCCAAAACGAACAATGATATTGCCTTTTTATATAGAAATTATGTTAAACAGCAACAAATCTGTGGTTTTATTAAGTTAAATTGTTATAACTCTTTGGGGATTAATAAAAAATAAAGTCATTATTAAATACCTTTTTTTTTCGTTAGAAAAATTTGTTTTTACTTTCAATTTTTGTTATTATTAAGTATTTAAAATGTTTGTTATATATATATAATATAGTTGTATATTTAAATTTATATTGAATTCTTTTTTTATGGAAATTTAAAATGTTACAAGATAACAATCTGTTCTGTTCCAAAAATAAAAACAAGTTTAATTGAAATTATTTTTAAATTCAATGAGCTATGGAGCAGAACCACAAGAAATAAATTTTAATTACCATATGATGAGAATGAGAAAAAACACAAAAAAATTCAGCAATTATAAGTTTGGCCTTATTAAAAATGCTACGATAAGCTTGCTGACAGTAAAATATCTGATAGATAGTATTGTGTTGGAAAAATTAAGCTTGTTCACTATCGATAATACTAATAAATTTATGGCACTAGGAAGAAAAAAGATATATTTGTAAATCTACATATGTATATAATTAATAATGAAGTGTAATTTAAAATTTCGATAACTACTTAAAGGAAAATAATAATAAAATAAAAAACAAAATTATTTTCAACTTTTAATTAAACAATATAAATTCTATTGAAATTTTCCTACATCATATGTATATGTAATGTGCAGTAAATAAAATTAAATTACAATTAAAAATTTAACTTTTATAAATTCATTTTCAATATTTTATCTTGTCACGCAATATTGCCTTGTAATTCTGAAAAATTATTTCCCGTTTTTGTTTTCACTGGTGCTTATATATTTTGTAGATACATAACATATATATTTTTTTCCGTTCATTTAAGCACTCCTTTGAATTAAATTTTCACGCTTTGTATATATAAAGAAATCAAACGTTATAATATTTTTGATATTCTAACCCAGAAAGACCAACCCTAATTTTCTCCCTTATAATTTCTTCTAAATATTAGAATTAATTATTTAATCAAATTGAAAATTGGATCATTATCAGTTTGATTATACTAAATATTGTTGTTGTTTTTCTTTCTTCGTTTTTTTTTAACAAAGTCAAAAAAAAAAACATTTTCGCAAAATTTTCACTTAATGGATATCCAATTTTTTAATCAAATACCTATCTTCATTCATAAACATTAACAGCACATCAGAGCTTAATTTTATGAAAACAGAGTGCTCTAGAAATAAAATTATATTTTTGGAATTGATAGGAAAAGCGCGAAACAAAATATCATGCTTCAGATAGTGAAAGCTTAAGTCTTCATTTAATTGATGTTTTACATTTTAAATCGTATATGAATATCTACAGTATAAATTCAAAAATAGTTACAAGTTAACCACTTTAATACCAAGGTCAAAAATAAAGAAACCACAAACTTTAAAATTAGAACGATTTGCTCAATGATTTTTTAAAATGCTAAATCAACTGCTCATAATGCAAAAATGTTCAAACGTTATGTAATTTGGCTATTATGTTTCCAATTGATAAAATTAACAGCAATAAAAAATAAAAAACAATAATCTCACTAACTCTACATATCATATCGTATCAGATTTCCCAATTATACTCTTAAATTTTCATCAGATTCTGAATAAATTTTATTTAAAGTGATTTTTGAAATTTTTTTATTTCTGCCCATCATCATACCCCAATGAGTTTTAAAAATCAAGGCAACGTAATGAATGGAATAAAATTTAGGAAATACACTTTGTTAAAATTTTCATAACGATTTCTCATGAAAAGTTGTTTTGTTAATGAATGAAAATTAAGTGTATAGAAACTTTTCCATTGAAAAAATAAAAAATATAAAAGGAAATCATATTAGGAAAATCTAACTATTAAATATAATACTAGCAAAATAATGTTAAAGTTATAATATGACTTTTTGTTGAGGGAAAAATGAGGAAAATGAAAATTTCTTTTAATTAATTTTTAATTTTTTAACCACTGACACCACCATGTTACTAATGATAGAGATCATATTATAATAAAAGGAACTTTTATGTTATAAACGAATAACATATCTATTTAAGTATATATAGTAATATAGTATACACATAGTAAAGAAATTCGTGATTCGGAAACATAAAGGCATCGTTATTATAAATATTTTTAGAAAATTTTCCTCATAATAAAAATTATAATAATTTTATTAAATTTAGATAGTCTGAAAACAAAGTTTTTTAGTTTATGTAGACATTTTTAAAACGCAAATAGGATTTATGTAAAATTCTTTTTAAAGTATCTATATATTATATGTATATTTTTAAAATTAATGTTATAAAAATGGAAAAAAAATATTTTGATATGTTTATTAATTATCTAAAAATTTTTCAAAAATATTATATGAAATTTGGAAAACATAAAATTTTGTGCGAAAAGAGATCAAAAAATGGTCAGGAATATAAAATTGAATGAAATGTTTTCGTAGAATTTTCATATTAAATGATTTTATCGAGCTTTGGTTCGTGGAATAGTAATTTAACAAGAACAGAGTTTAGGTCAAGAGAGTTCTTATTTCGTTCATATTTAGAAACTAATTATGTAAATGGATTACATGTAAATATGATTTATTAAATTTATTTTTTTTTACTATGTACTTTATTCTGGAGATAGAGAAAAATATATTCAAATCGAATGGAATTGGTGTGGAAGATTTTTCCGAAAATTATCATTGCTTCTTTTGTGTTAGATTGTAGTCTAAACAATACGGCGAATACATTGTTTGAAAAAAAAATTAATAATATTAAATCTAATTAGTATACACTAGTATACACCTAATGGGATTGAATTTGTTAAATCCAATTTAAAAATTTGTGTTTCCTATTATTATGAATGGAATAAACGTGATTATTTTGGGTTTTTATCGAAATCTTCTTAATTCAGAATATTTAAACCAGCTTACATACCAAATTATTTCGAAACGAAAAATTAAATTTCACAGAAGTTAAACTACATATAGGTTAAAGAATATGTAATTCTAGAAAAAACCTAAAAGTGGAAAATAGAATGAAAAATCGTTACACATATCGCAAATTAAAGTTGTACAGGTTTGATTAAAAAATTTTTAATTTTCATAAAATTGTAAATCGATCGAAAACTAATTTAATTATTTTTCAATTTTAGATTTTATACAAAATGAACGAAAAAAAAAGAAGAGAATTACACAAAAGAGTTTAAAATTATACAAAAATAAAATCAAAATAGAAAAATTTCCATCCTAATTTTCGTGGAAGAAAAAAACGATGTCTGTATCACCATAGGTTTAAAGTAAAAAATAGAAAGCTAATTCATACCCTGTTACTATTTGACTCATGCTTAAACCGAGTTTCTTGCTTCTACAATCCTGATGTCTATCTAATAAAAATCTGTGATTCAAATTAGACAGTTCAAATAGCTTAAAATATGCGAAATGTCAAAACAAGTACTAATGGGAAATGTGAATAATAAGAATAATGAATTTATTTTCCGAAAGACAAAAATTTTCCATTTCCATTTAATGATTTCAAAAAAAAAAATAAAAATGTTTAATATTTAATTTATAGATTTAAGAATAATTTTTTATCAATCTCACGACACATTGTGTCTTATCCTTAAATGTAATATTATTATTAAAAAATATAAAATAATAGAAAAAATCCACGTAAAATAAATTTTAAAGATCATAAAAATTTACAATACCTTGCAGCCAAACAAAAAAAAAAACAGAAAAGAAAAGAAGAAGAAAATGTGAAAAGTAGCTTAAAATGTCTTCTCATCTAAAACGGATAAAGGGAATATAAAAGATTATGAAGAAGATTTTGTCACACAACAATAAATATATTTCCAGGAAAATATATATGCATATATATATTATACGTATAGGAAAAGACCAGAAAATTTTATTTTTGGAAGAAAAAAAAAAATTGTTTTTCTTATGCAACGTTTTTTTTTTTTTTTTGTGGAAAAAGAAAAGTCCTAGTTTTTCACATGTGGAAAACGTTTCTCATGTACTTTGCCAAATAAAAAAAAAATAAAACTTAAATGTGAATTTATAGGAAGAAACATTATTTTTTGTTAAAACAAATTTTTTTTTCATTTCTTTTCTTTTTCAAATAGAAATTTATATAAAAAATTTTTGTCTTGATAACAAGCTTGCATTTTTATTATTCGGGGAAAAAATGTATTTTATTTATTTTCAGTTTTTCTTGTTTTTATTTTTTCTATTTTAATTCGGAATAAAGAAAGAAAATGAATCGTTTTTTCATGTGCGCAAAATAAAAAAGGGATAAGTGAGGCTCCTGTTCAATAGAAGAGAAATTTTGTGAACATCTAATATTGTTGATAGTAAACTTTTAAAATTTAGTAGATAATAAAAGAAAGATTTGATTCAAAATGAAAAATTAATAAAATTTCTACATTAAAAAAGTTTAAAGTTTTCTTATGTTGGAAATATTTTGGTGTCAATGCAACTGAAATTTTTCTCCAAAAATATTTTTTTTATTATGCAATATGATTTCTTTACGAAATTTTTAATCAATTTTTGCTGACTAACAATATTGCAATACTACTATCAGAGCCCAGCGACATCAGGACTAAGGATGAACTTCTAATCCTTGGATTTAATTGGATTTCCAGTGAGCTGAAGAAAATCTTTTTCTTGATAACAAAAATATCGCATTGCGTACAAGAGAGAACCCAATTCTGCCAACCATATAAACAAAATATAGTAAATTAGTCAAAGAACTGACAACCCATCGTTCTGTTGATGATGATTTGCGATTATTGAAATAATAAATTTCTTTGTACGATAAATAAGTTTCTTAAAAATTAAACTATACACACAAATAATCTCTTCGATGGAAATCTTTAAACAAAAATTAGCATTTCGTTTTGTTTATTTTAAACCTTGTTTTGTTATGTTTGTTATGTTTACTATAAAATTCTATTTGCCATTTACATAAATATCATCTTCAATTTTCAAAACTCTTAATACTAAAGTATGTGCACTATATGCAATGAGAGTAATACAAATGTAAAGGGCGGTGATGATAGGTACTTAAGTTAAATTTAAAATGAAAAAAAAAAAAAAATAAAATAGATTTCTTCAATATTTATCGTACACAATAATAGTTTTGGTCTAATTTTTTTTTCCCAATTTTTTTTATCAAGTGCATATAAAAATTTAAAGAATAAATTTTTTCAAAAACTGTTGAAATTAGGCGTAAATCCCTGTTAACTCCTTCTAAATAAAATCTTATGGTAAAAGATTCTAATTTTAAGTTTTCAGTAAAAAATATATTATATGTAGTTTTAATGTTCGTATTCCTTATAAATATTGAAAAAAAAAGGATTTAAATATACAGAAACACCACGGTAATCTGGAAATGAAATTCTGTATTATAAACTGTATGAAAAAAGAAAATGAAAATTTAAAGTTTCTGTTTCGCCTTTTTTTTAAGCGTTTTTGTTCCGATGCAAATAAAGCGAACTTGTTTGTATGTTCAATGTGTATATTAATACTTATAATATAATATAAGTAATTTTAAAATTTTCTAAACTAAAATTATTTTTATATTCTAATATGTATAATCTTAACGATTTATCTTCAGCGAAATGTTTTTTTGAAAAATCATAGATCACAAATATTTTTTATCATCGAAATACTATTTTGAAATCATTAAGAAATTTACCTAATAACTATCAAAGTTAATCATAAAAAACCTTATAAAGATTAAGACTAGAGTTCTTTTAAAGTTTTATATATTCATTTTGCTAAAATAAACATAATAAAAACCAATATTTTAGTGAATTATTTTTTTATTAGCTTCAATAAAATTTCTTCGATATAAAAAGTTTATGAAATAAAAATAAAATAATATTTTTTTTCGCTTTTCGTTTTTTTTTTTTTCTTTTTGAATTAAAGTTTACAAGGAGAATTCTAAAAGAAATAAATCTTCACTTTTATAAAGAGTATAAAATAATATGATTTTGATGAACATAAAAAACCAATTTTCGACATCCTTTAATCGTATGGTAATTCAAAGGTAGCATAAAAAAAATCAAATATAATTTTTTTTTTTTTATTTATTTATTTGTAAATATATTTCCCTTTTTTAACTTTAGAAAAGATTTGTGCACAGTACAATAAATAATTATAGCTAAGTTAATTCACTTTTCAAGGATATTGTAGCTCAATCAATTTCATTCTTTTGTTTAAAGTAACTCTGTGGTTTAGGAATTATATATTATATATAGGTTAGGTTAGAGTGGCGACCCAACCGGCCTCGCATCGACCCATAGGATCCAAGGTGACACCGACTAAATTTTATTGTATTTAAACTGCCAGTCCTTTGCGCAAATTTAAGTAGGCTTCTAAGTAGGATTCTCGAAATCTCGCTTAAGTCTTTGATGTGATAACTACCTAGCCGGTCCCTCTTAGGTTTTGCTGGAGCTGTTCAGATCAAATGTTCAATGCTGTTACCTGATTAGGGTCTATTACTGTCGAATAGCTTTACTGTCGAATAGCTTCAGTCTATATGTGTGACTGCATAAAATCAATATTTACTTTAAAAACATTTTTTACATTGTACATTTCGAATGTACCAAACCCAGAATCCAACACTAATTTCATGTTTCGGAAATACTGATATTAACACTATCTAACAATCTTTACCACTTAAATCTCAGTAATTTTATATGAAAATTTGCAGTGGTTTTTCTATACCAATTTATTAAAGATTGCTGTTCCTTTTAAAATCAATTTAAACTCCAAAAAAAAAAAAACCAATAAAAAAAATATAATTTTACTAAACGAAATACATACAAATAAGTTTATAGCACAAAAAAAAAAAAAACAAAAAACAAATAAATTTGATTGAAATCTTTTTTATCAATAAACGCTCTTTATTTGATAAGCATCCCATTCATTCATTCGATGGACCATAAAAATAACAGACAAAATAAGAAAATCAGAGAAACAAGTAAACAAAATTTCACTTAATAAAAAAGAAAAATCTTTTCCTGTTTTTGCTCTTTCAAGTCCACAAAATCAAGACCCATTTCCTCAATTTTCGTGAAGAAAAAAATAAAATAAAAATAAAATAAAAAATAACCAAAATAAAAATTTCTTAATAAAAACCAAATAAGAAGCAAAAAAAAAAAATCAATTTTGATATTATTTCTTGCCATTATCAGATTTCATGAAATCGTATCAAAACGATAAAATGGTATATATAGAAATAATAAAACAGATTTTTCTAATAAAATACAGGATAAAAAGTTAAAGGTGCTTGCTTCTTTTCATTTTCATTTACAAGGTGTTTTTTTTTTCTTTGTCCGTTTTCCTTTAAAAAATTAAACAACGGACTATGTGTTTTAATTTATTGTCTGTCCTGCACTAAAATGCTTATAACTTATAAACTACCAAAATGATTTCAATTCTTTGAATGCCAAAATTAGGGATGAGAATCTACGATTTCGAGTTTGAGAGTTAAAGATTTTCAACCAGCCAAGGGTTGAAATAATTTTCATATATATGAGAATAGTATCCATGATATTGATGGAACCTTAAAAACAATATGTTCTGCAGCTTAAAAAAAAAAAGTAAGCCTCCTCTTTCCTTCTCATAACGCTGACATAAGAAAACATATCACTAAATTAGTTTCTACAATACTTAACTACTTCTTTGGAAAATCTTTCTCAACAATTACATATAAATGATAATTAAGCGTTAAGCTTTTTCAATTATTGGAACATTTTCTTATATTTTTTTTTTTTTTTTTTATATGTTTTCTTAATATGATGTGTAAAACCGCGATGGTTTCACAAAACTCTTTATAATTATTTTCTATATAATATATTTTTAATTTTATTGATAAAAACATCCTGTATTTTCTTTTTGATAAATAATTTTAAAACGATAACATTTTATTTTACAAGAAATTTATATTACCATCATCCATAACAAATTTTTTCGTCTCAAATTTATTTTCCTTAATATTTTCGAAACAAGAAGACGAAGGAAAAAAAAAAACTGAAAAACATAATATTGCTTTTTTAATCTTTCACCGATTGGGTTAATGGGAAATTTAAAAAAAAAAAAAAAAAAGAGGTTCTAAATAAATTTTTCTTTTAACCTTAAGCCGCACATGAACCTTTCTAACATTATTTTATTGTAGTTTTGCATTACTTTATTATGTAAGTGTATAACATACGTTCATTTCATTCAAAAGAAAGCAGAAACATTTAAGATCCTCGAAAATACATTTTTTAATCTTTTACGTCTACAGCTCCGTAAGTATATTACCCAGAGTTTAAATTTTAACAGAAACAAATTGTCATTTCGGTATGATCTTAATGCACATTACGAGCCTTCGTAAAACTAATTTTGAATTTGAACAGATATCCAAAACAAAACTATTCGAATATAGTGATTTAATTCAAAATATTCAATAATTATAATTTTGCTTCAACAATAAGCGTTCAATACTACACTATTGATATAATATTGATAGAATAGAAGCAATTACAAAAACAATATTAAATAATTCGTATGATGTTGCTAAAAATTCTAATTCTTAAACAAATTTTCTTTAAATATTTCGAATCCTAATACTCGAATTTATGATTTACATTTTTCTGTAAACTCGTATTACGAGTGCTGGTTCACAAACTTATCAAATTAAATTTAAATGAAAAAATGCTTTTAGTATAATTAGTCTGCTATACTTTATCGAATCTTCATGGACTATTCACATTAACTGCAAGAAACTTTCTAATTCTATTTAATTTTTTTTTTCACTTTGCTAATAAAAATTCTTAAAATATACATGTATGTAAATATCAAAAGAAATCACTTTTGGAATCTTCTTAAATCGTATTATTCTATACTTATTCATTTTCATAACAAGTCTTTATCTCCATCCTAAGAAAACAAGGATGAAAACAAATTGCTTTAAAATTAACTGTGATAGCTTTTTTATGGTCATGCAATAAAGACAAACAAGAATCATTTATTTTCCATTCGTATTTTTTTTTTTTTTATTTTTCAATTTGTTTTTAAAAATTTATTTTCTGTTTTTTTTCTGTTTTTTACAGGAATACTAGAATTTTAATTTTCTCTCAATTTTTTTTATCTATAATCACTTGAATAACATTATATAGTTACCCAACTGCAAATTTTATCAACGTTTACAGGAACGTTCTCCTGACATAGATCACTCTTTATATGAAAGTATGTCTTGTGATTATATTAATTTAATTTGTATAAAATAAACTAAGATGAAAAATCCTTTAATTTTTCTAAATAAGGAAAGTTATTTGCAATAATTTTAAAAACTAATTTTCCTGCGACATCTCATTTTCCTTTTTCTTTAATTCTTTCTAAGAAATAAACGTGATATCTTGAAGAAAAATTTTATGCATAATAATTAGGACATTAAGCTTTATATCTCTAAACTAAACCTTATTTGGCTAATTGTTTTTTAGAGCCAAAAAAATAAAACAATATTTTAATGTGCCAAAAATATATTTCGTATATGTTTTAAGTTTTATATTATTTGTTTTTTTTTTTTGTATCCTTATGCAAGGAAATACATTTCCATAACATAAATGTCAAAGATGCAACATATTGAAACATTTTCAATTTGAAATATTATGATGACATTATCTTTTTATAATATTGTATTATTTCTTTAAAAAACTACACAAAAAGAAAATAATAATAATTTTGTAATAAAAGACAAAAAAAAGAAGAAAAAACGAGTTTTCCTATGAATTGCACTTATGCTTTTACCATATGGTGCCCTGTTATACATTATGGAAATATAAATTTTCCGTATACTTAAAGGAGCAAAAAAAAAAAACCTATATAATACAAGAAAATGGAAAATAATTCCTTAAACGTTTTTCAAGACATATAATCCTTTTTTTTTTCCTTTACAAAATGTTTAAGTAACTTATCCTAATTATTGCAAGAAAATTTAGTATAAATATCTTATCTTATCGCAATTAGGTATATCTAAATGTAAAAATAAAAATTTGCATTATACAACTATATGTTATTCTTGCTTTTACATCAGTTACACAACACTTAACTCAAATTTGCAATTATGTACCTAGTACTTAATGTATTAAAAGTCTTACAATTATTAAGTTACTAATTTTATTTGAAAATATTAGATAGGCAATGTTTGTACATTTTGTAATATTTGACCTATATGTAGTTGCGACCTCAACACCCAGGTCTCCAACATTTATTTTATATTCACATTTTCAAATTATATATGTATATATAAAATTCTGTTCACCTTTATTATTAAAATTTATTAAAGTGATAAATTACTGTCCTTTTACTTTATCAGCAAATTAAGTCATGGTCAGTAAATTTACATGAATTTTAACTTTTTCTGATAAAATATATATACCATAAATGGAAAATAATTTTACCATTGACCTTAACTTATTTTTTGCCCTTTTTGGTAAAAATTTATTTATGGCATGTAACCCTGTGACATATGAACCATAAGTATTTGTAATAAACTTTCAATCATTTTTATTTTATGGTTGGGAATATTTTATTTTATTTTATTTTTTTCCTCATCTCTTTTTTAACGTTATCATATGTGGTCATAGAAAAATTAAATTATACAGATCAGGTAGAATATGCCATAAATTTTTCACACATATCCTGGCCATATTTTATGAGTTTGTTTTATAATCTAAAAATAAAATAATGAAGTTCTTTAAGAAATTTTTTTTTTCATCCGTTTTGCTGTGTAAGATAAATTTAACTATAGTTAACTCTTTATGGCATTTAGAAATTGAAAACTTAAAGATTTATAACATTTTGTTATAGACAGGGCATTTGATTGTATAAGGAAATTTGATTTTTTACTTGTTCATCATAATATAGATTTTTTACTTGTTCATCATAATATAGCGAGTTTCAGGTTTAAATTATTTTTAGTAGGTGAGTGTTACCATAATTTCAAGTAATTCAAAATTCTGCAAAACTCGTTCGTTTCAACAGTATAGTGTCTGAGTTTAGTAATAATTCTTTTTTCACACATTTACAATATACACAAACACAGCATTAAAAGATAAATCACACAAACAATTAAAAAAAAAAAAATTACACCGATTTTAGTTCTTTTTGTATTTTTTGTAAAATAATATAAAAACATTAAATTTGATATTTGTTCGAATTTTCGAGATTCAGATTTGTGGAATAGTTGCTGGTTCTCTCCCAGTAAGTATAATGTAACCGAATTGTTTTTAATTATATACCCACTAATATACTCTTAATTTCATTATGATGCCTCCTTAAAAAAACGTTAAAATAAAAATTTATTGCTTTTATCAATCTCTAACCAAACGGAAATTAGAAGTTATCAATTCCTAAAAATGATATATTTTCAAGATATTTTATTGAATTTATATTTTATGATTAAAATTAATTGCTTCAGAGAGTATAATAAATTTTTGAAACATTAAAAATGTAATAAAAGTTTATTTCGAAAATTTTTTATTTAATTCATTTATATTGGTAATATAGATTTTTTTTTTTAGAAATCATAATCACAAATAAAAAAAATAAGATTTTTTAACATAAATATTAAATAATTGTGATAACTAAGTTGTAACTGCAAAAGTTACAAATTTATATTGACAACAAGTAATATGAACGCTTCAAAATTCTAGAAAAACTTGAATTGCTCTTCACGCCTTCAAATAATAACCTATATTTATTTAAGTATCTGCGCCGGAACTGTTTTCGTACGTTAGTGACGCTGTGTTTATCTCTTAGAATTTGAACCAGGATTTAGTTTAAAATTTAGTTGTGTCGAATTCGAAGTTGAAGACATTAGTGTCATCATCAGGATAATGAATAAAATAATAAAATTTAAATTTTGCTTCCTATTGAGTAAGTTATAAAATTATTCAACCATTTATTTGAAACTCTCGATAAATCCAAAACAGAATTTTCATTCAGTTCAATTATTAATATTATCGAAAAAAAAAGGATATAACAATTTTAAATCAACTTAATTTATTCTACATTTATCTTATAAGTAAAAATTTTTATAAATTTATATTTGTTTTTTTCAATACAATATAGTGTGAATAAAAAGGTATTTCGCAAATTTTTGAAAGTTTTTTAAGTTATGAGGCTTTATTGCAAGAACATAACATACATAGTGTATGGTTTATAAGGTTATAAGGTTTCGCTTTTATGAAAAAAAAAAAACAAATAATAAATAAAAATTAATTTTTTCTTCCTATTTTCAGTTAAACTACATTTCAAAACAGATTTTTTTTTTTATAAAATTTTTTTATATGGAAATTTTATGTAAAAACTTATGAACAACATATGAAAAATTCCATATAAAATTATGCTGAAGGGATTTAATACTTGTTTAGGAAAATTGTCACTATAAAATGCAAGTTTCTAACATCCAAGAAATAAATTTAAATTGGAAAAGATTTTTGGCATTTTAAAAATAATGTGTAATTAGTTAAATTTACTTCGCACTTCAATTAAAAATAATTCTAAAAATGTTTAATAGTACAATATTCAAATACTTATAATTATATTTTAGTTTTGATTTAGTTTTATATTACGATTTCATTTAGTTTTATTTGAAATAAAACCTAGTTTTCCAAGAAATAACAACAACCGATTTGAACTAACAATTTTGTCTCACAGGTCTTCGAAAGTACTTAAACGGCTACGCGTTAATTACATGAAGAGAAATATGCAATCAAGTAACAAGTCATTTATTAATTGAAGCTCTTCAGCGTAAGCATCGAAAATCAAGCAATTTTTTTTTTTCTAATACTTTTAGTGAAACTCAAACAAAATTTAAAATGCTTTATGAAAAAAAAAAAATGAACTATTTTACCATACATAACTCTAAGGCTAAAAATATGTCACCATTTATGGAAAGAAAACCCAAAACTAAAAAATGAATATGGAAATTTTGTTTTTGTCTTTTTTTGTGTATTAGGGGAAAAAACATTTTAGGTATTTTTCTTTTGCAAGAAAAAAAAAATTTCGAATAAGAAACAAAAATGAAAAGTTATGTATAAAACATTTATGCAAAAATCTTTTATTGTAATGCATTTTTAAGAAAATATAAAATAAAAACCAATTTTACTATACATATGATTTTTCATCTAGTGATAAAAAAAAAAATAGGAATTTAGAATTCAAGAATTCTTGTTCAATTTCTGTTATTTTAAGTTTGTTACAACCCAATCGTCAATATCAGTAGGAAATCCAATACAAATTTTTCACACGAAAAAGGCGAAAAAAGGAAAAATGTATCTAATTCTGGGTACTTTGTATATTAAATAATAATTTTTGTGTCTTATTTAAAGTTTATTTAATTTCAGCAGTTATAAAATTATTCAAAAAAATCTTTTGTGTCCTTAATAAACTCCAAAACGAGAAGACTGAGAAATAATAATCATATCGTCAACAATCAAATCACAGAAACATATTAGTCTTAGAGTGCAAGCGAAATTGGGTGATTAAAACAGCGTTGCTCTCTCAGATGGTATGAAGGAACAAATTTGATTCTGATATTCTAGTCTTGTGGTTATAAATTCTAAAAAATTGTAAAATTTTATAAATAATGTAACCCAAACACATTTTGTAATACTATAATTATTATTATATTTTAATTTGAAAGGTTCAGGTGACCTTTTTTTTATTCATAATCTTATCTTATTAAAAAAAAATATTAAATATTTCATTAAAAATGTATTTGATATAAAATCGCACTATAAATTCTGTACATTTATAATAACAATAAAATATATGTACGTTTATTGGATAAAAAGAAAAGGCCAAAAATATGCATATTATTTCAAGGTATAAAATTTATATAAAAATTCAATTCAAAAATGTATAGAAAAAATTGTTCAAAGGTGATCCTAAATTGAAAAGAACCAAGGAGATGTGCAATAAGCAAGACAACGAATATAGTTTTCGGTAGCAAATTTCAATTTCATGCTACACTTATTTATTTAAGATTCAAATGAAAAATTTGATTAAACATTTCGGTAACTAAACCTTTTTAAATTAGATATATATCAAAATTATACCAGCTCAAGTATACTTATTATGAATATTACATTTATTGGAATCAAATTTTCAGAAACAAAAAAATTCAGAACTTTAGTCATTTATTATAAGTTCAGTTAAATCACAAATTTTATATTTGACTTAAATGAAAATTTAAGAAGGCTTTTAATGACTTCACATCTTAGGCTTAAACTTTCGGTGTACGTACAATATATTCAGTCGTCATGCTTTTATGTATTTTTGTCCTTTCTTGCAACCATATTTCTTAAATTTTAGTAAATCGCATAAAGAAATTATTTCTGATATGAACATATTATACATATCACATATTTCTTGTTTCGGACATAAATAATAATTTTATTTTCTCTTAAATAGGGAAACTAAATAATAAAAAAGTTTCAATTTAACAAAAAGTAAATGTTTAATAAAATAACATATTTTGTTGAATAAAAAAAAAACAAAAAAAAAGGATAAAATTCAAAATTTACATACATATTAAGAGTAAACGTTGTTACCATTATTTTGTTTTTTTTTTTTTTTTCTTTTATTTTAACTCACATTTTATTTTGTACTACAATGATACAGTTTTCAAATAATTTGTACTCTTCTTGAAGAAAATTATGAAAAAAAAAATAAATAAAAAATTAGAATAAACTTTTGCAAAGGAAAAAAAATGTTTCTCAATATGGTACGTCTGAAATAATTTTCATATTTTTATGTTCCGAATTTTATGTGAAACAACCATTTAAGAAAAACTAAAATTAATTATATAAAAATGTCAAGCCTAGCTAGATATATGTTGTGTAAGCAGATTAGAATGTTACATTCTACAAATTTTAAGTATTTTATAACATTTTATAACGGCGATACCGTCTTTATTCGAAAGGAAGATTTAAGATAATTTTCAGAAGCCTTGAATTTGGCAATTTCCAATTTTTTTATATATTTTTTTCATTTAAAGATATCTATAATTTATTAACTTTTTCCCCATGAAAATACTTCGACAAGAATATTAAAAAATCTATGAATCAATTTAAGTGCTGCTGTTTTTCTTAATCCGCCGATCACTGAACTCGAAGTTATAAAGTATTATCCACATTTAATTATCTTTTTAATTGCTGTACTAGTGAGTTTTCTAGCGTTAATAAGTTCAAAATATATACCTACACAAAATATATACCTGCATATGATAATCTGAATATTTTAATATTAGATAGGGAAATATGATATTCTCGATGTAAGATATATACAGAAGCACCAATACCTTGGGCTTTAAACACAACACGACATTTTTGGTAATAATTTTATCAACCAATAAAAAAAATTAAAAATATAGGTTTTAATAAAAAAAATAATTTATAGCTATGTAAAATGTTTGAAATTTTTCTTCTTTTTTTTTGGAAGATCAATGTGATAGAACAAATAATATTATTCCTAACATACCTACATACAATACAAATTCTGAATACGCATCTTTGCACTTATCACCTATATGTAATATGCGTAAAAACGAGAAAGACAAAATTTTTAATAATGAAAACAGAATTTAATTTTAACCAACCACATATAATACCTCTATCTACAGATATCACCAAAAGAAAATAATAAAATTACCAATTTCTTTTTAGGATTGAAAAGTCATAAAAAAATCAACCTACGTTTTCACATGTATAAAAAGAAAACATTTATTCACAAAAAAAAAAAGCAAAAAAAAAAAAAAAAGGAATTTATGAATGAAATATGATCCTATTTGGTTATTGGAAATGTTTTAAAACTTGTAAGTACCATAAGGAACTAAATTCGATAAATTTAAAAATAAACTTAGCACTTTCTCAAAAAGATGGTTAAATGAAATGGACGAAGGTTTATAGTTAACATTTTAAGCTTGTAAAAAGTGTAAAAAGTTTGAATTTTTTCCAAGAAATTGCCATTTATTTACTAAAATTGTCAAACTGTTGAAACAACGAAATATATATTGGATAGTATTAATTCAACCTCTATATAAAGCTATATAACTATGTGGTTTCGATTCTCACCTATCTTGTTTAACAATCAGTTCCTTCTACAGTTTTAAGAAATACTTAGCATCGCTTCCACCTAGCTATAAGTTTCTTTCATTAAAAGTTAGGTTTATAAAAAAAATACTATAACTCCGTACCCCGTACTCATTCCTCTTTTCCTAAATAAAAATATAATTTTATTTTCACAACAAAGTTAGATGAAACTGCAAAACGATAAAAATTGATAAGTCATTTTTCATTTCAGTTTTTCAGTTCTTTATTATTATTATTTTTTTTTTTTTTGTTATTCCTTAGAGAAAAATTTCAAAATTCAAAAAGTAATGGCAACAAAAAAAAGCTCTAAAAGTGGTTAGAGTAATGTACTTATATTGTATTAAAACATTTTATTAATAGAAAAAAAATATATATATATTTTTGGCCATCATTTTTATGGTTTTTCTATATATAATATATACATTATTATGGGGGTTAAAAATTGAAAAAAAAAAAAAAAAACTGCTTTCATTCCTGGCAAAAGTTTTTCTTCTCGAACAGAAAAAGATGAGAATCAAAAGTTTATAAATTATATATACTTTACATATTTTTTTTTTCTTTCATGGGAAAAAAAAATTTGTATAATTTTAAAGTAAAAGTTATTCCACTAATATTAAAAAAAACTCATTGAACCTAATTCATATTTTTAATTTTTTTTTCTTCAATATTTTGTCCTTTCTTTAAGCACATGTATATATTGAATAGAAAAACTAATGCATTTATGAATATGTAGGTATATATAGAGAAAAGAAAAACGAGAAAAACTATATTTTTTTTTTTCAATTTTTATGTTATTCATATTGGAATTATAAATGCATTAAATTTACATTTCAAAAAAAAAAAGAAATAAAAAATAATAATAACTCACTGATCAAATATTTTATTTTATTTTTTGAATTAAATGTGTTTTTACAAATTTTGATATGATTGAATTAAAAAAAAAATTCTCTTAAATCAGTGAATTTAAATAGAAAACATTTAATTTAAGTCTCTAAGCAGTAAGCATGCATAATTACGATTTGATTTTGAGATTTGTTCTTACGAAATATCTGGAGAAAGGCAACTACACGCAAAAGGCCTTACAGACAGAAATTTCCTTAAGGTAGCATGCGGCATCCTTATCTACACTCAATTCATTTACTAATTTCCATCGAAATCTTTGAAAAATAAAAAATAAATTAAAAAAATTTTAAAATATAAAAATGTTTTATGAAAACAATCCCTTGACCAGTTGAAAACATCCAACTGTAGAACATTAATACCTCATCCTCCACACAGTGAATAAGATATTTCCATTTTGGCATGCGAACGATCTAAACCCTTTTATTAGTTTAATAGTCAAAGCATTTATCTAGGTCGGACGACGATGGATTAAAAATGAAATTATATCAGTTTTTTTTAATTTTGTAGGAAGACGACATAGTGTTAATGTTACTCAGACAAATAATTCAGTGCTCTTGATTTTTTTTTTCGAGTATACCTCATTAATAGAATTTTCTCACAGTCCGTCACAGCAAAATAATGAATTTAATTTTTCGTTTTATTTTCATAATTATCTTCATCATAATATTATTTGAAATTGTTCACTGCTCTATGTGGAATAACATTTCAAAAATAAATCAAATAATCTAACTAAATTTATAATACATATACGACGACCGAAGTGTCGGACGACTAAATTTTAGAATTCAATCACTCTTCTAAAATAATAATCACTTCAAATCGAACGCATCAAAAGTTTAATTTCAATCTTTGACGACATTTTTTATTTAATCTATTTTATTTTGTAACATAAATTTTCTTAAATTATCACTATAGATATATAGAATATAACTAATATAAAATATATATATAATATAAAAATAACAAACATATTTATTTAATACAGATATAATTTTTTATAAATAAAATAATCGTATATTAGAAAAAAACAGTCACAACTCAAAATTTAAAGATTTGAAAAAATATGATTAGAAAACAATTCTTTTTTAAGGAAAGCCTAAACCTAATCTTGAAAATTGGTTCAAAATTCAGAAATGGGATGTAATGTATTCGATTGATCAATGATCCGAAAGTTCCTTTGACACATCACAAAACCACTGTTGGTTGTAATTAGGGCTTCTCAAACGGGATCCCGGTTGTAAAATTGATTCCCGTAATCCCGGGATTTCAACCAAAAATCCCGGGATTTCCGCTTAATTAAAAAATATAATAGTGTTTGCACTAAATTTTAGGTTTATATCTAAGCTAGACAGAATTAATTAAGTTATGAAGTTCATATAATGGTGTGTGTGTGTGTAGAGCCGGCCTTCTGGGGGAGCGACGGATGCAAGGCACCCGGGCCCCCGATTTTAAAGGGCCCCAGATTTAATTTTTTTTTTTGTTAAAAGCAATGATTTTGGGTAAGCCTAATGTAGAGAATGCACAGGATATACTGCAATATATTTTAAATAACAATTATGAGGAAATTTTTTCCAACATATTATTAGTTATTCTAAAAACTTGTGATTTTTCAATGTTAATTAATGATATGGCAATAAAAAAGGCTCATATTAAAAATATTTAAGTTTATACTTGATTGTGTTTATGTTATGTTTTTTTTTTGTTGAACTACGTTTTATCGTTTTTTTAAATAAATATTATCGTAATTTGAATAGTATACTTTTATTCTGTTATATTAAAAAAAATTAGAGGCCCCCAAGAAAATATTTGCACCCTGGCCTCTTAACATAGAAGGCCGGCCCTGTGTGTGTGATGCCAAACTATATTGTTATCGACGACAAAGTGATGTGCAAAATTATGCCTCGATTGGATACCAGAAATTGGATCTATTTTGACTTACTAAGTTTGTAGACCAGGTAGTGAACTTATATAAAGGTGTGTGTGTAATGCTAAAGTAAATTTCAGCTCGATTGGATACCGGGAAGTGGGCCATTTTTAACTTTGTAAGTTTGTGGAAAGTGCGGTGAAGATGTATGTGTGTGTGTGTGTCTGAATGTGTCGATGCCAAAGTGCATTGTCATCGACGAAAAAGCGATGTGCAAAATTTCAAGACGATTGGATATCGGGAAGTGGGTCAATTTGACTTTCTAAGTTTGTGGAAACGAAGTGAAGTCAGTATAAAAAAAATAAGTAAGTGCATTTTAATATATGTAGAATTAAAATTTATTTAAAATAATCGAAGTTTGGGGATTAGAAAGCAAATTTCAAGTTGCTAACTAATTATTTATAACGCTGTATTTTTGTTTGTTTGTATGTAAAATATCAACTTAGGTAACCCCATCATGTCAAGTTGAAGTGGATCGAAAGCATGGCAATATTTTATGAGATAATTTTTTTTTTAATTTGAGCTTATAAAAAAATTCCGGGATCCCGGGAATATGAAAAATTTTGTCCCGGGATCCCGGGATTTGAAAATTGCGGGAAATGAGAAGCCCTAGTTGTAATGTATAGGATCATCCTTGCTTTTTTATTGTTTTGTTGAAATGTGCCAATGTATGCGTGTTTCTGTAGCTTGAAAATACTCTAATTAAACCCTAAATTTTCGTTTCTCCAATACCGCGTAAATACTTTCAAAAGTATAACAAATATCTGTGACATAAAAATGTTTCGATACCTAAATTTAGAAACATAAAATTTACATTCGAAAAATATAAACAACTCAAAAAGAAATTATTTTGACTTGTGATTATGTTTGTCTACAAAGTTAGTTAAACTTTTAAAAACAGACTTCGAACATAAATATATTTCTATTCAATTGAAATTTATGTTTCACATACACACCTATCTAAATTCTCTCTAATAAATACATTTTCCAAATACGTATATATAACAAGAGAAAAAAAAACAACCGATAAAGTCCTCTCGTATTAAAGATTTTCCATGAATGTCCATTAAACATTATGGACATAATCCATCCCAAAAGGATCATCAACAAAACTAAAGCCAAAATAAATGAAAAAAGTAAAGATTTTTACTGTTATTGTTATATTTTTCTTTTTTCTTTTTCGATTTTTCTTTTACATGGAAAACATTTCCATTGTATATAAAAGGGAAGGATATTGCATTTCTATATTTCGTTCTTTTCTTATATTAGGTGCATAAATGTTTTATGGCTCCCAAGAGCTAAATTTAAATAGTGTGTGTGTATATTTAGTATATAAATATAAAAATGAATAAATAAATGATTCTTATTAAAAGTGCACTTAAAACTTTCAAGAAAATAAATTAAGAAGAAACAAAGTTCGTTTTTTTTTTCTTAATTTCTGGAAACGAATAGTGTAATAAAGTCAAGTGAATGTGGCTTTAAAATAGCAGGATTTTTGTACAAATAAGAATTAAGGCTAGTGAGATAAAAACAAGAAATCTTAAATTTCTCAAAATTTTGCTCTTAATCTAAGTATTTATCGTTAGTGTCGACTAGATTTGACTTCAATTCTTGTTTCCCACAAATCAGACCACTAACTGAAATTATTTACAATTGAATTTTCATTAACATTAAGTATATGTGGTAAAAGCTGCGAAAGTTTTCAAACCAATTGAGAAAATTTGTGTAACTTTCTCTTTTGTCTATATAAATCTTTTGTCCTTCAAATTGAAATATACACACATTATTCTGTGATGTACTATCCGTTTTGAAAAATGTTTTTATTTCTTCTATTTGATTTTAGATTCTTTTTTTTCTGTTTTTTTCCTGTATATACATATATAGTATGAATTTAAGTTTACTCTTTGACCTGACAATCTTTGACCGCATAAAACATGACAAAATATGGGGAGGGAAAAGTAAAAATTGGAATAAATAAAAAAGAAGGCAAAATAATAAGAAAAATAAAATTAATTTGTCCGTATGTTATTTTTTTAGTAATTTATATTTTGTTTTTTTTTTTTTTACATAGACGAACCTCTGTATTTTATTTTTTATATGTAAATAATAATAAAAAAGAGCATTTAATAGAAAAACATATAAATATTTCCAATAACTTTACCATATTCAACTATCAAGGCAGTTGTTATATTATTTACAATAATTGAAAATCATTTAAATAAAAATTAATTTATTTTCTAATCAATTTTCTGATTTTTTTTCCTCTTAAATCATGCGGAGGAATGAATTAAGCAAGGGACTAAGTAATATAAGATAATAATTATGTATAAGCCGATAGGTCTTTGTGTACTCAATGTTTTAATTTGAGTATTTTTTCCTTTTTTTATGATTAATGAATTTTTATGAATCTTCATAAAATGTCTTAGTAGTAGTAGTATATTTTTCCACTAACTCTTTACTATTTCTTTTAATCTCTTTCCTTTAAAATTTTCTATTATGGAAACTATTATTTTGTCAGTAGTAATTTTGTATTTGTCAGAAACGAGACTTGATCTTGTTTTTTTTCTTTCTCTTTTCTGATGCTTGATTTAAGCTTGGTTTGGTGGTTTATTATAATTTTCCATTGCATGCTTCGCATTGAGCGTAAACAGCATGTATATATGAGAGTGATGGTAAAGTTTTCTTGGTAATTTATTGCCTTGAAAATACATCTCCAATTCATATAAGAAAAAAAATTTAAGAACAGATTATTCAACGGAACTCCCATCGCTTTGAGTCTTTGAAGCTTTATTAATTATATCTAATTTATTAGCTGGATAATATGTATAGCCTATACAGTATAGGGAAAATTTTATTTTATTTTTAATTTAAAAATGATTTCCTTAACCTTTCGATATAATTATCTAGTTTTCCTTAAAATTATATAAAATTTCATAAAATGATCTTTCAAACGCAATTTTCTTAGAAAAAAAAAAAAACATTTTCCAAAAATTAATTATATTATATTTTTAAAGAAAATGTATTCAATCAGGAAAATTTTTGAGTAAATACTGAGTGATTTTTTTATTTTTTTTTTCTTATCATACCTTTAATTTTGATTAAAAGGGGTCACAACATATTGGTTATCTTTAGAAAGGAAAAGAAAATTAATTTCATTTCAAAGGAATAAAAAGAAAGAATTGCAACAAAAAAGAATTTTAATCGAAATGAAAATCTTCGATTTTTTTTTAGAAATACTTTTAATTTTTTTGTTTTTTTTTTGTTATAAATTTTCTATTAAAAAAAAAAAGAAGAAAATTAAAGGAAAATTGAAGACGTACAATATCACGTCAAAAATCTATATTCTTTTGATCCTTTTTACTTTATTTTTTGATTTTATTTTTTTTCTTTTTTGGGGCGAAAAGGATAATCGGAAGAAAAATCTTAAAATTTATTTAATAAAAAGATTTTTTTTATTTTTATAAAATTAAAAAAGATTTTAAGATTCACAATAGAAAAGATGATTAATTAAAAAATAAGGTCGATAAGAAAAAAGAAAATCCTATAAAGATGTCAAAATTTTTAGAAATAAAAAATTATATGAAAATTTTAGTTTTTTTATTTTTGTAGAACCTGGAATATATGTTTTTAAGCTCAAAAAATTAAGACTTGACTAAATTGAATCAAATAAGCTTAAGAAATTTGTTCTCCTCACTCCCGTTCGATTAACGCTGAGTACAGGTGTCACGTTTTCATATAGACATTTATGTTATTCTAATGACAAATATTACAGAACCAGAATTAAATGAACATCTTGAATCAAGCCTTTAAACGTTGCGTCTACCCCTAAACTAACTAAATTTCATGATTAACAAGAAGAAAGTTTAGATATTTTAATAAAAGTCATTAGAAACAAAAAAATGTTCAAGAATAATTGCATATCATTTAAATTAAAATATAAAAGAATGAATTGGTATGGTACCTATTATTTGAAAGCAAAAATCATTGATAGTTTAAACATGATTAATTTTTAATTGAAATAAAAATATATTTTTTATGTTTTGCGGAAAGACACTGTGATTGAGCTCAACTCTTTCACATTTCTCAATATAAATATAAATTATTTGAATCAGGAAAAAAATTATCAGAAACCTATATTTCTATTTGTAATAGAAAACTTAGTTATATAGAAAGTATATGAAACTTAAAAATTATATATTTTTTTTCTCTGGTCTATTTATAAAAAAAAATATAAATTTTAGAAGTAAAATTGGCAAAATCGATTTTACATGAATACATTTTATTTTGTTTAAATTTTACAAGAACCAATTACGTTGAAATCGAATAAAGCAATTCACCTGATTTTTACAAATAAAGTTTTCACCAATCAATTCAAATAAATAAAAAAAATAAAAAAAAAATAAAAATAAAACGAAAACCAACAACTATCATCCGCTAAAGACAAACAAAAAAGATAAATTTTTTTTTTCCATTTCAACAAATCGATTCCGCGAAATCTGATAAAAGTTTATACACATATTCAGAATTTAGGAGGCATTAAGAATTATTCTCTATTTGAATCGGAAATATTTGTGGTTTTTTTTGTTAATTTCGATAATTTGTAGTAAAAGGCTTAACAATTGGTAGAAAGCTCCCAACATTATTTCAAATTTAAATCATTGTAATTAAGACGAGAAATCATCGCATTTTTCTATACTTCCGTTGTTTCCCATTTATCGAATAAGACTTATATTATAGATTTCAACCAAAAAATATTTTGTCCGGCATACTAAGAAGTCTTCAAGCATTATAGAGCAGGAAAATGAAATTTCTTCGAAATATGCTATTCGTTAACCATTTATTTTTAAAATAAAAAAATTGTTTAATATCAAGGCTTGACTTGGAGTAAAAAGGACGAAACCCCTCTAAAGGCATAGTATTTTAAGGCCAATATTTATAAATTTCATTAAAAACTAACAATTTATAATCAATGTTGACACATTTATAAATACCAATTGACAATAATCCATTTGACAAATTTATCTCAATATTTCATGCCTGAATGTGCAGAAATGCAATCAAATTAGGTTTGCATCAGTAAACATTTAAAAACAAAAATAAAAACATAGAAAATCTCGACATATATTCAGCAAAAATTTTACAAATTTGCTTATAAAATAAAATAAAAAAAAGCACAATTGGAATTTTAACTTTAAAACAAAAAGAATATATAGGTACAAATATCTACAAAAAAAAAAAGAATTCCTTAACAACAATCTAAATCTGTTTTAAAGTTTTTATTCTTTAAAAAAAATAAAATAAAGAAAAACTTTTTGCAAAGTATTTCCACACATCGTATTCATTTTCTACCGTAATATTTTATTGAATTTTCCTTGCAAACATCAATGTACACAAATATCTATATAGCAAAAAATAAAATTAGTACAAAAAATTTATATTTGATTTGTTTTCTTTTGGGGTAAGTATAAAATCTTATTATTAAAATATCTATAAGAAAAATAGCTAAATATTTAATAATTATTTTTTCTTAACATAAATTTATGTATATTCGATCTCAAGTTTAACATTAAAATGGAAAATGAACTTTTCATATCTGTCTTGTGTGTATGTGTATATCCTTAATGATACGAGGTATTTCAGTTCTCAGATGTTAACATTGTAGACCAGATTCTAGAAAGTGCCTAAAAATCCTAGGAAAAATACTATATTTTCATTCAAATGGAAAGTTTGTCAGTTTGTTTAACTCTATGTAAATGACATCTCTGATACCTAAAAACCTATTATACCTAAACATCTCTCTCATAAACACTTCAATCAACGTTGATAAAATTTTCTTTTCTAAAAATTATCTTAAAAATAAATAAAAAATATGTTATCTACATATAATTATATAAAAATAAAAAATAAATAAATAAGCATAAGATAAAAAAAAATCTGCTTTTAGCTTGCTACAAAAAAATATTTTTCCTTTCAAATAAAGTAATTTCATAAACGCAAATAATAAATGTACATATATAACACCTTTTAGCTTCGATTTTCCAATTTGAAAAATAATTTGATTAAAAAAAAAAGTTTTTTTTATGTGAAAACTTTTAAAACATATGTTTTTATGCCGCATAATGATGACTTTAACATTAAAATAAATTTCTTATAGTAATATTAACAATTTTTATGACAAATTACTTGTAATATGTTATTATGTTGGTATAAAAAGAAATTACAAATTATTCTTGCATTAACCCATTACAGTCAGCAATACACATTAATATATATATACAATATATATATTATGTACAAGAACCTTCATGATTAGTTACACTATATATATAAGTTACAAGTATGATAGTTAAACAAATCATGAGAAAGCTAAAGGTTGGATAATGTTAAATTAAATTACTACATTTTAGTTGACGTTACACATTATATATACGCAGGTATTTTTAACACAGAAAAAAAACGAAATTGTATGTTTCAAGTCTAAATTATCCAAGGACATTGTATTCAAGATCAGATTGATAATATTTAAATAAAAATTTAAAAATTATATTTTATCCTTCAACTCAACCAGTCAGTCATATTGTGATTCGAATTTTTGTATTTATTTTACTAACAAAATATTTTAAATTTTTTTTTTTACGAATTTCGTGTTAATAAATTGAAACATTTTTCAATAAAACAAATAATGTATATATAAAAATTTAATATTTTTACCTCCAAAAAAAAATCAATTTTGGTAATCAAAAATATCAAATATTGTATGTACCATAAATTGAATATGACAAA
This sequence comes from Hybos culiciformis, assembly GCA_964007475.1. Classification (NCBI taxonomy): domain Eukaryota; kingdom Metazoa; phylum Arthropoda; class Insecta; order Diptera; family Hybotidae; genus Hybos; species Hybos culiciformis. The sequence continues at coordinate 18,542,207 of OZ023275.1, read as the reverse complement.
ATTTTGAATGTTTGATACATTGTAAATGAAAACCGCATCATACAAAAAATTTTGTAGGAAAATTAGAAAACATTGACATAGTTATTGGGAAAAAAATTTATTTTAAATAAATAGAAACATTTTTGCAATCAAGCGAAATATTGCCTAAAAAAAAAATTTACCTACGTTGTAATTTTTATTTTTATTTTTTTTTTGCAGACTGGTATTTCAATCAATAAATGGTCGAAATAACACTTTTGATTTGTTAGAAAAAAAATTCTTGGGAAAACTTTTTTGAAGAATATAAACCAAACTTTAAAAATTATCTATTCTAAATCTAAAATGACAAAATTTACACATTAAATAAGACATTTATAATCAAATAATCTTTATAATGTAATATAATATTTTACTTTATATGAAAAACTAAAAATTCAATAATGCACACATATAATTAGACTTTATTATCATTAATTATAAAAAAAATTAACTCAAGAACATTTATTTTGACATTAAAAAAAAATTTTTTTTTTAGTACGTCATCTTAAAAAGCCAAAAGACACTATTACCAATTTCACATTATTTTCATTTCTCAAAAATAAATTATCTTATGAATAACATTTATGTGTATACGTACGTACCGAACATAAATTATAACTTGCTTTATATTCTAAATTTTATCATTTATTATTAATTGTGTGTTTACTAGGAAAATAATTATACAAAATAATTTATTATCTGTTGATACTAAATACTGGTATACAGAATCATACATAGGATAATATACCTACATACAGAAGTTTTCATTCAAGAAAATAATATTGACACAACAAATTTTATGCGAGCAATACACCGAAATTTTAAATATAATTTTATTTAATATTTTTAATATTCGAAAAATAGTTTTTCAGAGTAATGCCAAAAATATATATTTATAATATAATTAACGTATAAATAGATAAAGTATTTTGTTTGTCTAGAAATTTTCATAATGAACCTGACACCGTTCTTAATTTCATCTCATCTCATTTTCAGATTAAGTAAGAGAATTTTTAATTTTATCTTAAAAAAACGTAAAATTCCTCTGGAATAAGTTAAAGTTTAAACATATTTAAAATAATATAAAAGTGTATATTGTCCATTCCGAGAAAATAATATAACGCTTGAGTTTTCTACGTACATACATAGGTACATACGTATTGAATCTTGAATCACGACAACATAATATTCCACAATTATTATTATAATTGTTGAGAGTTTTTTTACAGTCTTCGAAAACAGAGAAAACTAACTAAAGTAATTTCTAAAAATACTTTAATGGCGAATTTATTAGTAGCTATTTACATATAAAATATAGTTAATTTTCGGTTCAAGTGGCTTGCATCGACACTGAGACAAAAAAGACAAAAATACAATTAATTCTATTAACATAAAAACTTGAAGAGGAGAAATTAAAAAATTTAACAAGCTTGAAATATTAACGAACCTCACTAAAATCATTTCAAAAAAAATAAAAAACCAATTTAAATTTTGATTCTGCCGTCTTGGTCATTCTCACTAATGACCTTCTTTTGTGTTTGCAAAATTTTAAATGAAAAACATTCTTTAAAATTAACAATTTTTAGGAATTTCATATTTATTGCATGTTGATTAAATAAAAAGATATTAAATATCTTTGAAATTTATTTTTAAGAGTTATTTAATATCTAATTCAAAGAATCATTATTTATATATAAATTTTAATATTTTGATTTAAAAAGGGTTTTAAAACAATATAAAAAATATTATATTTTCTACATGCAAAAAAAAAAAACAAAAACAAAATCATAAATTCTAGGAAAATATTGTCTAATATTCAACAGATATATATTTAGTACCTAGCTAAATGTATCTTATGTTTAATAAAATAATTTATGAACATAAGGAGCACTTGTGGACATACATAAGCAAGCATAGATAAAGTAAAAAAAAATACATATAACATATAATGTATTTATACTATACCTAAAGCTAAAAGCATTGGGAAATAATAATTATTGCTGACAAATAGTGTCTCTAAGATTAAAAGTGTATTTAAAGGTCGTATCAAATTAGTTTTCCAATTGTAGAAAATAATCCTTTGACTTCAAAAGATAATATCATAAGTTTTATTAAATAAAATAAGATAAAATATAAGAAAATCAAAATAATGACAACATAAATAATCACAATCAAATTTCATTTTATTTAATTAATTTATTATAGTTAATAATGAGTCAACTCATTCGTAATTATAACAAGTTTGCTAACCTTTACATTGAATATATGTTAATATTATTTTCTTTGTTTTATATAACGCAGGTGCCAGATATATACTTAATTACAAAAAAAAAGGTTGATTAAACACAAGCAAATAAATTATTCAAATGTCAAAAGTAATTGCTATAACTTATAAATAATATTTATTAATCGCGTTTATATAAGTCTAATTAAGTCTCAGACAGAGGATTTAATGCAATCGTAATTCTATATACAAATTGCCTCTGATGTTTTGCATTCGTTTTAAAAATTTTTATTTCCCAAAATTATTTGTTAATACCATCGAGTCAAAATCATTTCAAAATAATTTTCAGATTTATGTAAGTGTACAATAACGTGAATGCTAATTATCTTTAAATGTTATTTCAACATCATAACTATCATATTAATATTTATATGTAAAGTTATTATGTTTTTACATAATTTTATTTTGTTCAGAAAATCTATTTGTATACGTAAACATTTCATAGACGAATTTTTTGCTGAAATTTGACACACATTGTATTTGACAGTCATCAATTTCAAATTAAAATTTAAATCATGGATGTATCTAAAACATTTGATATACCGCATGATTTTAATTTTTAACATAAAAACATTGTTTACCAAGAATTAGATGAACTAGAGCATTTAAATTTATTTTCTATTTTTTAGTTCGTTTTTATATTAAAAAACTGTGTAACTTAATATTTTTATTTTAATTTTTTATTTTTTTCAAAAATATTCATTTATAGTTATATAATGTAAATGAAGTTAGATATATATAATTAACAACAGTTATATACGTATTAAGCATCCATATGTATGAATGAATGCATTTGATAAATTTTGTGGTTGATTTAACAATGACAAATTATGTTTACAAAATTTTTCCATAGAAAGTAAATGTAATGGAATGAACTTATACTATATGTGTGTACATATTGCACTTACATAGATTACAGGAATTATAATATTTAAATTTAAAATATTAATATAGGGATCTCAATTTATATTAAATGCAGATGAAAAATTCCTCTAAATTATTAATAGGAAAAATATAATATACCTATACATATATTTTGCTTTGTTTTTTATTATTATTATTATTTAAACATTATGCATTCTATAAAACTATATAATAATTTCAGATATTCTGTTTAGGGAAATTGAGATCAAGCAGACAGTTTTATTTTAGTCCTATATAAATTTTAATATCAAATAGGTACAAAAAAAAATTAGGTTTCTAGAATTGGAAAATTTTATTGATATTTTTAAATAATCATAGAAAAATGGATTTACATAATATTTTAAGATGAAGTTGTTTTAATTTTGGTATATAAAGTTGAATTGAAACACACTACATACCTACCTAATTACCAGAACATGATTATTTTTTTTTTACATATGAAATCAGAGCGGTGATGATTTTCTTTTGTGACTATTATATAGAATTAACTCTTTTCCAATGAAAACTCTTGAAAAATATCTAAGATTTTTTAAGTGAAAAATTTATACTTTATACCTGAAAAATATAGTTAACAAAATCTTATTCACAAAAAGAACCCGCACATAATTTAAAAAACTTTTCTTTTTTTTTTCCCTCAAATTTATCTTGAGTCAAAAAATAGCTAATAGTATTATAGAAAGTAAATCTTTTTGAACAATAAAATAGTGTTTTTTTTTTATGCACAGAAATTTCGACATGAAATTCAAATAATTTTTTTTGTTTTTATGTTTTATTGAAAAAAAGAGAAAAAAAACCTTAATATTTTTCTAACTCTAAACATTTAAAGAATATACGTAAGTATGTATATTGGAAAATTTAGCTACAAGGAAAATAAATAAAGTTTGCACTTTTTTTTTGTGCTTAACATTTTATGGTAAATGGAGTATAAAATGAAAAGCAGAGCAGAAAAACAAATATGAATTTCCTGACTTTTCTTTTTCGTTTTTTTTTTTTTAGAATTCGCACGTAATGCACGTGAAATCGTTTATGACTTTTTGTGGTGATTTCTTTCCTCTTGTGTTTTTTTTTTTTTACTCAGTTTTTAAGTCAGTTCAATAGTATACCTATAGCTAAGCAAAAAAAAAATATTTAGGATTTGGCTTAAAAAGTTTTTTTTTATCGAATTTCTATTTGTCAGGTATTTTTCTCGTTAAAAAAAAAAACACAAGAAAACGCCTTCCTTTTTATACGTAATATGTAACCAACAAAAATTAAAGTCTCATATTACAATAATCTCATTCAATAATATTCGATTTATGCAAGTACATATTGTGTAATGTAAATTTAATCTATTACAATAATAAAATTGACATCATAAACGTAATAAGATCCTGAAAAGGCGATTGGATCAATCTCTAATATTTTAACCTTTATATACTTATCATTAGTAATTATTTCTTTTCGCTCTTCATTAAGAAAAATCATTTGAAAAATAAATAAAAACCATAATTACTGTTTAAATTCTGATTGAAAATTTTAAAAGAAAAACATATTATGAAGAAAAAAACGGATATCCTTTTTATAAATACACTCATTTCTTTAATATATATACTTGTAATAATTGCAATTAAGTATTTATGTTTTATAATTTAAAACACACATTTACGTGAATTTTATGAATAAAAATAAAATTGTTTCTTCTGAAAATTTCTCATTGTATAACTTCTTGAATTTCTTCTTCAGTTTGATCGTCATCAGTAGTATCGTCCGTATAAGTACGTCGACCAGATGCCCAAATAGCATCAAAATCTAAATCACATTCTTTTGCCAATTTCTCCACAATTTGCCGATCCAATAATCCTTTACTGCTCCAAGATGGATCTTTGAACGATAGCTCACGGAGTGCACCAACAGCCTCAACATATAATTTTGAATTTGTCAATGCTTGTATCAAAAAAACAAGAATGTCAGATTGTCGTATTGGTGGGCGCTCTGGCTTCACTGAAAATTAAATTTTATATATATGGGTTATATTTCTTCACCTGAAATTTCAGCGTGTAATTAATTTAATTCTAAATCACAAACCTAACATATTTCGACAGCTAGAAATAACAGCTTGATTGTCTCCAGATTGTATTGACTCCTGAATATCCAATACATTTTTGACTTCAGTGATTGTCAATTGTAAATTATCAGCTGCTCTCTGAGAATTAGGAACTTTAGTTAAACATTTTGCTGCCTCATGCATTGCTTTTAATGCCTTTTCATAATCTCGATATTCGTCTATTTCTATTTGTGCACATGTTGCATAAAAATTGGCCAATGAGTCAAATGCTTGTCCCTTTGAATAGAACGAAACAATATTTTTTAAGATTTTTGGATCGGTTTTCCAATTCAATGCTTGCAAAAAATTCGCTGCCATAATATAAACATCTCTCTGTCTCGACATACTCGCAAAAAATATTATTTTGTCGGTATCTCCAGATTTTAGAAGACTTTTCATTCCACGTATTTTATCTCCAGCTTGAGTGAATTTTTTCGTTGCTGTATGATAATCACCTTGTTCTTGCAAAATATCACCCAATTGTGTCAAAATCTTAATACGAATATTATCATCAAGTTCGTCTTTCTGAGGTGTCAAAAGTTCAGATAGTGACTCTGTAATTGGAACACCTTTGTCCTGACATATTTGAACAGCTTTTTCGAATTGTTTTGTTCTTGCCAATAACTGAACAGCTTTATGATGCTGTTCAATTGTTGTGAAAAACTCAGCACATCTTTTAATCAGCTCCGGATCAGAATCTACATTTAATTCCGAAGCGATTACTTGAAGAGTTTCAGGTTGCTGTGAAGCAAATGCCATTTCAATAGCTTTATATAACATTCCAGCTCTGTGATAAAGTTCCACTGCTCTTTTGTAATCACCAACTTCCTCAAAATATGCCGCTGCAATAGCTTTATCACGTGATCTTGCAGCACTTGCAACGGTCCATAATTCATCCTGCAAATCATTTTCTTTCGATATCCTGACGGCATTGCTGTAAGTTTGAGCTCGAGTATAAAAATGAATAGATTCTTGATATTTTCCAATATTCTCATAATGTCTCGCCATATGATAACAAGCTGCCCGATCACCAGATTGACGGGCAATGGAATCTGCTTTCGAAAGTTGTCCAAGAAAACAAAGTACTTTCACCTTCAGTTAATAAGGTTAATGGGATACATAATAGTTAGACGTTTTATTTATTTTTTTTACATTTTCCTTTAATTTAAAATAACAATTAAATTTAATAAAAATACGAAAACTAACCTGGGAGAACCAATCTTCAGCTTTTTGATAAACTTTAAATGCAGTTTCCATGTCTCCTGTACTTTCAATATATTGGCCCCACCATTTCAACAGCAATGGGTCTTTAGTTGTTTGCATATACTTCTACAAAAAAAAATCTAAATTATCACTAAATTGATTTTTAATAAAAATTTGTTTAACTCTTAGCATGGCTGGATCTTCCATCAAACACTGTGTAACATTTTGAACATAATTTTCTGTTTTCTCAAAGAATTCTAATGCACCTTTCAAATCACCTTTATCTTTAAGCATTTCGGCTTTTCGAAAATATGTATTTTTCAAATGAACTCTGTCATTTTCTTCTGCGATTTTCAAAGCCTTAAAAGAATTTTTTAATGAAAATAATAATATTCAAAAAGTAATAAATTTCAATAAAAATTGATTTCGTTCAAACAAAGGTAGTAACTATATCAAAAACTTTACATCATCCATTTTCCCACACGCCTGCAATAATTTATTCAATAAATCATATCTTCCACATTTTCTGTACAATATCTCAGCTTCTTTAATCATACCCAGTTCAATTGCTAGAACTGCTGTTTTAGCATCTTTCTCAAGATTTTCATCTTCAATTGCTTGTCTAAGTGCACGAACACTTTGGGATTTTTTTAGATGCCCCAAGCAAACTTTTGCAACATCTAATCTTCCTGTCTGAACACACATTTTTGCCAAATTTTTCCACACAACTTCAGATTGCAATGATCTTATGCACCTGTAGTTATAGAAAATGTTAATGTTAATATTTATAGAAAACGTGAATTAGTATATGTTTAATTTTACCGAAATGCCAAATCCATATTACCCTCGGCAACATTTAGACTAAAATCTAACACCATTTTACGAGTTTTTTCATCGCATTTTTCTAAGCCTTTAAAGTCTCTTAAAGGAACTTGATTGATAACACTGATGTTAAGTGTAATCTAAAGGAAAATAAAATAAACTATGTAAGTAAATAAAAATAAAACATCTTGTTGATTCTAGGAATTATACTATGTAAAAATCGACTTAAAAACCATTAGAAACCATTAGTTTGAACTTATGATAGATTTATGCTATATGGTAAAAAAAAATCGCGTTGGAAGAAGAAATAAATTTCGACAATGTATTCTATAGGTATACCATTCCCTTAAATAAAAATGATTCTATTTCTTTATTATTATATCATAATTCAAATATATACTTATAATCTGTTAATTGTTCAATACCGTCGTACACAGATAGTATGGCAAGAAGAAATTTTTCTAAATATTATTTTTCTAAAATCTAGCGAATAAAAAAACAAAAAAAATTGATTTAACAGAGAATTAAAGGATTTTCAATGAAAAAATAAACAATAATATCAACTGAAAACTTAAAAGTCAACAAAATAAAACAGATAAATCACTGAAAAAACATTCATGACAAAATAAGCTTTAACGAATTGAATATATAATATAAAATGTATCTAAACTAAATGTATAGATTATAGAGAGTAGAATTCTTAGAAAAAATACACTACATAAATGTATATAGCTTCTAGATAAACACGTTAAACACGTTTTATTTCCACACATTGATTTCTCATAAATAATTTTAAAAAAACTTAACCTTATGATTTGTAGTCGAATTTTTTTTGAACGGCCGAGAGAAATTTTCAGAACATAATTTAAGCAAGATCTGAACTAAAATTTCCAACTTCATTCACAAAGACATTTCTCAATTATGAAAATTCGTACATTTATTAGATGTATTTTACTAATTCTATATTCGATTATAAAGTGTAAAGTCTATAAATATAAATTAATAGTTTTGGTTTGATATAGTTTCATGATTTATAGATTTTCTTCTGTTGCATGTATTTAATTGCCATTAAAACCAATTTATATTATTAGAAAGTTAAAAAAAAAACAACTAATCTGAACGCTATATATCATTTTCACCTTTCAGAAAACAGGATGCTTTGAGGAGTTCATAATATTCCTAAATATAAATCTAAATTAATTTAGCTTTGGTTAAGCGATAAACAAACCCTATGTCGTTATTTAATTAATTTTTAAAAATGATTAAAATTTTTTTTCAAATTCAAGTACCTAATACGGAAATTTTGCACAACACAATGTAATATTCCAATAACAAAATGTTCTATTCCTAATTTTTTTTTAAATTTCCACTTCAATCATTTTCCAGAAGAAAAACGCAAAAAAAAAAAAAAAATTAAATCTAAATGTATTTAAATTTTTTTTTCCAATTCACAAAAAAAATAAAAATGTTTCACTTTTTTTTCTATTTACTTTAACACAAAAAAAAAATGATTACCACATTGGGTGTACAAAGATTGACTAATTGCTCCCCAGATGGTAAATTAACAGTCTCTAATATTTTGATAAGGCATTTATCTGTGGTAAACATTACAAGTGCCTGCGTTTCTGAGAATTCTATAATTGCACTGGTTAAATAACTGCTGTTGATGCTATTATTCCCACCACCAATAGCGCCTCCACCATTAACATTACTTTTTGTGGTCATAATAGTCTTTTCAGATGGCATAAAATATTCTACAGAAAATATAAAATATAAATATAGTACACTGAAAATTTTCGGTTTTTTTTTTTATTTTTATTACGAATAAAACACTATCTATATATTTAGTTTTTCTTTAAATTAATTTCATGTTACGAACAAATTTAAATAAACTATTTCTGACAGGATTATAGTATTATATATGTATTTATTTTGGCTAACATTTAACTTTGATTGAATACGTATAAGTTTGAAGAGTAATAGTATATTTAGGTCGGCATACTTTAAATTTCCTAGTCAAAAGCTAGTTTTAATCGAACTATTATGATAACAATCTTTTTTAACAAGGTCCTTAATTTCGATGTAGTTAGTCTAATTAAAAAGTATATTTATAATATTTACATCTGCGATTTGAGTACTAAAAATTAAAAATGATAGAGTTGTATGTTTTCAATTTTCTAAAATATTTTATTCCCACCAATCGTGGCTCATAGGCCTCCTAAATAAATATGTTAGTTTCTTTTGTAGCTAGTTATACATAAAAAATCAACTTATAATAACTGAATCTAAGTTTATTCATTTTCTACCAGTTTCGTTTAGAATTTAAAACTTTGACACCAAAGGTCAAGAAGAATTCAAATGACTTAATTGGACGAAACTTATTACCATTTACAGATGATTTTTGTTGCTGACTTTGCGATTGTGGTGGATGTTGTTGAATGGAACGTGCTTCGACAGCTAATAAACGATTATCATCTGTATCCCAATAGAAATTTATTGGTAATCTGAAAAGCGAAACAAAAATGTATAGGAAATGATATTCTTTTTTTATTTTTGCAATCATGTTTAGTATTTAATTCTATAACAGAAAAGCTAATTCAGTAAATAATATTGCAATATTAAGTATTTTTCCGGAAAAATTTTAGCTTTAAGAAAAGTTTTAAATAGTGAAATTAACTTCCTTTATTTTTCAGGTACGGGGTGGGTTTATTTGAACATAAATTCATAGAATTTTAATTTACTTTAAATTACTTTTTAATTTTAAATTTAAAGTCTTGTGCACAAGTTTTAGGTCAGTCTCTATCAGATTTGAATAATTTTGGAACAATTGCAAGCTGAATTCTTTGAAACTTGTTTCAAATATCTTAAGGATAATTTTTCATTTATTTATTATATTTATTCGAGAAGAGATCAACCAGATTAACGTAAGTACTTAGTCTTATAAGCTAGAATTCCTGACATCATTTTAAATATTATAAAATAATATAATAAGAAAATATTTTATAGTACCTTGGTATAAAATCATTATCGCCATCTGAACATTTCAGAAAATCATATGAACCAATTAAATCACGTTCAAAATTCCACAAATATACCTTTCCATCTGGTATTAGAGCTTCATTCGCAATTATAAATGCCAAATAATTTCCAGTTGAATTACATTTAGCCATAATTATTTCACCAAAATTATCAAATAAATCATAACCATTTTTTGAGTGTATCAATTGCTTTGGTTCATGCCTTGAAACATCAAATAATTTCATAAAACCATTTATGGTAAATATTGTTAAATAATCACTAGTTATATCACAACCAATTATTTTGCCTTAAAACAAAAAAAGAAGGAAAACAAAATAAAAATCAAATTGATTATTAAATTTACTTTTGTTTTGCAGAAATTTTTGATAAAACAAAACAAAAATGAAAAATCCGATTAAATTTCAAATTGTAGACGACGATTCATGAATTTCTAAATAAGTGGATAACAATTTTAATACACGCATTAAAATCAAAATGATATAAACAAGAAATAGATCGCAGTTTGTTTTTCAACTTTAACATTGTATTGTATTATATAAAATATAATTTGCTGAGATACTTAAATATTTACGTATGCCTATTTTTCTATTAAAAATTCTTATAAATTCAAAACTTTCCAAAAGGCTTAAGGTATCAAAATAAACATTTGGCAGCCAATTATCGCAACTATTCTTAAATTCTTAAATACAAGTTATTCTTACTTACATCTTATCGTATAAGGTATATAACAATAAAACATAAAATATTTCATTGGAAAAACTTGATGTGGAGCTCCCTATTTGGTAAAATGGAAAATTACAATATTTAGTCCAAAAATACTCTTTGAATAAAGTGTTCAATATATATTTTGTAAATAAGGTTCCTATTAGTAATTTTGCTAAATAAATGTTAAATCATTAAGTTGAACTCTAAAACTCTTTCAAAATGCCTTTTTTAGGGGTAAAAGAATATCTAGCTTACTTTTCCGAATTCTATGCAATTTCTTATCTACATAATAAACTATTTGCCTATAACAATTATTTTGTTTTTGCAAAATTACAAAACTAAAAGCAAAATCGTTCTTTTATTTGCTTTTCTGTTTCACAATTTTTTTTTCCTTTTCAACATTTATTTAAAATGTAGAATGGTGTATATTATTTACCTTCGTTATCATTAGTTTGAATCTCTTTCAATATGACGCCACCTAAAGAGTAAATCTTAATATCGTTACCAGTTAAACAAAATATATTCTGATCATGTAGAAATAATCCTAAACATTCGCAAATAAAGTTTTGCATAATTTTAATAGATAAAGCTTTATCCTGTTGTGTAGCTGATGTTGTAGTTGTTGTTGTTGTGGTTGTTATTAACTCATCATCTTTGCTTATCCGATATGCAACAATCGTTTTGCCATTGCTTAAAATCAAATTTTGCTCTGTTAATGCCATATTAGTGACATAAATTTCGGCATGTACTGTTGTTGATTTTCCGCACGAATGCTCAATATAAATTTGATTGGAACTTCTTTGTACAGCCCAAATATTACGTTGATAAGTTGATATTAATGGTTGTTCCTGAAAATAGAGAAAAAAAAATAATACAAAACTATTAAAATTTTGATTTAGAAAAGTAAAAAAGAAAAACAATTTAACTCTAATGGATGATTGATATATAGTTGATAATAATAAGAAAATATTATTTCGGTTTTTCATTTAAATTTGGTTATGTATGTATTTAGTTCAATATTATGTAAAATATAAACATTTTTGAACAAATAACAATATACGTCATATATATTTCAATTTTCCTAGTTTAGAAATGAAAGAAAAAAAATATTTTTTATATTCTTTCTCTTTGATTCTTTAAAGTAAGGAAAGTTAGTTAAATTCAAAAAATGAAAAAAAATAAATAAATTAGTTGAATAATAATTTATAATTAATTTGATTTCATTTAAAAATACTTTGGTCTATTTTCATATGGGTACATTAATTAAATAGCATATTAATCAATTTTGAAAGTAAAAATAAATTATGAATAATGAACATTATTTATACCTTCAAGACATACACATTTGAGATACAATTTACCATTATACATGGTTTAGCAATTTCATTAAGACCCCAATAGCATTGTTTTATTGCACCACCTACAGCTGATATATTATTCAATTGCCAGGCATTTTCGGGCAAATTAGTTCTTATAATATCAAAATTTCTTCTCCGTTTCCATGTATATAAATTGCCCTGATTTGTTCCCGCACACAATGTTTGATTGTCTGCACAATAAGCAATGCATGTAAATATCTCATTACCAGTTGTGTATGATGATGTTATTATAGCACTACCGTAGCTATTTTTAACTGGTGAATCAATGTTTTCATCACCAGATTTACCTTTAGAAAAAAAAAAAAACAACGTAAAGAACAGAATTCATAACTCTAATCAAATAATACACAATTGCTAAAACAATATTTTTCTTTACACAGTTTGTGAATATTAATAAGTTCTTCTCTACGATTAAATGTAAAATGTAAATAAATGTAGAAAAATTATCATCACCTGGTAAGTCCATTGATAAAAGAAAATTATCACTTGTATCGATATCCCAGATACGTACAGAAAAATCACCTACAAAAAAAAAAACATTAAATGAGACCCGAAAATACGACAATAATTTGTTTTATATTATTATAGTGATTTGATTACAAACTACAAAATTGTACTATTGTGATATCATGCTAATATTTAAAATTCTTATCATTCTTTGAATTCATATGTAAAATTATATTATATATTGTCGGATTGATCCATTTCTTTACGAATAAATATATATGAATTTTTTGGACTGTAATCTTTTTAATTAATCTTCTGGCGTCTACTATTAAGCTTAGATAATTTGACGTAAAAAAAAAGAAGAAATCTAGTTATCAAATTATAATTTATTAATAAATAATTTCATCAGAATTTAATTAAAAATAATACCACCATAATGAGAACAACGATTGAACATATATTCCTGCTTGCCAGAAAAAAATAAAATAAAATAATAAATTTTGTTTGTAGCAAATTCAAACCAGTATAAAGTATAATACCAATATTTTTAATCAAAAATGAGAATACCAGTTATAATTGCTAATGCATTAAAAGCCCATGATATTTCACCGTTATTGCCAGGTATTTTACCACTTAATTTAACACGATCAAGTTCAGTTAAATTTCCATTGGATTCAACTAAATAATGTGCGACAGTCATATCCTCCATCAAACAAACAATAGCATCTCTAAAAAAATATTTTTCCTTTCATAATATTATTATAATTACTTGTATAATATATGTATTATGCGTGTGTATTGTATATGTAATATGCAATTATACAATATAGCCTATAGTAAATATTCAAAAACTGGGTGAATATTCATTTCATCTATTATTTCTCATTAAATTGTGATTATTTCTTGGTAACATTAATTGTGTTTGTTAAAATTATCTGATTTGGGAGTTTGGTTTAAATAAATTTATTTTTCATTTCCTAATATATGAAACAGATATTGAGGGTTCTTAGAAATTACAATGTTAGATTTTTATATAATAATATGTTGTTTTTTAAGTATCGTACACGGTGGCAAGGTGGCAAACACAACATTAAAAAAAAAACAAGATAACATATTAGAATCAATTCTATACCACTTCACCTTTTAGAATGCCACAATATTTGCGTTATCGGTGAAGAGCTTGATTTAATTACTTCGGTACATGTTCCACCTTGATTCATATAGAACAAAGTTCCAGATTGTGTTCCCACATAAAAACAATGATTATCATTGACACCAGAATGTGTCATACTACGAGCAGCGGTTCTGGGACGCCAATTCGTTAATGTATCAAGTGCAGTTTCATCACCAGCTACTGCTGCTGAAGCTAGCTTATTCAATTCATTACGTATTTGATTTTCAACAGTTTGACGAAATGTTATATGCAATAAAGTATCTTTTAGATCATGAGAAAACATTGTCAAAAATTGATATTGCCCATCGCAACGCCAACCAGTTAATAAGCCCATCTGAAATATAATATTATTTTTATAATTTGAACAGATTATTTTTTTTTGTTCATTAGAAACAATTTTTTTACCGAATCTGTTGTTACCATGCGACCACCTTTTTCACTAAATTCCAATAAAGTTATTGGAGCTTTATGTGGACCTTGAACACTACAAAACTCTCTGTTACCATCATACCATGAATGAAGCTCTCCATTCTCCCAACCAGTTACTAGTAATCGCTTTTCAGGATGCCAAATGAGTGCTTTTAGAAATAAAAATTGATAATTTGTTCATCATTAGTGAAATGATTTTTAAAGAAATTATATCATCATATCATAAGTTTTATTAACTTTTTATTAACATATCTTCAATAAATAATGCAATTTGAAATATGATATTGAATGTATGCACCTGTACTTAATTTTAGCGCTTTGAAAACATGGATTAAAATAAACGTAGGTTTATTTGAAACAATCTTAAAAAATTTAATATGATTAATAAAATCCAATAATTACTTACCAGTTGATTGTGAGACTGGATGAACTGGGAATGTTATTTCCCTTATAGGCTCACCCTAAAAATTAATTAATTAAATTGAAAAAAAAGCATACTTACTTAAATTAAAAGAAATTTACCGTATCATCAAAAATTGTAACTGAACCACCACGATCTTGACAAAAGCTTGCAACAGCAAATATTGGTTCATTTTTATGCCATTTGCCAATTGTACTTACTGCATCCGAGTCAAGGAATTGAACTTTTGAATCAAAATAAAGACTCATTTTAAGAATTTGTTTTTTTTTTTATAAATTTTTTAATTAAAAATTGTCCAAGTTATAAAAAGTATTTCAATTTTGTTTCTTCTTAATTGTTATGCCATAACAATATGTCTTGTATCCATGGGAACTTATTAATTTAGCAGCACCATACACAATATCTTTATTGATAAAAATAACGAAAAATAAACATTCAACAGGTGGAAAAAATAAATTATTTACTATTTACTTTAAATCATTTAAATGGGGGCCTCCTAAGTTCAGATTTTATTATTTTTAATTTTTGTTGAATTACTAATTAAAACATAAAGGCATTAAGTTATATAATTGAGACAATAAAAAACGAAATTTGAATATATTATTTATTTCGATATTTCAATTATAATAGTTACAATTACAATATACAATATAATTAAATTAAAATTAAATAACGATTATTTTAAAAATAATTACATAATTTCTAAACTAATTTAAAATATTTTTCATCTCAATTAATTAATTCTATTATTGGCAATATTATTATCGTTATCTCTAAAATGAATCTCATATATTATAATTATAAACTTTGATCAACTTCTATTTCACATATAATTTATAAATAGAAGAAACTATAGTGTAAAATATTATTATTAAATCAAATAAAAATTTTGAAAAGAAATAACTTCATAGAATAACTTTTTTAAAATTATCGGTAATATTTTGCTCCTATAAAACAAAAAACAAAATCGATAATTTTATACAGGGACTTTGATTTTATAGCAACAATCATCATAACCAACTATTTAATGCTACAGGAACATCAGCCTGCAATCGGCTGATTGCATTATATTAAGCGTAAGGCGTACATGTCTGGCTGTCAACAGAAAAAATCAAAATAAAAAACAAATCAATTTTTATCTGCAACAAAAAATTCACGTGTTTGTTTGTTTATTTTTATTTATATTATTAATTAATTAAATATAAATTGTTTTTATTAATAAACAAAAAAAACGAAAAATAAAATTTGTTTGAAGTTGGAATAATTTAAATTTTAAATAAATTTTATTGATAAATGATAAAAAATGTCAAGATTGATAGTGAAAAATTTACCAAAAAAGGTAAGATTTTGTGAATTTTTGTGAAGTGATCTCCTGGCCTCCTGGGTCCTGGACCTGGAGTCATGGAAATGTAAGTCTTTAGCACAGAAATTATTTCCACGCTCGTGTCACCCACATATCTTTCACCTTTTGTCATTATTAGATTGAATGCCTACTAAATTTTTTTGTCTAGGAAGGTTAAGGTATTAACATCTCAAACATATCGTAAAATGATTTGTAGGATTGTAGGTATTTTATTTTTAATATGGGACCCACCTATGTGTTTTCAATAGACCATTCAATATGGATGTTCCTATTCCTACTATTATGATGTAGGTAGGTATCATTTTCTGTACTCAAAATTTAAAATAACAACTTTTGGTTTACAACATTATCTCATTATTGTCCTCCTTTCTCACCATATAGTTACTGAGTGTGAAATATTATACACCATTACTATACGATACCTAATAGATAAATATCAATCTCAATTATTTTTTTTTCTTTTAGATTACTGAAGAAAAATTACGAGATCTATTTTCTCAAAAGGGTACAATCACTGATATTCAATTAAAATACACAAAAGATGGTGTATTTCGTCAATTTGCTTTCATCGGATATGAAAATGAATCTGAAGCTGAAACTGCAATAAAATATTTTCATAATACGTGTATTCAGACATCAAAAATTAAAGTTGAATTGTGTGCAGCATTAGGTGCCGAAACGAAACCAAAATCATGGAGTAAATATGCTGCAGACAGTAATGTATATAAAAAAAAGCACGGTATTGATAAATTAGAAGAAGAGCAAAGACAGAAAGAAAGAGAGCAGAAGAAAAAACCTATAAGCAAATTGAATCAAATTATAGGTGAGCATAAAGATGATCCAGCATTTTTGGAATTTATGCAGGTACATGATAGAAATCGGAATTTATGGTCCAATGATGCCCAAATGGAAGACGATGATAAGAACAAGTCAGAAAAAGTGAGAACAGAAGAGAACTTAGAAGAAAATGATAGCGGTGTTGACACGAAAAAAGAAGACGAAGAAACAATGCATGAAACCAATAGTGAAATATCCAATAAATCTGATGAAATTGTGGCGCAGAATGTTGATGGAAAAATAACTAAAACTTCGAAAAAATTGGCTGATCAATCAATAACTGACTTAGATTATATGAAAGCTTTAATGAAAGGCGAGTCAGAGAACGAAGAGAAAAAGAAAAAACAAAAGATTGTCAAAAAAGAACAAAATAAACAAAATCTTGATTTATTTACAATAAAAATTCACGATATTCCCTACTCTACCAAGAGAGAGGATATTCTAAAGTTTTTTAAACCTTTGAAACCATTTTCCGTACGATTACCACCTAATGTCAAAGGATTTTGTTATGTTGGATTTAAATTAGAAAAGGATTTTAAGAAGGCAATGTTTAAAGATAAAAGCTTCCTTAAAGGGAAACAAGTTTTCTTTTCCGATTTCACCGTTAAAAATAAAATTTCCAAGAATCAAAAAGATTGCATTGAGGTAACAAAAAAGAATCCTAAATGGCAACAACAAGAAGATAATTTAAAAAATGAGGAGGACATTTCTGAAACTGGAAAAATATTTTTCCGAAATTTAGCTTATACGATAGTTGAAGATGACTTATCGAAGTTGTTCGAACAATATGGTCCTATAGCTGAAATAAATTTACCAATAGATTCAATTACGAGAAAAATAAAAGGTTTTGGAACTGTTACATTTGTTATGCCTGAACATGCAGTGAAAGCCTTCTCTGATTTAGATGGAACTACATTTCATGGACGTCTGTTACATTTAATACCTGGTAAATCAAATGATAATACTGATGAAAATACTGAAGGTTTATCTTTTAAAGAAAAGAAAGAACTTAAATTAAAGAAATCTGCAGGACAGTCTTATAATTGGAATACGTTATTTATGGGTGCTAATGCTGTAGCAAATATTTTAGCAAAACGATTTGATAAAACCAAAGAACAGGTAATTATTTATATTATGATAATATTATCTTCAGAGTTAATTTTTTATTTAATTGTATAATACAATTTTAATTTTTTATTTATTCTTTAAGGTTCTTGATTCTAGTTCCGGAGGAACCGATGCCGCTGTTCGTTTAGCATTGGGTGAAACTCAACTCGTTATGGAGGTGAAAAAATTCTTGGAAGATAATGATGTAGATTTAAAAGCTTTTGAGACCCAACCAATAAAACGTTCCAAAACTATTATATTAGTGAAAAATTTGCCTGCTGAAACCAGTGTTGCAGAACTTAGGCCTATATTTTGCAAATTTGGTTTGGTCGGACGAATTGTATTACCACCAAGCGGTATTACTGCTTTAATAGAATTTTTAGATCCATCAGAATCTAAAAAAGCATTTACAAAATTGGCTTATAGCCAATTCAAAAGTCTTCCATTATATTTAGAATGGGCACCAGAAAATTCATTTAAAACGAAAATATCTGAAGAAAAACTAGATGCCATTAAAACTGAAGAAATTAATGCTACAAAGGAATCAAAATCTGACGTAAAAGAAAATAAAGTTATTGTAGAAATAAAAGAAGTAGAAAAACAAGATGATGATGAAGATGAAGACGAATTACCAGAAGATGGAACTACTTTATTTTTGAGAAATTTAAATTTTAAAACTCGTGAAGATGCAGTTAGAAAACACTTCAATCATTTGGGAAAAGTTCATATAACTCAAGTTGCAATGAGAAAAGATCCAGAAGATTCTAGTAAAAGAATATCTTTAGGTTACGGATTCATTCAATTTAAAAAGAAAATCACTGCTGAAAAGGCGCTTAAAGAAATGCAGTTTACTCAAATTGAAGGAAATCAAGTAGAATTAAAACGTAGTGATAGAACTTTGAAGTAAGTTTGTTTTCGTTTAGTTAAGACTTCTTGAACTTTTACTTAACAATTTTTTTTCTAAATTAGATTTTAATTTATGTCTATGATAAGCTGAATATATTTGCGTGTTATTTTGATTATATATTTAAAAATTTAATAATGAAAACAAAAAAGAAATTATGAGCGTAATCTTGACATCCAATCGTAATTACATATCTCATTTTGTAATTTTTTTGCTCTATAGATTTTAGATAATCCTTATAAAAATTAATTAAAGTTAACATAAGTTTTACAAAGTTCTAAATTTGGCAATTAGGTTAATAAATTAATTCATTTGATGTAAGATGAAATATATTTTTTATGATTTCTGCTTAAACTCACTTCTTGCTGGCATATCAAGTAAATAATTTTATTTTTATTATTTTAGATTAGATGAAAAATCAGCTAAAAAATTAGCGGGAATCAAGAAACAGACTGGAACTAAAATTTTAGTTCGAAATATTCCTTTTCAAGCAAAAACAAAAGAAGTCTATCAAATATTCAAGTAAATATATAAAACAAAATTTTGCAAATTTTGAAAAAATATTAACATTTCTATTTTCTTAATAATTTTTCAGAACATTTGGAGAACTACGATCTGTTAGATTACCTAAAAAAGCAACACCTGGAGAGGAATCACATAGGGGTTTCGGTTTTGTCGATTATATCACAAAAAGTGATGCAAAAAAAGCTTTTGAAGCACTTTGCAGTAGTTGTCATTTGTACGGTAGACGTTTGGTACTAGAATGGGCATCCGTTACTGATACTGAACTTGAAGATATTAGAAAAAGAACAGCTGAAGATTTTGGTGTTGGAGGACCCAAAGAAAAGAAAAACAGAAAAGCAATTTTTGATGACAGTATAATTCCAACAAATAAAGAAGGCGACAATAGTGAAGAAGAAGAAGAAAATAACCAATAGTTTTGGTAAATTTCAATTCAATCGTTTTATAATTAATAAATATATATTATTGTATTTTTTAATTATTGTTAATAATAATTTTAAATGATTTTTATTTAAAATAAGAAAAATGATAACTGATAGTAAAATATTTTTTAATTTATGATGTTAAAAAAGCCAGTATAGGTATAAAGTTTTATTTCATTTTCACCCCTGTTTCAGTAATGCAATATTAAAGTTTAATTTGTTAAATTGAAATAGGTATGTAATGTTTTTTCTCTTTAAGATGGGAACAAGATTGATTAATTTTGGTTTGATTGATTAATTTTGGTTTGTAATCAATTTCATATCACTTCAAAAGTAGGAATGGTTTTCCGCAGTCGCAGATTTACACATATATATCTAGCTCCTTTAGGCACTATTAAAAAATTGTCGAAAATACAGATTAAAAATATAATTAATTTCAGTATTTTATTTTATTTATTTATACTTTCTTTTAAAACTTATTCATACATAAAGCTTTGAAGCAATAAAATATTAATGAACTATTCGAATTCAGATTTTGAGCGTTTTTTAAATTTTTATGCAATTGCAGCATATAATAAGTTAGTAGCGATCCTAATGTGTGCAGCTTAAAGTTATGTGAGCTTAAGGTATCTAGATAATATAAAGGCTTTAGCGTAAAGAATATTATCTTTTCATTAACTCATCATTAAGGATCTCACTCTTGATTGAACAATTTTGATGGCAACAATATTTCAAAATCTTAAATAAAATTAGTAAATAACACATGATTCTCATATAACGCATAATGTGGGCTTATATTCTAATATAAAATTTTATAATCAAAATAATATTGGGAATATTTATGTAATTTACCCATTATAAAATACATCCATTCAACTACATACCACAATATTATATTTTGTTCAACATAAAATTTCCCCGCAATGAAAATTTTTTGTTATTTTTCATAAAGTTCAAGTTTATTTATAGAAGTGTACATTCGTTGAACTGCAGCATTGGGAGAGAAAACTTATTTTTAGTCATCTTTTTAGCAAAAGGGTAATTAATTTGCTTCAAAATTTATTATTAATAACAAATGCTAAAAAAAATTGCAAAATTCTAATTTAATTATCAAAGTTTTTATGCCAAGAAAAATTTAAAAAATTTTGATTAATTATTCTTTACAAGTTATTGAAACAGTAATGAATTATAAAATTAGTAAATTAAAACTAAAAAACAAGAAACTGAAAATAAAAATTTTGGGCTTTCATGATCTGAAAAAAAATTTACATAAATATTTACAAATCATCCTACATACGACCGAAATTAGAATATAATTCACGTATATGGGCTGGTGCTTCTAAAACCCACCTTGAGTACCTGGACAAAGTTCAGAGAAGGGCTATTAGATTGATAAACAATCACCAAACCACCAGCTCTTTAACATCACTCAATCACCATCGCAATGTAGGCGCACTTTCCATTTTTTATAAATACCTAGTTGGAACGGATACGTGTTCCCTGGAAGTAAAGGCCCTACTTCCCCCACTTCAAGTATTTTCACGTCAACCATGTACCGCCTCAAGGTCACACCCATATTCCGTCAAAATTCCCAGATGTGATAGAATGAGCTTCGGAGATTCGTTTTCAATTCGCACCTCGAGAATGTGGAATGCTCTCCCATCAAAATTGTTCCCCACAGCTGGCGGACATTTGATTTACGACTTGTGCCGCTTTAAGAAGAGTGTGAATGATTACCTACTAACTGTCCCACTTTTTAATCCCGTCTAAACTTCCAGTCCTCATTACCACAAATCCATACTTCTTTAAGTATAAAAGGTATCCCACCTAGTGATTTGGTAACTTTAATAAAAAAAATATATATATAGATATATATATATATAAAATTGTTATTTTAATTAATTGGTATTAGGTAACGATTCACGCATAAACCAGTGGTGGATATTCGAAATTATTAACAACCTGTACGCTTAAAAAAAAGTGTGTAAGTATAGTTACGTTCTAAAAATTCAAAGCACAAGTTTTTAAGCTTGAGACTATACAAATACATCATAGTCACACTTAAAATATCAAAATATGATGCCATCAAGGATTTTCAAACCAACAGAAAAACTGGAAACCAGGGCTGCCAGATTGGGGTTTTTTTTCCCCAAACAGGAAATTTTTAATTTCGGAAAAAAAAAAAAAGTGGGGAAAAATTTGAGGAAAATATTTTTTTCTGAGGAAAATTTGAAGAAATGTGCTAACGTTGGCAATCAACAATATTTACAATTTAAGACTTGTAAATTTTTTTCACCCTAATGATTTTAAGAAATTTATATCATTACCATATTCTTCTACGTACGTTGAGCTCAAAATCTATTGTTGGAACTAAACTTTTTGATTTAGAACATATAAGTACCGCATAAAATCTGAACACATTAAAAATTTGAGGAAATCTTCCACAAATAAGCTGTTTTTGGAGAAAAACTGAAGTGAGTAAAACCGTTATAAATTTTTTTTTTTTTTTTCTAATTTATTAGGGCAAAAAAAAATTTTAGTACACAAAAATATAAAAAAAAATTTGAGGAATTTTTTTTAAAAAAGTGTCTATTTTGGGGAAATTTTTTGAAAATTTCAGGAAATTTCTTTCATTCCATCTGGCAGCCCTGCTGGAAACTGTCTGTGAACTATATAGCCTTTAACAGCAACAACACATCATTCTAAAAACTATTGCATGATCTTCTTGAAAGAAAAAAATATCTTTAAAAAAAAAATACAAAAAAAAAAAGAAAATTTTATTTTCAGTTAAATTTGTGAGTATGTGAAAAATCTTTGCGAAAAGAATTTTTCTCGTTTTTCTTTCTTTCTTTTTTTCACCGGGAGATTCTGCGGAGTACTTTTGAAACACGTGCATCTTCCAAAAAAAAAAAAAAAAACTAAATTTTTAGTTAAAAAAAAAGTATGTATAAAATAAAATTGAAATTTTTAATATAATTTTTTCAAGATTTTTAATTTTTTTAATTTTTTAGAAATTTAATGGTATATTAATTTGAAAAAAGGAAAGTAATCCAACAAAATTATATTAATTTGAAGTTAAATTAAAGAACAGAGAAAAACAAATTTCTTCACAGAAAAGGTAAGAAAAATTGAAAAATAAAAAAAATCTATAAATAAAACTTTTTTTTTTAACCATAAAATAAAAATGAATATAAAAAATTTTATATTAGACATTTAGAAAAATAAAATTCGATATTTTAACTTTAAGGATTTTAAAATTATTTTATTTTTTCGGACATTTAATTATTTAATCATTGAATATATGGTAAAAAAAACAATTTGTGGTATGGTGCTTCCCCCAATTCGTTGTGAAAAAGATATAATAAGGAGTTATGTCTAACTGTAGCATAATATGTACGAAGTGTGAGAAAAAGAAGAAATTCCATATGATTTTTATTTGGATGAACTTTTTTTTTTTTTTCTTAAATAGAAATGTGTGACAATTTTTTGACCAAATATGGGATATGGCAGCAACGACATAAATTTCAAGCCGTCTACAAAGTATAAAAACAAATTCAAAGCATTTCGTAGTCATAAAAAATGTATGAAACTATATGAAAAATTATAATTTATTATTTAGTTATAAAATTTAAAACAAAAAAAAAAAAAAACATATTTTAATTATTAAATTTAATTTATTATGTAATTTATATTAAAATTTGCTTTTTAATACTGCTTTTTAAGAACGTATGTAGGTATTTCATACGAATTTTTTTTGTTACGATTCTTATCCCTACGAGATTTTGTTTCTTTTAAGACAGCTTGGAATATATGTCGATATATCATTATGTTTAAGAGATATTTTCATTCATGACTGCTTTGCTTGCTTCCATCCACAAAAGATGGAATTATATTTTATTTCTGTTCCCATCATTTTTTGTTTTTCATTCTTAATTTTTATAATAAATAAAAAAGTAATAAAAAAAAGGTTTAAAGTTATCAAATTACTTATAAAAGAAATACAAAAGAAATAAAAAAGTATATAAATTGTTAAACAAGAGAAATAATCATAACGACACCTTGGTAGTTGTACTATCTCCTCTAGAGCGTATTATTATAATATAACCGTGTCATCATATAATAAATAAATAAAATTACAAGATAGAATTATTTATAATAGAATATTGTATTAGATGTACCTACCTGCTTATGTTATGTAAATTACATTATATACCTACTTATGCGAGAAACAAAAAAAAAAACAAATTTACATAAATATATATTTTTTTTTGGCAAAATGCATAATTATGTTTTCAATATTTTTTATTAGAAGGGTACAGAGTATAAGTATCTTAGTGTATTCAATTAATATATGAAGAATAAAAAAAATTATAAGCCAGTGGTCTACAAACTGACTAGTTTCTGATTGTGTATCCTTTCATTTCATACATAGAATTACCTACATTTCAAATTTGTCATTGGTTTCAATTATTTGACAAAATGACAATACAGTTTACCATCGGTCAGCAGCATCTACTGATTTCATGTTAGGGCGTTATAATATCTTAAAATTTCGATTGATTTAAAGGCGATATAAAATTCTGTATATTTTAGTACATACTTACGATCAGTAAAAACCACTAATACCTTGATCGCATCTATTTTTTCACATCTACCTATACAAATTAATAAAATAAATTAATAAAGTCAAATTTTTATATGACCCTGAAAAATAGAGAAAATTTTAATGTGAAAAATTGTTTTTCTTTTTTATAATTTTTCATTTTAATAAAAAATATAAATAGAGAGAGGAAAACTTTATTAAAGGTCGAAAAATTATATTATTTGAAGGTACTTGTATCATATTATGTATATTATGTACATATCAAAATTTGTTCAGTGACAAAATCCTATTGACATAATATTTTCTTCTATTTATTTGTAACAAGTTCAACTGATTAAAACAATAGCACTGTTTTTCTCATTAATCAAAAATCCAATGCTTTATGAATCCCTAGAATATTATTTTTTTTGTCGTTCTCTTCAACGAACTACTTCACACTTTTTAAAATATTTAATATATCCATTCTGGATTATTGTTATAGCGTTATTGGATTTTGTTAATTATTGAAATCAATTTGAAAATGATCCGAACACACCAAAATTTGATTCTTACCAGATTTAGAATTTTATAAGATGTTAAGTAAATTATTAGGCATATTTAAAGCAAAGGATATTAATATAATATAATATATAATTCTAGGTCCTATAGTTTCACGTACTTTATTTTACTTTTTCTTTCTTTTTTTTTTAGAAAAATGAATGCCGATAAGTTAAAGCGACTTCAATCGCAAGTTCGAATTGGAGGCAAAGGTACACCTCGTCGAAAGAAGAAGGTTGTCCATCAAACTGCTGCAACTGATGATAAAAAATTGCAGTCAACATTAAAAAAATTGTCTGTGTCAACAATACCAGGCATTGAGGAAGTTAATATTATAAAAGATGATATGAGCGTTATTCATTTTAACAATCCAAAAGCTCAGGCATCATTATCAGCTAATACTTTCGCCATTACAGGTCATGGCGAAAATAAAAAAGTAATGGAAATGCTTCCAGAAATTCTTCCACAATTGGGACAAGATACTGTTGTACAATTAAGACGTTTTGCTAACAATATGAGCGCCGCTGCTGCTAACAAATCTTTGAGTAGCGTAACCGAAGAAGATGATGTTCCGATTTTAGTTGAAAATTTTGATGAAGCATCAAAAACAGAAATTGAAATGAAGGCAGATAAAGTAATAACATCAGAAGCTGAAAGTAAGCCAGCCGAAAAAAAAGAGTCTTCAAAACAAAAAGACGGTAATCAAAAAGATGGCGGAAAAACCGATGCAGCCAAAAAGAATGAAAATGCTCCAAAGCCGGAAACAAAAAAAGGAGATCAGCCAAAGAAAAATGACAAAGCCAAGTCTAAATCCCCAGGACCTAAATCTCAAGAACAAGGAAAACAGCAAGGAAAACATCAAAAACAACAGCAATCAAAGCAAGACGACGGAAAGAAAGCCCAACAGAAAGAAGATCCGTCTAAATTGCCTGACACAGTCACGCATCAACCACCTGAAGGAGCTGATAAAAATAAGGAGAAAAAACAAGAAGTTTCTAAAAATGTGGAACATAAGAAAGAAAAAGCCCAAGCTGCTCCTGGACCAAATGCAGCTCATGAAAAGAAGGGAGACCCACATGCCAAAGATGCAAGTGGAAATCAGTCTAACAAGCAAAAAAAAGATGCTCAAAAACCACAAAAACAAAAAGGAGATGGAACTCCTAAATCAGATGCTGCTCAAAATCAATCTAAAACCGAAGTTATTAAGCCACAAAAGCCTTTACACGAAGAAGGCGAGTTAAAACCTAATGTAACCCCTAAAAATGAGCAGGTATCAAAACAACATGTTCCTTCTCCAGCAGAAGAACAAAAGCACAAAGGCCAAAAGAAAGAACATCATAAACAAGAGGTACCCTTAACACAAGGGCAACCAGCTCAACCTCCATCAAATGAAAAAAAAGAGCAGTCTTTAGCTCAAGAGCAAGCAAAATTACAAAGTCCTTCAGCTCAGGCACCAATAGTAGGACAAATGCCTCCCCAAAAAGAGGAGTCTAAACAAGAACTAATTAATAACGAAGCACCAAAAACAGAAGCTCAATCTATTCAGCTCAGTTCTGAACAACAACAAAATGCCTCTCAAAAACAGGAACTTACCAAAAAAGAAGAGATTCCAAAGACCCAAGAAGCTAAGCCCAAACCTCATTCAGAGATTTCAACGTCCAAACCACTCCAAGAGCAGAAAATAGCCGCCAAAAACCAAGAACCGGTAAAGCCGCAAACTCCCCCAGCTCAAGATAAACCAAAACTGGAAAGTCCCTTAATGCAAGTGGCAACTGCACAAGTAAAATCAGAAACTGCACAAACGCAACCTAAATCACCCGCTCCACTAGACCAACCAGTTGCAGTAGATGCGAAAAATGAAAATGCATGGAAACAACAAACAAATATTCAACAGGCAACGAAGCTTCAAGCATCTAAACCGCTAGAGCAAGTTAAAGTTGAAAAGCCTGTAGCTCAACCACAAAAAGAAGAATCTAAGGAGCAGGATGTATCGAAACAACAGGTTCAGGTTCAGGTACAAGAGACACCTAAAGCACCAGCATCAAAGCCGCAAGAACAAGTTAAGGTTGAAAAACTTGAAGTTCAGCCGCATAAAGAGCAAACCAAAGAACAAGATGCATCGAAACATCAAGTTCAAGAGGCACCTAAGACACAAGCATCAAAGCCTCAAGAACAGATTAAGGATGTAAAACAAGTAGCTGACCCACTTAAAGAACAAACTAAGGAGCAGGATATATCAAAACAACAAGTTCAGGTTCAGGATGCACCTAAAACAGAAGCACCAAAGCCACAAGAGCCAGTTAAGGTTGAAAAACTTGAAGCTCAACCGCAAAAAGAACAACTCAACAAACAAGGTGCATCGAAACAACAAGCTCAGCCTCAAGACGCACCTAAGCCACAAGAAGTATCTAAACCACAAGAAGCACCTAAGCCACAAGAAGCACCTAAGTCACAAGAAGCACCTAAGTCACAAGAAGCATCTAAGCCACAACCATCACAGCCGCAGGGACAAGTAAAGGATGAGAAACATGCAGCTCAGCCACAAAAAGAACAACATAAGCAACAGATTTCGAAAAATCAGGAACAAAGTAGTCCAATCCAAGTATCTGCTAGTCCAGAATCAAAACAAAATCAAAAAGCTGTTAAGCCACAGGAATCATTACTTTCAGAAGTGAATGAAGCAGGTAAATCCGGTCCAGCTAAATTAGAAGTTGGAGAAAAAACGCAACAGCAAAGGCATCCTTCCCCAAGACGACAGCAAAAACAACAAGGTCAACAACCCCAGAAGCAACAGCAAAAAGAAAAATCTCCCAAACCTCAGCACAAACCGTCGACGCCCCAATCACAGGCAAAAGCTCAGGTAAGAATATTATATAAATTAATAAATTCACAATACACACCAGTAGATATTTTAACACATTGTCACAAAGGCTTGAAAAAAAAACTTTTACCACAATAACAAATTTCTTTTGCAGCCTAATCAACAATCACAACAGCCGCAAAGTCCAACACAACAACCGCCTATGGCACAAGTTGTACAACAAGGGAATGCTTCTCAAAATCAAGCTACTCCTCCTGCACAACAAAGAGCACCAGCTACTGCACCTATTCCTATACCTGGAGCGAAAAATGCTCCCACAGAAAAACAATCTCCAGGAATGCAACTGTCTCCAGGGGTACAACAATCACCTGCAAAAATTCAATCACCAGGAAATCAACAGTCTCCACGAATGCAGCAATCTCCAGGAAAGAATCAATCTCCAGGGAAACAACAATCATCTCGAAAAAGGCCATCTCCTTCCCCAGCTAACAAACCATCATCGTCTCCCGCAAAACAACCTACTTCTCCATTAGCAAGTCAACCACCATCATCTCCAGCCAAACATCCTCCAGCAAATCAGCCTGCCTTACCACTGGTTTCAGCTCAACTTTCATCATCTCCAGCAAAGCCACAACTTTCTTCTTCGCCAGCAAAACAACAACTTTCTTCTTCGCCAGCAAAACAACAACTTTCTTCTTCCCCGGCAAAACAGCAACTTTCTTCTTCTCCAGCAAAACCGCATGCAGATTCATCTCAAACAAAACAACAGCTTTCTTCGTCTCCAGCTAAACAACAACTTTCTTCTTCACCAGCTAAACAACAACTTTCTTCTTCTCCAGCAAAACAACAGCTTTCTTCTTCTCCAGCAAAACAGCAATCTCATCCAGCTCCAGCCAAACAGCCTTCTCCAGCTCCGGCACCTGTTCCGGCAAATCAATCATCACCTGCTCCGGCTGCAGTTCCGACGACACAGACTTCTCCAGCTGCGGTTTCAAATAAACCTGCTGCAACTACAGTTCCGATCGTAGAGCCTTCGCCAGGCTCTGGAAAGCAACAAGGTCAAGGAAAACCAAATGAATCACACCAACAAGGCCAGCAACCAAAACTTGATGGCCAAAAGCAACAGCAAAAGAAACAACAACAAAAGCAAAAGATAAATCAGCCAAAAAAGAATTAACTTTTTCAGCAATTGACTTGAATTTATCGATCGTTTTTAATAAATATTATTTATTAATTTTTTTTTATTGAAGCCGAATAAAGGCTATAAAAGGTAATACACTCATAAATTATTTGTGAAATTTAATTTTACAAAATTCAAGTTTTTATTTTAAATTAAAATTTGTACTGTAGAGATCGCAAAAATCAAAAAATTAAGTTTAGGATTTGTTAGATTTTTTGAACATCCAGTTTTAGTTAGATTTCTATTTTCATTGAACTTTTTCAAATCTTTAGAAGATATCGAAAAAGATTTGATTTGATTTTTTGTCCCAAAATTTTTTTGAAAAGCAGTTTTAGATTATTTTAAAGTTTAATTTAGAAAAAAACATTTCATTCGGGGGTTGGACATTTGTCCGCGGGACATTTGTCCGCGATTTGTTTTTGTATCGCGGACATAAAAATGACATTTGTCCGCGATTCAAAATGTCTTTTGTCCGCCGCGGACAAATGACATTTTCCAAAATGTCATTTGTCCGCGATAAAAATTAATCGCGGACAAATGACATTTTGCAAAATGACATTTGTCCGCTAAAAATCTGAAAAATCAATCGCGGACAAATGACATTTTGCAAAATGACATTTGTCCGCTAAAAATTAAAAATTTCAATCGCGGACAAATGACATTTTGCAAAATGACATTTGTCCGCTAAAAATTCGAAAAATCAATCGCGGACAAATGACATTTTGCAAAATGACATTTGTCCGCTAAAGTTAGAAAATTCAATCGCGGACAAATGTCATTTTGCAAAATGTCATTTGTCCGCTAATTTTGGGACATTTGTCCGCGGCGGACAAATGTCATTTTACAATCGCGGACAAATGACATTTTGCAAAATGACATTTGTCCGCGAAGTTTTCCATACAAATTTCATCGCGGACAAATGTCCCGCGGACAAATGTCACGGCGCCATTTCATTCACTACCTCCGAACTGTTTGATACTTTAAAATGGCATAAAACTTTTTAGAATC
This sequence comes from Hybos culiciformis, assembly GCA_964007475.1. Classification (NCBI taxonomy): domain Eukaryota; kingdom Metazoa; phylum Arthropoda; class Insecta; order Diptera; family Hybotidae; genus Hybos; species Hybos culiciformis. The sequence goes on along the minus strand of OZ023275.1, from coordinate 18,511,975 downwards.
GGTTAAGCTAAGTGCTCGAAATCTCTTCAAAACCATTTTGTGACAAAAAAAAATGGTTTTGAAGAGATTTCGAGCATTTATCCTTAACCGATTCTAAAAAGTTTTATATCCTTTTAAAGTATTAAACAGTTCGGAGGTAGTGAATGAAATGTTTTTTCTAAATTAAACTTTAAAATAATCTAAAACTGCTTTCCAATCAAAAAAAATTTGGGACAAAAAATTCAAACTGGTACCAAGTCCCCTTAAGAGGACTTGGTACCAGTTTGGATTTTTTGTCCCAAAATTTGATTGTAGAGCCGTTTTAGATTATTTTAAAGTTTAATTTAAAAAAAACATTTCATTCACAACCTCAGGAATGTTTCATAGTTTAAAATGACATAAAACTTTTTAGAATCGGTTAAGGCTAAAGCTCGAAATCTCTTCAAAACCATTGTTATGTGTCACAAAATGGTTTTGAGGAGATTTCGAGCACTTAGCCTTAACCGATTCTAAAAAGTTTTATGCAATTTTAAAGTATGAAACCCTCCTGAGGTTGTGAATGAAATGTTTTTTCTAAATTAAACTTTAAAATAATCTAAAACGGCTTTTCAATCAAATTCTGGGACAAAAAATCCAAACTGTTATCAAGTTCTCTTAAGGGGACTTGGTACCAGTTTGAATTTTTTGTCCCAAATTTTTTTTTGAAAAGCAGTTTTAGATTATTTTAAAGTTAAATTTAGAAAAAACATTTCATTCACAACCTCCGAACTGTTTGATACTTTAAAAGGGTATAAGACTTTTTAGAATCAGTTAAGGCTAAGTGCTCGAAATCTCTTCAAAACCATTGTTATGTGTCACAAAATGGTTTTGAAGAGATTTCGAGCACTTAGCCTTAACCGATTCTAAAAAGTTTTATGTCATTTTAAACTATGAAACATTTCTGAGGTTGTGAATGAAATGTTTTTTTTAAATTAAACTTTAAAATAATCTAAAACGGCTTTTCAATCAAATTCTGGGACAAAAAATCCAAACTGGTATCAAGTTCTCTTAAGGGGACTTGGTACCAGTTTGAATTTTTTGTCCCAAATTTTTTTTGATTGAAAAGCAGTTTTAGATTATTTTAAAGTTTAATTTAGAAAAAACATTTCATTCACTACCTCCGAACTGTTTGATACTTTAAAAGGATATAAAACTTTTTAGAATCGGTTAAGGATAAATGCTCGAAATCTCTTCAAAACCATTTTTTTTTTGTCACAAAATGGTTTTGAAGAGATTTCGAGCACTTAGCTTAACCGATTCTAAAAAGTTTTATGCCATTTTAAAGTATGAAACCCTCCTGAGGTTGTGAATGAAATGTTTTTTCTAAATTAAACTTTAAAATAATCTAAAACGGCTTTTCAATCAAATTCTGGGACAAAAAATCCAAACTGGTATCAAGTTCTCTTAAAGAGCAGAAAGATATAATATTAAAGTATTTATTTAATCTGCATAATCTAGATTATCTAGATTATAATAGTATAAGCTTATGTTGTGGAAGAGTAACGATTGCAATAAAAATACTGAAATAAAACCAAAGAAAGGAAATTTGACAATAAGTTTTACTGTATACGATTGATGGTACCTACCTTAAAAACAAAGTTTAAAAAAATATTTTCAATATTTTAAAATTTATTAATTCAATATTTATTTTCTTTTCTTTTCTTTTCAGTTTGCAGTGTTTTTACTAACATTTATTTTTTAATATTTAATAATTATTTTCTATGTTTTAAATTTTCAAAAGTGAAACAAATTAATGACTTGAGTTAGATTTTTTTTTTTAATTTTGTTTTTTAAAACGAAAATAATATTCATCATACACTTATTTTGATGTTGGGATTTTAGTGGCTTTTTATTGGATTTTTTATTTTGTTATTTGAGTTTAATTTGAAAAAAAAAAAAAAAGATATTTTCTTAATAGTTTAGATAGACATTTAGATAGTTTATCAAATTTATTATAATTTTATAAGGATTATAAAAAAAAAAGTTATAATAATTCAGACACCAAAAATTAATGTAAAATTTTTTTTTTTTTTAATTTAAAAAAAAAACTTTGGAAGAAAAAAATTTTCTTATTTTTTATATAATATCAACTGATAACGTACGAGTTAATAAAATTGGAGTTTGTTTTGCAAAAGTTTTTCAAATTGTGTTCATAATTTTTTGAAAAATAAAAGTAAAGCAAACTGAGAAAAAAAAAACCAAACAGTTTTTTCTTTGACTAATGACAAGTTTTGGATTATTGTAATGCAGTAGTACTATTAATACATATATCCTTGATGAAATAAGTTCTGTAAATTTGTTAAGCTCCATCAACTATTCACGAAATAATTGGTACTTATAGAATGCAGTATTCGAAAGGTTTTTATTTATGCTGGAATCCACTTGGCCTTGTTTTGGGCTCACATATTTATTTGAAGTTTTCTAAAAACAGCAACAAAAAAATTTACAAATACGTGTGTTTATTTTGTTTTTTATTTTACAATACAAACGTATACTGATTTCATTCTATTATACTTACATTATTAAATTTATAAAAATAAAAATCCCTTTAACCAACTTCAAATATGGATAATAAAAATAATAATAATAAACTTTTAAATAAATGCATTATAACAAAAATATGTATAGCAAATAAACGAGCAGGTACAAGAAAAATGCACCCAATTTTCATTTCAATATTGTTTATATCCAGTTTATATTTTCTTTGTTCCATTAAAATTGTTCATATATGTTATTTCTTAAGTTGACTTTTAAAAATTATTTTTATCCGAGAAATGGTTTCCAAATGAATCACCATTAATATCAAAATACTATTAGATTTTTATTTTCATAAGTATTTCTTAAATCTAATAATTGAGAGTTTATTAAGATTATTTTTAAAGCCAAATCCGCCTTAACAAAAACTATCAATAGTAATACCTGATAATCACTTAATTTTTTTTTATTTGTTTTTTGTCGTTATCAGGATTTAGTTTTAGAAATGAATAGTTCAGCATGCTAGCGAAACCTAACCAAGCAACATATGGAATAAAAATTAGACCAGCTGTTTGATTTACTCTAGCGAACAAAATGCCACAAATTGATGCTGTTGTTGTCAATGCAGCAATATCAATTAAAGCCTAAAATTAAATATATAAATAAAATACAATGAAAAAAATTGTATTATTCTATAACATTAGATATTTTTGTTTTTACCCCTTTTATGTTGTGCTCTCCAAAAAATAATGGACTCCAGGCCCAATTTAAAGCAAGTTGTCCGCCATATATTGCTAAAGGTAAGGATGCGCCTTTAAAACCTCCACCGTCTTTCCAAACCAAATACGAAGCATAACCCATACCGGTATATAATGATATCCAAACTGGTCCAAATACCCAGTTTGGAGGTCGATATGATGGAAAATTCAATTTGTTGTACCAGCTATCCAAATTAGCTTTTGTAACTCGACGTCCATTTAAAAGTCCGCCTGCGAAATAATAATAATTATTTTAATATTTCATAAATATCTTTTTATATTAAAAAATGAAAATCAAAAATTATTTTTTAAAATAAAATTTGTTTTGTTATGTGATGCAAACAAAATGAATTTTCTTTGATTCTTGGGATAAGTAAAATTTAAGAAATCACTTCTTTTTTAAGTTTTGATTGGATTAAGCAGCAATATATTTGTCCCGTCTTTATTTAAAATTTTTGTGAAAAAGCAAAGGTTAAAAATCTCTTTCATTTTCATTTTTGGGAATCGACGCAATAATTTTCTTTTAAACGCAATTAAACTGAGCAATTTGGTAATTCAAACCGAAATAAACATCATAAATAATTTGTTTTTGAAATTCTTTTAGTTTCTCTTATTTTTAAAAATATTTTTATAATTTTGTTTTGATTTTATTACCTAAATTGGGTAAAATCATAGCTCCAGCAATTTTCCAATATTCACAACCCATTTTTTGTGCCTATATCAATTTTTATCAAAATAATGATTAAATGATGTCATAAAACTTCGATTGCTCTAATACTAAAAATAAATAAGATTAAAACATATTAACAAAAATATAATATGGTAATTATTAAAACATTTTTTTAATTATTTATATTATTTACTTTTATATTTTATGTAGGTATATTTTTATTATTTATATCAAAAACTCTTAGTATTGATTTATACTTGTTGAACATCAATTTGAAACTAAAAAAGAATAAAAAAAACTTCATTTTGTATTGTATGTGCTGTGAATCAAAAAATTTATATTTTATTTATATTATTTATGACGTACAAAAAAATAAGAATAAAGTGAATAAAAGATAAATAAAAATTATAGTATCATGACAAAAAGAGCAAGACATAAAAAGATATTATTTCTTATTTTCTTACAGCTGACTTTCTATTAGATACAATATTTTATTTTATTCGTTATATTTTCAAATTGTTGTATGTTTCCTCTAAGTTGTAGAAAGATACCAAAGATATAATATGATGAAAAAATTTAAACCTGAACACAGATTATAGTTGATAATAACAATCACAAACTACAAAATGAAAAAAACTTATAAACATAGTTTTAAAACCTTACATTTTATTTAACTTATCCTAAGCTATTACTTTACTTGTTAACTGCAAAAATCAATCTACTCAATCAATAGATAGATAGATTTTATTATCAAATCAATAGATAGTCCACGTATTTATGCAAAACTGAGATAAATAGATTATAACTTAAATTGAATTTATAAAATACTAATGAAGGAATATGCACCAGAGAGTTAAATATTTTTTAAATGCTATTATCGTACATCATTACATTTTCTTAGAGATAGATCACAAAAAAATGGAAGCTTATACTCAGTGTAGTTAAAATAAAAAGTTGAATATTTTTTAATGATTTCTTTTATCTAAGAAATTGTTATTGAAGATAAATTTATTGACATTACTTATTCTTGGGAAATTTCTTTTCCAAAATTATATTGCAAAATAATATGCCTACATATTGGTTTTTTGCTTTGTGAAAAAAAACTGATGAAAATTTTGAGATTTATTGAAATTATTCTTTTCTTAGTTTCTGATTATCGTGATAATGTATCTATTCAGCACAAGGCGTGAGCTATTTTTAACCAATTTTGTACTAATGTTCTGGTTCATGCCATAAATTTAAGAAAATAAGTGCCTAAGTATATTGTATGCACAAAGTTAAATAAACTATCTTAAAGATAAATAAAAATCGTTTTCAATTTAGATATGATACATTCTTTCAGAATTTTATTTAAATAATTCTATAAACTTATATATGAAAACTTTAATAAATTTTATACTCAGACGATATATAATATGACCTCTATATGGTTTTATATAATTTAGTAAATGGACGAGTGATGATGACGAATATTAATAACATTTTCTTTATTTACATTCTGATTCTATCCAATGATCTCCGTTCTTATGGATGAGTTAATTTTAGATTGACAAAATATTAAAATAAATTTGTGTGGTTGATTTCAATTTTTTTTTTTATAGGGATATTTCCAATTTTACATTATTACTAAAAAACACAATTAACTTTATGATTAATTCGTGCTAAACAATTAAATGCCGTGTGAAATATATTGACATTTGGATTGAATGTGAAATAATACTAGGTTTTAACTCGTCAATAATAATAACAAAAATAATTATTTTTGTTTTGAATAATATTTTGTTAAGAAACCAAAAGCTTAGATTTAAAAAAAAATGAATCTTAGACTTTGGATTGTTTAAATATGGCTGAAAATTATTTAATATTCCTTTCAAAAAGTGAAGTAGATAATGCAAATATATTAACTACTTCAGTAGAATATTGCATCACGGTGATAAATCCGCGATTCTAATTCCAAATTTAGTACAAGGAATAAAATTTGTTTATTGAAGACATATCTTAAAGAGAATTTTTTTGGAAGCAGAGGATTAATTTATATGAATGTATTTTAAAATAATTTCATAATGTGGGTATATTTACAATTACAATATTCTAGATTCTAGAAGAACTAATCCAAATGGGAAATGATATTATATCAATTTTTAAAGGACAGGCGAATAAACTGTAGTAATAATTTTAAATTAATTTTCTTATTGAATGAATACACCGTCTATTATATAGTTATTAATTTAGAGTACTACATATTTGTTTTTCCACACATTATGTTTATTAAACTTTTATTTTTATTTCGCTCAATGTGTTTTTATTTTATTTTAATAGAAAATTATGTATTTTACTTATAATATTAATATTAAACATATTTTAAATTTAAGTACTATTTTTGTTATTAATATTTTAAAATTAAATTGCTAATAATTAATAAAAATTATTCAATTGTTTCGCCCTGATGTTAACAGCTTAAGGCTCAACAGACTGATTAACTTTGCTCAATGAAATTTATATTTTGATGCTGTCTCTGAGTATAGTTTTGTATTGAAATTATGAGATTTTTCTCTGATTCTAATCTTAGAAGTTGCAGTATCATCTGAGTTTTCCTCCTTTAGGTTGGCCAACATTATGTTTCTTATATAAAGTAAAATTCCTACCCTTCTATCCATCAACAACAATCATAAATCGAACCACATAAACATTAGAAATGAAAACAAAAAGAAAAACAACATCTCACATGCAGGAGGTAAATTCTCAGAGAATTTAAGGTAAAATATATCAAAAAAAAAAAAACAAAAAAAAAATTGGAAAGCTTTATGAAAATTGGGAAAATTTTCCACCAAAAAAGAATATGATCTTTTTAGTTTGTCTTTTGGAAGTTTTCAGATAAAAACGGAAATTTCTTCTTTTTTTTTTCCGGAAAATTTAATTTTTATTTTTATAAAAAAAAAAAAAAAAATAAATAATAAAAATAAAAATAAAACGAAAATATTTATAAACCAAAATATTTATCTTCTTTATTTTTTGGAATTTGTGTTATTATAGAAATAAAAAAAATATTTGGAATTTTTTTTTTTTTTTTGTCTACATTTTCAAAAGAAGAAGGGAAAACCCAAATTTACAAAAATAAAAAGAAAATTTATTAAAAATCAAATTTGTTTTTTTTTTTGTTCAATTAACTTTATTCGTTTTTTCTTTTTTTGGTTTGAATATATAAAATGATTAATGTATATAAAAATTTTTATATAAAAATATAAATTATAAATGTAGAATATAATTTTGTTCGAAAAAAAAAAATAAAATTGAATTTGCAAAATTAATATATAATTTTGTTTTTTTTTTTATTCAAAAATAAAATTAAAAATTTTATTATAATTTTTTTTTTCGTGTTTTCGTATTGACTGCGAGAGATGAAAGAAAGAGAGTTTTTATTTTTATAAAAAAAAAAACAAAAAAAAAATTGTGTGTTTCTTTGAAAACGATTAAATCTATAAAGAAAATTAATAATTTTTGTAAAGAAAATAAGGAAAAACTTTTGAGAATTCACAGAAAAAAAAAAAACAAATTAAATCAAATTTTTGTTTTTTCCTTCAAATTCTTTTGGTTCACAAGGACAATGACATTTATCTTAATGAATTATGAGTGAATGGTTTCATATAATAGTATTTTTATAATCAAATAGTTCGGAGATACTATACTAGTATTTTTATAATCAAATAGTCATAATTCTTACAGATTGGTCCTTGTACTGAAAAAATTGAAAGTTTCATATGTATTTAATGAAATATCACATAATATATGATTCTGTGTCTTTCTATATAGAACTATCGATCAAACGAGATGGCGTATTCGTACTCTAAGTTCATTTACAACGACCAATAGTTATTTTTTTCGCAAGAGAGTCTACATGTTTCTCAGTTATTTCTGTAAGTTTCAAATGTAACATCAAACGTTCCTTTCACCTTTTACTCTCTGAATACTTTCTGAATACAAGGTTCTTAAAAAAAATTCAATTTATGTAAATTAACAAATAAATAATTCCCATAAAGAAGTAAAGACGATAGTGTCTTCTGAGATTTGAAAAACTGGATTGAACTATATTTTTTGGCGCATTCAATCAAATGAATTTACCTTTTCAGAACTGATAAAAATTGTATTATTTATATCACCAGGGGTAAAGATATCTAAATATATCTAAAGATATTTGTTTTTATAATTTAGTAGTTAAGTATATTTTTTTTACTTCTTATTGTTATTTCAAATCGAATCAATAATTTTTCCCTAATACAGAATTTTCCCGCAATAATAAATTATTATTCAGAAGAAAATTTAATTTTATTCTTTTTTTTTTTTTTTTCTGTGAAGTCATTTATGTCAAGTCAATGAGTTTTAATAATATTTTTTGTATTTTTTTTTCTGAAATTTTGCTGTTAAACAAAAGATAAAAATAAATTTCTATGTTAAAAAAAAAAAACACAAACAACGCTCATAATATAAAAAAATAATAAAATTGAATTTGTCAAAAATAAAAAAAAAATATTATAAAAATTATGAAAATTTATGATTTAAATAAAAAAAAAATTAACAAAAATGATGTTTTTTGATATTGAAATTTATAAAAGAAAAAAATTCATCTAATAAATTTGAATAAAAAATGAAAATTTAGAAAATTGATATTTATATTTATACATACCTATATTTTAACTTATAAACTTATTTATATTATTATTTCCAATTTAATTATAATCAAAAAAAAAAAAAAGTAAAAATCGAAACAGACAAAAATGAAATACATAAATATTTATTTTTGTTTTAATATTATTTAAAAAAAAAAAGAAAAAAATTGAGTTCACGGATTTGGAAAAGTTCATTTTTGAAGAAAAACAAAATAAAAATTTTAATGGTATGTTTTGAAAGTATTTTTTTTTTTTTTTTACTTTTTTACTCTTTTAATTATAATGTAATTTATTTTGCTTTTATAGTTTTGTTATGAATATGATTTTTTTTGTTTCAAAATGACTTTTAGGTTTTTCTTAACGATTTATATCTGTAGCATAGCGTTCTGCACATATTTCAATACGTTTAAACCTTCCTTATATCACGAATGCAGATTAAATAACAAAATTTTATAATTCTTAGCAAAATTAAGTAATACAAAAATAACGAGAGTCTAATTAAAATTGTCATTTCTTATTACAAGCCCCTAAGCTGAATTAAAAAAACTCCATTGTATAGTTTCGACTTTACGTTGATGATAACATAGTCGCCAATGAGATCTTCCTTTATTCTAGATTATATTAGTAATATAGATTAACAGAGTTTTCATTGCAATTTAAAAAGGAAAAAAGTTGAAAAGTTTTTTGCTCTAATTAATATTATCAAAGATAACGAAAATATCCATGATTTTTACATAATTTTGATAGTGCATTAATAAAAAAACAAAATCAATAATAATACTCAATGCAAAAACTTATCTAAGTTGTTATTGTTTTTAACAGCCGGTTTTTTTTTTTTGAAAACTTTTTGACACTTGAATCTCTGGGTTCAATCGTTTAAAAGTAAAAAATACTCGATATAAATCTTGTAATGATACAAATAAAAAACAACTAAATAATTTTGGTTAAATTTAAAGATGTTTTCAAGTTTTTATTGCCATTGCCATTGATCTTAAAATTATTATTTTTTTTTTACATAATAATTCAATTTATAAAATTCTGTTTATTATTATAGAGACAATATGGGTATATAAAAATCCTTTACGCGGGATTTAATTAATCGAAGTGAGTTTCGAAAATTCCTACAAAGTTTATATCATTACCTCGATCATATCATTGCAAAACAAAAATATAGTTTTCTTCATTGAGGTTTCATTGACAGGTAGATTCCTTATTATTTCCGGTATATTTTTTTTTTTTTCACTTTAGTATTTAGTAAAAGCTATTCGACCAAAACATTATTTCTTGAGTGAATTAAGTGATTCACCGTCTTGTAATTTTTGTACGTTGATCGATATTTTGAAAAGCCTCTTTTAAGTTATCTTTCTTCTCAAATGCAACAAATTGCATTTTTTTTCTCAACTTTACCTAGTTTTTAAATAATAAATAAATAATAAAATGTATGAAATCTAATTTTCCAGTACAAATATACATATAAACAAAAAACTATATATTAAATATACACAAAACGTACATAAATATGTATAATGTATTTATCACATGAATATTTTAAAAATATTTTGGTTTTTTTTTTTTCCAAATCGGAAAACATTTTCCTTCAAAAAAAAAAAACCTAATAAAATAAAACTTGTTGAAAACTAAAATATTTTTATTATCATCACTAAAGCATAAATTTCCCAGATTGAGTAAATTTTTATTAAATAAATAAAAATAAAAGAAAAGGTGAATATTATTTTAATTAAAAATTTTTTCAATTTAATTTTAAATTTTTATTTTTTTTTTTAAAGCTGTTTTATATTCTTGGGAAATTTATTTTGGCTTTTAATTTTAGAACCAATGATTTGTCCATTTCCAATCATGTAAATAAATACTTTACATCTGTGTACTAAAGAAGAAAAAGTAAACTATTTAGCCATAAGTAAAATTCATCATTACAATAAATTATATGTAATATAAATTGTAAATTGTACAAGTATTTAATTAGTAAGATTGCTGCTTTTTACTGTATCCTCACTAGGAAAATACTTAATGTTTGTTTAAGAAGTTTAATGTCTGAAGCCGTGACATTTTTATATAATTTTTAATAAATTTTTTGGTTATCATAGTTATGATTAAAAATTGATATAAATATTTATAAAACTTGAATCTTTAATAAGAAGTGTATAAAAAAAATGATTTTGTATCATAATGTCAGAAGAATATATGTATAACAACGATTTCTTTAGTGTATCTTTTTACTGTAAGCACTATACGAAATCGCCTTTAATACATTAACAGACTTTATTATACTAAATAAAAATATATAAAAATATATTAAAAAATATGTTCACTGTACTACTATAGTATAGTACGTATACAGGATGTGTTTTCATTACAAATTTACATAATTTTTGAATAAAAGAAATGTTCAATGAACATTTTTCTTGCGAGCTTTTTTCTAAAGCTCACTGTCTTCTCTTTTCTTTTATTATATGGGTGAGATAATTTATAAATTCTCTCGATGTGAAAACTGAATTAAAAGATGACTAAAAAAATTAAATTATGATTCAGATCTGTGTAAGATAGGTATATTTTATATTTATGGAATATAGTCAATAGAAGGATATTATTTTTTATATCATAATTTATCTTAATGGATTTATTTTTATTTAATAAGTTTTAAGGAATTTTTGTTTTTTTTTTTTAATTATAGTTATGTCTGTAGATACTATAGATAAACTAAAATTAGTAGTACTAAAAACTTTATATACGTTCAAATTACAAATTTATTAAATTATAATTTGCGTTGCATTTGAATTAAGTTTTGAATCGCAATAACAGACTTTTTCATTCAAAAAAATTTATAAATTTATTTATTGTTTTTTTCTTAATTATTTATTGATCCAATTTTTAATTGCTCTTCAATTTTAAAATAAAATGGAAAACCCAATGAAACAAACGTGTATAAAAATTCATAAATAATAATCTACAAATATTATATTTTTTAAGATAATTTCACCTCAAGTTGTTATTCCTGTTCTTTTAAATTTTCTAAGATTGATATTCTTATGAAAATTCTGATGAATATTTAAGTTTAACGAAAGACCTTTTGATTAAATATTTATTCTCGAAATAATAACTGTTGAAAATAAGGTAATCCATATAGTTAAAACAATATAAACCATATATAATAATACATTTTATCAACCATTATTTATCATTATTTAAAAAAAAAAAACAATGGTGAATATTTCAAATGAATCTTCTAAAAAATCTATCAAAAAATCTTTAATACAAATCTTAACAATTTATGTTCAAAGTGCAAATATAAAAAGCAACAAGCAATGATGATTTATTAACACAAATTGAAAGATATGAAATTGTATATGTCTATTAAAAAAATGAGAAATATGTGTTATTTTATTATAAAACAAAATCAGGTTAAAAAGCAATAATTTTTTTTATATAATTTATCTTCCGCAATTTCCACCTGTTCAGTTTTTAGACTTAATATGTCCAGTGTATTTTGGACTCATCAAAGGTTTTTGGTTTCAAAAAATTTCCTAACTTTGAAGAATTTTTGAATTTTATTTGATTTCAAAATTTAAGAATATAATTTTTTTTGCTATAAAACTTTAAGTTAAATGTACTTTCGCTGTTAAGCCCCTGCATACAATAATATTGAAATGTTCCACTTACATCAAAATCCATTTTCATCCAAAACCAGTCTGAATCCTTGGCCGGCATTTTAAAATTGAATTTTTCAAGAATCTAAGATAAAACATTATGACGATGAATAAAAATTAAATGCATAATGTCGCTTTTATATAAATTAGCCCAGAGTGCAATAGTGCAAAAATATAAAATAAAATTTGTGAAAGAAGACTTTTTGGAAAATTTGTAAATCGTGAAATTTTGTTAACCGATATTGGAACCAACATTGTGATATACATATAGGTAGAAGTTCCGGTATATGTAGAACCGGGTTATTTAAACAAAAATAGTATAAATGCATAAATTAATAGAATCCATAATATGAATGTACAACAATCGTACATATGTATATTAAATTTTTTATTGCAATTTCCTCTTTTTAGGGATGACATGTAAACAAAAATATTGATGCTGCAAATATTTTTGTAATATTATTGAGTTTAAAAAATATATTACAAAAAAAAATTTTTAGTAAACAAAGGAAAAATGTAATGTAGGTATAGAATTCAATGACCTACATTCAATAGGAGAATTTAAATTAAACGTATATTTATGATGAAATAAAATAATTATTCTGGATATTGGCAATCAATTATAAAATAAAAGAAATTTTCTTTTTGATTACTAAAATTTTTTTTCCACTGAGAAACAAATTATTTTCATATTGTTAAGATAATTTTCATCTTATGGAAAAAAAAAATATTTAATAATATCTAATTCATTATGTTGTCGGATGGATTTTTTGTTTCAAACATAATTAGTTCTGATTTTGAAAATTGTATTCCCTTAAAAACTGATCGCCCTACTGAGGAGATAAACTTTAGAAGCAGAAATTCAAATATGATGGAAATTTTTACAAATTTATCTAAAAAAAAAAATAAACACATTGAAAATAATTTTCAAAAGATTTATGCACTTAGTATATTAGTAATAGATTTTCCACACTTCATTAAAAATTTATTTTGCATTATATTTAGAATTTTTTGGTTTTTATACTTTTCAGACATTGAAGCCAAAAATTAAATTAATTTTTTTTTTGCACATATTTCGGTGTACACTACATCATCATGATCTTAGTTGTAACTCTGAACACGCTAAGTTAACACAATAAACTGTAATTTTATCTAATACCTAATATATGTACTTCTCTAATCCATACCCTTTCATTTCTTTTCAGATTTATATATATATTGATTAGCAAAAAAAAAAAAACGCAGAAAATGGAACAACATAAAAATTTTATTTGGATTTTATTAATTCTTACTTTTATTATCTCAGTAAAATTGAAAGTTTTATAGTATAAGGCTGTATATCTAAATTTATAGCCTTGTGCTTAAATTTCCGTAAGTTAGTGATAAATTTAATTTTTTTTTTAATATTAATTCGAAGCTTTAACGGCTTTAAAAATGATGTTCACTGGAAATCACGGCCGTAAATGGGCTGAAAATAAAAGTGGTTCAAACTCAGCAGGATCTCAGCGTTCAAATAAAAATGATAGAAATCGTTCATATGAGGTAAGTTTAAAAAATATTTTTTTTATTACCAATTGCAAATATATAAATATATAATTATGTATTTAGTACAATAAAATTAAATTCTATAATAGTCGAAAGATGATTCTGGCTTAAATTTAAAACTTTCAACCACAATAAATATTGATTTATAAAGGAAAATATTTTGGTAGATAATGAAAAATTTTAACTATTTTATTGTTGGTTCTTATTAATTTCCTAATTTATAATTTTTATTTTTCCCATTTAAGTCAAAATATCAGAATCCACCATTAGGTAAAAAATTAGCTGTTTCATCAAATAATGGCTATCAACCACTTAATAGATATTATAATAATAATTATTATAATTCATATCCTAATTATCATGTAAAAAGGACTCGTCCTGGAAATATAACGAGTCGACGGGATGCTATCAAACATCAAAAGTAAGTTCTAATTCAAACAATTTTGAAAATGAATTTAAAAAAAAACACATTTAATATTAAATATAAAAGGAATAGAAATTGTTATAATAATTTTTTTATGATTTCTTCGATTGATTTCCTAACATATTTTCCATTTTCATTAAAACAATGAATTTTTGAGGAGTGATCATTTTTATAGTAAAGCTGAGCATGTTCAGTAATAAAACTAAGCATATCTTCCAAATACGAACATTTCCAGAAATTAAAATCCAATGCAATATTGACTATTTTGTTTTCTTCAATCACATTTTCATCATCATTAATATCATAATTCAATTCTTTCAATCTGTTTGCGTCTAGGTATAAAAATTCTAAAGACGACATTTTCATAAGTTGGGTTAAATTATATTTCACCAGTCGATTTGAAGATAAATTAATTGACCACAGATTTGGTGATTTCAAAAAAGCTTCTGCATCCACATTTTCCAAACCACAATTACTTAAGTGAAGATCTTCTAAAGTTTCACTAATAAAAATACCTGAATCTATTTTGTCAAAAAAGTTTTGGGATAAATCTAAATGCGTCAGTTTCGGTAAACCTTTCAGAAAATTGTCTCTTAAAGTGTTCTGAATTAAATCACATTTTCTTAAATTTAAAAATTGTAAATTTTTATTCACTAATACATCAGCAGATAGCTCTTTAATTGAATTTTCAGATAAATCTAATTCTTTAAGGGCAACAAGATTTTCAAATGCCATCTCCTCAATTACCGATATTTTATTACTACTCAATTCAAGCTCTTCCAAATAATTATGCTCTGGAAACTTTTGTATATTCGTTAATTTGTTATCAGATAATTGCAGTTTCAATAATTCTTTGAATATTGTGAGTATATTTTCCGGTATCGTTTCAATATTGTTGTGAGCAAAATCTAGAACAATAATTTTTCTATTTTCTACATTTTCTAAATTATTATTGATGGAAATTGTTTTCACATGACACTTTTTCACAGATAATTCTTCCAAACTGTTCTCGTAATTATCAATTTCAATTATATCCCATGGAAAATTTTCAATATAAAATCCTTCAATCGATAGAAAATGAAGATTTGACAAGTTGAAGTTATTGTTGAATAGATTTTCTGGGTTTTCTTCCATTTCTTTCGCTTTGCAATAGAGATCATATGAGTTTTTAAAGTGACAGTATTCTTCTGTCGAATTTGCATTGAATTCGCCCATCACAGAGCTTGCTATTGACATCATTTGAAGTAATAATATTTTTGATCTCATTGTGAACAGAAAAAAAATTTCTCACAATACTCTATTAAAATTTAAAATAAACTGAAATTAAATCTTGTTTAAAACAATATCTTATGCTAAAAATTCATTTTATACCTGATAACATTTTGACATTAATTTTTTCACTTCTTTTTATTGTATTATGATGTTACCTAATCAAAAAAAATAAAACATTTATTCAAATTTTTTAAAGTCTATTAAAAATATTATCTCTTTCTCTTAAAGATCAATGAAAGTAAGTGTTATGTCTAGAAATAATATTTTCTGCATTGGACTAATGCTGTTTGACTATAAGAACCCTTAAATGTTAATGGTTAAATTTTTGGTTTATAGCACAAGAGAGTAATTATATACTTATAGTAGGTATATAAAAGAGTAATTCAACTTACATGTGAATGTCATCCATATAATAAAATAACCTAATATTTTTTGGCTTACTGAAAAAAATTATTTGTTTAAAAAAAATTACCGGGAATACCTACTATAAAATTTAATAAAACATTTAAAATTAAAATTTACAAATTATAAGAAAATGTTTGTTATGATATTAATTTGCAAAAACTCCGAATACACATCTTATCAATTTTAAGAGAATTTATGTTTTTCCAAGAAACTAAATAAAATAAAAGATAAGAAAATGACAATTATTCTCTTTTGAACACAGAAATTCTTAGTGTAATTAAAAATAGTACAAACTCTGTTTTGAATTTTGTAAGTTTATATATATCGTAATAATAGATAGAAAGTGTCTAGGTATGATGTTCTTTTTGCAAAATTGCTTATACACGTTAAGAAGTTATTAAATCATTAAAATCATTTAGTTTTATAATGTCGTGTCGATCATTTTATAATTTAGTGAGAGATTTTATTTTAAATTTTAATTTTTTTTCCCAGAATCCATGAGAAAAATGGACACAAGTTTGTGGCAAAATTTTTTCGTCAACCAACTTTTTGTGCATTTTGTAATTTATTTTTATGGGGTTTTGGTAAACAAGGATATCAGTGCATTAGTAAGATTTAATTTAATTTTAGGTATTCATATTTTAATCATTAATATTATTTATTTGTTTTGTATAGCTTGTCAAACAGCTGTGCATAAAAGGTGCCATGACAAATTATTAGGCAAATGTTCAGGATCAAGTTTCAACTCAGCAGGTACAATTGTAAGTACTTTTATACTAAGAGATATATACGCTTAATTTAATAATTATAAAGGAGGTGTATTAATTATTTGATCTTTTTTTTTTTTTCGTGTTCAAGATGTTAAGAGAGCGTTTTAAAATTGATGTTCCACATAGATTTCGTGCTTATACATTTATGTCACCAACTTTTTGTGATCATTGTGGTTCTATGCTTTATGGATTTTTTCGACAAGGTGTGAAATGTGAAGGTAGGTGAAATATTTTGAATGAATATAAAATTATTTTTATTAAATAAATCATATGCAGAAAGAATTGAAATTTTTTTTAAACTTATCATAACAATTTTAAATTTAATATTTAAAAAGTGTTATACAAAATAACAGAAAAGCTTTTCAAAAGCTAAATTGTTTATTTCGCGCCAAATAATATTTAAACATCATTTCCTGTATAAGAAATTCATCATGAAAACTTTGTTTGTTTGAATTATTTTTCAAATATACAGGTGAAAACTTTATTATGGCACTTGATTGATAGTCTACTCTATGCGAAGACAAAATTTACATGCCTATGTTATTTTGTTTTGTAACTCAAATAAGAAATATTGAACGATTGGACCTAGAACTATTAAGTTGCTGTTGGAAAAATAACTTATGTATATAACTTATGTATATTTCTGAAAAAGAGATTAAAATATTATTTACTTAAAAAAATTATATAAATAAAATATATAAAACTGCTTTTGGTATTAGATATTTAATAATTTTTCAAATATTAATAATAATTTTGAATATAATTTTTGAATACGGGTAGACATAGAACAATTTGATCAAAATGGGTTTATGCACTATTTTTTAAATTTTTTCTAATTGGTATAGTTACATAATACACAATTAGGTATTATATTATTCCAGGGAATAATTACTTACATATGTCTTCAGGGAAACGGTTCTACCAAGAAATAAATTAGGAATATATTGATTTAATAAATTGCTTATTAGTCCATATTTATATGCACCCAAAGCATATGAATACATAATTTCTATTATTAATTACCTATCTATACAATATGTGTTACGCTTGCTTTAAAACTTTGAAATTTTAAGTGTTTTTTTAATACATAATAAGTTTTAAAAGTTCGCAATTTCGAAAATGACTTTCAGAAAATAATATATAAATATTTTTTTTAAATATTCTTTTTTTTTTTTTTTCTTGTACATTACGGCCTCCTACAGGTTTAATTTATGAAATTATTGTAGAAATTTGAATACCTCATTTTTCATAATAATAATAACCATATTTTTTCTTTTTTTAAATAAAAAAGAAAAATATAGTTTAATAATTTATTTTTTGGCGGCTATTTTCTATTATGACGTTTAAAAATATATTGGTATATTAAAGAAAAATACATATTTAATTATCTTTTTTTTTAAATAAATTATGCACTAAAAAGAAAAACAATTTTTAATAATTTATTAATTTCTTTATTAAAACAAATTAGATTTTGTTATGTTTTAACATCATCGTCATATTATCAACAATGTTGGAAATATTTGAATGAGCATTGAGTATTTTGTATTTGATTTTTTATTATTATAAAGCCTGGAGTCGAAACATTAAAACTCTATAGAATAAAAAAAAGCTAATAAATAAATCTATCTATTTTTATAATATATGAAATAAAATAAAATCTGACCCTAAATCACAGGAATTTAATCAGAAAATCTAATAAAATTTCATTTGACTGAAAATCGTTAGTGGATGCAATAAAACTTGGTTTGAAGGTAATTTTTTTTTTTTTGAAACTTTGGTGGTGTCACATTTCCTAATACACGGTTAACAATTTATCTTCTCTGTTTTATGTATATCTGCATCTAAATCTAAACTCTTTTTTTTTTGCTTTTATCTTAGATTCAAATAAGTTATATATTTTCTTTAATATGTAATAAACTTTAGAACAGAGAAAAAAAATAAATCGTTACACCACTTTCATTAGCATAATTCAAAAAATTTTAGTTTTTCCAATAATTTAGTACTCTTAAAAAATTCTCAAGATGCTTTTGCTTCTTCACATGGGCGATTAAAAAATTTATAGCCAGAATTAAAAGATTCAGAAAATTTCTAATTAAATTAAAAATTTTACATTTTTATATTTTTAAGAAAATTTTTAAATAGAATTCTATTTTTAATAAAAAAAAATTAAAATAATAATAATAATTAAGGAAAAAAAAAGATACGTTTTATAATAATGCCAAAAAATTTAAAAATCTCGACAGGTTATGAATGTTTTGTCTGAATTGTCAGTTTCAGTTTATTACAAATGCTTTTATTCGATTTACCGAAAATCTATAATAGAGGTAGTTGCATTGGTAATAATAATAAATAAATTCAAATATGGACAAAATATAAAATGAAATAATGAATGAAATATTAAATCTTTGTACAAATGAAACCGAGAAGACGAAAAAATTAAAGAAGTTGTATCTGTTCTTTCATTTTTATTTTGAACACAAACATTGAATTTGTTCTGTATATTATAATTCTCCCAGATATACGCTCAACTTTTTAATTTTATTTATAATTCCTTATTCGATAAATTTATGTAAGAATTAACTATACACAAAAAAAGATTCTTAAAAAAATGCATTTTATTATTTAAAACAAATTGATACTACACATATTCAGAAAATAAAACATATGATAAAGCAATTTTTATAATTATCAAAAAATTTCAATATTTTAATTTTTTTTTTGTTAGTTTAATTTTTTGAAATAATATTTCATCGTCAAGTGACACGAGTATGTCGACTTTTTATTGTTGCCGATTTTTTATTATTTATTGAAAATATTATTCTCATGTGATTTTTTAATCGAAATTTTATATTATATTTTTAGTAGGTAGTTTTTATTTTATAAAGAAAATTATTTCTCTTCTATATATAATTACGTTAATTCTCTTATGCGGGCAAAAAATATAAAAATAAAAAAAAAAACAGTGTATTATTTATGGGAAATATTCAAACGTAACATAAGATCTTATTAAAATATAATAAATTATATTATGTGTTCTTTATAGAAATGACATTGAGAATAATAATTTCCGTCATAATAGTCTGAATTTTTCGAGAATTAGTGAATTCAAAACAAAACTATATGCGAAGAATCTCCTCTCTGTATACTGTGCTAAATAAGTCTATTTAGTTCTAGTGTGTGAAATATAAAATTAAAGTTAAATAGAAAACTCATTAATATTTGAAAAAAAAAAATTAGTTTTTGTTCCTATTTTTTATTGGGTTAATTACGAGAAAGCAAAATACTTAAATATAGCTTATTTATAGATTCGTTACAGTTACAGAATCGCAAAGCTTTAGAAACTTTTTAGTTACTCTTCAATTAGATATTTAGATTTGGGGACCAACAAATTGCTTTGTGTTTTAAAGAGGGCTTTATACTAGCAATAATGCAGTAGAGTAGTTGTGCTAATAAGCTTAAGAAGCTTCTTTTTTCTATTATAAATTTGCGTTCTGATAGAACATTATTGGTTTATTAGTTTTTTTTGAGGACACAATTCTTATTAACTCGTAAAGTAATTTGTCTGTAAATTTCTTTACTATTTTCGACACTGTCGTAGACCCACTTTTCGTCATCACAGCGAGCTGAAATTTGGCACACAGGTTCATGTCGCATGACAATTGAAGCTATCAAAATTTGAAGCGGAAATTTTCATGGAAAACCCGGAAAATCGGGAAAAATCATTTGAAAATTTGGTACAAATTTGAGTAGTGATAAATCCGTTTTAGGAAAAATGCAAAGTTTTCTGATTTTTCCGAAATTTTCCGACTTTTCCGGAAAATTTTCCGGTAAAAAAGTTTTCTAAATTATGCAGGATCAAGTTTCCTACAAACTGGCATCATTACTTTCTCTCCGACAAAGGTGAAAACTTGCAGAAAAAATCGAAGAAAATTCATGTAAAACGCTTTTCCGGAGTTTTTCCGACCAAGGAAGCGTTTGAGCGTTTTGCAACCTGAGACAAAGTTGAATAACGAAATGACTTGCATAAAGTTGCTTTTGCAGAAAACTCCATGGAAAACCCGAAAAAGCGGAAAAATCATCGGAAAAAAATCGATATGATTAGTCATAAAATTGTTTTCAAACATCCATGCAGAACATAATAACAATTAAGTTAACGTGAAAAAGGCAGAAAATAAAAATAAGTTAAAAACGAGTTTTCCAAAAAAACTGAGGCCAGGCCGCATGAAAAAGTAGAAAATAACTTTTTCTTCACACACAGAGGTGACTCAGATTTTTTGATTGGGACATTTCTCTTGAATATTCTTTCTCTTCATGAATCAAATCACTTACGTCCCAATCAAAAAATCTGAGTCCATCTCTGTGTGTGAAGAAAAAGTTATTTTCTACCTTTTCATGCGGCCTGGCCTCAGTTTTTTGGAAAACTCGTTTTTATTTTTTTTAAACATAAAATAATAAAAATAGATAAGGTATCAGGACAGTGGACATGGACAGGTATATATTTTTAAAACCGAAATATTTTATTTGAAATTTTTTAACAAGTATTGAGTTTTTCGCTATAAATAATTTTCTTTTTGTTTATTTTTAATTTTACAATTTACATAATCTGTCATCACATGTATACAAATAAAGTATAATGTAAATGGAATATATAAAACTATGTACCTACCTACTATAAAATTTATAATGTTTTTTGTTTTTATTTATTTTATTTTGAAAAATTTGTCAAAAAAATTTTATAATAAATTTTTTTGAGTTCATAAAATTTTGAAATAAAAATAATGTAGGTAAATTTATGTAGCATTCAGTATATTAAAAATTGCATCAAAGAAATTATTTAAATTTATTATATTACATATATAGTTTTTACATACAACACTATCACAAATATTTTACCCACATAAAAAAAACAAAAATTCTTTAGAATACAAGGAAGTTAATTTATTAATAAAAATAATCAAAAAAAAATTTTTTTTTATTTTTTTTTTTTTAATTATAATAAGTGTGATGAGCACTCATTAAAACGCAAAAGTTCATCAGCCCAATAAAAATATTTGTATATAAAATGAAAAAAAAAAAACAAAACACTTTTATATTTATATTTTTATAATAATAATTGCATTAATTTTTTAATTTAATAATTATTGTCTTATTTTGATGAAAAAGTTATCTAGAAATTAGGTGTTTGTCCTTAAGAAAGCCTAATTTATGAGAAGCTCGATATTAAGAGGACTTGCTCCGTCCCAAACATTGTTGTCCCAAAATTTGATTGAAATGCCGGTTATTTTAAAGTTTAATTTAGAAAAAAAAAATTTCATTCAAAACCTCCGGACTGTTTCATACTTAAAAATGGTGTAAAACTTTTAAGAATCGGTTAAGGCTGAGTGCACGAAATATCTTCAAAACTATTTTATGACATAAAAAAATAGTTTTGAAGAGATTTCTAGAGATATTCTAGAATCCCTATTCTATTAAGTTCGATATAGTTCAGACAATATTTGAATTCAACTAGCGTTGAAATATTTCAACTTCTTTTTTAAATCTTGATTTGTCCATATATCTACATATATATTATACAACTAGGCAAAGATACATAATTGACAAACATTTGCAGTGCCTTAGAATTACGTCAAATACTTGTACAGTACAATAAGTAAAAAAAAAACTGAAAAGTTAATTCAAACACTCTTGGGATCATCAATAATTGAAAAAAGTCTACAGCATTCCATGTTTTTAACAATTTTGTTTTATTTCAGCCTCATGATAATTGTTGCTTAGAACTGAGTTGAAACATGTATTTAATTAAATTATCAATTATATGTAAACTTCTTGCCTTATTGCTATTGCTATACTGATTTTTGACTCTTTGGCGCTGTTTTGTACATTGAACTAGATTTTTTTTCTTAAGATTGTTTCGAGAATAGACATTCCATTTGGATTTTGTTATTTGTATGAAATTGTAACATATTTAGGAAAATATTTCGAACTTTTTTTTTTAGATGAAAATTCTTCTCGAATATTATTTTGTTTTTGATATTGTGGCAGAATGTCCCACTTGAGGATTTTTGGCTATTTTGTAAAAATATTTTCATTTTTTTTATACTCATCATATTTTAAAACAAAATATTTTTAGATTTTTTTTTTTTTTATTTGTTCAAAGTGTCATTTAGTAATTTTTTGTTTTGTCCTAAAAATAAAAATTTTCTTTTTAAACTATAGAAAATGCGTGGTGAAAGGTGCAAAATATTTAAATAGACCAATAAGAATATCATTTAAATATTTTAGGTCAGTTTTATTACTTTTTGTGTTCTTTAGAAATATTTTTGTGGGAAAAAATCAGAACCCTTAAAAAATATTCCGGCTTATTTTTTTGTAATAAGAAATTTTACTTTTCAATATTTTGTAAAACCAAGCCTGAAAAAAATGTGTTGATTATTATATCCTATTCTCATTGCAAATCAAATTACAATTAATCTTTTTCATTATACGATTGTGGTGATAAACAAAATTTTGTTTCGGTGGTTCCTATATAGCCATTTCAGTAAGAAATTCAAATGGATCTCCATGGAAATTGAAAATGAAAATTTTTGGAAATCTACACATTTTTCATATGAAAGTGGTCAAAAATGAAAAAATATACTTACCTAATTAATTAGGATTTTCTGAAGGAAGATTTCTTGAATTCCTTAGTATATTGGGTACAATGGTCAAAATGTTCCGAACCTGGTCAATTGGGTTTAAAGCGAGTTTTGTAATACCTAAAATTTATGTAATTTTTAGATTGTAAACGTGAATGGAATTGATGTAAAAACCAAAAATTGGAATATGTACAATTGAATTTTAACAATTTTTCCGCATTGAATATAACAATTTTCTTTTCGAATTAAATATATTTTGAATTTAATTTTTTTGTTTTTCTATTCCTTATAAAATTGCTAAATTTATTTTCTTATGCTTGAAATAAGTTATAGTTTAAATATAAAAATAATGTTTTTCAATTTATTAATAAATTATATTGTATTCTGTTTTTATTTTTTGACAATTACATCATCAATGTACATTTTAAAGTACATAATTTACGTAAATAATATAAATAAGTATATCTACATATACTACATAATGTAATGTATATCAGAATAATGAAAACAGAACTTTTAAAAACTAAATAATAATCTTAATGATCAATCAATTAAATTAAAAAAAAAAAAATATAAAGAAAAAATAAATTAGAAAATTAAAATTCATATCATCGCTAGCCAACAGCGCCATGCATATTTAGATTAAATAAATGGCGAAAAATGGATATTTTTAGAAGTATTATTTTTTTTTGTTGTGTTTTTATTTTTCGTTTATTAATTTCAGAAACAAAATATTTACAACAAAAATTTGTATTTTATCAATTCGCTCGTCTGTCAGCTCCCAGAGGAAAGTTTCAAGAATTTGTTATTTTATTTATTTTCATATTATTTCAAATACAAAATGGTTGAAAATTATTCAACAAATTTCAAAAGTAGAGTGAGAGTAAGGAAAGCGACAATTTTCACCAATTTCATGTTAAAGAATTAAGTTAACATTAAAAGATTTGGGCTACACATTTGTATGTACTGTACATTATTGTGTGTTTAGTTTTCATTAAATAAGTTCATTTTATCAATTTTTTACCAAGCACTTTAAAAGAACAATATGATAAGATACAAGATATACAATAAGATACAATATTAAGATAAATATTAGAGATGATAGCAAATTTTTTATTTAGTAAATATTTAAAAGTGATAGACAAAGACAAAGTCAATATAACAAAAAATTGTCAAATTTCACATTATATTCATATTATTAAACAGAATTATTAAAAAGAAATTATATACATCTATCTTCTTTATATGAATTTCGGTCAAGTTAATTATCTTCAGTTGAATGTAAATATATTGCAATTTTTGAAAAATAAAAATTTCTTCTTTTTTTTTTTTACGAACATTAAAAAATTTTCTTTCTATAATTCAATATAATGTTTAATATTAATACACCTAATAATTTTATTCCCGTGAAAAAATTATTCAAATTTTCTCACATTTCGTTTCATCTTATTTTAGAAAAATATATGAACATATATTGAGGTATCTCAATAATTCTTCTTTTTTTTTTTTGTTCTTCTGAAAATATTATTGTTTTTAATTTTCATGAAAATGTATATATTTATATGATTTATATATATATATAATATTTTAAATTTCATGAAAATTTATATATATGTATAATATTTTAAATATGAGAATAATTTTGAAATTTTTATAGCTCAATTTTTATATTTGAATTTTTTTTTTTAAATATCTCTCATAAGTTTGCAGAAAAATTATATAGAATTTATTCATTCTATGAATGGTATGTTACAAATTGTTTTAAACTAGTTTAGGATAGACGTTATAGTGTTTGACTCAAAGGTTAATGTTTATTTTAATGTTTTATTTATTATTATTATTTTTTATTTATTAGTTTGTTCAAATAATGTGTTCGTGGAATGTTTTTAATCAGTATAGTCAAACTTTTTGAGGCTCAAAGTTAAAAAATATACCTAAGACATTATAGTGTACCAGATTGTTAAACCTTTTTAAATAATATATTTGAGCTGTTTTTTTTGAAAGTGGTATAGGTCCACTTTTTAAAAAAAATTAGTTAATGGTAATTTTAGTAAGATATAGCCACCTTCTCTCCATATTTACATGAAAAAATGATACATGAAAAAATGGACTTATACCACTTTCAAAAAAACCACTTCATTTTTTTAAGATATTTATTATTGATCTTCTAATTCTGACTACTTTTAAAAATCAATCCCATTTCTCAGGTATATAGGTTGTATATAATATATCTAACCGCCGGCGCCGATAGGATTATATAATGGTTCTATGAGTTGGAATATATGCAAATATATATTTATCTTATTTGGCTATAGGACTTCAAACATAATTTATCAAATTAGTTGTTATTTATTTTCCTAAATATTAATATTATACTCATATACTTAATGTACCTGAATGTACGTACATGTACACAGTGTATATGAATTCTCCATTATAATTTTATTTTAATTTGCAGATAATTTAAGAGATTGATGAAAAGCCTACAAAATGTATATGTACAGAAAATAAAAACTTCAACAATCTACAATATTATAAAAATTTCAATTATTTTAGCGGCTTTTCTTAAAACACAGGAAAACACAAAAATTCTCTCTTTATTTTTTCCTAGAAATTAATACAAGGAAAATTGAAAATTAATTGTGAAAAACAAAAAATTAAATAGAAAAAAAAAACAAAAAATTTTTTTTTTAATATTTTTCCACAGATCTCTTATGTTTCTAAGGAAATGAAAATTTTAAAGATTTTCCCTGAGAAATTTTTTCAGTTTCAAAACGTCGGTGAAAGGTAAAAGATTTGATAGAAAGCGGGTAACAAGCAGTTACAAAATAAAAATATAAAAAAATATAGAGTGATCTTTATTTGAAGAGAAAAATCAATCTACCAAGTATATAAGCGGATTTTGAAAATAATCGGAAATTTGCGGAAAATCTTGGAGGTCTATATATTTTAATAATTTTTATCATCCTTTGGAATTAATTTTGAATTTAAAAACGATAAATAACTAATAATTCGAAAATTATAACAATATTATATAAAAATAAAATTATTACAAAATAATCATATTTATAAAACCGAAAACTTATTAAAAAAATTTTTTTTTGTAAAATTAAAGAAAATTTATTTCCTTGTTAGAAGAAAAAAAAAAATTTTTTTTTCATTTTAATAAAACTAATGAAACATAAAATTGTTACATAAGTTTGACAGTGGCAAAAAAAAAAATATAAAAATTTAATTCCTACACTATACACACATATTATATATATATAGGAAAACTTAAAAGAAAAATAAAAGGAAAATATTTCTTGTGCAATTATATGATTTATGTGCTTTAAAAAAAAAAAAAAAATAGAAATATTTTTATTTTCAAATAATTAAAAATTTCTTTAAAAAATTCTTAAGTGGTGTACTTAATATTTATTTTTTTTTTTAATTTAAAAAAAATAAAATAAAAATGCCTTTATACTCTGATCCTGGTTATTTTTACAGCTCTGGAGGAGCCTCCGGTTCAGGCTATTCAAATTTATATAATCCGTATACTCCGTACACTTCTTCGTCCTACGGATCTTATTCTGGTTATAGTCGTGGTTTATCAAATTCATACGTTATACCAACAAGCAGTAGAACAACTACATTTTCGGCTCCTTCTCGATACACACCGAAATTATCAACAATCAATGAGACACCATTGGCCCGAGGAATTATGCCTTTAACTCGAAATTCACCAAAATTTGTGCCTACAGAAACAACTTATTCGTATGCAGCAACACCTAGCAACTATCAGAAATATATTCCTCCCCGACCAATATTAATAAATACAGCTGACATTGATGTTTCTGCATCAAAATTTCGAAGACGAACTGATGAATCAAAAACATCACCAACTAAGCGTTCCACCATATTGCCGCCTGAAGAGAAATCAGAAGCGAGTAAACCAGTTATTGAAAAACCAACTAAAAATATTGCAGAAATTGCACCGAAAAAAGAAAATATGATTTCAGAAATGAGTAATAATCGTTCAACAATTCAGCGTAATCGTGCAGTTGTAAGATTGTCTACAATCAGAAAGAGTGTTCGTGACAGATCAATACCACGTCCAGACAGCAAGAAAATTAAAGTTGACGAAGAGTTTAAAAAAGAAACCATTAAAGAGCCTTCACTTAAATTACTCGAATTGAATTCATCTGAAGAACGAAAAGCTAAATCGTGGCGTGATCGTTTCGGAGATGAATTGCAAACGAAAATAAATGTTGTTAAAAAGTCTCCTGGTGAATTACTTATGGAAAGACATACAATTCCATCGAAAAAAGACAGTGAAAGCAATTCTGAAGTTTTTGTTGCCACAATGGAATTGCCAGATAAAACATCAGAAATTGATGATAATGAAATAATTATTGAATTAATGCCGTCGGCTGTTTGTGTAAAAATGCCAAGACGTCCAAGTTTTCAAGATATTTGTGAAGATATATCTTCAGATAAAATTGACGATGATCTGAACGCTGGCGATCTTAGACGCAGAGCTTCTTTGATTCAAGAAGAAGAAATAAAAATTTTAAATCAATTACAAAAATCAGAATCTGGTTCATTTCAATTGATACACTTGGAGAGAAATGAAAGTGATTCTGATATTCATGGCAATAAAAAATCAATTGCTAAAAGAAAATCGAAAAAGGGTAAGAAAGTTCGTCATAAAATAACAGCAACAGTGGACATTGAAAATCAACCACTAACACCAATAATTCAAGATCATAACGTTGAAGAAGTTAAAACTTCACCTAAATTTAAATACAATGTTGATGAAATTGAGCAAAATTTAACAATTCATAAAGTTTTTAAATTGCCGAAAAAAAAAATCGATGTCCCAGCAATACCAGAAGAAAAAATTCCCGAACCAAAACAATTAGAAGAAATCGATTTTAAAATTGGAATAAGAAACTCTGTGAAAAAAACGAAAATAACTTTTGCTCAAGAAAAGTCAAAAACTGCAATTCAAAGTTTGATAGAAGAAAAAAAAATAAAAATTGAAGAAGTTGTAGAGAAAAGTGAAGCTAAGATTGATTCAACAACTGAGAATGCGACTAAAATTTCATTAGACAAATCTGCTTCAAAGTTAGAAGAAAAAAATCTCACAGACACAGCTCAATCAAAACCAAAATTATTGGAACTGAAGGAAAATAAAATTAAACCTTCTGAAGATTTAAAGAAAAAAGGTAATTTAAAATCGCCTAAAACAAAAGAGACAAAAGAGCCAAAAGACTCGAATTTATTAAAAAGTCCTTCTTCAAAACCAAATAAATCATCAGAACATTTTAAATTTGACGATGAATCTGTTAAGCTTGTGCAAGAGAAAGATAAAATCCAAATTGAATTGAAATCTGTTAAAACTCCAGTTTCAACATCTCCGATCATCACAGCACTGCCTACTGCTAAGCCAAAACCAATTATTAAGAAACCAGCAAAACTTCAAAAATCAGATAGTGGTGAAGATTTTTGGGGTCAAATTGGTAGTCGTGAAACTTTATACATGAATAAGCGTAAAAAAAATGTATTAGAGTCGTTATGGCAAAAACGTGAAGAATTTTTGGACAATCAAACCGAAGAGAGTATAAAAAATCTTGAAGATATTAAATGCGAAGTTATTCGACGCAAAACAGAAGAATTACAGCAAGCAGATGATGAAATGAAACCATCACACAGCAAAGTTGAAGGTAAGCGAGCACATTCTAATGAATCAACATTGTGTGAGAAAAAGAAAGGAATGTATAGAACTGAAACAAAATCTCTTGACCAAGAAATTTCGAATTTATCAGCTAGCGTAATTAAAGATGAAAATTCTGCTGATAAACAAACTGAAAAATATTCAACTGACGAATTATCGAAGAATAATGAGTTCTTTAATTCGTCATCCAACGCACAAAAGGAGCAGCAAAAAATAATAACATCGACTATTACAAAAATAGATAGCAATACTGGGATCAGTGCCAAGTCACCTGAATTAAAATGCAAAGAAGTATTCAGTAAAAAAATAAATAAAAATGAACAAAAAATTTCACCGTTGTCATCAGAAAAAGTAAAGATTCAAATGTCGTCACTGCAAAAAATAGATACATTAAAAGAAAATTTAGGTAAATTCAGTACAGAAAATTCGCAAACTGAAACTGCTGTTGCAGATGCTACAAAAAAAATAATTACAGAAAAACAAGAACAATTTACGCCAACAGAAAATGTTAATAAATTCGTCGCCAAACCATTATCATCACCACCACCACCAGCAGCAAAAGTGCCCTTGAAAACTGATAATGCTTCCGTAGAACCATCTCTTGAAAATAAAGAATTGAAGAAAAATGTAAATGATTCAAAGGAAAAATTAAATTTAAAGAAATCTTTAGAGCAGGAAAAAGTCTCTGATGGATTGAAAAAATCAGAGATAAGTACACAAAAAATAGTTGAAACCTTAAAAACTCCGTTGTCATGTGAAAATGTTGAAAAAACTAATAAAACTAAAATTCAATTGGATACGATTAAAACTACTGACCACAATCTAGAAACACTCACCAAAAAAGTTTCTGAAGTCAAGTTAGATATTACTGCCGTACAATCAGAAGCTGAAGCGCGTGAAAATGCATCGAAAGCTTTGGCGCAAAAAAATCCAGTTTTACCGCCCGCAACAACTGAAAATGTGTCAATCGCAGCACCAGCAATACCAGATAGCACAATAATTTCTAAACCAAAGAAAAAGAAAACAGTGTCGCCAACATCATCTTCTCTTAAAAAGAAATCAACATCAAAGGGTAAAAATGATTTCGCTGAAAAGCAAAACGAAATAGAGCAAAAACAAATACAATCAAAAGAAATACAACATGAACATAAAAAATCGAGTGGCGAATTGAAAAAATCGAAAACATCTGGTGACGTCAAAAATGTTGTATTAGATAAAATTGAAAAAGAAAATGATAAAAAAACAGAAAATCTTTCTAAAGATTTGTCTGCAATGCAACATCAGCTTTCGTATAAAATTCTTCTGCAACAAAACACAACAAAATCTGAAGAACAAGTTGCTCAGCAACATACTGGCAGTAATTTATCTAAATTTGCAACAGTTCCTAATTTGAATCAGTGCTTATTAGACGTTGACGCGGAATTAGACGATTATATACCGTCGGATCTAGAAGAAGAAGACGAAGAAGACGAAGAAGAAACTTCTTACGAAAGTTATTCAAGTCAAAATAGTGATTCAATGAAGAAAAAGCATCATAAAAAGAAACATGTTAAAGAAGAAAGACAATTTAATCGTAATAAAGTTAAATTAGATCATACTAAAAAATTATATGTTAAAGATGAACCAGCACCAGAATATAAATTAATAGCAACACCGAGACCGCTGTGTAAACCTGAACGCTTTGAATCCGACAGTGATTCTGATAGCGATGGTTCAACAGATGACAGCGAATGTGAAACTACTGATTCATCAGAAGATTCTGATGATTTAAATCCACAAAAAAGTGCAATAATTCGTATGAGCACTTGCAGCAATGATTCTGGCTTTGAAGGTGGTACTGCACCATCAAGCCCAAAACGTATGCTAGGTAAGTTTTAAGGATTTCACTTCCACATTTGATTTTCATATAATTGCTATTGAGGATTTTTTAGTAATTTTTTGCCCCGATTATATATAGCTGTACGCATGCTATTTTTTACATAATCATATTTTCAATTAGATTTTTCGATCAATATAAATATTTTCATAATCTTATAATGGAATAAAAATAGATAAGATAATGTTTAAGTAAATATTATAATTGGATTAGTAATTTTGCTTCGAATAGTTTTATCGCTCATTTAAATTTAATTAACTATTATTTAATAGTACATTCTAAGATTTTGAAATTAATACTGATTCAACCTTTTTTTCGATTTTGTCGATTAGAAAATTTTTATAAATTGATTAAGATAATATTTTTCCTATTCTAATTGAAATTTTTAGATATAATGGATTTCAAATCAAGTAAAGTACATTGGAAATCTTTACGACATCAAATTCTTTATAAAATAACAGCAAACTCTTAGTTCATGTGGAAAATGGACAAATTATTTAAATTATTCAAAATAAAAAAGAAATTTATATTTCATAAAAAAATTAAGTAGGTAGTACTTAACTCAATTACGTACGTACGTACCATACACGTATTTATTACTATTTGAGGTATTAGACTTAGGCATATGATACCGTATAGGATTTATAGTTATTTTCTAAAACGATATTAGTTAAATATTTTACGTATATATAATATTAATAAAATTTAAACATAACTTTGAAATTAACTTTTGAAAAAATTTTAATTCATTATTTGGTTCCTTTTTGGTCCAAGCCCATTATATTTTGCAAATTTAATTTCCGTTTTGCAAACAAAATTATATACAAACTCAATCAGCGCTGGAAAATAATACTCAATTGAAATTAATTTGTTTATTTATTTTGAGGCGCAAATATTTATTTTATTTTCTCAGTTTTATATTAATGAAAAAAGAAAATTATAATACTAAAAACTTTTACGGTAAAAGTCAGGCATGCGTGATGGAATGCCAATTTTTTTTTTAGTTAATTCAAAAAATTTCATTTAACAAAATATTTGTTTACTTCGAAAAATAATAGAGATAACAATTTTAAAAGTATACCTAATTCCTGTTTCTGGTATATAGCTAGTTTCCTTCCTAAAAGTTCTTATGCAACTATAAGGAAAATTTGGTAAAAAAAAAAAGAAGTTTTTATCAAATATTATCCTTCAATCTTTAGTTTTATCTAGTCACTGCATTTTATATTGCGTACTTACTTAATTTAACATTACTTCTATTTATATTATAAACTTCTAATATAACTTGCTAACATTAAAATGAGAATTTGTTAAAACAATCAAAAAATTTCTAAAAATATAGAAACGTTTATAATGTCCTTGGTCATTTAATTTCTTATAAAAATATCAAATTAATACGCGTGCTTTTTATTTTAATAATAAATTATTATCACATTTAAATTAAATAATAAAGAAGAAATAATTTTTTAATTACTTTGTAGACATATTACTTTTATTTTATTTGTTACTTAATGTCATTCGATTTTATTCTTATTACTTTTGAGTTAAAAAAAAATTAATGATAAGCAGCTTATTAGAATATCTGATTCTAAGTTCGTTTCAAATTTCATCAAATTGGCAAGTTTAGAATTATAAAATTAAGAACTTTAGAAGTGAATAGTGGACGTTTGAGTGTAAAATAGTTTTAATATTTGTAATTTTGGCGGTCCCATATATCTCAGTGATAAACTGGTTGACAACATTCCCATAATTGTAGCAAACTTATAATTCAAAAATCTTAATCGATGAAAAAATAAAAAAATTCAAGATCCGGACTAAAATTAAATAAAAAGTCGAATAGTTATCGACATCAAAATTAAATAAAATAAAATAATATTTCTTCTTCATTTTTCTAAGTTAAATTCTTCTAAATTTAATAAAAATGGCTTTTGAAACAAAAAAAACTTAATAACATCGTAATAAATTCAAAACTCTAGAAAAATTCGCCATTGACATTGAAATTTTTCAATGAAAAACTTTTATTTGAGATTTTCTTCTTTTTTTTTTTTTCTTTTTTTATTTCTTTTTGCAACATTTAAAATAGATTTTGTCTGATAAAATAATTTGTTTTGATGATATTATCTAAAATTTAATAAAATTGTTAACTTATTTTTAGATAAGAATTATATGTAAAATTGGGAAATAATTAGAAATGAAAGATATTTGTCATGAATCTTGCACATGTCATTTATCACATTATCAGTAATATAGAAATATGACGTTAATTTAGAAAATTAACTAGTCTAGTCATGAAAAGTAACTTCACAGTTTTTCAAATTAGAAATCCCATTTAATCTTTTCATGTTTTTTGGTTAAGCTTGGAAAAAATTCTGAGTTGGGAAACTAGAATATTTCTTGGTTATGGTTAAAATTGCTTTAGATTATTATTAAAGGCATTATAAATAGCAAGACATTTTTGCTCGCTCAGTAATACTAATAATAGTATAATTCGTAGAATCCAAAACTCCCAATTGGTTCGAATATTATATTGGTGTGTCGTTACTTATAATAAACTAGCTACCTAAACTTTTTGCACTATAATATAAATTTAAATTAAAAATTTGATAAAAAAACATGAATGTTTTAACTAATTTTTAAGTAATTTATTATTTAAAAAAACCATAGACATGATATACATTTTTTTAATGAGTTCTACATACAGTATTGCACTTCTTAGCAACATATATTATTAACTTTATACACATGTATAAAATATTAATATTAATTACCTGCACAGTCTATAAAACCCAAAGATAAGGTTAAAAAAGGAATGATTTATTCAAAACAAAAATTATTAAAAATAACTATAAAAAAAAAATAAAAATAAAAAATTAATATTTTTCATTAATTATATTTTATTTTTTCTTATAATGAATAAATTAATGTGTAACGAATTACATATTATTTTATATTTATGTTGAAAGTTTAATTTTGTACATATGGTATGATTTGTTATGTTGACAGATTGTTATATTTATTTATAATGAAATTATTAATTAATATGGGAGAAAATGCAATGCACTTAAAAAATTCATCATACCTTTAAAGCTAATATAAGATTGTTGCATTGCAATTAAATATACAAAAAATAATAATTTAATAATTTTTATAGGATTTTCTGCCTAGAGAAAAGTATAAACTTTAGGTTTTGATAACATTAACAATGGCCATGTGTCAACAATTTTTGTTTACCAATATAACTTACAATTTATCTCTGCATCCTCTGGTAGTCTAGTATGAGAACTTTATATTTAATTAAGAACACATTCCTCTGCTGTTGTTGTTTCCAAATATGATGTTTTTTCATTAGAAATCATATTTTTAATCGATATTCAGAATGAAATTTTCTTTCCTGGAAATATTTAAATAAAACAACTTTTTTTTTCAAGTATGTTTTAATAGCAGGAAAATGAAGCAGATTAAGTGCATTTTCATCAATATTGCGCTACAACTTTAATTTCTAAGTTTTCTATGTTATATACATCATATACATACCTAACTTACCTATGTACATATATGTCTCGATAAAATTATTTTTCCACGAGCATAGATCTTTTTTTTTCTAATATTTTTTTAAGCCCACAATTAAAATTTTATCTTTCATATACGTACGTGTGAATATTTACGTGAAAAATATACATCAGCGAAAGTGTTTTATTTTTAATATTTTGTTGTTCATTTTAATTGAACTATTTAAAGCATTTTCTGAATATAATTTATTTTATACATTTTTGTTTTTCAAAATTATTAATTGTTCTTTAAAACATTTATTTTAATTTTATATTAATTTCAGAGTCAGACAAAAAAATACAAAAACTAAAATAAAAAAAAAATTAATATTTAAAATAATTATAAAATCATTTTAATGCAGAAAAAATTTTTTTTTCATTTCGAGACTTTATTCATTTTCAAATGAAAAGAAAAAATAATTAAATAAATATAAAAAATACATGAGAAAAATTTTTTTTTCGTATTTTTAGATTTTCTAATTTTATATAGTATATACCTAGTGTATATTATAGGTATATCAAAAGTTTAATATATATAATTTTCTTCTAAAAAGTGCACTTTAAATTAAGTGTTATATTTACAATTTCATGGTTATACGGATTACGCTTTAATATTTATTTTAATTACTTGAAAATTTTAGAATTAATATTTGAAAAATAATTCAAAAAAAAATTAAATATTTATATTCATAATATATTTTATTGAAAAATGAAATAAAGGTCGTAAGTTGATTATGAGTAAAAATTATGCAAATTTTCAGTCTATAACGATTTTATAGAATTTATTCAAACTTGTCTGTATTTTTGAAATGACTTAAAAACTTTCTTTCATTTAAAGTTAAGTTAGAATTGATGCAGATTGTAATTAGGTAATAGTAAGCTCCAAGTTAGTTAATTCATATTATATCGAATCTTGGGCGCGCCCAAAAAGTCTTATACTCAAACATGCAAAAAGGGAACAATGGATATTTAAATATTTCAATCTATTCAAAATTATCTATTACATCCATTATAATTTAAAACTTCAACAAAGTTCACAAGTAAAAACGATTTTAATAAATTTAACACTTTTAAAGCATTTAGCTTCTAAATGAATACTATATAAGATTATACATAAATTAACACAATGTTATCAAAACGAAACGATATCAACGATATAAGTAATTGTATGTATATAATAAAATGTCAAAAGAAAAGAAATTTTGTACGTTTTAAAAGATAAATTGAAAAAAAAAACTACAATTTAAAAAAAATTCTTTAACAAATTGTAGGCGAAATAAGTAGCTACATATTATTTTTCTTTTGTATGTACTTCTATACATTATTTTCGTGTTTATTTTCTTGGTAATTTTTTTTATTGTTTCTCTATTTTGTTTTAAAAAGCAAAAAGAAAATAATTTTTTGAACAGAAAAATAAAATAAAAATCCTATATCTATAATAAAACACTTATTTTGCGATCAAAAAAATAAAAATAAAAAAAAAGTTTCTCTGCACAAAAACAAAAAAAAGTTAAATGTTGCTAAACATTTGGAAAATTTGTAGGATAATTTTGTATTGTTGCTTTCTGTTTTCTGTAAAACCACAAATTCATTACAATACCATTCAATATTTATGCAAATTTTAAAACAGAAAAAAAAAACTTAATATATTTATATGCACATAGTTTTACATATATAATTATATAACTAAACTTTTAAAAATTGTTTACTATTAAAAAAATTTATATCTTGTGGAAATCCGCACTGATCAAATATAGAGGAACTGTATAGATAGCTTATACACTATAGACATTTATTCATAAATAAAATTAATATAAAATTTTTATTTTGAATTATTTTTGACCAAAATTAAAATATATATTTCAATCATACAAAGAATCATAATTCATAACAGCTTGATTTGTTAAGTTAAATTTTAAATTATTTTAATACGAGCTTGAAAAATTTTATTTTAACTTCAGATGGAGCTTGAAAATTTTTTTTTTATCTTCAACTGAATGTGTTTCGTCCATTTTTCAAGCTCATATTAAAATAAGTAATCAATATGCTTAAAAAAAAAACAAAAATTAATTTATTCAGTTTATAGGCGAATCCTAAGAAAAAGTTTTATAAAGAAATTATTTATTCATTTAATATGCGTAGACAATTTCCATTGACTTTATATTAAAAATGTATCCATAAAAGTCACAGGCATACTTATTTAATAACATCATTTAAATAAGCAAATGTCTGATAAGTTTTTGATGTCCGCCAGTCATTGATGTTGAGAAATCTGGCGCTGATGAGTTCATATCTCGGGCTCAATGGACGAAACACATTCAGTGACAAAATAAAATTTTTAAAGCTCCAGCTGAAGATAAAATAAAATTTTTCAAGCTGGAATTAAAATAATTTATCAATATGTTTAAGAAAAAAAAAAGCAAAATTATTAAATTTTAAGAGCAAATCTCAATTATCTTCATTTCATAATCAAGGACTAACTTTGCATATAAAAAACATAATAATTTGAGAATTATGACAACTAAATACCTACTTAAAAATTGTGACAACTTGTTTTGAGAATGAAATGAAAAATTATAATTTTTGTTTTTATAAAAAAAAAAAAACCTAATAAATAATTACTATGTTTTTGCGTCAGATAGCTTCTACAGAATTTTTGTTCTTTTGCGAACGTTTCTTTTTTTTCGTATAGCTTTAAATATAACGATAAGCCAAACGATCCAAACGAAATAAGTATACATAATTTATGTTTTAAAATAAAAAAAAATAAAGATAAAGTTTTCTTTGAATATTGTTTATTTTCATTTTTATTTCAGAGAATCACAAAATGAAAAACATTGAAAAAAAAAACAAAACTCATAATTTCGTATGAATTTTTGATTTTCTCATTTAATTAATGTGAAAATTTTCAAAAATTTCAAGAAAAAAGAAACAATTTTCAATTCTTTCTGTTGCGATATTTTTAAAACAATACTTTGAACTATATATATATATATTATATTATTTATGTTTATATTTATTTTTATTTTAAACTGGAAATTCGCGTGTATAGACTGTGACGTGAATTGTCATAAAAAATGTGAAAAATTAACAGCGAATCTTTGTGGTGTTAATCAAAAATTGATAGTCGAAGCTTTATCATCTGTTCGAAAAGGTATATTAATGATATTATTTATATAATATTAATATTGATGATATTGAAAAATTTTAGAAAAATTTAAATATGAATGTGCGAACAATTATTGTTATTATAAATTATTAAAAAAATAATCTGTATATGTTTTCCATTATAATAAATAGTCCTATATGTAAACATATTATTAATAACTATTGTTTGTCATGCTAATATTTAGATAATATGCACAAAAATGGGTCAATTAAGTCTACAAGTTTACATGGACTTTCTATCAAATCTTTTGATTGAAACAAATTTTATATTGGTAGTAATTTTTAAAATTATTTTGAAAATATGACTAAGACTGAAATAAATGCATATTATAGAGGTCATAAAATAAATATTAAAATTTTTGTAGAATTTATTTTTATTTTATGAGAAATTAAAAATGGGCCTAAAAATAAAAATTCAAAATTGTAAAAACTATATTTTAGTAGGCACATAAACATAATATAATAATTAAGTTTTATTTTATAATTCTATTTAATCTTTAATTAAGTTGTAAACATTATTTACTTTTTTTTAATGTTTTTGGAGATTAAAACAAAAAATTTATAAATGTGTACACAATTTCGAAGAAAATAATGTACACATATTTTAGAGGAAAATAAGAACAATGACATTGAACTTGAACTAATAAGAAGTCAGAAAATTAATTAAATAAAAATTCACAAAATGAAAATATAAAGAAAAAAGTTCATTTAGAATTTCTAGAATTGAATATTTTAGGTTCAAATACCTAATTTTAATAATTCGACATTTTGAGTTTTTTATCAGTTTTACAAAACTCTCAGTTAAGAAGAAAACTTAAAATAAATCAATCGAAAAAGGCGAGAATCAGCACGAAACTGTCTTTGCTTTTGAATAATTTAAAAAATACAGTGCTTGAACTTTCTGATGATCTTTTAATTACGAAGACATTCAAAACCGAAAACATTTTGTAGATTATTTATTAACCTCATTAATATGTTTTCAGAATCTTTAGGTAAAAAATAATTAAGTTCAAAATATGAGAAAAAGAGGAGGCGTATTTGTTTATTATTAAAATTAAGGAAATTAAGTAAATTCCATGAAATGAAATAAATTAATGAAAGAATATAAACAGTGTTTATTTCTTTTAATCTACTATAGCCTAGATTGAATCTCACTACAATAATAATTTGATGTAATTTTTACTAATTATCATAAAAGACTTATAATGGAAGCCTTGAAAACTTAAACAAAAAAAGGGGGCTTTGATAAAAAAAAAATTGTAATAAAATTTGTAAAAAATTAAAAAAAAAAAATTTAATAATAATGCCGGAAATTTATGGTGATACTTTACAAACAACTTTAGCCATAATTAAACCTGAGGTCTTAGATAGATCTAGGGAGATATTGCAGAAAATAATAAAATGTGGTTTTCATATAATAATTAAAAGAAAATTGAAAATAACTCCAGAACAAGCTGCTGATTTTTATAAGTCATATGAGAAAACTAAATTTTTTACACTATTAGTTTCCAATTTATCGAATGGACCGTGTCAAGTAATTATTTTGACAAAAGAAAATGCCATAGAAGATTTGAATCTACTTTTAGACCCTGAGGTCGAAGTCGAAAGAATTTTTGTAACTGGACTGGCTAAATATAAGGGTGCAATTCATGCCAGTAGAGATTTTTGCTCTGCTAGAGAGGAGATTTTATTCTTTTTTCCCAATTTCATAATAGAACCGTTATCACGGGATCCAGCAAAAAAATTATTTTGCAACAGACAATTAATCTCTACCATTATGAATGGTTTGACGAAAATATCAGATAAAACTGATGAAGAAGTAGCACATAACACTTTGATTAATTGGTTATTGAAGAATAATCCGCAACGTCCTCAAATTTCTCTATCCACTGGTGCAAGAACAAAAGCTGGCGAAAAAAAACCATTTTGGGATGAATCTACATTTTTGAAAAGTCTATTTATACCTAGTAGTACTGATGAATCAAGTGGTTCGATAGAAATTAATAGCTCATCATCATCATGTGAACAACAACCTAAAAGTAATGAAACAATTTCTGTAAATACAACTGTATCTGCAGCAACTAGTACTTACGAAAAAAACACAAGTACTACATCTACTGGGACAAGCTCTACCCTAATTAGTAAAAATGAAAATACAGAACAAGTTGATTTACTGGAAACTTTATGTTGCTGTAATATGCAGATTCATCCTAATGAAGTTGTTAAGTGTCCAGTTTGTGACAAAATAATTAAATATTCTGTAAAAGAAAATGATGATGATAAAGAGATTAAAAAGGGCATGTCATCTTCAACTTCAAGTGGTCCATGTACTTCTAAATCCACTAAAGGACAGACTTCTAGCTCTTAATTGAAGAAAAATGCATTAATGAGAAATTATTAGAAATTATTTACATAAAATAAAAAAAAATTAGTTTATTTAGTTATAAAATGAAATAAAAATTATTTTCATTTCTTTAAATTTTTCGCACATTCTATTTTTTGTATTTATTCAAAATAATTTTGAAGTGCCATTAAAAAAAATCCAATAAACTTTAGGAACCCATCATGAAGCGAGAGACTCTCCTAGCACACCACCAAGCTATAATCCAGCTTATAAAATTGAAACGAGTTTTGAACAAGATGGTAATTTATTTCAGTTTGTAATTTAAAGTTATAAAATGAAGGCAATTTATATGAAAAAATGTTTCAAAACATATACTTGAATTTACAGCTCTTTTCTAGATTTAGTTGCCACAATCTAATATTCTTCAGTCCTCTTAATCAATTATCAAATTGAAACTCACACTAACCACTGAAAAAAAACACCTGGAAACTTTTAGTTTTTTCTAGGTCTAGAATTTTTATTTTTTGAAATTTAAGCGAACAATGACCAAGTTGAATACAAATATCAACTAGTTGTGGTAATGACAACTTATCAGTTATCAGAAAAAGCATATAATTTACACTTAGTTGTTATAATAAAAAATTCTCATTAACTATTTTCTTAGAATATTTTTGGGCTAAAAACTATTAAATAGCTTTAATTTAATTTAATATTCCGTAATAAAATAATAAATTTTTTTTTTGTTTAATTCACAGAAACCTCATATACTTATGCACAATTCCAAAAATCTGGTCGAATAACAGCACCAGCCACGACAATACCTAGATTTAAGAAATATTCAGTAGAAGACTTTCATTTCCTAACAGTTTTGGGTAAAGGAAGCTTTGGAAAGGTGAGATAAAGACACATTTCATTAGTCTATATAATTAAAATAATTTAAAAATCTGATTTTAGGTTCTTTTAGCCGAATTAAGGAATACAGATTATTATTATGCTGTGAAATGTTTGAAAAAAGATGTTGTTCTTGAGGATGATGATGTTGAATGTACTTTAATTGAGCGTAAAGTGTTGGCATTGGGAACAAAACATCCCTATTTATGTCATCTATTTTGTACATTTCAAACAGAGGTATGCTATAATAATAATTATTAAACTAACGACTGCCATTCAAATAAATCTGTATGGCAATATATTTATTTAGATTTTAGATCGTGCCATAAATTACTTTTAATTCTTTTTATGGTTATTTCAATTCAGGGAAATTTTTTTTAAGCATTGATTTATGTTCCGCTATCAGAAACAATTTTATCAAAAATAAGTTCAACTAATTTCAAAAATTAATATCCGTAATATTATGCCAAAAGAAAATTATTTTCATGCAACAAATTATCAAGGTTTATTAATTTATTTGAAATAAATCGAACAAAAATTAAATTTCTGATCAAAACAAATGATTTTAATTAATTTATTTGCAAAAAAAAAAATAATTGAATTTTGTCTATAAATAAAAGAAAGTCAATTATAAATATAAAATTCATGGATGAAAAAAAAAATGATGTTCAAAACATATAATAAATTATTATGTACACCTTTCTTCGATTAATTTTTCGTTGCCATTTAGTCTGAAATTTTGAATAAATAAAAATTTATCTATATTTCCGGAAAAGAAAAAAAGGAAAATTATTGAAAGAAGAAAATTTATATATGTTTTTATTAAATAGTTTAATATTAAATGTAGCATGGAATTAAAAGAAAAGTGATAAAAAATTTGAAATAGGAGAAAAAAGTTGTATTCCTCAAATTAACTAATTAATTAATATTAGAATAAGATACACATACGCAAGAAGCAATAAGTTCTCGGCCTTAGTTTCTTAGTTTATACATTTATAGAATGAATGAATATGAATTTGAGATTTGAAGAAAGATCAAAATGCAATTAAATGTTTTATTAATTCGATATATTGATGTTTATAAAGTTATCACACAAGTGGATTTATGTGCCCAAATAAATCATTAATTCAGAATTGCAAGGCAGGAGTATGATACTAACTTCTTTTTTTTTTAACTAAAAGTAATTTTCTGGGATTCTTAGTTTTAAATATTCATTTTTATTTTATTTTTGCCGATTACATTATTCTTGGCATTTAATAAATTTTACGTTAAAAATTCCCTGCAAAATATGCTTAAGTATTTTATATTAAAAAAAAAAAAATTGCGATGTTTATTATGATGACGTAGTGAAAATGTGATTGTTGCCAATTAATTTTTTATACATATAAACATGTATACATAATCTCTTTAAAAATATAATAAATAAATTTATTTAGATTAAATCTTGAATATATATTGCATATATTATATGTATGTATAGTATAATTTATGTCTTGGACAATATCTATTTTTCTTTATATAAATATATATTTAAAATAGGATCAGTTCATTCTATACAGAATACAATATTATATATATTATGATTTTGACAGAAGTTTAGCTAAATTATACAATATAATAATATACATAGAGTATGTTGTGCAGTATATTAAAAGAAAATAAAAACATTTGTACGATTACATCCATTATTACACACTTAAATCCATTTTTGTAAATTGTAAATTGAAAAGAATGAAATTTAATTAAATATACTTCTATATTCACGTTTTGGCACAAATATCGGAATAATTTTCAAATAATAAATATTGGGCGAATTTAATACTTGAGAAACTGTTAGAACCATGTATTTGTAGTGTGTCATAATAATATAAACATTTATTTATGCATTAGATTTATATATAAACTTTTCTTACTCTTCAGTAGATTGGAAATATATTTTTTTGGAATCATATATTGAATAAGATTTATTAAAATTGAAATAAATAAACGAAAGCACCTGTCGAAATTATTATTTTAAATTATTATACACTTTAATTCACAAATTTTATTTTTAGCAGGACACCTAGACTGTTTATGTATACTTAAAATACATAATATGATTTTTATATAATATAATTAATTATAAGAAAACTCACAAATATTCTTAGGAAAAAATCGGTAATTGTCTTTGGCGTGTAGTACCTTGGGGTTAGGATCTTGAAACTCTATTAGGGCGGACAAATCATTTCTATTGCTTAATTTTAACGAATCCAATTGTTCAAAAAATTATATGTGTTATTTTCTTCCAGAGTCATTTATTCTTTGTTATGGAGTACCTGAATGGAGGTGATTTAATGTTTCATATACAACAAAGTGGTAGATTCTCAGAACCTCGAGCCAAATTTTATGGAGCTGAAATTGTTTCGGGTTTGAAATTTTTACATAAAAAAGGAATTATTTATAGGTAATATTTTAAATTAATTTCTCGGCAACATTGACAGAATTTATAGATTTTTTTTTTTATTACAGGGATTTAAAATTAGACAATGTTTTATTAGATTTTGATGGTCATGTTAGAATAGCTGATTTTGGTATGTGTAAATTACAAATATATTTAGATAAAACTGCTGATAGTTTTTGCGGTACACCTGATTATATGGCGCCAGAAATTATTAAAGTAAGTTTTTTATCGAA
Organism: Hybos culiciformis; assembly: GCA_964007475.1. NCBI lineage: Eukaryota > Metazoa > Arthropoda > Insecta > Diptera > Hybotidae > Hybos > Hybos culiciformis. The sequence goes on along the minus strand of OZ023275.1, from coordinate 18,468,458 downwards.
TTATATGAAATTTTATTTAAATTTATTTTATTTTATAATTTTCAAGGGCGATAGTTATAATCAGAATGTAGATTGGTGGTCATTTGGGGTTTTATTATATGAAATGTTAATTGGACAATCACCGTTTAGCGGTTGTGATGAAGAATATTTATTTTGGTCAATATGCAATGAAATTCCATTATATCCATTAACATTATCGCAAGAAGCGACTAGCCTTTTAAAAGCTGTAAGTATTAAAATTGAAATTTGGTAAACTGAAACAAAAAAATTTTACTGAAATTATGTTATCTTGTTTAGTTATTAGAAAAAGATTCAGCAAGGCGTATCGGATCTCAGTATAGTCCTGCTGGAGATATATGCATCCATCCATTCTTTAGTCAAATAGATTGGGAACGATTAGAAAGAAGAGATATTACTCCTCCCTTTAAGCCACAAGTGGTGAGTTGATTGAAAACATAGAATTTTTTTTAAATCTATTAAAACTCCCTTTCTTTTTTTTTTTAGAAACATCCATTAGATACACAATATTTCGACAAGACATTTACACGAGAACGTGTTCGTCTAACACCAATTGATAAAGATATTTTACAATCAATGGATCAAGCTCAATTTCAAGGATTTTCATACACAAATCCTAATGCGACTCTTGAATAAATTTTTAATATTTTAAGTTTAAGTCTAGATTTAAGATAGATAATTTCAATTTTTATATTATATCCAATTGACAAATTTGATGCGAATCTACATCTAAATTAGAGTTTTTCCAAAATACGAACAGATTGAGGAGATCATAGAGACGCTAAAACTAGTATTCGCTTTTCTCAATGTAATACAGATTGAACTATTTGTTATAATTTTTGATTACATCTAACCATTTTAGATCCAAAAATAAGAACAAAGAATTCTGAAGGGCCTGCAATAAGAGAAATTATTAGAAATGCGATAGAAATATTAAGACAATTCAGTTAAGCATCTTTTATTGTTATCTCCACAATTTCTATCCTTTCGTTGCTGAAAAGCACATTATATATTCTTCCAAAATTTTCACTACGTAAAAAAACTAATTTATCAAATTACTAAATTTAAAAAAAAAATCTAAGTTTTAAGAAGAATATTATAAATATTTTGAAATAATATTATTGAAAATATGGAAAATAAAAAATTGTATTTGTAAATTCTCTTAACGCATTGTGTGTTTCATATCACAACATTCTTAACACATTGTTTATTTTCATATCATTCAGTTTGAAGTCTCAAGAGTCACGTATTATCTATCTAGTTTACTTGTATAAAATAGATAAATAACTCTTGAGACTTTAAAACTGAATGATATGCACAAAATGTTAAATTTGTCAAAAACTCGCAAGGAGCTAAAAAAATAAAGTTTTCCCAAAAGTTTTTATATTTATATTTTTATTTAGTGTTTAGTCATTATCAAAAAATTAAATGAATTTTCTTTTTATAGAATCTAAATTTCATTTTTTTTTTTAATACAAAATTATATCAACAAAATTATTGTTTAGAATAGGATCTATATGTATAGAAAACTATTATACTAGAGATTAGATATGAGTTTTTTAAATTTTTATTTATATACAACTCAAAAAAAGAAGAAGAAAATAACAATACTACTACTTAGTCAGTATTCATTCATATTTATTATATAAAATAAAAAAAAAATATTTTTAAAATAAAAAAATTATAAAAATTTTACTTTGTTTTTTATTTTGAAACTATACTATCGTCAATCAAATATATGGCACATTAGACTTCATTATTTAAATTGAATATAACTTAACTTTGATTAATGAAATTGAAAACTTCTTGGTCTTTCATTCATTGTGAAACTCGAATACGACAAGAAATAATTATATAAATTAAATTTTATAAGGGCAGATAGGCACTTAAAAAAAAAACTTTAAAAAAAAAATCGATTTAAATGTTATGTAAATAAATAAATTATGACGTAACAAATTTAATCAACTTGCCTAAATATATTTCTGTAAGTTAAATATATATAAAAAAAAGATGTTAATTCTATTCAAAAGCATTTTTAACTAAACAGTTTAAAAGAAACAAAAAATAGGTAGGTTATATTATCTATATCTCATCATTAAAATTATAAAGTTTTCAGAGAATTTATAGCATACGTCTACATAAAGTAAAACCAGTTAACTTTAAATTAAATTTCAATTTGAAATCTTAAATAGCTTATACTATAATCAATTTGTTTTACGGCAATTTCAATCTGAATGAATCAAAATAGTAAGACTATAAGTAGTATCATAGATTAAGAATACAGAAAGATTGGAAGCTTCATACAACATTTTTTCAGTCTTTTTTGGTATTTTATTGTGAAGGTGTTAGTAAAACTAAATAAAATTCTTTTCATACATTGATAATTATCACGTATTTTATTTTGTTTTACACGTATTTTATTTTGTTTTACTAACACATTGACTTAAAAATACCAAAAATAATGTTGTATGAAGCTTCCCATCTTTCTGTTTTCTTAATCTATGATAGTATTCAGTACGAGAGTACATCGTGATCCAATGTTATATAATTTCAATCTGAGGACACCGACTCTAAATAGATAATGTTTTTTTTTTTTTTTATCTAAAACAAAAATATTAACAATATTCGATTTTATTTTTGTAAAATAATTTAATTTTAAAAATGTTAATGAATCGTAAAATTATTTTTTATATAATTTTCAGTTTTATTTAGGTTTTTTTTTATAACTATTATTATTATTATTATTTTTATAAGACTGAATAAAATTATTTTGTTTTGTAAATCAGTGAATCAAAGCAATTCCCACTAAAATTACAATAAATATATAACAAGAAAAAAACAAATCTTATATGTACCAAAATTTAATGTTTTTACCAAATGTGTAAAATTTTGAAATAAGTAAAAGTAAATTTTATTATTATTATTTTTTTGTATAAATTTGAATATGCATTAGGTGAAAAAAAAATTTTTTTTTTATAAATTAAAATGATATTTTTTCCTTATATTTTGACGAGACAAATAGTTTTGATTTCCCAAAAAAAAAACCTAAACCTGTTATATATTTGAAAAAAAAAAGAAAGAAATGCTAAAGATAATATCTTATCTCATCAACAAAATATCGAAAACATAAATAAAACATAAATGTATATGTGGGGAATATTGACCTATACCAAAATTTTATATATACTATGTATTATTTAATTGTAACAATAATCGCAGATTTGTGAATAAAATAGTTTTTACTTGATTAATTAATATCGTTTATAAAAAAAATATAATCTAAATTGTTTTTGCCAAAATAGCATATACAGTGTATTATAGTTATAGTAGGTATATTTAGTTTTTTTTTATGGAAAATTTTTTATGATTTTATAATTTATACACCTTATAAAATCATAAATATTTCACTTTGCTATGAATGGTTAAAAAAATTTTTAGACTATAATGATTATAGTTAAATTACATACGTAGGCGATTTTTTTACACACAATAAAAAAATGCATTTAAAAAAGAAAAGAAACATATTGATGGATGATTGAAGTCTCATACAATATTTTAATAAGGACATAAATTAGGTATGTCAGATGTTATAGCGATAGTTACTACGCCCATTCGCAGATTAATTGTGTTGTGCAGCAATTTTTATGAAAAAAATAACCAGAATATTTACTACAAAATGAAGCATTCAAAGGATACTGAGACAGTTTTTATTTTCCATCATTATTTTTCTGACATTTTCAGTTTTTGCATTCTGATGAAATGAAAATTTAAATTATTTTTAATAAATAAAAACAAAAAAAGAAGAACTTTCGCTTTTAATTGAATTTGAATTTTGTTAAATTTTATTAACATTAATATAAAATATTTCTAAAATATTCCCGCGTAAATAAAAATGACGTAATATAAGTTCAATAAAAAAGTGCTTGTTATATACCTTAAGGCTACAAATTTAAAATTTAAAAAAGTAATTAGAATTTAAGAAAAAATATATATATAAAAAATATTTTACTTTTTCAAATTAATTAAGTTTTAGGTTTAATTATGAAAAAAAATAATTTCTTTTATTTTATAAACCAAAAACGTTATTATGTTCCAAAATCAATTAATTTGTGCTTTAAGCATAACATATGTGTAATTATTGATTAATGATATAAAAAAAATATTTTTTTCTCTACTCTACATGTCTACTCTACATGTAGATTGAGAGAATATTAGAAATAAACCCTGATTGACAAAGTTTTCTCGGGTAGTCATAATGTCTGGCTCGTTATTATTTTATTTTTCTTAATTTCGAAATAATTAATCATTTTATTTTATCATATGCATACCAAAAATATGTAATTTCTACTTCTCATCTCTAAACTGAATTATGTAACAACGAGAAATAAATGTTACATAATTATCAACATCAAAGCTTAAAATAAAAATTTGCATTCAAATGGACAAAAAAATTTTGTAAAACAAATTTCGTCAACACCTTTTTAATAAAGATTTTCTTTTCTTTTAAGAAAAGAGATAATAAAAAATGCAATAAATAGAATAAAATTTAAATAAAATGCATTTTTGCTTTTACCGACTCAAATAAAAGAGAAAATAATAAATACATTTTATTAATGATGTTATAAAATTTCTTTCTTAAGTATAGACAATATACCTGAGTTTATATTTGCTCTTTTTGGTTCGAAAATAAATCCATGGCGCTAAAATGCATAACTCTTCGAAATTATTTTCAAATATTTTTAATTTCTATGGTTTTTAAAAGTCAAAGAAAATGTCAACGACAGGAAGAAATGTTAAGGATTTGATCCGAACGCTAAGAATGAATTTTGATTATAATAATTTATATAATGTCTTCAGGAATTGTTTTTGGCAATATAATCTTATCTTATTGTGATATCTTTTTTTTTTTGAAGTTTCCTACAAATTTCCTGCTTTAAATCAAAAATTCATGAAAACGATAAATTTATAAAAAAAATGATATAAACGTATAAACAGCTTTAAAAATAGTTGAACTCAAAAGACTGAGAAAGCAGGTTCTCTTTACTTTAAGAAGATTATGTTTTAGAAGTGTAAAATGCTTCTAACAAACATAAAATTTCTAGTAATATCGCAATTTCGTAGGACATAGGATATTTCATAATTTTTGATTGAAATTTTACCATCGAAAATTGATTAGCTCAATAGCTTAGTATTAAAAAATATTTATTAACCCGTAATTATCGAAATAAATAAAATAAATTTTTTAGGTTATAAGTTTGTTCGAAACTCCACTTAATTAATAATAAAATATAATATATAATAGTTAATAATCAATAAAATTACACAAAATATAAATATATTTTTTTCTTTTTTCAAATTTTTATCTAGGCGGTATTTTTTTTTTGTAGTTATTTAATTCTTTTAATAAGACGCCCTTTTAGCTATAGTTGAGTTTTTTTTTTAAATATATAAGGGACAACATTTTAAAATTTCCGTTCATATTTCATTCATATTTTGACAAAAAATATTTTTTTCATTTAAATAAAATTAAAAAAAAAAAGTGAAAATTATTAAAGGTTTCTCATCATGAAGGTAAAGAAATTCATAAAAAATATAAAACAATATATATTTTTTTTTAACTATTCGTGTAATATTAATTCAATCATATATGAAAATTATGAATTATAAAAATAAAGCTGAGTGAATATAAGAAAATATTAACAAAATTAACGTGAAACTTACTATTTTAAAATAATCTTAATAAAATTGTTTTGACAGTGTGGATTATTATTAATATAAGAATTTAATCCTTCGATTTTCAAAATTCTACCCAAATCAAAAACTTAATTAAAAGCTTTAAAATGAAATTAAAAACTTAATAAATAATTTTAAAGATACTAAAATTGCTTCATTTGCAAATGATAGTATATTATTATTTATATTATACTAATGTCTGTTCAACTAGTGGACGTACAAAAAATGTTAATATCATGCTAAACTACAGTCATTTATTTTCATACCCATTCATACTCATTTAATGTTTAATTTTTAGTGATTTAAACAAGCATATTCTCATTGACTTATGACTGATCTGATTTTCGTTCGATATTAAAAAATCTCTATTAGATGATATCTATCAATTGAAACATATTTGCATTAACTAGTCGATTGTTTGTAGAATATACAATTTTCCGGAATATTTCAGGCAAATGAAATGGAATTTCCCGTACATAAATATATACCGCATAATAAGTATTCCACTTTGTCAGGGGTACTAACTACATTTACAAAAAAAAAAAGTTTTCTTTTCTACCTTAATTTTACTTACTTTATGAATTATTTTACAGTTGTCATACACTTTTTTGGTCAAATTCAATTCAAGTCAAAATTTTTAAAAAAAGACACAAAGACACAAAGGCAATTTAAATTCCGGAAAAAATGTATGTTATAAATAAGCAAGTAGATACATATACCAGTATATATATTTCATAATATCGAAGTTATTTAATTTTAAATTAAATATAATATGGAACATAAACTCAAAATTTACAGAAATGATAATAATTAAACATCTATCCGATTACAAAATTTAAATTAGATTAACATTTATAATTTTTTTTTTATTTATTATACTTTCAGCTACTGTTATGCTTGTTTAGTGTTCTTGGGGCCAGTTCAGCTACTTTTCTTCAAGCCAAAACCAGTCTTTTTGGAGGCTTAGGATTAGGAGGTGGTGGACCACCGCCTCCGCCACCCCAACGACATATAGTAAAACTAATTCACACAAGCGAAGCAGTTGCGCATGGTGCAGCAGGAGTTCATGGAGGAATAGGACTACAAGGGGGAGGTGGTTTCCACGGTGGACATGGTGGACATGGTGGATTTGGAGGACCTAGTGGATTTGGAGGCCCTGGTGGATTGGGAGGCCCTGCTGGATTTGGAGGGAATGGTGGACCAATAAGGGGACCTGAACCAATTATTATAAGATTAATAGAAAGTTCAGGTGGAGTTGGAGCAATTGGACCTGGTCCAAGTGGTCCCGGGCCTTTTGGTCCTGGCCCTGGTTCCATTGGTCCTGGCCCTGGCCATATTGGACCTGGACCAATTAGCCATCCTATTGGACCAAGCGAGCCAACACAAATCATTAGAATTATACATGAGGGATCAGCTGGTGGCTTTGCTGGAGGTCATGCAGGTGGTCATGGTGGTGGCTTTGCTGGGGGTCATGCAGGTGGTCATACTGGTGGCTTTGCTGGGGGTCATGCAGGTGGTCAAGGTGATAGCTTTGCTGGAGGTCATGGAGGTGGTCATGCTGGTGGATTTGCTGGAGGTCATGCAGGTGGTCATGGTGATAGCTTTGCTGGAGGTCATGCAGGTGGTCATGGTGGTGGCTTTGCTGGTGACCACGCAGGTGGATTTGCCGGTGACCATGGTGGTGGGCATGCCGGTGGACATGCATCAGCTCATTCCTTTGGACATTCTGCAGCACAGGAAAAAGTTATTAGAATTATTCACTCGTCAGAGCCCATTCAAGCACCAGTTTTACCACCACCTGCGCTAGCTCCACCACCACTTCCTATAAGTCATTCTCATTCATTAGGTTCATCCCAAGATAATTCACTTATTGCAGTTGCTGCTTCATCAGGTTCATCAAGTTCAGGTCATGCACACGTACCAGCACAAACTTATGGACCACCTTATTAGTTATGTAGATTTTACATTTATATTTAGATAAAGTAATGATAATATTTGTAAATATTTAATGAATTATATAATAAGTTTATAAAACTAAAAAGAAATATACAAATAATTGAATATAAAACTTTCTTATTAGTGCAAAAAGGAAAGGAAACAATTTTCCCAGCCTCATGTACATATTTTTGTTTTTATAAAATATATTACATAAATATATCTATCCCATAAATTAAAAATTAAATTTTGATATCTTTGCTTCATTACACACTTCCACTTTATTCTACATATTAGAAATTCTATGTTTTGTGATATTTTGACATTAAGGTTGGTATTATGTTCTTGTGTAAGGTCTTTTTTGAATTTTTATTAGCACTTGTTTTATCTATGATGTTGTTTATGATAATTATTTTTCTTTTGCAATTTTAGAGTGTATGTAGACATTTCGGCAATAATCATAACTTATTTCAAAAATAATTTATTCTGAAATTAGAAAAGTATGTTGAAAACCTTGTTTAAATATGATTACTTATCATTTTATGGATTGACCATGATCCCTTTGATGTTTCGACCATTATTAGCATAACAACATTTGGAAAGTTTTAAATCCTTACAGATTGTTACGAAAATTATATTCTAAAATTATAATTTAATGAAATTTAATGAATATACATTTATAGTTTTACTCGAATTCAAAGCAGAATAATTTCGTCTGATTTTTGCATTCGATCGATATTCATAATAATAATATTAAAGCAGATTAAATATAAAATATAAAAAAACATCACCTAGGTATTTTATTTAAAATTTATTTTAAAATTAAAAGTTTTAAATTTATTTATTGTTCATTTATATTATGTTGTGTATACGTAATTTTAGTACAATATAACATATTTACATGCCTATTTTCTTAGATTTGAATATGTTACTTAATTCATTTAAAAAAGTATAAACATGTTAAAGTTGAAGTTACCCTATTACCCTTTCACCTTTGTATTTAATTATACATTAACTACTGTGCGTGCCATATTATATTATCATTCATGATGATACTTTGATATAATAAACATTATACACAAAAAAAAGTTTTCGCATAATTTACATAATATTATTGATGAATTTACTGTGGAGAAAACAATACAATATAAAAATGAGTGGTATAATAGTGAATTAAGAAGGCTAAAGGTGGAAAAAATAAGACAATATGAAAAATCTAAATTATTAAATATTAATAGTGAATGGCAGAAATATAAAAACATTAGAAATCTTTATAAAAATAAATTAAATAAAGCAAAAAACATGTTCACTAAAAATAAAATAGAAAAGTGTACAGATCAAAAATTAATGTGGAAAAATATTAAAAAATTAGTACTAAAAAAGGACATTAATGAAATTCAAGAAATAGTTTTTGATAATGAAAAATTTGATGATCCATTAGAAATTGCCAATAAATTTAATAGCTATTTTGTAAAAAGTATTAAAGACATAAATGAAGAAATAAATTCAGTGCAATTCATAAACTTAGTCAGACATAGTGATAAAATATTTAAATTTAAAAAAATTAATACTGAAATCTTAGAAAAAACTTTAAAAAATATGAATAAAAAAAATGATCATTATATGGTGAATACTAAAATGATTTTAGAGTGTTTTGATATAATAGGACAAAATCTTTTGTCAATAATTAACACATCATTGGAGCATGGAGTTTTCCCGGATATATGGAAAGAATCGATTATTGTTCCAATTGAAAAAATCAAAAATACCAAGAATGCAAATGAATATAGGCCAATCAACACAATATCGATAGAATCAAAAATTATTGAAAAGGTAGTAAATGAACAATTGAGTGAATATATAGAATCAAACAATTTATTCTCACAGTATCAATCTGGGTTCAGAAAAAAACATAGTTGTGAATCATTATTAAATTTAATAGTTTTAAACTGGAAATCTGAAATAAATAATAAAAAAGTCATTGTTGCAGTATTTCTAGATCTCAAGCGGGCTTTTGAAACTATAGATAGAGTTATATTATTAAAAAAATTGAAAAATTATGGTATACAAGAAACAGAATTAGATTGGTTCAAATCATATTTAAATGGTAGAAAACAGAGAACTAAGGTTAATGGATTGGTTTCAGATGCGATAGAAGTTGTCCTAGGTGTACCGCAGGGTTCAATTCTGGGAGTACTATTGTTTCTGCTATATATCAATGACATGGAATTGGCTATTACTTTTTCGAAATTGGTTTTGTTTGCAGATGATGCATTGTTATATGTTACTGGTGATTCAGTGGAAGAATGTGTGACGAAAATAAATGATGATCTTCAAAAGTTGGATGAATGGTTTGAAATGAATAAATTAAAATTAAATATACAAAAAACTAAATGTATGTTTATTAACAGTGACTCAAATATGCAGATAAAAATAAATAATGAGGTAATTGGAAAAGTTGAGGAAATTAAATATTTGGGAATAATTATAGATAAAAAATTAAATTTTAAAAATCATATTAATTATGTCTGTAAAAAAATTGCTAAAAAAATTTATTTTCTGGGTAAAATCAGAAACAAATTATCATTTAAGTCAGCAATTAACATATATAACACCACAGTTAAACCTCATTTAGAATATTGCTCATCTATATTGTTCATGGTGACAAGAGCGGAAAAGGGAAGAATGCAGAAACTGCAAAACAGAGCCATGAGAATAATTCTCAAAGTTAGCAGATATACATCCATCACTCATATGTTGTCAACGTTAAAGTGGTTGAATGTTAACCAGAGGATTATTATGAATGTTCTTGTTATTGTTTATAAGATGAAAAACCAGCTGTATCCAAGTTATTTATGTGATAAATTGGTTTTAGTAGAGGATGTGCAACAGTATAATCTGAGAAATGCTTCAGACATTAGATTGAACTTATATAGATGTGGAAGCGCACAGAATATGCTTATGTACAATGGAATCAAAATTTTTAATGGATTGCAATTAGAAATAAGAAATGAAAGAAACATTAACATTTTTAAAAAAAAAAATTATTCATTACATAAAAAATAATTTTAGTTAAATTTTATTGATGTAGATATTATATAGTTTGATGAAATCTAAGTTAAAAAAAAAAAAAAAAAAAAAAAAAAAAAAAAATTTGTAAATTAAATAATAGTTTAAATAAGCTAAATAAATGAAATAAATAAAAAAATAAAAATAAATAAAAAAAAAAAAATAATTTGACATATATATACATTATACATATATTTATTTTATACTGAATTGAAACATAGGTAAAAAATAAATAAAAAAGTAAAGTTCATTAAAAGCTTTCATCAATTAAGATAATGACAATATTTAAGCCAAATTTGTAAGTATATTTATAATTAAGGACGTAATAATATTTATGATTAATTGCAATTTGAATAACACTTTCATATTTTCATATTTCTGTACGAAAATTTTTACAGTTTTGTTGAGTTTTATAAAGTTGAAATGCATATTTGTTTATAAAATGCATATTTGTTCTAAAGTATTAAGAATATAAATTTTTGAATTCGAATATGAGTTCGATATTTAAAATTTCCATTTACGCCGATCTACGGAAAATAACCTTTCAATTACATCCAAATCAGACTTTCATTTTTATATACATGTATAGATAGATAGGTACAGATAGACAGAAGATATATTCATATTTTGCAATCATTAATAAAAACATTGTTAAAATTATTTGCATCAGCTTAATTTTTATGCTCACACTACCCTTTCATATTTATCAAGAAGGCTTTAAAACTTTTTTATTTCAATTCATTATAAATAATAATATATGATGATGTGGAAAATTATTCTAATTTACTCGCTATAATTCCAAAAAATAATCTGCAAAATTTGAATTTTAAATTAATATTAAAAATGACAAAATTATGCATAAATGGGCTCCTTTAATAGATCATTGTGAATAAAAATTTTTTTGCTTGCTTACAAACAAATATTTATTTATATTTTTTGCTCATTTTCAAAAAAAAATTTGTGAATATTACGTATACTTTTTATTCAAATCATAATATTTCATCAATATAGTTATATGGATAAGAGGAAAAAAAATATACGCTTAACAAATCAAAAACTTAATTACAAATTAGTTTTATATTAAATCATGAATGATCTAAATATTAAAAAAAAAATATTTTATATAAAAGACAGTAAAATTAAATTGTTATTTTAGTCTGATTTTAGTTTTATTGTTAATAGTTGGTAATTTCAACTAATCTTCAAAAATAATTGCAATCATTCAAAATGAAGGTAGTTAAATAATTAAAAATAAAATGAAAATATCTATTATTTATAACTTAATAAAAACTTCGACTGTTTGAAGTATTCGGAACGTAAACGTATGCAGGAGTGCAAAGCCTACAACTCGTAATTCAACCCAAAAATAAAAAATTAATAAGAAATTAACTATTGTTAAAATAAATATATATTAGTAAAGTATAAAAAAAAAACCACTAAAAGTTTTAAATATTTGTTGTAAAAGTGTTTCAAAACCAATTTACTTAGAAACTATTATAATAGAGTTGCCATAATGTTACATAAAAAATTGGAAATAAAGTGGGATAAATGTTTTTAAAACATATGAATTGGAATCTGGTTCAACTCATTAATATGCAATTTATAATATTGCTACATTTTATATGTTATTTTGATACATATTAAAATTCATATTTACAAAGTTACTATTTCATAGTGCATTGAATATATGATATTAATAAATATTATAGAATAACTTCTTAACAATATTTATAAAATTTTAAATTTTCGTTAATTTAAATTTAAAATAATAATTATTAATTCTTAATGGGAAAAGACGTAATATATGTAAAAAGAACAATATTAATTCGAAAGTTAAAATTTTAAAATCAGAACATTTTAAGATAAATGGGTATTTACTTTATATTTGCTATTTTATAAAATTGCCCAAGGCGGTGGTACAAAAGTTGAAAATTATAAGCAAATTGATTAAAAAAAATTATTAGACTCCCAACTTTTCAATATTTTTTTTCAAAAAAGTACATTTTTCATTTTCTTTTTAGATTATTATTTGCATTTTGGCTTCTTTAGCCACATGCTTTGCTGGATTCCATCAGGATTATAATTATAATAATGCTATTGAAGGAAGTGCAAGTTCTGGTTCTGATGAAAATGAACAAATTATTACGATAATCGAAGAAGCGGCCGATGCAGCTGATCCAGGAATTCAATCTCATAATTCGAATTTTGAGGGTGATCCAGAAGAAATTCAAACATTGAGAATATTAGAAGAAACGTCCAACTCATTTGCCTCGGGTGGCTCAAACGCATTTACTGAGGCTTTATTCCCATCTCAGCAATCTCAGTCTGGTTATTTACCGCCGGCGACTTCATCAGACGATAGCCTCCAACAATCAGATCAAGCTTCAGGTTATTTACCGCCAGTTTCGAACAGTATCGCTCAAGCTCCAGAACCATCCCAAGACTACTTAGCACCATTAAGTGAATCATTTGGACAAAGTTCAGGGATTTCTGAACCAGGATACACTGATTCAGTAGCTCCTTCACAAACACCAGAATATCTTCCTCCATTACAAACACAATCGCAACCGCATCAATATTCAGATGTTTCAGCAGATTCTCAAGTTCAACATTTACAATCGTCGTTTCCACAATCAAGTGAATATTTTCCACCAGAATCCATTCAGCCTCCTATTCAATCTCCACCTCAAGTAGCACCAATTCTTCCTCCACCATTACCTATACTGCAACAACAAGTACCACCAGCACCGCAATACCTTCCACCAGAGCAATCCCATGTTGCTGGATCTAAATCATCTCCTCAAGCTTTAGGATCCCATCACCAGCTAGGTCTGCAGACATTGAGAGTAATCCATGAACTTGCCGCGGGCACTATTGATCTTCCTCAACATCAAAGCAATCATGGCAATCATGGCAATCAAGGAAATCAAGGCAACATTAAAACATTAAGAATCATTCATCAGAACGCAGACAATCATAATCCCAATTCGGCTCATTCTAATAGTGGTATTAAAACTTTGAGAATTATCACTGAGCCTCAGGGTCAGAAAAATCATCATTCGGGTGGTAATCAACATATCAAGACACTAAGAATTATTAAAGAATCAAGACCTTCAAGTCACGGACATGGTTCAGCAGCACCAGTAAAAACAATACAATTTTTAAAGCAACAACCAATTAGCCATAACCAGCCGTATCCAGCTAGTCGAGGAAAAACCGTAAAAACTCTAAGAATCATCAGACAATCGCAACCTTCAAATATCAGACAGTCTCAATCTTCTAGCAATAGACAGCCTCAACCAGCACGCCAGAACAGAGTTAGAACTGTAAGAGTGATAAAAAAATCTGCGGCAGCATCTCAACAACCCACTCAGGTTGAGTCCGTCCCATCAAAAACGCTTAAAGTAGTCAGACAGACTTCCAATCCCGTTGCACAAACAAATAATGGTGCTAAAACAATTAGAATAATCAGTGAGGGACCAAGAGGACAAGTCAGAACAGTGAAAGTTATCCAAGATTAACCTCAATAGACCTAAGCAAAATTCCAGCATTTATTTATTGAAGAATTAATTGAATTTTTTCTAAAAGAGTAAAAATTCTTCAGACGTTATTCATTGTAATTTTTATACTTATGTATCTTCGAAATGTGATTTTTTCATAATGATTTTATATGATTTAATATTTTTTTATAAAAAACAAATAAAAAACTAAGTTTATGTAACATGTACATTGTACATGTACAAACAATTTTTATATTTTAATCTATAATGTTTTTTAATTAACTATTAACGTTAAAACTTTGTTAATAGCTTTTTTTTCTAAAATGCTTTTGCTAAACCCATAGTGTGGCGCTCAAAGATGTCTAAAGCTTTTTTTATTTTTTGGGTTTGTTTTCATTTTTTTCGAAAAATACTCATTCCGGCTAACCACGATAACATATGGAGTATGCAAAGTGGCTAACCTAAATTTCAAAAGCGGAACAAAAAGGACATGCAAGTAAAGTTATGGTTTATGATTGCTCATGGCATGTCCAAGAAAGATTAAGAGATATACGAGGTTTTCTAATAAATTTACATATGTTTATTACTAATTGAGAGAATTGATTATTTCTACTTATTAAATAAATACAATCATACTACTTTGTTATAAATTTTTAATTATATTTTTACTAGAATTACTCTCTTCTCTTCAATGGCGCTACAACCTATTTCGGGACTTGGCCTCCTCAACTATTATTTGCTATTGAATTTTAATAATCATCAAAAACTTTTACTTAAATTTCGAATCTTCTTCGATACTTTTTTATTGAAATTCACTTTTGTAATTTTGATATAAGATTATTGGGTTCCAGGAGATACTGCTCTCCATTTATGTTAGCCTATGTACATATCACTGACTATTTTGTAAATATAAACAATTCAAGATATAAAAATTAAGTTGGACTAAATTATCGACTGAACTTTATCGAACCTTTTTTCAATAAAGTGTGTTAAACATAATAAACAAATCTTATTATATCATCCAAATAGTCAATCTAAAATGTGAATAAAAGATTATAAATGCTACTTCAGTTAGTTGTATTGCGCTTAAATTTTAGTTTTTTTAAAGTTCGCAAGTTACTTATAAAAAGTATTCGAAAATTGAATGAACAAAAAAAATATTAATATTTGAAATCAATACTTATGCTGTCGTCTGTGCATAAAATTTTCAGTTCATCATGGGTCCGAAAATAAACGCTCGTGAAGAATGTCATGTTTTAGTTTTTTTTTCTGCATTTGATTTTTTTAGCTCGTTTTCCATTCAAAATGAAAACACGGACTATATATTTTCTTTTTATGTTTGTCCGTCCGTCCCACACAAAAATGCCACACTATAAGTGACCTGGAGGATTTTGATAGTTTCTTTAAATGCCAAAATATGAGAAATCTTATTAACTTACAGTCAAGCTAAATAATGAGTTTACAGGTTTAGTAATTAGATGTTGTCATTCGGTCAATAATTTTCGTATAAAATCCATGGAAATATCAATGAATTTTATTTAAATAGATTGTGAACCTTAAAAAATAGTTGACCCCATTGCGAATCCTTGAGTTGGGGGCTCGACAAAGGTTTTGTTAAAAACAGGGTTATGAATAGATATCGATTGAAGGAAGCAAGGATTCGAAGTAGAAGCTAAGAGCAGAATTCTATTAAAATTTCTATATATGAACGGATGGAAATTTATCCGAAAATATTTTAAATCGAAATGTTGAAAACGGGCCTCATATGTACTTCATTTATGATGTGCTGTTTTCATTATTTGTCTCCTGTTCCAAAAAACATTTGCATGCTTTTCAAAGGCCAATTTCAGCAAAAAAAAACTCAAAATTTAAAAAATCCATCTCCCACCCTCGAATATTCCAAAAAAATGACTTCAGTCTCGATTGTATTAGCACTACAATCAAAGCAAAACTAAAATCTAACACAAGGACTATTATATTTTTTCTACATAAGAAATAGAATTTTATTATGTTTAAGATCATAATGTAGTTTTATAGAAGTTTTTGTTAATCAAATATAAATCAAATATATTTGTTAAATTCGAATTATGTACTGATTCAAAAATAAAAAAAACTTTTAAAAAGTACTCTGCAAAAACCAAATTTATTAATTTAGAATAATAATACTCTTTACTTTACTTATATTTAGATGATTTTATACACAGTTTGTTTTGTTGGCTTTTAAAATTGTGCTCAACAATATTTATTCTTGCTACAAAACAAAACAGCATGAAAAGCTTTTGTTTTTATCAATTTGGACTCAATCAATCAACAATCTATAAAAACTTCCTTTTACATAACACATAAACATAAAACATAACACTTTTATCTCTTTAATGATAATCTTAATTTTTTTTAATTTATTAATTTAATTTTTAATTTATTTCAATTTTTTTTTTTTTGCTAATATAAGTATAAGTTTTGTAACATAGTTTGTCTCTTAAACATAATCCACATAAAACTTTCTCATCACAAGTATAGTAACAAAAAAAGAATTAAAAATATTCAGTCATAATAATTTAAATTTATAGTTTTCAAACCATATTGAAACTTTAAAATCAGTGTATAAAAGAAATTAGGAGGTCAAATTTCAATTCAGTCCTCGATCATCTTTAATAAGTTAATCATCTGTTAATATTTTGTTTAAATATAATATTTAAGTTAATTTTTTTTTTTATAAATACATAAATATTGATAGAGTATTAATAAAAAATGAAAGTGAGTTTTATTTAAATTTTTTACATAAAAATATTAAAAACAATAACAGGTGTTTTTTTTTACTTCACGCGGAAATACATCAAAGAATCAATTTAAAATATAATTTTATTAAAAATTTAATATTGTTGATAGTAAAACTGTTCAAGTAAAATCTGATTGAAAAAATTAAAATATTGTTCTAAGTTTTTAATCAAATTAATTCGATAATATTATATAGCAAGAAACTTAATTAACAACAACTAACTACACAAAATGAGGCGATGGGCCTAAGCGAAAATTAACCGATTTATAAGAAACATAGATTAATTCAAAGAAATAATCTTTTCTTTTGAGGTCTGAATTAATGTATTTGATTACTGTTTTCAAGTTTGTAAAACAAAATTAGACTGAAACTTGTCTAATTCAGTTCTCATTCAAATTCAAATTAAGTTTGAAATTTTCATAGAACCAAGAACAAATCAATTTAAGGGTCATAAGACTGCAAATGGAAAATTATTTTATTAAAATTGAAATAATTAAAAATAATAATTGCCTGAAAACATTATATTTCAAAAAAACGGTTTAATAATAAATAACCTAATTTTATATTTTTATATTGTAGATTTTGATAGTAGTATTGGCAGTTATTTCTTTAACACAAGCAGGATTATTAGATTTTATCACTGGACTATCTAGAGGTAATCAAAGACGATACCCGCAATATTATCAACGCGGCAGCCCTGGAAGAGTTTACAGACCTAAAGAGACAACGATTCAATATGTTCATGAAAGTGCGTTGGGAAATGGAGGTTTCGGCGGCCAGTCAGCAAGTTATAATAAAGGTCCGTTTCAAACAGTGAAAATTATTCACGAGAGAGCTCATTCTGGCATCGATAACCATTTACATGATGGAAATCATTTCCCTGGAGAACAAACCATAAAAATAGTTAGCGATGGTGATCATGGTTATTCAGGTGGATCTCACTCTTTGGGACGAGAGCAAGTTATAAAAGTTTTTAAAGAGCACAGCGATTCCTTCGGACAACAGGGTGATTATTCTGGTCAACAAAGCCATGGACATGAACATAATCCGCTTGGACGAGAAGAAATAATTCAAGTTATTAAGGAACGTCCTCCAACAGGTGGACGTGGAGGACACGGAAGTGGCCACTTTGGTCAATCTGGCGGCCAGGAACAAATTATCAAAATAATTAACGACCACCAAGGCTCATCTGGAAGTTCTGCATCATTTTCAGGAGGCTATTCAAGACCAGGCGGCTATTCAGGAACAGGAGGAGGGCAAGAGCAAGTTATCAAAGTGATTAAAGAACACGGTAATTCGTTTGGTAGTTCTAGTGGCCACTTAGGTAATCAGGAGCAAGTTATCAAAGTTATTAAGGAGCACGGGAGACCTAATGGCGGTTTCAGCAATAGTCACCACTCCAATGGTCCCGTTCAGTCTTTTCAAATTATTCAGGAAAATGAAGGATCAGATAATAGTATCAACGATTATAATACTAATGGTCAAGAACAAATAATCAAAGTTATTGATGATAATGGTGATTTTTCAAGTGGAAGCCATTCTCGTCCTACCGCTCTTTCTGCTGGAGACGAACAAATTATTCGAATAATTGAAGAACAAAGTGGTGCACATGGTACTTCCACAGGCCTTTTTGAAAGCAATAGGGCGTCTGGATCAGCATCTGGCTCTGGCTATAACTATGCAAATCCAATAGGTGCTGAATCTGGATTTGTACCATCTGTATGGAAACCTTAATATTGAGTGTCATATTCTTTTGTAAAAAAAAAAACAAAGTTTCAAGTCACTAGTGATACTTAGGTATATTTCATCTAGTTAATTCAGTCATTTATACATTAAGCATTATTACACTAATATTTATTTCAGTTTCATTGGAAAAATAAAGTTATACGAATATATTATACAAAATAAAATAGTTTTTAAATTTATTGAATATTTTGGTAGAGAAGAAAATAATAAAAATAGTAGTTCCGTAGTGAGACATCCCAAAAATTCTTATTTTGAAATAATTTCAGAATGAAATCTTGATGAAATTTATAATACGATTCGTGAACGCATTTAAAAACTTTAAATTCTTGGAGATAATTTTACTTACTTTAACAACCCCTAATAAGAATTTTAAAAAAAACTTAAAATTTAAAATAAAAGATTATTAATTATAATATTAATAAAAGATTATTTTCATTTGTGATAGCTATAAGTTATCACGCTAAATATTTTCACCTCTATTTGCATCGCTATTTAAGCTCTTATGGAATGCATGATGAATTTTATAGGAATCAGATCAGCATTATAAAGAGAAACAAATCATAAAATTTTTTTTTTGATATTATTGGTGGTTCTATATTCTAGTAACTATAGATTGATTCTGCCCACTGCAACAAAATAAAAAACTTAAAACATACAGCGGTTCTGGGATTGGTGTAAAATAAATAAAAAAATAAACTTGAAAATTTTGGTTTTTTTAATTATGTTTGTGTTCTATTCTATTATGTAATTATGTTATACTTTATGAAAATATTATAAGGAAAGATCGCAAGATAACATTTTATTAACCATGACCATATAAAAATTTCCTAGTTACATCCGATTTAGATTGTTTTTTATAAAATCTTTTATTTTTAATAATGTTGTTTTCATTATAAATATCTAATCTTTTCAAATCATCATCTTGATATTTCTTTCGATCATTATTTATTGGAATATATTTATGAATGTAAATGTCATTTGGTAACTTTTTATGTAAAATTATATGATTGTTATCTTTGGTGATTGTAAACCTATCTTTCATTATAAAATTTTGTTTTGGTTTGGAGAATTTATCGTCTAGATAATTTAAAGGCAATCTTATAACACCATTTTGATTTCGTATTAATTTTTTATCTGATTTACGTTTTACTGTTGAATCTAGAAAATGTTCATCCTCATCTGGTTCCTCCAATTTATGATCAATCCATAAATCTTCTCTCAATACACCCTTTCGAATTCCGAAATAGTTTGATTTTTCTGGATATTGCATTTGCATAACTTCCATCAGAACTCCAGACGGCAGTAAATCTGCACTGCCATCCGACATTTTATAATAACCTGTAAAGCGATTTGGTAACGATGGATTCAATATTCTACCAAGCGCTTGTTCAAATTTATAAATAAATAAAATTAATAAAAATCTACTGTTATTATACATTTCTCGAAGTGTTAAATTTTGTAAAACTATCAAATTTAACTGGCTATTAGAATAAAGTTTATTTTTCCTTATATATGCGGCATTTTATATGTTAAAATTTAATTTAAATTGGAAAGTATGAATTTTCTTTTGAAAAAGTTATAAAACTTTCGATTTAACAATTCAATGAATGAATTATCAATTGATAATTGTTTTCTTGAATGAAAACGCTTTATGAATTAAATTAATTTTACTATATTTTAAATAAACCAAAATTTCAGTTTTATAGTTTTAAAGAAGAAAAGAAAGAAAGCCTATAAAATAGCATTTAGATTTGACAAAATTTTTCTGAGATAATTCATAATATTATATGAATATAGTCGGGTCAAATGAACCTTTTGTTGTATCAATCGAAGAATCTTTTACACATTTTTGTTAAAGTAGGATAAGTTTTACTTATTAAAAAAATTATTGGAAGACTATTTTTTAAAAACAAATTTACGGAACATTCAGAAGATTCATGCAAAGATTTTATGGGAGTTCTCAAACTTCCTCGTTGTTTGGGGAGAACATAAGGTTTCAATGAATTTGGATAATCCAATGCGAAGATATCCAAATTTTAGTTTTCATATTTTTAACAGCTTTATTTAAATTTGTATGTTGTCTGTCATATTTCTATATAAAAAAAAAATTAAAAATAATTTAAACTGACCTTTTGGCAAAAAGTCTTGTTGACTTAATTTATCGTTTCACTAATAATACATATTATGTTTGTGTGTCCAATATAGATTATATATGTTTATACATAAATTAATAAATTTATTATGCAACTTTAAAATAATATAGTTTTGCTTTCTTTTTTAATTTTAAGGAATTTTATCAAAACAAGTGTTTAAGAAAATATTAAATTAACATTTGTTATGAATATATTTTGATAGTATATATAGAAAAAAATTTGTTTGTTTTTAAATTAATTGGCAGATGAAAAAACTATATGTAAATATATGAATTTTATTATTTCAATTTATCAAAATACATATCGTTTCTAGTTTTCTACCACTGTAACTAAGATAGGTCTGAGTTTCGAATAGAACTCAAATGTTAATGAATAATAATTAAATTCATTGGGTAAATTAGAATCACAAAATGTGATAAAATGAACTTAAAAAAGCAATTTTTTTTGGAAACTTTTACGTTAGAAATCGATATTAAGAATGAAGTATAGAACTTAATAATTTTTTTTTTTTTTGTGAATTATAGAACATACAAAAATTTAAAATTATTTCTATTTCATAAACCTTTATTATAAATATTGGTGTTGTCAAGCTTTTTTTTTTTACAATAAATATGATGTTACTACTGACCAAAAGTTATCATTGCCTGTATAAGGGTCTGTCCATAACATCAATATATAATATTCCGAATTTTTCTTTTTATGTGCCAAAATAAAGACAAAAGTTTGAATAAAAAGAATTAGTCTGAAAATTTTTTAATTATTTTTAAGATTTTCATTGTTTTGGATAAAAAAATTTTCTCTATATATCATTTTAGTTCAGAAAAAAAATTTATTTTTTGTCTTAATTTTACAAAAAATCATGCTAGCCTTCGCGTTAATTTGAACATTCTTTATCCATGGGAATTGGAGAAAATTCAAGACAAACAACTTACTTCAACAGCTAATGAATCGAATACAACTCATAATTTGAGCGGATATAAATGCCTAAATGCCTAGATGTTTTTGCCTTAGCGAGACTTGATGTTTTTGCCTTAGTGAGACTTTTTTGGAAATTTCAGCCTAGCGAGCCTAAAATGACCATTTTTCGGTAATAATGCAAACAACGCAAGACTTTGTTTTGAATCTTTCACCTGGCTAGCTGGCTGCTTACAAGTATTGTCTCACAACATCGGCTGATGTTGAAAGATCTTTTTCAGCATACAAAAATGTTTTGATAAACAAACGTTTTTTTTTTTGCTCGAAAATCTAAAACAGCACTGTATTATTGTACTTTGCAATCGTGAAAAATAATAATATTTGTTTCGAAATAATTTAAAAGTGTGTTTTTTTTTTTTTCATATTTTTGTGCGACTTTTCAGAGGCTTTGTGAATTTTTGAGACTTTTACAGGACTATTTTCGCAATTTTTCAGGACTTTTTAGGCGCCTAAAATCGTTTTTATGCGAGACTTTTTTATCCGCTCTACTCATAATGTTAAATTAAATAGTAACGTAGAATACAGTACAGTATTACTAAAAATATGAAATTACTTAAAAAAAATTGATCTTTCAATAAAACAAACTCATATACTTTAGGTTCAAATGTTAAACTATAAAAGGTTTTTTCTAAAATAAATTATTTTATTAGTCTATATTTATATAAAGAGAAAAAATAAGTTTTCGGTACTTTAAGATACTATTTCAAAATTTTACAGATAAAAAAAAAGAGCTAAGTTTCTCTTTTGTTAACTATATAAGTAAGTACTTAGAAAATTTGTATTTTATTCTAGTAATGTATCTATACATAATGTGTTACAAAATCAATGAACGACTAAGAAAAAGGTGTGGTAATGTATATAACCTTATTTGCCACTAAATCTGAACTATTAGGAATTTTTATGATTATTTATAAAGTTTATAAATAAGGCAGGTCAACCAGAAAATTTTTTTAAAATTTGAAAAAAGAATAGCTTCGTTCAAGATAACGTTCCACCATAATGTTTTAAGCGCAACATACTATAAAGGTGCTTAACTAGTTATATTATATTGGTGAAAAAAAAAATTTAATTATTAAAAATTTTATATTTATTCGCTAGTTGTAACATTTAAAAAAAAATTATAAAATTAAAACTTATTTTAAATTTGTTTAACATATTTGCAGGCTGAGAAAGTATGTTCATCATAATCACTTTAGGTGGTGGCATTCAAAAAAATTTATAAACATACATGCTTTGCATAATCTTCAATATTGAATTACAATGCAAAAAAAAAGAGTAAATTCAAAATTAATGCCAAACTATAAAACAAAACAAA
Organism: Hybos culiciformis; assembly: GCA_964007475.1. Lineage (NCBI taxonomy): Eukaryota > Metazoa > Arthropoda > Insecta > Diptera > Hybotidae > Hybos > Hybos culiciformis. The sequence goes on along the minus strand of OZ023275.1, from coordinate 18,445,235 downwards.
AAGAAAGATAAATAAAAACATGTATCATACAATATAGTATTCATACATAAATTATGTAGATACATATTATTATGTATACATCATAAGCATTTTAAAGTCAAAAATCATGTGTATATCGTAAATATAAGGTAAAACCCATTACTTATCAGTTTCTTTAATTCTTGGAAAAGCATCATTCTTGTTTATGATGTGATTCGACATTGACATCATAAAGGATGTTTACAGTATCCGTCAAAAAAATTGATTTAAGTTTGTCTAATATTTATTTTTGAACTTAAAGTTCTAATTTAATTAAAGATACGTAATTTTATTTGATTAAATTCATTTTTAATATTTTGTATGGAAATGTTTGTATGTAAATGTATGTATAAAATGTAAAACTAAAAATAAGTGGACAGAAGTACCTAAATAATGTACTTGTCGATATAAAAACACGTTACCACCTTGAGAATCATATTTATAACCATGTTATCTTATCAATAATAATATAGTATTAAATATCATAATTTAATATCAAATATACTTTTTATAAAATTTAGATTAAAAATTTTATGTTCTGTACAATATTCAATTATAAAAAATTCAAAAACATAACCTAAAATTTTTTAACAACTAAAATGACACTATCTTCAATATATATATATATTTTTATATCATAATTTAAGAAAATTCTATTTTTATATATTTTTTAAATAAATATAACCAAAAAAAATCTTTTACAAGTGCTCATAATACATTCATATTATTATTATTATTATTATCTCAGCGGAAAGATGCAATAATATCAACATAAAACATATAAAACTATTAAAAATTATGAAAATTTTCTTGAACTTTATAAGGTCATCAGACATTCTGAATAAATATAACGCATTTATATTGTACATAAAAAAAAAATAAAAAAAAAAAAATAAGAATCTTCGTTTTCTCTTTCAACGCATTTATTCAATACATATACTACATACATTGAAGAACCGGCAAATCTTTATGAAAATGTATTTGTTATGTTATAGCAACATAAAAATTATGCTGCATGCCGTATTACATATTAAAAAGCAAAATTAATGTATATATAAAAAAAAAACTGTGATTTTCTCTTACACCTACTCTAAAAATAGATATGCATGCACTATATAGCGCGATTATGTATCGTCTAGGTCTCTGTTTTTTTTTACTTAATGAATATTATATAAGAACCCGAAATGAAGTCATTGGGATTAATAGGAATTATTTTTTCGAAATTTTTATATGAAACATTTGACATTTTGAACAAAAATTTCATACCACATTATGTTTATTACATTTTAAAAAATATCTTGTTGTATTACATTTTAAAAAGTATCTAAAAGATATAATAAAAAATAATTCCATTGGAAAACTTGTCCAAAATTTCGATAAGAATATCTTTTTTTTTTTTCTTTAATTTTAAATACAAAATTTTTATTATATACTCAGTATAGAGAATGAGAGAAATGAAGACAAATTTTACACAGCTCCACATACATAAAGTAAAAAAATGAAACAACAAAAAAAGTTTATTTTTAAATTTATGATAAAAAGTATTACTCATTCATGATAATACATTTTTTTTTTTTTTCAATTTTTACGATATCAGATATTTCCCCATCGTACACAATTAATGTATATAAAATGTTTTTCCATTTTTCTTTTAATTTTTTATTTTTTTTTTCGATTATTAGAGAATATATATTTTTTTGTACCATTTATATTCGCATTTCGTATTTAGAGCGCCAACTGTTAAGAAACATAACGCGGAAATTTTTTTTGTTCATGTTTTCATAAATTTTTTAATTTTTTTCATTTTTGTTTTTAAGTAATTCAATATATATTAAAATATAAATTAAAAAATAAAAAAAAAAAATAAAAATTAAAAAAAAAAACAATATATTTTGGTAATTTAACACACATATATAATATATAAGAAATTGCAATTTAAACAAAAAATTAAACCGCAGTGACAGGTATTTTTTTTTTTTGACAGAAATTATTGAATCTGGTTTAAAAAAATAAAAATAATAATATTTTTAAATAATTAAAATAATTTAAACGGAAAATAAAAAAAAAAATTTTATTTTCATTTAATTGAAGGAAAAGAAAAAGCAAAAAAAAGGAAAAAAATTTTTAAGTCTGTAATCCCCATAAGAGTATTACAGCTTTATTAATTTTTTTTTTTTTTTGCACAATATTGAGGATTAACCGAATAACTTGAAATTAAACTGTGAATTAATTATTTAGTTATTTTTTTTTTTGTTTTCTTTTTGATTTTTATTATTTTTGAGATGAATTTTTATGTTTTTTTACTTTTCTTCTTCTTCTTAATTCCATTAATAAATTCCAAGCGAGCATAAAATAAGAAAAAAAATAAAAATATATATAGGTAGTTTATATTGTTTTTTTTTTTTGCGAAAACCAATTATGACAGCTACCTATGTCTTATTATGAATTAAAATGTTTGAAAAAAAAAAGAAAAGTTTTTGCCTTTTACATTAGGCATGAATTTTAAGAAAATTGCTGTTTTGCAAAGGAATTAAATTGAAATATTAACAATTTTTCATACTACATTAAAAGTACTGGAAACGCAAAAAATATGTTATAAAACAGATACAGGATTTCTGAAAGTGGTCCGAGGAAAAATTTACTTAGAAAATTATTTCGTCTCGATTTTTGTTTTCTTAAGTTAAAAAACCCTACAATTTTAAATCATGTTAAAACTTTTTCCATAAAACTTCAACTATAGATAGTTATAATAGAAATTAGAAATTTTTTGTCAATAATTTCTTAAGTACATTCATATATAGTTAAATTTTAACCGGTATTATTTATATGCAAAATGTCTATGTATTATACAATATTATATATACCTTAATAATATCTATTTTATATTCAAAAAATAAATATGGATAATTATGAAAATGTGACCGGGTTAAGATTAACTTCAAACAAATGGAAACGATCATTGAATAAAAATAATAATAAAAAAAAAGAAATCTCTGTATTTCTATTTTTAGCTCAATAATGGAATAAAGAAAAAATAAAAAAATCACTTGAATTGTGATTTGAATCCATAAATTTTTTTTAAGTAGCTCATACTAAATACAAAAAAAAAAAAGTTTTAATGAAGAGACTTTTAAAAAAAAAAAAAGATGTACAAAAATATTTCTTTTTTTTTTACATTATTATGTCCGTTATTTTATGCAAACTTTGATTAATAAGAAATTAAATTTTATTCATCAACAATATAACAGAGAACACAATGTTGAATTCAGCGTTGTACACTATACACTATTCTTTGTCGATATATAATATGAAAGTAGGAGATCTTTACAATAGGAAGCTATAATGTTTTTTTTTTTTGTTTTATTCCAAATTAAAATATTTAACGAAATTCTTTTTAAAATTTCGTTCAAATCGATATATATATCCAATGCACTGACAGGTATTCCCCAAATGACTTATTCTGAATAATTTCAAAGAACTTATAATGATGAAGAGTGAAGAGAAAAAACCCAACGAGTTTCTCAAATCTAAGTCTGAACTGATACTAAATTCGCCCCCCCTAAATTATATCTGAATGAAGTTCAATGATATATAATATTCTCCTAATTTCACTCAAATGAAATGGAGTGTAAGATATTCCACCAAATATATAAGTTCACATTTAGATCAAGAATATAGGTTCTATTAAACTTTTCCGAAATTTTCCAAAATCCGCTCATGGTAAATAAAAATTCTTTTGCAAAATTATTATTGAGATATTAAACATATACACACGTTCATAATCTATTCGCATTATTTTTTTAAACATTATTCTATAATATAAAATTTGCCTAATTCAAAAAACATATAAAATTGTTCAAACTACATATTTACATGGTATTCTTAAATAAATTTTTTAATTTTTTTTTTTTTTTTACATGGGCGTTGATAGTGCAAACTCAAAAAAGAATTTAATTTTCATATAGAAAACATTTATGTATACATTGTACATATATACCGCATACATTATATTATAATATGATTTTCTTTTCACTTACAGCTTTAATACTTATAAAATATTAAAAAAAAAAAAATATATTCCGAAAAAGGATTATAACCCTAAAAGAGGAAACAAAATAATAAATTAAAAAAGCAAAAAAAAAAAAAAAAAACAAATTTAAAAATAAAATAATAATAACAAGTAAAAAAAAAAACTATATACATAATGTCAGACGGAATTGAAGTTGAACAACAGCCACAAATCATTGAACAACAACCACAAATCATTGAAATTGAAGCTGAAAATGAAAAGCCCATCCGAAAAGTAAGTTCCACATTTGGTTTTTTTTTTTTTTTTATTATTATTTTTCCTTTACAGAAAATTTTTCTGCTCTGGTCGGATGTAATAAAAAATAATGAAATATATACTAATAAAAAAAAAATAAGAATCATATCAATCTATTTTTGGCCCAGAAAATAAAATAAAAAAAAAAAAAAAAATAAAATAAAATAAAATAAAGAAAATTAAAATACATTTTGCATATATGTATATCATTATATAAATATACGAGAATGTATATATGTTTTACAATGTTATAAAAATGAAGATTGTATTTTTTTCTTTTTATTTATTTATTTTCTTTTTTGTTGATTTCTTTCAGTAAAAGTAAAAGTAAAGAAGGAATATATATAATGTGTAAAGCGTATGTATATTTTCATCTAAGAAGTAGAAGAAGTATTATAAATATACTATTATAAATAAGATCCTAGTGAAGATTAATTAAAAGGTGATGGCTCAAAACTCTTTATTTTTTTTTTTTTTTTTTTTTTTATTAAAGTTACCAAATCACTAGGTGGGATACCTTTTATACTTAAAGAAGTATGGATTTGATAATGGGGATAGGAAATTTAGAAGGGATTAAAAAGTGGGACAGTTTTGATAATATTTCTTTTTAATTTGGAATTTCAAGCCAACATTATAGTGTTACTTAAACTTTAAAAAAAGATTATTCGAGGATGGATAACTAAGTACAACTTTTTGGACATTGGGTCACAAAGATATTGAGTTTTATATTTTTAGGTAGAATAGCAGGAAATATGATTTTATTTTTAAATCAGTACAGAATTGTATCTCGTAGCTCAAAGTTTAAATTTATTTTGCGCTATGATTCCAGTATCGCAGTTAGAAGGATGTTTCCGTCGCAAAATATTTTATTATTATAATTTTTTTTTTTTTTTAATTTTAAAAATCATCATAATCAATATCGAATACATGAACGATGATGTTTCAATTTACTATATGTGCAACCGAATCGAACGAATGAACTTATTGACAAATTATGTTATTATAGACTCTGTAATTTATTTTTATTATTAATTTTCCTTTCAATTCCTTGAGTAATTGATATCGAACCCATCAGTTTGTTGAATTCATTTTGAAACGTTTCAAATGTTCACACAAATTACTTATTATTTTTAATATCTACACTCTTTATGTAAATGATTGAAATTAAAACGGAATCTTTTGTAATTAATTTGTATTTTAAAAAATATTACAGGGATTACTTCTCTTTATTTCCAAGTTATATAATTTCTGCTCAAAATTTATTTTCTTCCCACTCTTCACGACCAATATTCCTAAAACTTATAATTGAACGAGTAATATTACTCCTAATTAAGTTACTGAAGCAAAAGTGAGTTCTTTTTAAAAGTAATCGAATATTGAAATAACTTAATTACTGAAAAAAAAAAATTTCTCTAGATTCGACTTATATTTTAATTGAACTAAAAAAAAAAAAAAATTCCAAAATATCGAACACTTGAGTAAATTAAAGAAAATTTATTTTATTTTGACCCCTTCGTTTTATATATTTTTAACATTATTGTAAAATAATCTTAATTTTTATTTTTTTTCGTTTTCTTAAAAATGACTAATAAAAAATATATATTTTTTTTCATTATATTAAAAAGGGAGCTAGCTATTCAATGCTTTAAAATAAAAAATATACTTGAAGTGATTCACGCAAATACATATATCATAATTTTATTATGCTTCTGCTCATGATCAATTTTGTTATGAGTATGGTATAGAAAAAAAAAAAAACATTATTAAAAATCAGAACGAAAATAAAAACTTCCATATTATAAATAAATCATTAAAAATATTTTTCTTCAATTTATATTGACTTTTGATTAAACTATATTTATTAAAAGAAATCATTGTCATAATTGTATGAAATAAAAAACCATGAATGAATCATAATGCTGAAAACACAATTGGGGCGACAGCGACGGCGACAGCGATAGCGACTGTCAAAAACCATATATTTGTATGAGAATGAAACAATTGAGGCAATTTTTTTATGCTGAAAACACAATTGGGGCGACAGCGACGGCGACAGCGATAGCGACTGTCAAAAACCATATATTTGTATGAGAATGAAACAATTGAGGCGATTTTTTTATATGAAAAATCGCTGTCGCCGTCGCCGTCGCCCCAATTGTGTTTTCAGCATAATAGCGATGAAGTTTTTGGATAAATACATATTTAAAATATGTAATATATATATTTAAAAAATGTTCTTCCAACGGTCCCAACTATACTAGCAAACTTAATAAAATAAAACAATTTCTTTTGCAGTATTTTGTCAGTTTATATATTCAGAAATTATCATTTCGATAAAGTTGTGACTTTTCCTCTTAAGAAGTGAATGATGATATTATTAGACCATTTTATTATATTTTTGACAATTGGTAGATTAATTATTTTTTTTTTTTTGGAATTTAAGTATGAATTCTCCTATTACATCAGTTTATCAAAAATAGTTTCACAATTTGAAATATATGTAGTTGTAAATATTTTCCTAAATTTGAAAAGAATTTGTCCATTATGAAATTCCACCGCATAAATTCACAAAACAAAAATTATTTTTAGGTTGATTTGAATGAAGTTTTTAATTTTTATCATAGATTTGACGAATTGCTTTAATTTTAATATAAAAAATATATACAATCTAAAAATTAAAAAAATTAAATAAAAATTAGTCTCTTCTAAATTTAGTCAAAAATATAAAAAAAAAAAAACAACATAAAAATTAATAAATAATAATGTATAAAAATAAAAATTTATGGAATAAAAACACCCACATAAAATCTGCACAAAATTATTCATTGTCATAATAATAATTTGAATGTGTATTCAACAATTCCACTTAATAAATAAATACTTATATTTAAAAAATATTATTAATTTTTCTTAATAAGGCAGGCGGCAGGTATTATTTATATAAAATCTCGAGAAAAAAAAAATGCACAAAATGTCGATAAAACTTATTCATTCAATTTATTTTGGGATTAATATAAGTTCTTTAACTTCACTATTCAAGTTAAGACCGCCATCATCGTTTTAACCATTATTTTTAAAATCGAATAAAGTCTGTATCTTGGTGAGCTTTCTGCATGTTTGAATGCTTGACAGTTATTGAAATGAAATCATTTTTCGATCCTGAAAACCAGAAATTTCTGTTGAATTTTTTTTAATAACTTAATTAATAATAATTAGTCTCTTATCCGAAGTCAACCACTGTGATGTGGTTCTAATGCTATTATCTTATGCCATTTTGTATCTCCTTCCTCAGTTTTGTCTTCATTACAACCTACTTAAAGTTTTTTTTTAAAGTTTATGTTATGTTTATAAAAAATATTCCATATCAATTTATTTGTTGTATCGTTTACTTTTTGGCAATTCATAATTATGTTAAGTAGGTATTTTATTTCTTTAAATGGATGGAAATGAAATTAATAATTAGCAAAAGAAAAAAAAAACGATTTATGTAATTAAAATGCATGTTACAGACAAATAAAATATAAAATAAAAATATATATATTTATGAGTTTAAATATACGTAATTTTTGTTTTTTTTTTTATTTTACTATTATTTTTAACATAAGTACTATACTATTATTGTTGATCATGAAAAATATACAATTTGTTTTTTATTTCTCTTAAAAAAGTTCAAGGTACGTACTTTGTGGATTTTTCAACGCAAATTTTCTATATAATAATGTACATAAACATAAGTATATTTAGTATTTACATTATGCTTGTGTATGCTTTATTTCGTATTTATTTTATTTTATTATGTTTTTTATGATCAACAATACACTATACAATTATTTGTCTAATATATGATTGAAAATGCATAATTGCGGCTTGTTATTTAATCTCTTTTATGTACATATATTATACTAAAAATGATCATGTTCGAAAGAACGATAAGAAGTTAAACAATTTCTTGCAATATCTGTGATTGTCGGATGAGATTTAAAAAAAAATATAATACACAGGTATATAAAATATGATCGTCGTCATAAGGAATTTTTTGACCGTCTTGTTGATTGATAAATGAAAATGATTCGAAAGAATGATTTGTGTGAATGATTCGAGTTTGCTCTGAAAGTAATTAAAATATAATAATTCTTGCTTCGATTTTACATTGAATTATTTTTCTTATATATACTTAATGTTACATAATAAATAATAATTACATAATAAATAATAAATATAGATTTATTTAGTTTTAATATTCATATGAAACGATTTAAGTTGAAATATTGCTTTTAAGGATATATGCATGTATTATTCAATGTGATTGATAAGATAAGATTACTGCGAAAAAATTATCAATTAACACGTATAATGGTTATTTAGTGACTTTGATATAAAAATGTCTATATACGTGTAACTTAAAAATGTGGATTGATATATCATTGAAAATAATTATGATTTATATGTTGTCAATAATATAAAAATTTATTAAACTCTAATTAATATTGCTAGCACCCTAGTGTTCTATATTTCTACTGCTATACGTTAAAAGATACTGAGAAATACGGATTTTCATTCTGTTACATAAGAATATTGCTCTTGTCATCAATTTTTGATTCGTGATAAGAGAATTTTTAAATATTTTATGGAAACAAAGCAAAAAATTTATATTTCAGTTCTTACTTCTACAATCAGAGTTGAAAAAAATAATTTAAAGAGATCCGAGTTCACGACACGTAGACCAGTTGACAAACCTATAACATACTTCTTATTTTTGTGTTAACATTAAAGTAAAATTTTTGTATATAATTCAATTTTTCGGCCAAAGCCATCTTTTTTTCCTTCTAAATTTCTTATACCTTTGGTAACTTCTTCAGGGTTTAATTCAGATTTTAAAATTCAGGGTTGCAAGGTTTAAAATTTCATTACTTTGTTTCAATAATTTATGAATATATTTTTATTTATTTTATTAATTTATTAAATTTAAAAAATATAATATATTATTAAAAAAAAATTAAAATTTTAAAATAACTTTTACTTTTATTTGAACTAAAATAAAAATACACATAATTTATTTCTATAACACTGTATATAACATAAATATTCATAAGGAAAATATTTAATTTTCCTACTGACCATAGCATTTTCGCAATTATAAAATTTAATGAAAAAAAAAAATAAATAAAATAAAAAATAATGTTAAATAAATTAATCATAATTTGTTATATAATTTAATAAATATCATGTTTTGAATTAAAAGAGAAATTATGTATAAAAAAGTATATTTTTTTTATATTTTTTTTATTGATTTCACGCTAAATCAACCCACAATCGAATGATTCCACTTTCTTTATCAAAAAAAAAAATAAAAATTTAATATTCATTTCTTAATAAATTTTTGAGTATCATATATATACGTATCATGAATTTATGATATAATTGAAATTTATTATCATAATATAAAATAAATTTTAAAAAAGAAGTAATATTAATTTTTTAAAGTATTATGTATGTTGAAATAAAAAAAAATAAAATAAATAAATTGATTAAAATAATGTTATCGATAAGAAATTTATCAATGTTGTTGATTTGTTGCATTATCGATTTTTTGAAACAAATAAATTTAGCTATAACACATAGCTTAATTATATTGATAAGGGAAATATATTTAATTTTTTTTATACATTATATGAAGTACCTATTTATTAATATTACTTTGGCGGATATTTGACATTATTTTAATATTCTATTGAAAAAAAATAAATGAAAAAATAATTGTATTATCTAATTAAAATTTTTAATTCCATTCTTGAAAAATGGTGCCAAAAAAACAGCTACGTATCATTTTTGAATTGATAACTCAATATTAAAAAAATAAAATATACTTACTACTATAATGAAAAAATAGAAATTAATTTTTGTAATTGATAATTTGACAATTTTTCATATCAAGGAATTTCTTCATAAACCAAAATCTAATTAATAATACATATAAGTATAGTTGAACAATCCATCTACTTTCGAAATCAAAGAATATATCTTTATTATTGTGATTAGTCCATCCATATTTGATATTATTTCAATCAATAAAATAAGAGTAAACATTTTTTTTTGGATAGTAAAATATTTGTGTTGGACTTTGTGTGCAAAATATGCTTCTTATTTACATGCACAAGTTAAAATATATTGTGTATACATGGTATATTTAAAAAGGAAGAATTTTATACATTATAACCGTATATACATTAATTATATATAAAATTTTTGTTTGTATTGGATAAGGCCTCAAGAATTTCTGTGTTTTTTTATTTTCCTTATACTTTGATTATTATATTATTAGTCCTCACACTAGAAGCCACTAACGAATTTAATTTCTAATATGTTTTTTCATTTTTCTGATATAGAAAGCAGAATTCAACTAAATCTGGGTTGGTGTAGGATCGAAATAGGCAAAACAAAATAATATCAAAGTTTAAAGTTTTCCTCTCATATCATAAATTTTTGTTTTTATCCAATCATTATTTTTTGCATTGTCGAAAAATCGTAATAAAAATAATGTTTTTTTTTAATTTTTAAAGCTTATTTTCAAATATTTTCAAATAAAAATTTTATCTACCAAAATGCACTTTTAAACTTTTTAAATAATGATAAATTTTTATGTCTATCCGATAACTTTGTCGCCAAGGTATAAAAATAATTTATTTCACTTAGTTTGAATAAAAAAAAAAAGTCTTTGAAGTTATAAAATCTATTATTATTATTCTCATTAATATAATTTATAATAAACTAATAGACTGACTAGCTATATTTTTTTTTTCGATATAAAATATACTTTATATTTTTATAATGTATTTAGATATTATATGTTTTAATTCTGCACAACAAAAAAAAAATATCCACCTACTCATTGATTTCTAATAGGTTGAATTTAAAATAAAAAATACTTAATAATTATAAAAAGAAACAACAAACAGAATGAAAACCCACAAAATATTGATAACAAATTGATAAAGCAGGTACATACGTATACCTACATACAATATATAGGTACATACATATGTGTTCACTCTGTGATGACGGAATCTTTTTCAGCTTATTGTACTGAAATAACCTCATAAATTTTTTTATTGTTTTCATTGTCTTTTTTTTATATTCATTTTTATAGTTTAACTCAATTGAATAATATGATTTTGTTGATAGCTATAGATCTACATACAATACAACATTGCATATGTGTACATACTACAACATTGCATATGTGTTTCCATGAATACATACTTCTCTCGAAAATAGGGGGATGCAAATTCAATTTTAACTTTTAAGTTCCTTTATTTTTTTTTCATTTTGATTTTCTTTGAAGGTAAATTTATTTTCATAGTCTTATTAATTTTTTTATCTTCCGGTTTGTAGATTTCAAAATTAAATATTTTAATAACACTGAAAACAAAAAAGTTCATTGGAAAAAAAATAGCTATTAGAAACAGCTAAAAGTCATAACTAAAACTGCAATATTTTCTTGTAGTGTATGCTCAACATCTTGTATTTATTATTAAATACATAAAAATGAATTATAGCAAAATTTACGACTCGAAAATTATATTTTTTAATTGTTTTTGCTATCAAAAATAAATAATAAACATTTTTTTTTTTTGTAGAATATGAGTTTCTGAAATTTTTATGACAAATATTGCTACCTACAATCATATGAACAGATATATTAAAAAATAAATCTGTTAGCTATTTTACTTTCCTATGACAAATAGCAAATTTTAATAACGTCATTCACTAGTTCGATTTGAAATATAGCTGTCGCAGCTGTCTGTTTTTTCAGTAAAACTGTAGATTTATGCCCTACAGATGTATGTTACATAATTTTTCCTTTAGACTCTGTACGTAGATTAAAAACTAAAATTTGAACATGATTTTAAGAGTAGGCACAATTTATTTTCTTCAATTAGAAAAAAAATAAATAAAAATGTAATTTCATAATTAAAACGCCATTCGTCGTACATCAACATCAAAATCTATTTTTTAGATTAGAAGACAATCTCCGTTGTTAAGGACCATCGAGATAGCTTAAAACTTTTAATGGACAAAAAATTCAGAAATCAATTATAATATAGCCCAAATTTAGTGGCGTTATGTTACATAAATTCAAAATTTGAAACAATAGATCTTATTATATATTGCTTTATTTGAAAAAATCAATAATTAGAATATGAAATATGGTATAATAATCCTATTAGCATTTATCCGAACTAATTATTGATTCATTAAGGATGAAGCCTTCACAAAAAAAATGAGTAAAATTTTAATAAATTAAAGGTAGATGAATTATTTTTTTTACTAAGAATTTAATACTATACAGACATGGGTCATAAAAATAAAAACACACATCATGTTGTACATATAGATGTATATAGGTATATTATATATGTACATTTAGTATTGTACACAATAATGTATATTATGTATAATATATAATATATCTAAAAAATTGTAAAAATTAAATTGATGGTTTTATATAAATGGATCTTCCTATATATATACTAATTTATATAACTATGTATAAGTATGTCTATTCCATATCGTATACTTTCAACACTCCTATGATATTATGTTGTACACGATAAGTCTATATTTCATCATTTGTTTTTTATTTTCCTTTTTTTTTTTTTGCAAAAAATAAAAATAAAAAAAAAATAAATTTAAAAAACAAAAGCAATGAACAAAAGTGTGGAATGAGTTTGACTTGCTTTCAGACAAATTGACTGAAAATATGAAGTACCTACATATTCTTTTTAAATAAATTTTCGATTTATTTTTTAAGATTTTTAACTTATAAAGAAAAAACAAAATAGAATCTGAATCAAGTTACGTATTAAAGAGTTCTATCGTTTATTGTGGATATTGTTTGTGGTTTGAATTGATGAAGTACATATTCTGATAAGAACAAAAATGACTAAGTCTCATTTTTAACACATTAAACCGGAAAAATAATTTTATTTCGATAACACGCAATTGATATTTGGCAAGAATACAAAATCAAACTAGCTTTCGAAAAATGAAAATAAATTTCACAAAGTTAAATTTCACTCACATTTAGTTACCACTTTACAAACCCTATTGAATTATGTTCTACTCCTCCACAGAATCTGATAGGATTGACATTAGATATTTTCTGTGAGATACATTTCAATATTTGTGAAATAAAATTAGATTTGTTTTTTTTTGTGTATAATTTGAATCCGAAACTCAAGGATCAAAAGGACTTCACCTGATGTTAAAAATTCAGATTTATTTTAAAATAAAAAAAAAATTCCAAAATTGATAAAATAAAATAATTGAATCTTTTTTGCCAAATCCATTATGCAAAAAAATAAAAAATAAAAAAAATAAAAGTTTTCAAGGATATCATGTTATAATGCACCCTTTTGCATTCGCATTCAAAAAATAACGTACACACATTTCTAAATATAAATTCTTATAAATAATATTCTACATATTATATATCATATTTGTGAGTCAAATAAAATAATATGTTTTTTGTTTTTGGCATATAACATAATATTCGCAATTTTATATACATTCGAAAAAGCAAATATAAGAAAAAATATACATATATGGTATGTTGGGTAAACAAAATCAATTTTGTTTTTAATTAAAACACAAATATAAATATAAATTAAATACTTATGTCCATTTCATTTGAAGAGTCCTCTGACACGGGGTCAAGTTAGAATTTGCTTTTAAGTTCAAATTTTTTATATGTTTAAAATCAGGTGAAAATAATCAGAAGGATACCCTAACTCAAAATAAAAATGTAATTTCGTTTTTCTTCAATTTTTGTGAATGCTGAAAACTATAATGCAACGATTGATCCAAAGAAATTAAATATAATTCATTTAACACTTTCCACTTCATCAAATTCAGAACTTAATTGTTCCTCTTTTTTTTTTTGTCGTTAAATTTTTTATTTTCCTCCTGTGTAATGTAGTATGTATATTGTTTTTTTGTAAATTTTATTTGAGCTCCACAAAGTCTAGAAATTTAGCCAAAATGTCATAATAATGAAGAAAATTTTTGGTAACATTCCAAATATATAAGTTTTTGCCAATCTAATGAATAAAATAATACCATTTTTATTCAAGGTCTTTAAGCTTTTTTGGTGATAAATTTACAATTTTTACATACATATATATTTTAGAACAAAATTGACAAAACAAAAAACATAATTAAAGACAATTTATATATTTATTGAAAAGATGTTCAAACAAGATTGTCATCTAGACTAGGCAAAAATCATAAAATAATGTGTATTGGAGATGGCCAGAAATAGAAAAAATTAGAAATAAACTAAAGTTTGGGCGCCTAATGTTATCAATATAATACAACAAAGGTTTGTTGGAATGGAATGATTTATAAATGAATTCCATACAAACAAGAACATTTGTATTCTGTATCCAACATTGACTTTGACATTAGGAATTTAGTATTTTTTCAGGGAATAGATATTACATTATATTTAAATTTTGAAGACAAAGCCACATTATATTTTGAAAGCAATAAGAACCAAAAATACTTATTAAAAATTTTTTTTTAACAGTTAACAGATAAATATTAAGTTTGTCTTTTAATAATAAAATTTTCAATAATTTAATAATAAAAAAAACAAAAAAATTATTATTCACAAGTAATAAAGCGCGTAAATAAAAATCAAATAAAATTCACAAAAAAAAAAAAAACACGAAGTAAATGTCAAATATTTTATTTCTTGAAATAAAAAGAAAGAAATTTAATAATATTTTATTATGTAGACATATATATTATATGTACATACATACAATATTATATGTATTACCTTAAAGTGTGAATTAAAAATTTTATTAAATATTTTTTAAATAGCAGTAATTTCCGGTTTTATATTTATCTGAATATGCGCTTCATCATAATAATCCAGTTTTTGTATTTTTTTTTTATTTTTTTATTTTTCATTAAGTATTTATTTTTTTTATAAAATTTTATGTGTCATTTGATCCAATTTATTTAAATTCAAAAATATATTATATATATTTATAACAGGGGGTCATTAGACCTTGTCTGCGAACCGTCTCCAAATAAAAAGATATGTCATCAGTTTTTTTTTTTTTTCGTTTTTTTTTTTTGTCTTTGCAATTGGAAAAAGTAAAAGGGTTAAATTTCTTGGTAAGAAAAAACTTGCAGGTAATAGGTATTATGTTGTGGAGGAATTATTTTTCTTAACATATTTTATTGATTTATTTTTCTTTTTCTTTTTCAATAATTTACAGATGAAGTTGCGAAGTAAATAATATATTTATAAGAAGATTTTATGAAGATGAAAAAACAAGATGTTCAAAACGACTCTTCCACTGAATTATAATCTTAATTTTTAATTTTATTATATACTACAACAATCTTTGAGTCTGATAATTTTTTAATTAATTTATAGGGAATTTACGTAAATAAAATAAAATAGTTTCAGGTCCTATAGGTTATTAAATAATTAGCGCGCCGAAGATCAATAATAAAGTCAATATTGCGATATTGTCAGATTTTTCTTCTTTAGAATATCAAAAAACATGTTTGAAAAAAAAAAAAAAATTAAAAAGCTTACAGAATAAATTTACTTTACACTTTTGAATTTTTAACATGATGACATTCAAATATGCTATGTGGAAAAATTTTAATTTATTTTTATTTTCCAAATTTTTTACGAAAATTATATTTTATTTTCAAATAACTCCTTATTTAGTCAGCTGTTTTTTTTAACATTGATTAAGCTTTTTTTAATTTATATTTTTTGTAGAAATTATTATATGAATGTCTTCTAAAAAAAAAAAAATTATTTGAATTTAAACTTGAAATAAAAATTATAATAATAACCATATTTTGCATTTATGGCCTTAAAATTATTATTGTTTTTACTTTTATACTATATATTTATTTTGCGGAGTCATAAACAATGCATTTGAGATAAAACTATTAAATATTATTTTTTTAAGGAAATTAAATTGCATATACATTAAAGGTAAACAATGTAGATCAGAACTAAGTTCATTCTCGACATTCGACACTAAGAAATTGAATTGAAGGAAAGCTTTAGAATTATTAATGTTATTATCAATGTTATTCGCTTAATAAAAAATCGTTTTTAAATACAGTAAAATCTCAATCTCACATATTTCACAAAGAAAAAGTCAATTAGATTAATTCTATATCGATGATAGGTATTGAAGTCCAAGTTTCACATTAAATAAAATGAAATAAAAATTATTTATTGGCATCTGGTGGAATGTGAATTCTGTATAGGCAAACACATTATTATATAATAGAAAACACTTTCAAATCAATATCGATTGAAATTTAAATAAGAAAATTTAATGGAACATTAATTTCTAAAAACTTATTAAAAAATTAATAAAACAAAATTTAATTATTTTTTAAGAATTATTCAATATACATATGTATTGATTTATTATGGCATATAACTTTAAATTTATTAAGTATATATATGCGATTAGTTTTATACATTCTCGTTTACATATAAAATAATATTTCAGTTTACACTTTACAAGTAATCTTTAAGATCTTTAAGTAAATTTATCTCGAATATAAATGATGAACTATTTCTAAACATCTAGATCTAGATATTATTTCTAAACATCTAGATAGAAGGAGTATGGAAATTTTTGGACTAAATAAAATGATCAAATATTGAGCGTTCTGTAAGAAAATTGGAAGAAAATTATTAGGAAAATGTTTTAAAACGTTCCTTGCTATATTAGTAGTTTTCGATACAATTTAAATTTAAATTTAAAGTTTATCTCTATACAATAAAAATAATGAAAATTTTCCTATTATTTTTTGGACATAATAAGTATACGTATATATAAAAAAATACATCTAATAATCACTATCGTTAAAATTTAACAGTAGGGCGAAACAATTCTATAACTTATGAAAAATTCCAAGTTTTTATAATATTGTATAAATATTTATATTGTACCCTGTACGTAATTATATATACTACGTTAATTAATTTACATAGAAAACAATTTTATAATGTAGTTTTGAATAATGCTTGATTTTTTGATTAAATACAAAATTTGTCTAAATCTTAAGTTACAAATTAAATATAATAGCTTGTTTTCAGTCTTAAAAATTTCAGTATAAGATTTTTAATATAAAACAGAAAAATTATTTTACAATACTTAATTGTTAAAATGTACAAAATATAGTTATATTAATAAATAAGTTTATCAACTTGAACACGCTTCTAATTGTATGCACTTTCCTCTGAAGTCACGGCATTTACATTGAGTGCCATAGCTTGATGGTTTTCTATATGTTTTATTCACTGTTTTAATATTGTTTTCATTTATTACTAAATCCGATGAGTTACAATTGATTTGTCTGCAACTGGTACTTTGAAATTGATTTAATATAAATAATAAAAGTAATAAAAACAATTTTTTTTTAAATATTTTTCTAAACTCTCTGGCCATTTGTTAAAAGTAATATAAAGTGAAGAAATATTTGATGCGTTTAAATAATAGCTGTTCACTTAATCACTTAAAATACTGATTCACTTAGTATAGTATCAATTTTAATTTATGATTATACGAATAAAAAAAATGAATTTTATAATTCTTAAAATTGATTAGAATAGAAATTTTCCCAAGAATTGTTTATTTTTATTTTGTAGGGTCAATCATATAAGATTATTTTTACAAACAACCGAAAATATGCAAATTAAGTAATTTACTATAGGATTTACTAGACAAAAAATCAAGACGTTTTGCTTATGTTACATATTTCATGTAAATATTTACATTGAATTGAACTTTCCCAGAGTTGCCTTTATCTGATAAACCTTAGCCATCTGTACAAGCTTTTCAAACGACAAGTACTAATACAACTGGAGCTGTAGATTAAAAATTAATTATAATAATTAATAATATTTTAATTTTTTTATTATAAATGCGGTAATATAAACGATTAGAATAAAGCTTCAAAAAAAAGAAAACAGATTGATGCTTTGTCAAATTCGGATTATGTGTTACCATTTGTTTTTAATTTTTCTTGTGATATTTAGTATGAAAGTCATACACTTAATTTCTTCTGAGTGTAGAGAAAGAATAATATATTTTTTTATTCCTAAATTTTATTGATAACAATATATATAATGTACGTAAGGTATGAAATTAGAAAAATACGTTGTTAGCTAAGATTTACAATTCATGTCAATTATATATTTATTATATGTATAAAACTGATTAAATTGTCAATTTTTCTTCTACCAAATTTTTCAATATTTTTATTAGAAGGTTGATAATAATGTATGCAGAGCAAAAACACAATTTTATTTGAATTTCTGTCAATCGATTTGTATTAAAACCTACGTTTTTTTGGTCGCAAAAATGTTCATCATTAAGTAAAATCGATGATAGAAAAGAATTTTTTTTTTTTTCAAATATCTTAATTTATTGATATAAGATTATAAAGTAAATTAAATTTTTTTATAATAATATGGTAAAAATGAAGGAGCGTTAATAAAAAAAAAAAAATTAGAATCACCTTCAAATACATGTAGTTTTTTTTTAAGTAAATAACTTTTACTTTTGATTAAGCAATAAAGTTTGGTATATATAGCAATTAGTTTGTTCAGTTCAAACACAAAATGATAAAATTTAATTTAATTAATTTGAAGAATATTTTTTTTTCATAAAGCTGGAAATCCCGAATTACTAATATTTTATCATAATAAGCACGCACACAAAAAAAAAGTTCTTAAATTGTTAATGAATATTTACTATAGTTAGTTGATTACTGAATTTATTTTTATATAAATTGCACATTTTTAGACGTACAACCTTGACTTGTATATCCTTAGCCTAGATATTAAAATTAAAAAAAAAAAGGATGACACCATCATGACACCACTTTTCCTACAAATTAAAAAGAAAAGTATGAAATAATAATCAAAAAAATGTTGTATATAAGCAAATTTTTATTTACATACATACATATTTTGTCTTTAATATTAAAATTTATTGTAGGCCTCAATTTAATTTTTTTGATATATTTTGCGATTTACAATCTCAACCATTGAATTTCATATAAACCAGAATTATATTGATTTTGATCTGTGGAAATATTTCACAATTTCTTCTATAGTCGGAGAGGGACACGGTATACACACATTCCATTTGTTAACACATTTACAAGAAGTTAAATAAGCTGTTCGTAATGCAATTCTAGTAGGAACATTATGATTTGATGAATTTGTTACATTTTGATCCAATAAAGCAAATAATCCAATTAAAATAATAAATTTTAGAGAATTTAATATTTTTTTATTCAACATATTATTCATTTAAAAATTGAGTTAAACGAAGTTAAACGATTAAATCTTCAAACTGACTGAGAATTATTTTTTTTACAATTAATTTTTTTTTTTTATTGATAAACCGGCGATAATGTTTTATAACTCAAAAGATAGTTTAACAACATAACAATTTTAATTATTTATTTATAAGATTTGTTTAATTGATAAATTTTTGATTAAAAATTTATAAGAAGACTTTTTTCATTATTATATTGTTTAGTTAATTAATTGCAAATCTGTAAAATGTGGGTCTATATTTTGTTTTATTTGCATTAATATAAAATTCTAAGTTGTTACAAACAATTGGTTCTGATTACATTATCTATTCACATAATTCATAATTTCTTTTAAAATAGGACAAGGTATACAGGAATTCCATTTGTTAACACACTTACAAGTAGTAAAATAACTTGTTCTCATTGCATTTGTAATAGCTTCTGTATAATTTAAATTTGTTAAATTTTGCTCCAATAAAGCAAAAAATCCAATAAAAATAATAAATTTGAGAGAATTTAAGATTTTTTTATTCATCATTTTTAAAATTAAGTTAAACTCTATTGTCTGGTTTAATCTTCTAACTAAAAATTATTTTTTTTATAAAACCGACGATGATGATTTTAACTCAAAAGATAATTTAAAAAAATTATTTATTTATAATACTTGCGTTGAGTTTATTGATAATTTTGGTTTAAAAAAATAAGTATTTGACAAATTTTCTCATTATATTATATTTATTTAGTGAATTCCAAGTTCATGTGGGTCCATATTTTGTCTTAGTTGTACTTTTAATTAACAAAAGTTTATTGCAGGTCCCAATTTTAATTTTCTTGATGTATTTTGATATTTACAATCTCAACATTTGCATTTTATATAAACGGAATGAAGTTGATTTTGATTACATTATCTATTCATTCAATTCATAATTCCTTCTATAATGGGACAAGGTATACAAGAATTCCATTTGTTAACACACTTACAAGTAGTAAAATATCTTGATTGCATTGCAAATCTAATAGGTTCGGTAAGATTCGATGAATTTGTTGTTAAATTTTGCTCAAATAAAGCAAAAAATCCAATTAAAATAATAAATTTTAAAGTATTTAATATTTTTTTATTCAACATTTTTAAAAATTAAGTTAAGCGATATTGTCTGGTTTAATTTTCAAACTGACTAAAAATTATTTTTCTATAAATAATTCTTTTTTATTGATAAGCCCGCGACGATGATATTTTGATTTTCATCTTTACAAAAATATAACAAAATTTTTCTCACTATCACTATATTGTCACTATATTGTTTAGTGAATTTTTTAATTATTCAAAAGATTGGGTACAATTTTTGAACCTTCTGTTTTTTAATTCCGCAAAAATATAATTTATTTCATATTAATAACAATTCACAATAATTTTGTAATTCCAGGTACCGATGGGGACATGTCTTGATAAAGAAGCCATTCGTCATGCATATGAAGATGTTCGCTCCGACATGTCAGATACTCAATGGTCAGTGTTTAAATTCGAAGGTAATAAAATTGAAGTTTCAAGTCAAGGTGTAGATTTTGAAGACTTTAAAGAACAATTCAAGGATAATGAACGAGCATTTGGTTACATTTCCTTGCAAATGGGAGACGAAATGTCTAAAAGAAAAAAATTTTTATTTTTAACATGGATTGGACCTGAGGTTGGAGTTATTCAAAGAGCTAAAATGTCAACAGATAAAGCAATTATTAAAGATGTGTTAAATGTAAGAATATTTTGGAATTTATTAGTTATATTATTCTTTAGGAATATATTAGAAATTAGAGCAACATAAGATGAAAGAAAAGAACTCAACGTTTTAGAGTTGCGGTAAACGCTAATACTTTGATTTGTCTTCTTTTTTCTGTCAACAAGAAACGGCAGAGATAATAATTTATTTTGTATTTCTTTTAGAACTTTGCAGTTGAATTACAAGCTGGTCATGATTCAGATTTAGATATAGATTTATTTAGAGATGCTTTAAACCGTGCTGGTGGAGCTAATTATGGAACAGGAATTCGTGATTGAATATTTAAAAGAAACAAAAAAATAAGAAAAGAATGTATTAAACAATAAAATAAGTACTAATTAAAAATTTGTAATTTAAAATCAAAAAATTAAATTAAAAATTTTATAAGAAATTAAAATAATTATTTGATATTTTCATAATAATTATGTAAAATGTAAAGTTTGATTATTATAAAAAAAAATTAATCAATTTAAACCTTTCTAAAGTCAATTCTTTTCTTCCCAAATTTTTATATTTCAATGTATCACCTTCTTTAACTTTTTGGCCTCCTTGGCCTCCCCGCAGCATAAATAGTTTGCCGGAAATCGGAAAGCAAATTAATTCAGTTTCCATATTTTAGTAATATATTAATTAATATTTGATTGACAATGTTTAATCATAAAATTTTAAATAAAAGTGCGTAATTTATATTCCATATATGTCTTGTTTAAGGTTATCATGTCATCATTTTGAGTTCTTTGGCTTTTACATTAATAAATAGTCCATTTTAACATTTTACTATTATATACAATACAATCAAGAATGTTCCGATAAGAAAGTTTAACAGCTTTCAAAAATTCGATATTTTATCTCATCAAAAAATAAATTAACGTGCTGACCATTACGAAGCAATTTATCTTTTTAAAGACATAATAGGATTATTTTTGATATTGAAGAATACCTATACATTAAAAATTTCTAAAATATTATATTACAAATTATTATAATTGCCAATAAAATTAAAAAATTGTTTAAATTGAAATTGAATGAAATAATAAATATTGTAAAAAGATTGCCTCATTATAATATTTAATGTTTTATTTAGATTGCTAGATTCGAAATTTCAATAACCAATAAGTCAACATGAGAATAAAAATTAAATTGGAAAAAAAATTCAACATAATGCTTAATTTTTTGAATAAATCATAAAATGAAAATGAAAATAACTGAACAAAAAATTTTCATACCTATACATCACACTAAAATAATGCTCATAGTTAACAGCTGTTTTTTTTTTTTGTTCTAAAAATTATTTGAATCTTCGAAATGTTCGACTTATTACCAAAAGGTTTTTATGCGAATTCTTTTATTTGGTGATTGCTAAAGGATATTTTTTCTTTCAACTTTTTAAAAAACAAAAAATGCATTTTATTTTTTATAATAATTATAATTATATTTTTATTGTGATAAATTTTATTGAGATAAAAAATATTTATTACATAAAAATCTAATAATTTACGTAAACAAAGCTTTTAATAAAATAGCAATTAAGTTTTTAGAAATAATTTTTAAAAAAATAATATAACAGTTCATTTTTAAGAAACCATAAATTTAGAATTCACGAGTCTAGTGTCAGCTTAAAAACTACGTGGAATACGGTTTTTACTAAATTCAACAATTTCATTGTTTACTAATTAATTCAAGATTGATGAATGAAATAAGTCCGCAAACCGATGAGTAAGTATCTTGGTAAATGCACAAGTCCAGTTAGTTGAAAAAACGTATCTGAATCAACAAAAAAAAAATAGGATTTTTACGGAAAACATGAATTAATTTAAAATAAACACTTTAATTCGAGTATGATGAAGTCAATTCTCTTATACATTACTGATTATTTTGATACTCTTCTAAGTCTAACAAAGTCTTGATAGGAAATTCTTACAGTGAATTATAACTACAAATAGAATATATTATTAAATAATTTGATTTAATGATTTTCGCGATAGAATATCATCAGCATATAAATATAATCCATAATACAGAAATCTACATTCAAGTAGGTATTAATGTTGAAATCAAGAATTCTTAAAATAACTTGTCACTTTATACCGAATAGATTTGGAGAAACAACTTCTTATGAAAATAAGTTCTTGAGTAAACAGAATAGAAGAATTAAATAGATCCCAAAATGGCGAGTTCAAAATTGAATTAAAATTCGTGAGTTTTATTTTTTTTTTATACTTAACTTCTATTGACGAAATCTGTAAGCAATCAACAAATTCTTAAAATTTCCTAACTTACTAGCTTTTCTTTCTTTTTCTTAAAATTTAATTGTGTATGATATAATATGAGATTTATAAGAAATGTATAAGACTATTTATAACAATACAACAAAACTACTGGAAAAATATAATTTGAATATAGTTAAATTTAAAGGTATGCTTTTTTAAAAAGCTTTTCTTACCTCTTTGAAAAAACTTATTTTCTTTATAAAAATTTCTTTTTACAATTACTTTTATTTATAACTCTTGTTTAATAAATTGTAAACATTACGCCTCTATTTTATATAATTGTGATAATTTTGGCCAATCAACGAATTCAACACCATAACGAAATATACCTGTAGTTGTTACTCCGACCATTGTGCCCCAAAATAATAAAAACAACAAGTTTTCAGTACGATATTCGTGAGACAAAACTGCTGAAGCAAAGAACATTCCAACTGCAAACAAAAGTACAGATGGAAACTGAAATAAAATTTACATACATATTAGGTTCGTAAATAACACTACAAAATATTTTATGAATATATCTTACCGTTGCATATTTCCAACCTTTTGAATAACTAAAATAAAAGAAAGATATTAAATATTATTAAAGAAGCTTACAAAAATCATTGCAGTTCCGAAGAAGTCATCAGCGCCAGAAATCAAAACCGCAATGTCAGTGTTATAAAAAATCATAATGACATTATCGAAAATCAAAATGAGTCAAAATAACTATGACGGACAGTTCCGTCGAAAAAATAATCTCAACAAATTAAATTGAATGGGTGGCACTACATCTTTTGAACTTGGGAAACAGTTTAATGGACTTTGAGTTTAAATTATTTGATTTATTAATATTTTTTGTCTTTACCTTAATGGTGACGGAATCAAATTTCCTTCATTATCTTTAACCGTATAAATCCCTAAGAATAAGTCAATCGAATCCTGTAAAAAAAAAAAAAAAATTTCAATAACGTTAGTTGTTAAATTATTCTTTGTTTTGTAGTTTGAACCTACCTGCCGGAATCCGTCAGAAAAATTATTTAGAACATATCGAGTTAAAGAGTTAGCACCATCTTTTATTAATCCAGCTGTAGTACGTTTACCGGTCCTCGTAAAATCGGTTTTCAGAGCTCCTGTTCCAGAATATTGTACCGAAATCATGTCAGCATTATCAGCCCAAACCTAAAAAGAATATGGATATAAACACTATTAAAAAAAAAAAAAAAATTAAATTAAAAAAACTTCGAACAGTGGATTTACTTGTATTTAAATCGTTAATTATTTTATTAGCCAGAAAGTAACTAAAGCTGTTGAATCTAAAATTTGGTTCCCAAAAGTTTCTAAATACTTAGAATTATATAACTTCTGGACTTGCGGGAAGATTAGGTCCAGATTTTAAGAGAATTTGTATCATCAGTTTAAATATGTATTAAATTTTTTGACTTACTGCTTTAAATAAAACTTCAAAAGATGGTGAAGTTGTTTCAACACGTTGATTTTCTCTAAGAATTCCCAATTTTTGAAGTGCTTCATTCAACGATCGCCTGGCCAGCATACTTTGAACTACATTCGTTCGATCAAGACAGTCTATACAATTTGTTCTAAATATACCATCTTGTGATGATAATAGTACTCCATCATCTCGAAGATGAAAGTAAGAGAACTCATCCTGTTCGTGGGCAATACGGTCAATTAATATATTAAGACGATCCCATCTCATTTTTTTGCATTCAGCATGAAAATCAAAAGCTTCATATCGAATTGACGGATTACTTAAAACTAAAATAAAGATTCTGTTTAAAAAATATGGCATTTCTTTTCGTTAATCTACAAGATTTACTAGTTATTAAGTTTCCAAATGTTTTTTCTAGATTTCCCTCTGCTCCTTTCTGATCCACCTAAAAATGTAAGTCAGTATGTATTTTTTAAACCTTAGCTTTAAATGTAATGTATTCAACAATTAATTACAAAAAATTAATTACCAAATTCAGCAACACCTGCCTTCCATAATGCAACAACTGTACATCAAAATGCTTTGCACACGCACTCACATGGTCTTTTCCTGAGACTATTTGCGGTGGCGGTTTGTACCGTAGATTCGGTGTTTGATGCCAGAAAAATGGCATACTACCCCTTGTCTGAAAAATATAAAAAAAAAATTTAAAATACATATTATTTTTAATTATTTTTTTATTTTTTTCTAACCTGAACGAAGGAAACCTTTTCTAAATTGAATTCGATTACTTGCTCTGTTTCAACAAAATTAGAACAATGTCCATGCTCATTAATACCACGACAAAATAATCTCGTTCCGGCGCGTTGAACTGATCTCCTCGAAATTATTGTCCACGTAAAAGGATATCCATTAACATTTGCTTGATTAATTGAAACAACTGCCGATATAATAATAAAAGTAAATAATGGCAAAGAAAAAAATTTATTTTAGTACAATTAAAAAAAATAAATTTTGAACTCACATCCTAATACTAAGGGCAAAGTGAATCTCTTCATAACAGAGCTTTGAAAATTTCGAAGAATATATCCATTCCAAACAAAACGTTGATCAGCTCTCTCGAATAACCCATGCTAAAAACATAAAAAAGAATCAAATAATTCCATATTTTGGTAGATCAGAATATTTTAATTACATTCAAAAAATCTGGGGGCATTGAATTCAATCTTTGTAATGTGTGTGTTAAATCATAAGAATAAGAGAAATACAAAAATGGTGTATCTAACATTTTTCGCAACATCTTTAAGTAAATTTCATTTTGCTGACATTGCATTTGTGTTAAATGGTATGTTTGTAGATAGGGCAATATATCATAGCCAGCTAAACGCCAAATAACTAAATTATTAATTAGGCCAACAAATATTCTGTGGGTAGCTACAATCAAATAGTGTCCAGCAATCAATTTTATTGTTCCTAATACACCGCATATTCGATGAGTTGGAAAACGATTGTGCAATTGGAAACCTTTAACTGAAATTAAATAAAAATTTCTAGATGAGTAACAACGTACCCATAATTTTCTTCATAAACTTATATTTAAATAAATATATAAATATATATATATATATATATATATAAATATATAAATATATTTTTTTTAAGAATTAAAAATATTGAGCTGTGATATTTGAATGGGCATGGTATCCATTGCATTTTTGTTTAAAGTCATTGGAGGGATTTACATTATTGATGCATGTATCTGATCACCAGAGGGATTTTTTTTATGGGCAATAGGATTTGAAACAATAATATAAACCCCACCAATCACACTCGCAAAATATATAGCTAAACACCTATATTAAGTAGGTACCTATCTAATGCCTTCTAGATTACCTGAAGGTAACAAATCATTCTAAGGTGAAGTTTTCATTCATAAACAAATTATTTGAAATTTTATTGGTACAGACCTAGATATATATTTGAAGAAAATGGGAAGGCAATACCATCTTTGACAACTAATCCTAGATCACCAATTAAAAAAAAAATCTAGATAAATAGGTTATCTAATTAATTCCTTTCGCACTTCTTCTTTCCTAAGGATATAATATCGGTTGATATAGGTATAAGGATTAGGTATGGGTATTTTCCCCATGGCAAATAAAATTGAATTACAACAAACCTTCAACTTTCACCTCGCAAGTCTGACGATCAATAAACAAAAGCTCGTTTTTTCCATTTGGCTCGATGATAAATTCATCGGGACTCAAATATCTAAAAAGCAAAAATATATAATTATGTTATCGGAAATTTTTTTTTATTAACATAATATTTACAAATTCATGTCATCGTGAACAATTTTAAAATCATTTTCTGACATAATTTTTATTTCTTTTTTATTTTTATTTTGTCACTGATATTTATTTCTTTAATACTTTTTGAATTATTTTTTATTTTAATTGTCAGTCATAACAAAATCCACCAAGCTAAATTGTGCTAAACTTCTTTCTGTATTTGAAACAAAAAAAAAAACACAAAATTTTAAATATTTAAAATACTATTTTATTTTTCTAATAAAATTAAAAAACATGAAAAATGATACTGAACTTTATATATTTTTTCCAACATGTCAATCATATTTCAAATCAAATAACAGTGTAGCTGACTAGTAAGCAGAAGATTTTGTTTTCAGTCGGCTTGGTATGGTTTGACCTTAAATTGGCGATGCGCACACGTCACAATTGCTCGAAATGTAGTATAAGGTAGGTGGTAGGTACACAGAAAAAAAATAAATAAAAAATTCCACAAACCAAAATAAGTCGAATTTTCATTCAAAATTTTTATAAATATTTTCAATAGTCAATATTTTATACTTTTTTCGGTTTAAAAAAACGGTACTTTTCCGTTAGCCGGGCGCATATGACGGCGCAAAAAATTGTGAATTAAGTCGCAAATTTTTTAACGTTTCCAAAAGTTTTCAGTAACGTGCGGATTATAACTTGCTGAAAAAAAAATCATGATTATGATTTTTTTTGAATGTATGTGTGAAATTTTTATGAGTCAAAAATCATACTGGCTTTGATTTTAATCTTGATTTTTTTCTGTCACTGTACCAATAAAATACAATTGTTTACAATATTCACACTCAAATTCAAATCCCGTAATAACAAACCGCTTTTATTATTGTTGTTTGCGCTTTCAAGAGTTTACTTTTTTCTTTGGCAGCCAAAAAATTTTCTTTTGACAGAAAAAAATCAACCCTCTGATTTTTTTTTAAGCATGATTTTTCATCATGATTATTTCTTGATTTTTTTTTTACACAAAATTTCACACATACATTCAAAAAAAATCATGATTATGATTTTTTTTTCAGTAAGTGTAACCCGCAAGTAACATTTCAAAGTTGCGCCGTAAAATTTTTTGCGCCGTCTACAACTTGAAAAACAAAAAGTTTTTTAATTTTCGCCGGCAGCCTCTTAATTTTCTTTTGCAGATAGATTGTTGCGTTTAGCATTTCTTAGCGACAAGTAGCATTGGTAAGTCAAATCAAACAACTATAATTGAAATTGAAAGAATTAACTAAAACAACAAACAAAACAGTTCTCCCTCGGTTTACCTTCATAATTTAAATTTTTTTTTGTTTATTTCTTTAATTTTTCGCAAAAATTGCTTTAAATTAATAAATAATGATGATTGTTAATTTGAATGTTTGCAGAGTTTGTTTAAAAATAGAGCCAGATTCGGTGAAAATGTTCTCCGATTTAGAATTGATTGAAAAATTTTCTTATTGCACTCAATTGGAGGTGAGTAAAATTGGAATGTAATTAATAGGTACCTACCTACGCCTACAATTAGGATCTTCGAGCTTCCTAACTATAATCTCAAGAGCGTAGGACCAGGAAACACTAGATAACTACCATGTTTCCCAGAAACTAGTTCAAAAGGGAATCTATATTTCCAACATTAGGTACCTAGGTACTAAAGGAACGTTATCATTTCAAACAAACCTAACCTAGGTAGTAGTTATATGTACCTACCTAACTTCCAAAATATGTATAAACAATACTTGTAATAACTATAGGTATATGTAGGTATTTCTTTATTTTTTTTTTAGATTGTTCCTGATGATGGAATGCCCGAATTATTATGCTTACGTTGTAATTTAAAATTAAAAATTGCACATGATTTTCGAAAGCAAAGCCTAATATCAGAATCTCATTTAAGAGCGTTTATAACTGAAATGAATAGAAAATTTCAAAAAGTCACTGAACAATTTGAAACATTGAATCAAGAAAATATTGATGAATTGTCTGAACTATTACTTGATAACGGGAAATTGAAAAATTCCTTTTCCCTAAAAAAAGAACAAAATGGAAATTTTTTAGACCAGGAAATGATAAGCACTTTAAGGTCAAATGAAAAACCAGATCAAAATGAAATATCCAGTTCAAAAAAAAATTATAATAATGATTGGGAAAATGAAATTAATGATGAATATAATGAAAGCTTAAGAACACATTTATTACCCACCAATTTATTCGGAAAATCTGATGAAATTAGAAATACAGGCTTAAATTTGGAGAATTATGATAAAATTGATGATAAATGTGAAGAGCCTCAATCAAAATTAACAAATGGAATTCAGGAGAACAATCAATATTTACAAAATGAAAAGAAATCTAATGAAGTGTCAAAAATTAATGAAATTATAGATCAGCAAGATTCTCAGTCCAACGAAGTGTTTGAAAAGTATATTGAATTGGATGTTGATGATGTTGTTGATAGTGTTACATATTATACGGAAGTTAATGTAATTGAAGACTCACAAACAAATTCTGCCAATGATTTAGTCACTAATGATAAGTCATATAAATTAAAATTGGTTAAAACAGATGATTTACAATATCGAGTTGAATATAAAAAAGATTTATTACAAACAATTGAGATGAATGAAGAATTAACAGCAGAAGATAAACCAACAGAATTCCATGGAACAGTTAAAATTCCAATTATTGAAGTTACCGATGATCGTAATAATTTATGTATTAAATGTGGCAAACAATTTAGCTCTAAAACGAATTTAATAAGGCATTTCCAAACTCATTTTAATCTTAAACCTTATAAGTGTCAGCATTGTGGAACTGGCTTTACTCAAAGAGGATCATTAAAAGCTCACATGTAATTACTTATCTTTATTTCTACTTTGATATTATTCAAAAATCAGATCACTTCAATTTAATATCCTTATTTTTTGTAGGGAATATAGTATTTGAATTGATAAAGCAATTTATTGTTCAAGAAAAAAAAATTTAATTTGGTTCAAAAAAATAAAATATTCAAACGAAATAATCGAATAATTTTATTTTTTTTGCAGGAATAGTCATTATGGTATAAAACCTTACAAATGTCAAATATGCAATCAAAGTTTTACACAAGGGAAAAGTTTAACGTTTCATATGCGTCGTCACACCGGTAATAAAATTTGAGCCTTATTTAAATTGAGTACATTGATAGAGGTGATTTATTTTTTTAGGTGAAAAACCATTCAAATGTGAATTTTGTAGTTTTGAATTCCGCCAAAAAGACGGTTTAAAACGCCATTTGCTAGCTAAACATCACGGCAACCAACCAATCAGTTCAGAAGTATTTTCATGTGGGCTATGTAATAGGATACTGCACTCGAAATATGCTATGGATCAGCATTCGTAAGCCATTATTCTCAAGTTTATAGAAAAAAAAAATAATAGTTAATTACTTTTTTGTATAGAAAAAGGCATAAAAATCAAATGATTCAATTGCGGTGTTTTGTTTGTAAACAAACATTTTCTACAAAAGAAGAATTAGATTCACATCAGGATTCAGCGCATGCAAATCATTTTCAATGTCCAAAATGTACAAAAACATTTTCATCAAATATTTCATTATTGAATCACATGCGACTTCATCATTCTGTCAATGACGAGGAAAAAAAACAAAGTTTTTCATGTAAAAAATGCGGAAAAAAATTTTCGCTTAAGTAAGTATTTCAGAAGAAATAAGGGAAAAATAGCTCAAAAAAATGTTGTTTTCAACAATTATTTACATATTCGACTTTTTGCTGAAAATTTTGTAATCAATAATCTAAAATTATCAAAAACTGTACGTTTCATCCGTCCTATTAGATTTCTAGTATTTTTGTATTGTTTTCCACTTACATTTATTATATTTTTTCTTACAATGAATCAATTAAAAAAAAATGTATTTGCCCACAGAAAAAATTTCCGGCAACATCTTCAAAGTCACATTGCCAAAAAAGAGTTGGATACTTACAATGTCATTAATTCTAATTCGAATCGATGTGAAGTTTGTGATTTATCTTTTGATCATTTTGATAACTTATGTGAGCATTTGAAGGAAGTTCATGATGTACATGATTAAAAAAGGATGATGAACATTAGGCATCAAAGAAATTATACTTAATTAATGCTTTTTATTGAAGGATTAAATTTGAGTATTAATTAAGTAATTTATTTTAAGGAATTTTTTTTTTTAATAGAGTAATCAAATATGACAAAAAAAATGTGCTTTTCCATTTTAATGTTCTGTAATAGTATAAAAAAAAAATAGTTGACTGAGATGAACAATAAACAAACTAAAACCAAAATCCAACCATCGTAACTCATTGAACGCAAAAGAGCGGTTAAGATAAGTACAATACCAATATATCGAGTATTTAAAATATTTATTGACATCAATTCTCATTAAAAAACATCAATGTTAATTTACAACAAATGAAAATTCACATTATTTTTAAAAAAACAACAAAAACTTTTAAATGGATTAGTGGAACTAAAATAAAGGCTGAAGTTTATATAGAAAAATAGAGATTTAATTAGCATTAACCTTTAATAATTTAAAATTATTGAATGATATTTTTTATCTAGCTATCAGATCAATTCAACTTTACTTTTCAGTATGGTTACAATGAACATAAATAAAATAACTCTGATTTAATATTTAATATCTATAATAGTCGTAATTATTTTCTTCCTTTACAAAGAAATACATATCTTCATTAATCTATATGGATTATTACTACTTAAATATTTTAGTTCCGTATCAAATCCGGGTTCAGTAATTTGAATCCATCTGCGATTCAAATAATAGTCAATACAATTTTGAAATTCATTGTCATTATATCGATTGACTTCAATCGGTATAAATGGATCTAAATGTTCAAAACCCTCCTTGCCCAATTGATAGAGTGGGAAATGAGAGTCCCAACGTTCTTCCGTTAATGCAATTCTATCAACGGCCAATATGCAAACCCCATTACACCAATCATACTTTGTTATTTCTTTGAAAGGTTTTGTTATTGTTATTTGATCTGGCAGCATTTTTTCTCTTTTATCATTTTTGATTCGTGTTTGAGAATAAAAAAATGCATTGAAACCATCAATCGCAACCATAACTTTACATTTATCATTAATAGCATATTGTTTCAATTCAGCAAGAAGCACAGATACAGTTTCAGGAGCAAATTTAACTCTTGTAATACCGTGCTCAATGAGCTGTAATAAAGTTGAGCCTTTTTCTGTTGTTTCACGCTTACTCCAAACATAATCCTGAGTAGTTTTTAAATCAAGCTTATTCAGTAGAATTAAATTTTGTGTTTTAAAATGAATCAACCATGCGGCTGAGTCTAATGGCAAATCAACTGATCCTTCTACAGAAACGCTATTTGCAATTTCTTTAGGTTTTTTAAACCAATCAGCAACCCAGGGTACATGAACTATCAAAAAACCATTTTGATAACCATAATGGATTAAATGAGCTAAAGTCAAAGATTTTCCTACGCCATCTTCACCATAAAGAACATAACGATTAGTACAATTTTTCATATTTGAACTTTGAATTGTATTAATAATTTCTACAGCTGGTTCACGAATCATTAAACAAGTTTCACCAAAAGTTTTAATTTGTTTCTCAAAGGATTTCGGGAAACCGCCATGTGAAAATAAAGTTTTTTTATCTTGTGGATCAATGGAATAATATCTTCCTAAAATTAAAAAAAAAAAAAAACTTGGGTAGAGCAGGTAAAAAACCAGGATTAAACCTAAATTTACCTAAATGCTTTGCTGAATGATTGAATGTGTTGTTCTCATTGGTTCGAAAATCTTCAAATTTAGCCGGTTCTGGTGCAGCTATGCTTAAATACCGAATAAAATTCATCGAACTCTGTCTGAAACGATTGCTTAACATTTTGTTGGGGCTTCTAAAATTCTACTCGATTTGGAAAAAAAAATTAATAAAACATCTTTATATATAAATTATTTTAATTAATTTTTAAATTTTCGACCTACCTATCTTTATCACCTCTATCCTCACACAATTTTTTATTTCTTTTTATTGACAATCAAGCTAAAGTCAGATGTTTATTAAAGATACAAATTTGTTGCTTCTGCATTTCTGCAACAAATAAGCAGATGTACTCAGAAAATACCTTCGTTTCGGAGGCACCACAAAAAATAAGAAAATTAAAATGGGATGGGAGTTTTGTTTGTGAAGTGAAGTAATTCGTATTAAGGTACATCTAAAACAAAACAAAATATACACTTTTATGTCAATGATATAACTTTTCCGGAAATGTAACAAAAATACGAATTTTCAAATACCTATAAACGTAGATAGCAATGTACTATGTGACTACTTCATATTACGCCTGTGAGTATCAGAAATGAACATCATAAAATATGCTAGATTTGTAGATTTCCAAGTAGGTACTAAGTTTTAAAACCAAATGCACACAACAGTCTCTTCAGTACTATTAATATCATATTTCTGTCTTAACAACTTAATTTTTGGAATGCCACAACTTGATAACTCTTTTGAATCTTTTTAGTTCTTATTCGCAAAAACCATTTAATTAAGTTTTAATTTATTATTCTCAGTCATCAATTTTTTAATAAAAATAAATTTAACTTAATTTAAAATAAAAAACAATATGTATATTATACATTTTTTTTGTACATTATCCAATATTAATATTGATTGACAAAAGAAAATAATTCTTCTATTAATTTATTTTGGAATATTAAAACTTCTTTTCTTCTGTTTTACATTTATTTATTCTGTTTTATCGTAGATACAAATATCTAAAAGAAAATTAGATTCACCAAAATGAGTCAATTGATTTAATTCGCCTCTACTGATGCATAAATAATTTGTATCCTTTGACAGAAATTTCTGAGACTCTTGTGTGTCCCTTAAATTTCTTGCCTAGAAACATAAAATTATTATTGATGTGGAATATTTAAAATCAATTCGATACTTATAGCTGCATGAAAACAAAAGGGAAGAACCCTAAATTTAATAAAATAATTAATTTAACTACATACGTAGGTTCAATAGCAATTGAAACGTTCAAAAGATATACATACATGTAATTTTTTTTGGACCAAAATAATTTATATTTTTTACCTTCACAACAGTGCTTTTGCAAATCAAACTTCTTTTATCGCAAACTGTTAAGGTAGAAAATATTGGTCTTGAAGTTTCTACAGTGGCAATCCATATTACCAATACGTGTGCTGAATCATCGGTGCTATTATATAATTGTTTGGCCTAAAAATAAAATATTAAATTTAGTCTTCTGCTAAACCTAAATTTTATAAGAATCATTTTTCCTAAGCCTAAATTCAAATTTAGCGTTTTTCTAATTTATAACAAGTTGTTAAATCCATTTTTTAATGATTTAATTAAAACAGAATGCGTTAAAGCCGCCAATGCTTGAATTGCTTGGGTATAAATATGAAAGTAATAAAATTGTAAATTAATTTTCAGCTTTTTTCAAATTTGAAGCTTCAGAGATATTTTTAAAGTTAAATTAGAATTAAATGTTGTCAGAAATTCTTACAAGTTCTTCATCTTCTAAAAAATTTGCTAAAGAAGTTTTTAATGCAAACGCAATTATTGGTAAATGATATACATAATGTGTATATTTTTTTGGCAAAAATATATTAGGTCGGCATAACAAACTTTGTCCTAGACTATCACCATCTCCCCTAGAAGTAAATAATTGAATAGAAATTAGGTTAATAAATTTATCCTATAGAAAATCTACATATCATTATTAGAAGAAAATAAAATGAATAAATAAAATACTTACCATTCTGGGCCATATACCAATAAGCCTAAAGAAGTCAGATTTTCCAATTTCAAATACCTATCTGAAATTTTCATTTGAATACATTCATATCTTCTAATAACTCTGTAACTTAGAGTACTAACTCTTCTCTGGTGATTACAAAGAAAATGAGCTAATACTGATGATGTTCCAACTGTTTCTCCACAATATTCCAACGGGCATATAAGTGGAGATTTTGAGGTAAATTTAGGATCACCATAATTTTTACTCATTGAACAAGCACTCTCTTCATCACTTTTATATTTTACTGATTTAGTATTTTTTTTCAATTGATTCAACTCATCGGTATTAAATGCTTGCATCATTTCAGCCAATTTATCTAAATCTATGTCAAAGTTTATAAATTTAGAATTTTTCTTCAATAAGATAATAGCATTTTCGCGTAATTTTTTTTTCATTTCTTCTTTCTTATTATATTTAGCAAAATCTTGCATGTGATGATAACGGGTCGGTTGGACATAATCTGGTCGAATCGGTGCCGAACCTTTTTTCAATTTTGGCAGAAGGCTTTGACAACATCTACATGAAGTTTCCATTCACAAATTTTTTTTATTCGTTAAATTATACAGAGAATTTAAAATTTAATATTTATTTAATTATTTTTATTGATTGACATAAAATAATGTAAAATTCTATACCAAAGGTTTTTTTTTTTTCTTATAAACCAAGATTATAATTATGAACAAAACTTAAAATCAAAATTAACGAATCAAGATAAATATTCGTAGATAATGCGGAATTTTGCAAGTAAATTTTTACTTAGTTTTTGATTACCAAAATTGAAATCCCTATTTTTTTTTATTTTTTATTTTTTTGAAAACTCAATAAATTTGTACGGAAGCTCCTTGGATAACGGAAGCTCCTTGGATAAAATTATCCTGATTTTATAACTAAGGTAATAAATTAAATATGTAGTTTATATTAGCTACAACAGTGAATTCTTTCAAGCTTTTGAGTCTTTCCATAGAAAAAACATAAAAATTGTTCGTTAAAAATTGTTCTGGGTTACAACCTTAATTGCATCCTCTAAAGTTTTTTCCACTATTTATAGGTACCCACTGAGCAATGGCAATTTGGTAAGCGTATCCATATTAATATATTTTTTGTCCAAAATTTTTTGTACTTTAAATAAAATAAAAAGATTCTAATAATTTTTAAAGTTTTAAATAATTAATAACAACAATTTTAAAAAAAAATCTGTAAACAAATTTCGATGAATATATATATTTTTATTTCTTTCTTATAGAATTTATCGATGATCCCAGAATGTAAAAATAAATCTTACAGGTATACAAAGGATTTAATAAATTTTTTCTACTATAGTGTTTGGAAAATATAGATTACTAATTTCGATTAGAAAAAGTATAATATATCTATTTGTCTTAATAATTAACTCCTATAAAAAAAAAAAAACATAACTTTAATAATACACGAAGTTCTATATCTTTTTATTACATGATATTTTTTATATCAAGTTAGAAGCATCCTTTTCTTAGAAATTCAATATAATATAAATATTGAGTGTATGATTAAAAATAAAATTTTTCTTCAATTCTTCAATAAAAAACTCTATAACTCCACTATAACTCCACCCTCGTTCAATAATTTAATTATTTCTAATTCATTAATATAAACTTTCTTAAAAACATTTTTTTGTACATTCAATAAATATTGGGCAGCTGCCTATAAAGTGAATTATGGTTTCAGATTCGTTCAAATTGCACAACAAGCAAAGCCTAGCCTTACCCCAGGCGTTTGTGTTAAGACCAACCCACTAGATTTCGCTTTGATTATCTAACATAAATCTCTCACTTCTAAATTTGAGAGAAAATTAAAAAAAACTTGTCTTAGTTTTCGTGCCGTCCAATTTTATTTTCAATACATCTAATAAAGCTATCAATTAAAGGTATGTATCTATAATCTGGATATTGGTACAAAAATCCATTTCAAATGCCATTTCAAAGTATATATATAAATAGAATCTATACCAGTTTCTAATCTTAGAATGTAGCTGGGAAAGGCACAACATTTTTTTTCTTTTAAATCTTAAAAATCTTTTCTAAGACTAAATACTCTGATCCTACCCAGACTTGCGTGCACTGTAAATGCAGACAGAAACACAATAGAATAATAAAAATTAGTCAATGCCAATATCGTAGTTTTGTTGTCATTTAGCAGAGTTGAGGTAAAATCTCACTTATTGGTCTAATTTTATTTCTTCTTTCTCTTCTCATTTGATGTAAAGATAATTGACATGAAAAAAAATGTTAACTGGAATGAATTTTTGGGATAAATTTTTGATTTTATTTTTATTTTTTTTAAACTATGAAATATAAATATTATTTAATTAAACATTAATAGTTTTTTATTAAAAATTAATAAATTTTAATGCACAGATTTGGACTCCCTTAGGACGGATGATCTGTTTTTGACTGTATTTGGCATAAAGTTTAAAGTTCGCTTTTTATTTCAATAAATTTTAATAATTAACAAAAATTAATCAACAATTTATTTACAAAAAAAAAAAAAAATACAAATTTTAAAATATAACAGTACACAATTAATGAGTTAATTTATTTGTAATAATACAATTTTCGTTCATACTAAACTAGTAAATTTCTTTTCCACGCTAAAAGTTGTCCTAGCTTGCCACCAATACCTCCGCCTACGCCTCCGCCTACACCTCCACCTACTACACCTACACCTCCATTATAGCCTCCCCCACCTCCGCCGTAACCACCCCCATAACCACTTCCATAACCATTACCATAACCACTTCCGTAACCATTACCATAACCACTTCCGTAACCATTACCATAACCACTTCCATAACCACTACTATAACCGTATCCACCTCCGCAACCTGAACAACTGTTAACATTACTTCCATATCCAACATTACTTCCATATCCAACATTACTTCCATATCCAACATTACTTCCATATCCGGAGCCATAACCAGTACTATATCCAGTTCCAGCACCATATGTAGTGGCTATTGGTTGCACAACTGGAGTTGAAATAATCGGTCTTTCAATAATTGGTGGTACCACCGGCGCAGATATAATGGGCCTTTCAATAGGTGCACTGTACACTGGTGCGCTGTATACGGGTTCTTGTTGTCTAATTACTTTAACAACAATTGTTCTATCACCACCATATCCATATCCACCGCCATATCCACCCCCATATCCACTTCCATATCCACTTCCATATCCACTGCCATATCCACTGCCATATCCACTGCCGTATCCACTGCTATATACATTACCATATCCTTGATTAGAACCACCTCCATATATTCCACCATAACCTTGATTAGAACCACCTCCATATATTCCACCATAACCTTGATTAGAACCACCTCCATATATTCCACCATAACCTTGATTATTATATCCCGTGTTATATGTAATGGGTCTAGATACATAACCGCCTTGATTTAAACCTCCATATCCATAGCCGGATCCATAACCACTTCCGTAACCAGATCCATAACTATATCCTGGATTATATCCACTGCTATATGTGATTGGTCTTGAAACATAACCACCACCCTGATTATAACCTCCTCCATATCCCTGCCATCCTGAATTAGAATTGGACCAACTACCTCCACCTAAACCGCCCAGAAGGCCACCGCCGCCTAACCCACCAATGCCACCTATTCCACCAATTAATGCTGCTTTGCCAAGCAATTTGGCCTTAAGAAGTATTGCTTCTGCTGGCAATACACAAATGACCAGAACTGCCACGAGAAAAATTAAAATTTTCATATTTTTATTTTAAACTATGTAAGTAAATCTAAGTAATGACTAGAAATGATGATGATAAAAATTTAATGATGTTATGATAGTGATCTGCGAACTATAACTGAACTCAATCTTATTCAAATTCTGAAATTTATATGCATTGGTTAAATCAATTAGATTTATTATTTGGTACTTTTTTTGTCATGTGTAAGAGATGACATAATATATTATTTCTCTACTAACATTATAGTATTTAATTTTGTTTGCTTTTAAAATTTTTAGTATCTATGCTCGTACAATTTGAGTAAATAAATCAGAGAAATACATTTGCACATCTTATATCGTACTATAATGTTAAAAAAGTTATCCCTCATTGATAGCATTCCGGAACAAACAAAAATAATTAAATATAATAAATCGGAAATAACAATACATTTATAATTTTGTGAAATTTTTTTTTTATGAATAGTTTGTAAAATAGTAAGTGCCCAGAAATTTACCCCTTCAAAAAAATAACAAAATAATCTTATCTAATATTAAAGTTTTAGATTCATATAGTGTTTAAAAACTTAAATTGTAGAAATGTCTTTCTTCTAAAAATTGCGACAGAGTTTTGAACCAGTAATCCGTATAAGAAGTAAAAATGGATCAAATACGAAAGTAACTGCAAAGAAAAACTGAAGCCATCTAGAGTAGGATTACCAAGTCGATTTTATAATTACACAATATTTTTTAAAGGGCAAAAACCTAAGATATCATTTTTAAACTTACAATCTCTGGTAGTAAAATTAACAAACATTTTCAATAACATAAACAATCTAATGCAACAAAAGGAAGAAAAACAATTATAATTGTAAATTAAATAAATGGTAAATCTAGCTAATTGGGCAACATTGATTGCTTTGGTTTAATCCAACATTTTGATAAAATTTTAGCACCTACATTTTTTTGACTATACCATACATTTACTTCAATTTTATTTTAACTCAGACATAAGAAAATGTATATTGACAATTTAGCTAGGGCTTCGGAGATAAGGTAAATCTATTATTATCTATTTTAAAAAATGGGAATTTTAATGAATTGGCAATAATCCTAGCCTGAGATCCAAAGTCTTTTCAATAAAAGTTTATTTTTTTTACAAAATGTTTAGTTTTAAAAATTTATTTTGGAAAAGTGTTTAGTTCTACAAAATTCTAAAACACAAAACCTTTAAGACAAGCAACCCCATTAATAAAAATATTTTCTCTTTTTTATAGAAATAGTAAGAGTAAAATAAAGTTATAAAAATAATATGTTCCAGATTCAAATTTTGTAATTTAAGGAAGTAGACATTTCAAAACTAAAAATTAAATCAAATTTAACATACAACATAATACATACTATTTAGAATGGAATTTGTTATGGTTATATATAAATATACTTAATTATATAATATAGTTTTATACTAACACTGAGTGCCCCGGAAATAATATCGAGGAAGATAAGTTATGTAGGTAGTTCGAAACATTAGAAATATAAAGTTAAACTCTTACCTTCTTTCGAAGAATTTTCTTTTTTTAAGTTTTGTAAGTTATTTTAAACAAAATACATTTTAAAGGCATACAATAACTCTTCTGAGTTCATGTTAAAAAATCCCATTGAATGCATTATGAAAACGTTAAGCTTTTAAAATTTTATTTAAAATTTCCCTGAATTTGTGAGCCCTACAATATTTAAGTATACAATTTTAAATATTATTAGAAGTAAGTAAAAATATTTTATTTTTAATGCATTTCACGTATAATAATCTGAATACAAAATATGACCTTATGATGTATCTGTCAATTTTTTTTATTACCTATGTTCCTACTATGTGTTTGTTTTTATTATTTTGAAAATATTGTTATTTAGATAAATTGAGCATATTGGGCCTAAATTTAATGCTTATCGATATTATGTATACCTCAGAAAGACTTATAAATATATATTGTTGTTATCTTCTTTTTTTTTTGGAAAATTTAAAGACTTTTTGCTTTTATTATGCCATTCAAAGAAGACAAAATCAAAGTTTTTGTGTATGTTTTCGTTTATTAATTGATTAATGATTCAGAAGAAAATTACTTATCTTTTATAAATAAGACAAAATATTTCAACTATTTGAAAATATGTTCTGATTGTGTGTTCTGAATCTAAGTAAATTCTGAGATAATATAATCGACATTAGATAGACCACAAAATATTTTACTTTTTTTAATCTTGACATTTAAAATAAAAATTATATAAGCTGTTTAAGAATAACAAAATTTTCAATATGTTCAAAACTTAATTATATGTTTGTCTATGAACTTTTGTTGATCTTTTGTTGAAGCTGTGATATCGTGCGGCTCTATCCGTTCATCGAATATTTAACATAATTGTAGCTTAACACGTGATATAAGAATTCGATTATATTTTATATTTTTGAGGATCATTAATCAAAGTTCCAAAATACTATGTATGAAATTTACTTATAATAATCATATACGGGCTTTAATGCCTTAAATTTCTATTACTAACTGTTGCAGTTTCTTGTCGCTGGTTTTATTAGTTTATTGGTTTTGCTCATAAAAGTTTTTAAGTATTCGTATAATGCTTTACTATCGCTGGGTAGTCGGAAATTTATTTTATATAAAATTTAGATGATGGACGTGATTTCTTAAATATAAACATAATAATGAGCTTTGTGTAGACAAATTTGTTAATAATTTTTTTTTTTCAAATTTATTCAAATAAAAGGGTGTGAATTCATATTAAAAAAAAATTACCACAAATCTGAACATATTTAGTATTAAGTAAGTTTTTATTTACTTTTATAGTTTGGGTGTGTTATTGTTCTAATAATAATCTAAAAGAAGCTAATAGAAACAACAAATTTTTTTTAGTTCAAACATTATTTAAAGAGACATATAATATCATAATTTTTTTACTGACTAAAAATTGACATAATTTATACGAGCGAATTTATACGAATTTTTGTGCTGTGAACTTTTGCATAAAAGGAAATTTAGTTGAGAAAAAAGGAAATTTGTGATAATCTAGGCTTCGATTGCCATTAATGTTTTGTTAAAATATTAGAAACTTTTTTAAAATAATCGTATTATAATTTTTAGGATGTGAACGGCAATGCCGTCTGTCTGGTCAAAAAAAACATAAAGAGTTTCTAAATTTGGTACAAAATTGAATCAGTTGATACTCATGAATGTGCCTTATTCTTATATTACTTCCATGTACGGTTTTTTTTCTTCCGTTGGCTTAAAATAAAACTCTTTTTCTCTTTTCGAAAGATAACATAGGCATAAGAATGTATAGTAAAATAAATACATTCACGAATATAATATTTTATGATTTCTGCAGGTACTTCAAAAAAAAGTTGGAAACCTATAATAATTCTAATTATGAATTCATATCATATACATTCTGACATAAAAAAAACAATAAAATCTACATAAATTAGGTATGTTAAATCAAAAATATTTTATCTAAATACTTATAAAAAAAAATTCTTAGATTTACCTGGTTTATTTTTAAAATTTCTTAATAAATTAGACACACATAATTTAATTTTGATGATAATTTCAAATTTCCCACCGTAATAATATATTGAAAGCAAAAGCTTAAATATACATATATTTTTTTTTTTAAATATTATGAATAAAATAAATAAAATTATATTGTTTGAACAATATATTAAATATTAAATAAAAAATTAAATAATTAGACATAAATTTTTTTTTTGTTAAAATTACGCAAAGGAAAAAATATAACAATCAGTCATTCAGTCTCGAGTTTATGCATTTTTCGTCTAATTTATTGAATTGTCAATTAATATAGAAGCAAAGAGAAAAAAAAACTACAACATAATATATCTAAACTAAACGATTTGATGGATGACTTTAAATTACAGTTTATAGTGAAAATAATTTTTTTCCTAGGACAAAAAAGGGAGGGAAAAAAATAATTGTTTGTACTAAAAAATTTAATGAAATATTTTAAAAGAAAATTACAACACATAAATTTAGAATTAAGATCAAAAATCACAAAAATTTAAATTATTATTATAAAAGTCTACCAATAGTAGAGCATTGATGTTAAAAGCAAATTATAATTGAACTCTTTTAGCCTTAAAGATAATATTTGTAAATGAATAAAGAAAATTAAGGAAAATTTTGAATTGAATTAATAAAAAATCTAAGAAAATTTGCAGAAAATCTTCTCTTCTACATTTATCAACAATAAGATTTTAATAACATTAGTAACAAAAGTTTTGGTAAGCAATGGCAATGGCAGACGTTGCTACAATCATAAAAAAAATATATTTTTATTGAAATTGCAATTTTGCTTTCATTATAACTATTGTAGATATTATTACATACATATTTTTTATATTAAAATTTATTTATGCTAAGCCCAAATGGTAAATATTTATTTAATATTTAAGTCAAAATTTATTTTAAATAAATAAAATTGAAACTTTTACAATAATATAGTCTATAGAATCACAAAAATGAAGTTAAAAAAAAAATTATGATTGAAATAACGAAATTGATTCACTCTTTCCGACATCTTATCTCATAGGTTGAAAGGCTATCAATTAGTAATTGCAAATTCCACTATTAGTCGACGTTATCATATTGTTATAAATTGATTCTAAGGTCTCTTTGGAATTACCAAATTATATGCAAATATTTTTTCTCTTTTTGTTTGTTGTTATTATTATTGTTGTTAATACATATGTATACCTGTACTGGGCTTTAATGCAAAAGTCAAACAAATAAATGTCTTTCAATTCGAAATTTAATTTTTTATGAATGAATGAACCTTGAATTGACAACATCCACACTAAATCAATATACATGCGTTGTAAAATGAAATAAAAATTGCATAATTTTTGTATCTTACAACTAATAAATATTTTTCTTTAGATCTGTTTTCGCAGTGAATGAACTTTATTTGATTTTGAATTGATTTTTTTTTCTGTTTTTGTTTATTTATTTTTAGTATAATAAATTATGACATTGTTCAGTTCATCTGTTTTACAAACATTGAAATTTTTTTTTTATCATTTGACGGTTTTTTCCATAAGAAATTATTATTTAGATAATATTTTTCTCATTCATTTCGAAGTAAAATTTATGCCGATGACTTAATTGAAATTATTTGAAATTATCAAATTATTTATAAAATGGACTAATACAGTAGAAATAAACTAAGTTTTTTAATCTCAAAACTTTAAAGACTCATAACATATTTAAAAATCGCGTACAATATATTATAAAATCTCTAAAACAAAAAACTTAAGGCACGAACTTCTTTTCATCAATTTCTCATTTCTCATTTTTCAATTTGCAATTATTACAGAATTATACTAAATGAAATAATTAAAATGTAGGGACTTCAATTTAAAAGAAGATTTTCAAGCTCTAAGGCGTATTTAATTTGAGTACAAATTGACATTTTTATCCTAATTTTTATATTAATTCATGGGCAACAAATCGTCTGCTGAGAAATGATACTGAAAAAG
Organism: Hybos culiciformis; assembly: GCA_964007475.1. Classification (NCBI taxonomy): domain Eukaryota; kingdom Metazoa; phylum Arthropoda; class Insecta; order Diptera; family Hybotidae; genus Hybos; species Hybos culiciformis. The sequence continues at coordinate 18,400,555 of OZ023275.1, read as the reverse complement.
ATTCGCAGCGATTTTGAGATTCGCGTCGAGTCGAAAACGAAGGCGAGTTCCATGATAAGGGCCATTGTATAATGAAAAGTATAGTTTCGAGTAATTTGAGTTCAAAGTTTTGAAAATTAAAAAACGTATGCAAAATATCAAGTAACGTAAAATTTTCATCTACAAAACACATTGTAATCAACATTAAGAATATTGCAAAATAGTTGTACTTATAAAATCGAGTACGAGGAATCGAATGGTGCTATTATCTAATAATGACGTATAAATCTCATACGTTGTTTCATTTCTTAGCGACGAAATATAAGTTTCAACAGTGTTTCTGGGCCAAAACGTATTGGAATTAATATTTAAATCTTATATTTTTGCAACTAATCATTACTTAGAAAAATATCGGATATAAAATTTATTGACCGTACTATTAAGTGTAAAGGAATTTTTGGATTATTTTCAAGATTAAATTAGGTGCTTTCTAAAACAAAAAGGCAGCAAAGTCCTCTCAGTTTAATATGACATATTTTTTTTGCTATAATAAAAATTTAAAAAAAAAAGTTTTAATTATTCATAAATAAGAACAAAACGTTGACTTTATACCACAATAAAAGATTATTTGTATTCAAATATTTTAAAAACTTTTTTTAATTCAATTATCGATTCTCTATTTATTATAATTGAACGGAAGTGTTCATTTAACTTTTATGCAGTTAATCACAATTATGTTTTTTAGCTTTAAATGATTTTGGTTTTCTTGAATTTTTATTCATATAAGTAACTATCAGCTTCAACACAATTTACATTTTAACTTATCTTTAAATAATTTTTTTTTTGGCATACATTTTGATACTCAAAACTTTTAATTTTTGTTTTGTTTGAAGTTTTCGGTATCATTTGTCTATTCCTTGGCAATAATATGTATTATTTTAGGAAACGGTTAAGAACATAAAATATAAGGTGAGAAGAACAGAGTATGCAAATCCGTGTAGAAGAATAATTCAACTTTTAAAATTTTCCACGCTTAGTAGCCAAGTACTATAATAAAATTAATTGAAAAATGAATGTGATTTGAATTAAAAGTAATTAATAAAAATACTAAAAAAGGATCTCATATTTTGTTTTATTTGTCAGTATAGATTTTCAATGATAGTTGATGTTACACGGAAAGAAAAAAAACGTTGTTCCTGAACGAAAAATGAAGCAAACAAAGTTTGTTTGTGGTCTTCTTTTATGACAAACAAAGGTCTCCATTGCATTAAAAGTAGCTTTCTTTTAAAGCCAATACCTAGTACTTTTGCAGCAAAAGCAAACCAATTGTTGCAGTTTCCTTCAAAAGAAATTTGTTTAAGACAAACAAATAAATAAGATTGCATTAAAAGTGGATTACTTTTAAAGCCAATACTTTATTTTTCCTGCACTTTTTTATTGAATTTCACTCCAAAAATTATTTATTTTACTGTAAAAGAAAACTTTTGATAAAGTAAAAATAAATAAATTACAATAAAAGTTTTTAACTTGTGACAAATGCAGTACACCATCTTTTATTAGCCCCAAAATTATATTGTTTGTTCCAAAAGGAAGCATTTTAATTTTACATAGCTCTAAACGCTTTTTGTTTAAGATAAACGTTTAAATTTCTGTCAATTTCAATTCAAAATAGTTTTATTTGCTTGAAAAACTTTAAAATAACATATATACATATTTCTTTTGGGTCCAATTAACTTAAGTTGTAATTAAAACAAATGTTGTTTGCAATGAGTTTTTTAAAAAATTTACTCCAAACTTTCCAAACGTTTGCGTTAAACATATTTGAAAACGGATTTGATCTAAATAAAAAGTGTTTGAAGTCAAGTCCGACTTGTTTCGTGCAAATATATTTTTTTTGTTTTAAAAACTCAAATTTTTGCAATGACTTTTTTTTTTTTAGAGTAAACACATTTGTTTTGCTGCAAACGGGCGATAAACGTTTTTTTTCTTTCCGTGAGTCTCTTACATATACTTTACTTTTTCTTTTACCTAAAATACTTTGTTTATATCTTTTTCTTCATATCTGTCTTCCTAAATCTAAATGTGTCAACAAAATTATGTTGCATATAGGGGAAAAAAAAACTTTATTTTTTTTTTATTTTTCTTGCATTGAAAATTTTAAAGTCTCATTTTGGCGAAAATTAAATCTCAGATTTTATGTTTGTGACGATTTTTTAAATAAATAAAATAAAAACATAAAAGACAATAAAATTAAAAGAAAACAATAAATTGTTTGTAACATAAATTTTGAAGTAAATTATGCCTGTAATTATTCCATTATGTCGAACAAAATCGTGTAATAAAATTTGTCGGTAAATTTGTTTAATAAAATTATAATTATTCAAGAGTTTGTTGACAATAAAATTATGAACGTGCTTGAAGTTAAACTTGATGGTGTTTTATACTTAAATATAATGTTATATCTAAAAAAAAATTTAATTCAAGATGTTAATGAGCAAGGGAGTGTAAATAAGTCTTCAGGCTGTTATACTTTTAATAATTCTATGATATACTTAGATTCTTATGTATTAATAAAAGTTATTAAATCGTAAATGATTTTAATAGATTGTATTTTCAAATAAATGTTAAATAAGTGTAGGAAAAAATTTATATTCAATTTCTTAATCAAAACTTGATTTGACAGTCATTCCTCTTCCAATATGTAGTTGACTCAAATGATAACATCCCAATACCTTTTCGATTCACGATACGTGCCACTTGTTTATCCGCACGATATGTGCCACTTGAATATACCGCAAGATATGTGCCACTTGTTTATCTGGTTAAGAAAAATTTATGAACAAAAATTTTCCCTGTACAATGAACTGAATATTCCCAAGAAAATACTTTGTTTATATTAAATTAATTAATTAAGTTGGGATTTATTGAAATAGTATTTTTTAATTCATTTCGCATTTTTCTTTTCTTTTGTTTTACATATATATATATATATATATATATATATATATATATATATATATATATATATATATATATATATTTTTTTTTTAATTTTTTTGTGTAGTGCAACGAAATGCATTTTTATATAAATAGAAGATATGAAAATGAATTAGTTTTTAGTTCAAATTTTCCGGTTGTTGAATTATATTGTCACGATTAGGTTTTGTTTTGTGGCACTATGAAAAGTTTTCTATTTTTCACATCTTTTATTGGATTTGTAGCATCAGAATATTCAGGACTTGAAAGAAATCCAAGTGATGAATTAAAAGAGCAAAGGCAAATTATTGAATCCAGACTACAAAAGGATTATTCTAATCGGTAAAAATGATTTCAAAATCTTTGGTAACTACCGTACATTAAAGTGTATTTCTTTGGTCAGAAATCAAAAATGTTTTTCCAAATTTACGAAATAATTTTGTTTAAATTGTAAACATTTTTTAACTATTCAATTTTGTATAAATTCTTGTTATAATTAGCTTAATGTTACATTGTAGGATATGAAATCATCTAGCATAACTAATAATTTCGCAGTTTGTGAACAACTTGTTGAATATAAGTTTAGTTTACAAATTTTTGGTTAGTGTGTTGCCCAATTGCATTGTGGGCCATTTATTTCCATCAGTAGTAGTTAGATAATTCTAATTTGATAATAATATCTTAAACTTTGGTCAATAATAGATTGAATTACATTTGTATAAATCATAATAAATTAATATTATCGTTTTTTTGCTGAACTTATGCGCAATATTCCGATCTGCGCTCAGCGATATTAAATTTTTTATGTTTTTGTATTCAAATCTATTCGATCACAGAATATGTATTTTTTAACTTTTTATTGTAGAAACTATCAATCATATTTAAATCCCAGAGATAATGATTTTGATGATGCACAAGAATACGATCATCAAAGAACTGATAACGCTTTAATGCAACGAACATTTGCCTACGTTTCTTCCCATCAAAACAAAGAAACTAATAGACAACATCAAGGATATCAATATGAAGTTGGTGTAAGCGGTGGTTATGAAGGCAGAAATAGAATCAATTCTCCAATAATAAAAATTGTGCAACCAATCACAGATATACAACAACAACAAATTTCCCAGCAACGAAATCAATTCCGAACTAATAAATTTAGTGAAAATAATAATGACGTATATCGAGGAAAATTTGAATCGGAATTCAGCAACAGAATTCCTTATTCAGGGGTTCAGGGGATTCTGATAGTTCTTTAAATGAAAACGACACTAGATTTCAAAATAATGTAAAAGAGCGAAATAAAATTTATAATTTGAATGAAAATGATGATGGCCCATTCAGTAGTTCTGCCAATAATTATAATAAAAATTCAGATTCATATTACGATTCGAAGAATGATCAAGTTTTTAGTACTACCAAAAGGCAACAAAATCAAAATTTAAATGATCGCCAAGAAGAATCTACTTTTAGCTATAGTCTACGCCATCGTCTAAATCAGAGACATTAGCTAATTCTAATATATATTAATGTACTCACATTACACAAACTATAAATAAGATTATCCATATAGAATTTAAAGTTTTTTAAGATAAGTTTATTTTTGTTGATATTTAAAAATCAATTATATTTTTAATTTTAAAGGAATTTGAAAATAAAAAATAGTAAAAAAAAACAACTCCAATATTTAATAATTTATAATTATTTCTAAGTTCTATTCACTATGGTTTAAGATTGACACACAATAGTCATAATTATAGTTCTAGAGAATTATCAAATTTTTTAATAATTTTTATGGCCATTTTTTTACAATCTTAGTCAAGTGATCTTAGTTTAGAACAGTATAATGAGTTCTACACTATACACTATCGTTATTTTATATCACTTTTTTTTATATTTCAACATATCGCGGAAATATAATTGTAAACTTGCTAAACGAATGTCTGAATTTTTTTAAAAATTTTAAAATTTAACATAAAAACGACATTGATCTTTTTTTTGTAATAACGAGTATTATGTATGCCACATAAAATTATGTTATTTTTTTAAGCAATTTTCACTTTTCATATTCATATAAAAAGAGAATTAAAAAAGAAAGATGCATAAAAAAAGTTGCATAAGTTAAGTTGTATATATGTATATCTTATGCATTACGGCGATTTAATTAAGAAGATTTTCTTTTGAAAGTGAAATTATTAATTTCTTTTGTTTAATTTTTTTTTTTTTAATATTCCACTATAAATCTACAAAAAAAAATAAAAAATAAATAATATCAGGAAATAAATAATAATTAATCTTAAAAACTATGTACATGTTGATCAATTTTGCTCGGTTTTACGTGTGTAATAAAACTTTCATAGCCACTTGTGAAGCCACCATCTAATTCTCCATTATGGTTTTTGAATATATCATATGCATCTTGTTTATCAATGCTATGACTATTGAAACTTTCAATTGGAACTTCATTGCCATGACTGCTTGTTAAATGATGATAATCTTGAAGAAGACCAGTAAATTTTTTATATTTATTTTCTGATTCATTTTTAAATAAATCTTCTTTGTCTTCATTTTTTATTAATTCGCTGTAATCAATTTTGGCAACATTTTTATCATTTTCTGTATTATAAAATGCATTAAAATGACTATCCTCACTTGCTTGGAAATTGTTCTTTATTAAATCATCATGCTTAATTGCGCTTAACTCACTATTGTCCTTAGTTTCGTATCCTTCACTTAATGTTCTCATATCAAATTTTTTTGCATCTGTCTCATAATTACTTTCAACCAATGCATCCTCCTTCGACGAATATTTATAATTTTGTAATCCATCACCGGAATTTGCTTGATGCTCAGATGGCGAATGATCACCTTGAAAATCGTCAAAATCTGTTGAAAATTTTGCTTGATGCGTTTCTAATAACTCATGCTGAGTTTCTGGTGTTATGTCGCTCAACGATTCTGTTTCATGTAACGGTCGTTGTTCATGATGAGACCCTAATGTTTCATCATGATTTGAAAAATCTAAGTTACTGTAATCCAATTTTTCACTATTATCCGAACCTATACCCAATTTAGAACTTAATTCTTTGAAATGAGAAATTGCTGAGATTTTGTCTAAAATAGCTCCAGCACTAAGTCCACCTGCATAATTTCCAATAACTCCGGCACTATAAGTAGCACCAGAACCAAATCTGGGTACAAAACTGCCTATGTAACCGGCTATGGATGAAGAAATTAATAATGTTACGGAAAAAATTAAAGTATTTGATTTCATATTGACGGTAAATTTGAAACTAATATTATTTTTTTGTGAATCATTTACTTTTATATAAAGAAAAATATTTTTTAAATGAAATTCATTTTATTTCCCCTATATTTTCTTATGTGAAAATTTTTAATTTCTTTTTTTTTTTTAATGCATGAATGTCTGAGATAAAAAATTGCATTACTGGGAAGTATTTCAAATTTGATGATGATTCAATTTGTGTATAAACATGAATAGTAAACTTTAATAATAAGTTCTTCAATGGGAAGTCCAATATTTATTTTTTCGTTATTATGTTATGCCTATTTTTAATTATAATAGTTTAGGCTAAATTTAATTTCTCTAAAAAACAAAATTTTAACTTCTATTTTTAGTCAACTGCGTATTCAGTTTTATATTTGACATAACTAAGATATTTTTCTAAATGTTTCGTATTACATAATATAACACAAAGAAGAGTATAGCATAATATAAGTATCCGTACTAATTTATTAAAGTAGAAAGTGTTGATCCTACCAGGCTGAGTTGATATAAAGAAAATTAGATTTACATATTAAATATTGAAGAAAATTCTTCAATATTTTAAGACTTTTTTTTAAATTAAAGTTAGTTTTAAAATTTTTCGGAGATACCACATTAACTGGATAATATAGACTTGACACTACGAACATCATAATAATTCAACAATAATTTTATTTTTTTTTTAACTATCAAAGTTATAATTATAAAAATATTGGATTCTACCTGATGATACTATTCACTGGTGATACTATTAATTTAACAATAGAGTGACCAAAATAATCATTATTAAAATTTAACCAAAATTATTTTACAATAGTTTTGTTAATATCAAATAATAATAATCTAATAATATACATAAGGTGATCATACAGTTGATTTACTTTTAAAATTTATTTATAAATTTATAAGATTTTTTTTTTAATATACATTATGTGCATAATGTACTAAATATTATATACGTACAAATTATTATGCATTATCTTATATTATTAGTATATAAATATGTATGTATACTTAGTTACGATGTAACATAATAAAATGTTTTAGTAATTCATAAAAATGAAAATATATTTATTTTTTTTTTCATAGAAAAAATGAAAACAAAACCTACAAACATTTATTATTAAGTAATAATTAATTTATATAAATATTAATGAAAATAAAAAAGAAATTTCCACATTTAACTACTAACCAAGTTAGGCACGATGATGTTTATGTTAGCGAGTTTTTCTTGTTCAATGTCGAACTTTTTATTTTTTTATTTTATTTTAATTGCGAATAATACTTTCTCTGTAAATAGGAAAACAACATTAATTTTAGAAAAAATAAAGATAAAAATTGATAAAAATCAATTTTCTACAACAAATAGGAAAAACTATAAATTTAAATGACTTAACGAATTAATTAATTAATTAATTTGAAGAACTAAAATTATTTGATTTTCTTCTTAGTGTACTGGTTAATTGTTTTGTAATACCATAACCAGCACTTATACGGACCATAGGTTTTAGTACCACGACTGAAATTTGCGATATTGTTGAACATTTCTTGTTTTCGAAGTTTAAGAATTAGAGCCTTTATGCTCAAAACTTAAATGTCAAATTTCATTTAAAAGAAGAGTTTGTTCAATTTTGAGCATATTATATTTCTAAAAAAATTTCTGTATTATTGATTTAGTAAAAACCAAAATAATATATGACTCAGTAACTTATTTAATCGCAAGTTAATGGTTAAATTTTCGCGAAAAAAAAAAATTATTTTTATATTTTCATTATCCATTTGAATTTTAATTACAAAACACATTTTGACGACATTAATGCACATTCAAAATGAGATTCTTTAATAAAAGAAAATTCGAAAATAAAAACTTGACTTCCCTTTCAAAGAAATGATGATTTTTAGTCGAAAGCTTGGTTTATCCTTAACATAACAAAATTTGACTTAAATGTTTAATCGACAATTTCGGAATTAAGGTCACTTTTTTACACACATTTATTCCATTTCAATGGCAAAGGGTAATTGCCCGAATTGAAACAACGAAACAATTAATACATTACTGGAAAAAAAAAATATATTATCGACTATTAATCCAAGAAAAAATAATAATGAACACATGGTTTAAAAAATAAAAAACCTAGTACTCTCTAAATAAATTTTGGCTAGAATCCCTAGCTTTGATCTAGTTAAACGATTTTTACTGGGAAATTCAATTATTGAAAATAGTTTTATAGTTTCAGAAGCTAGTTTACTCAAAAATCTAGTTCTCAAAAGCTAGATTTCTAGGGAAAATTTTACAAATTATTTACCGAACATAGATTCCATTTCAGATCATTAATATTCCAGTTATTTTGGTAAACTAGATTACAAGAACGGAAATTTAAAACTAGAATATAGTTTTAAAATAGTTTTAGACAAATTTGAAAAATTATTAAAATCTAGTTTCTGCAATTATCATCTATTTCTCATTGCTAGATTTCAATTATTGATACCAGATTTTTTTGCTGTCTTCGGGATTTGAACCTGCGTCCTTAGAATTGCAAATAACTAACATACCACAAAGAAAATGTGTATACCAAATTTATATTTTCTATTTTATGTACATTTTAAATTTCAATACCGTAGCTGAGTGGTAGTGTTGGCGAATTGCAATGTTAAAGAACCAGGTTCGAATCCGGAAGAAGGCGTAAGAAATAAAATTAGAATTTAATAAAAATCTAATAAAGAAATTGTAATAATATAAATAAAAAAAAAATATTAGAATAAATTTTTTTTTTTTTTTTATAAAAAAAAGTCACTAGATTCTAGTAAAAAAAATGGAAGATCTAGCCTTTGTAACTAGAATTCCACTAGGAATCTAGTTTGGCATTTTAACTAGAATCTAGGTAAATTTTGGTAGCTAGATTTCCAACTAGATCCTAGTTGCACACAATCTAGTTGCTCAATCTAGTTTTTTTACCCACAATCTAGCCAAAATTTATTTAGAGAGTAGAGTTTTCAGTCAGTACCTTCAGCAGATCATCAAGTGGTTCGTTTTGGTTTCTTGTATGCTTGTTTGAAAAATAGATGGAAGACGAAATCAAAAATACAGTTTCGCAAATATTTCTCTGATACAAACAAGTCAATTCATTAAAGTAAAAGGCTTACTTTATAATTTGCTTAAATTTATACTTCTTACAATTTTTAGCTAACTAAATTATGTTGTAAAATAAAAACAATAACTTTTTTGTATTTTAATTTAACATTATACATATTATATTTTTCTTTAAAATCTGAATAGGACATGAAAATATTCACAATAATTTACCACCATCCACTGCTTCGGCTGTAAGGTGACCAACCGCCACCGTAACCGCCACCATATCCGCCACCATAACCACCATATCTAACTACTCCTCCACCATAATATCCAGGATTATATCCACCTCCATAAATTCTTGAGCTTCTATAACCACCATATCCATATCCACCACTGTAGCCACCACCATATCCACTACTATAACCGCCACGCAAATATCCAGCAGAAACTGCAGCAATTAAAGCAAATAGTAAGATTATAATTTTCATTTTATTTTGACAATTCGGAATCTCTAGTTAGACGTCTAAGAATGTTTTAATAATTCTTTTCAATAAATTCTTATATTTATACGAATTTATCTTGCCCTTGACTATATAATAATTATAAAAATGTAATTTAAAAAGAAAAAAGGAAGATGTTAAAAAAAAACTTATTTACGATTGATTTCCTTATTATTTTATTCTCTTCTTTGCTTTGTCCAGTTCTAGAAAGGTAAAAAACCAGATCAACATTAATAAAAACAAAAATTTATGAGAACAGTAATATTACTTTAATTCCGTTAAAACTGAAAGCGCAAATTATTTATTTTTTTTAACCTTCAAAAACTTATATCAAAAAAGATGTTACACATAAAATGCATTAAATAAAGATCACTTACGTAGGTATGTGTACTTAATAATAAAATAATTTTTTTAAAAATTTTAATAGTGTTTTATTGTCAAAAGATTATTAAATCAAAAATTCTGACACGTTCTTACGCACATGTTACAAGATGATGTACTAATAAGAGAATGATCTGTACATACTTTTGTAGTGATTACAAAGTAATTGTATTTGAAAAAGTAATGAATACTGTTCTTGAAAAAGGAATTGCCTTTAGAAAAGTATAAATCACAAAGTTATTGTATTTAAAAGGTAAATTAGACTTTTCTCAAAAAGGAATTGACTTTAGAAAAGTACTGATTACAAAGTAAAAAGTAATCAAAACTTTTTTCAAAGAGGAAGTTTCCTATAAGTAAAAAAAATTGACTTTATATACGCGCACAGTTTACAAATGGACATAATTCAAAGTAGTTATATTGCCGAAAAGAAGAGTATATCGGCTTGTGATTCTAACAAATGTTCAAATATCGTCAGTAGTCAAGGAAAACTCACCAACTGCGAAAATAATCAACTTTTCAACCTTAACTGTGTTTTGTGTACTACTGAAAATAGTAAGGAGTCGAAAATATTTTCCAGAATAAAGACAAGCCATCAATATACGCGTACAGGGTTTCACAATATAATGGAAAAATACATCTCTGCCTCAATAAAGTCACTAATTTGTACTAAAATTAAATAAACAGGGTAATTTATTTCATATTTGTAATGTGAAATCTATCTTAGAGGCGTAGAGATATCGTCGCTGCAACTAAAATCTTGTATGCGCCTATGTATTCCGAAAATGTCAATCTTGTGATTCTAACAAATAATGAAGAAAATGAATTTATTGATCATATTTCAGTTGATTTTGATACAAAAAAAAAATTTTGTACAAATAATTTTGGTCATTTTTATGTGAGTATCCGAACTCTTGGTTAAATAATAAACTAAATGTTCTTTATTTATTTTAACTCTTCGCAGTGTTGTTTGTTCCTGCCTGTTATAAAATATGTAATTCAAAATTATTAGACTAAAATGATATTCAAACATAAACAAACAATATTAAATTAAACAAAGCAAATAAAACAACGCTTCACTTTAACATAAAAAGTGAAAACAAAAAAGTTGTCACCAAACATAATTTATTATTTACAAATAAAGTTATATAAGTTTTAATTTTTTTTACGTGCTTTTGTGATGATATACCTACTTAAAATAATTTTTAATTAAAACATAAATAATCCATATCTTTATTATTGAAGTATAAAATTGCGTTAAACTTTTTCACCATCAAAGAACACAAAAACGTATTCTGGTGTAGATAGTATTCATTTTTGCATCAATAACAAAAAAAAGAACAACGATCAACAGCTCCAAACTAATTTTATTTTCGTTAAAATTTTATATTTGCTAAATAGTAGTCCAAAATGTAGCTACAAGATATAAGACAAGCATTGCTTAGACCAAACTGCTTCACATCAGGTATATGTGTAATTATTATTTCATTACTCTTTACAGTAAGCTTGCAGCTTGCAACTTTCCACATAAAAACTATCAGATTAAATTTTAATTATCTGGTCAGACAAGTTAAGTTTCCTAGGCTTATTTATTTTAAGCTTTTCTACTTACTTTGTAAGAAGATCGATTATCAGACAAAATGTTAATTACCTGGTCAGACAACTATGTGAGTTATTTAAGCTTATCTTACTTATTTTAAGCTTATCTTACTTATTTTATCGATAAGATAATGTTCAATAAACCGTGCAGCCATTGGTCAGAAGAATGTTGTAATACTGTTGAAAAATCCATGATTCATATCTCTTTTTCTTTGTATTTTTTGAAAATTTCAGAATTTTTTTCTAAATAAATAAATAATCTCCTTTTATATATAAATAAACAGGGATTTTATATAAAATAAGGGTTTTTTTTTATGGAAAAACTTTTATTTTCATTTCCATGATATTGAGATTATATTTTATCAAGAAGAATAATAAACAAATTAAAAATCTGTTATACACCTAAGTAAAATTTTTTTCTTTTCAAAGAATCTTAATTTTTACTATAAACAAGATTATGAACTTAAAATAAAGTATATAAATATTATATACATACATTGTAGAATAACTTTGTGTATCTATATTATCGATTCTATATGTAGAAAATGCAAATAAAATGTAGTTTAGTCGGGATTATTGGATAAGCTCCAAAAATATTATTTCATGTTAATAAGTTCATAATGGAAATTTCCCAATTCTATTAAGTTTCAAGCGACAACACTAACGTCCACCATCAATCCGTCATTCTATTGAAAATTATAAGATATGGCACACTTTTAAACTTTGCCAGTATAATCATTTTTTTCTGGTCAACATCCTCTTTGTTTAAATTTGCAGTAGATTTTATAAGGTGCCAAAAAAATGTTGGATAAAGTCAAAGAATCCTGGAACAATATTTATGTTTATTACTGTCAACACTCTTTCAGTGCGATCATCGAAAATATAAAATAACTGGCCACTTGAAAAAGATATTAAGGAGAAGAAAAAATCACGTAATTTAACCTTTATTGACAAAACTTAACCAACAACATTATAATAATAATATTTTAACATTAAAAGTCACATTCAGATTTTTAATGTATATAGTTATGTACTTTATAGGTAGTGTGTATGTTCTCACTACCTACATATGTAAAGTGTATATGATACGGTTTGTTCAATTCATATTTTATAAGGTTATAATAGTATAATATTATTCATTTCTCTTTTTCTTTGTATTTTTTTCTTACACTAAGTTCCCAAGAATAAAATCTAAATTAACACAAAGCAGAATAACTATTACGACATATAGATGTGAAATTCTTGCAGATGATTTTTTACACCAAGCGATTGGGAGAAATCATATGACCGTGTCGGATTTTTTATACAAAAAAATACTTGGGATTACAAGTCGGATTGGTCTCGGAGCTGTACTGAAGTAAGACATTTTTCGAAATCCTTAAAAAATTTATTGTAAAATTTTTTGATCTTGGGAAATTAAATACGCTAAAAAATTAATTTTTGAGGTTTCATCTTTATTAAGAATGAGTTCCTGGTCTTTTGAAAACTACATATTCGGCGAAAAATAATTATTTTTTAGATATTGGTCAAAATATTTTTTATAATTTATTTTTAATACTGCATTTTGAAATTTGTATTCAGTTACCAACCACACAATGAGAAACAAAATTTTCTGTTATCACAATAATATTAATTATCTTTTATTTACACTTTATTTACAAAAAAAAAGTTAATTGACGGTAAATTTAAGACTACCACCATCCTGAAGAAGATCCACCTGAGGACCAACCGCTACTTGAAGGCCATGCATTGGACGCACTACCAGATGTCCAACCACTTCCACCTAAACCACCACCACCACCATATGACCACCCTTTCCCTGCACTTGCACCAGATGACCAACCCTTTCCTCCACCAGATGACCAACCATTTCCTCCACCGGACGGCCATCCACCTCCTCCACCGGATGTCCAGCCACCACCTCCTCCACCGGATGTCCAGCCACCACCTCCTCCACCGGATGCCCAACCACCATTTCCTCCTCCTGACGGAACGATAACTTTAATCACTTTAACTTTTGGACTTGACCAACCACCTGATAGACCGCCTGAATTCCAACCTGATCCTCCTCCGGATTTCCATCCACGACCTCCGCCTAAAGATGACCATCCACCACCTCCAGAACTCTTGGGCCATAGAGAACCACCACCACTACCAGACCAACCTGATCCTACACTTGACCAACCAGACCCTCCGGTATTCCAACCGCTTCCACCACCTCCAGATTTCCATCCTCCTCCGTTACCATAACCGCCAATATAATGAGCCGAAACGCTAACGATTAGCGCTAGCAAACAAGATATTATTTTCATGTTTTCTTCGCGGTTTTCAATTCACAACTAAATTCAATTCTTAATGTGTACATAACATTTATATACAAAAATCTAAAGTTTAATAAAATTGTAATTATAAAATCTTAACCAAAGCGTAATGAACAGATAATTCTACAATATACTATTGTTAAAATTAAGTTTACCGTGTTAGAATTAAATATACAACACCAAAAATTTATAACTTAAAGAAAATTTAAATTTATAAACAAGATACTTATATTTTTGTTTTTTTATATTAACTAGGATTTTTATCGTCATTTCAATCAACACATCAACTTTATTTAGCTTGGTTTTATATAAATATTTCTTCATCCAATTATAGTTAAATTTAAAGTAAAATTTATTGAATCATTATATTTTACATTAAGTTAATATTAAGTTAACTATTTTATAACTTATTTATAACTATATTCTGTCCTAGAAGTTTCTTAATGGCTGCATATATTAACTTAACTATCTTGTTTTGCGGTAATTCTTGAACCGGCTATCAATGTAGTATTTTAGTGCTTTAAGCTGACTAGAAACAAAGAAAGAGGATTAGAAATGAAAAAATATAATCATAAAATAGTTTCAAAATTGGAAATGTAATTATTCCTTAGTGTATAAATTATACATTAAATAATAAATCGTACATTTTCATAAAATATGTACCATGAGTATTGAAGAATTAGAATATTACCTTTTTTACTATTCTATATTAGTATTAATGATTAATTGCAGGTAAATAAAATAAGTTTGAAAATAAAAGGTTTTATAATTTCGAAAAAGTTAATTTGATTACAGGTTATAATGCTTATATGTATAAAGCCCAGACCACAAATATTATTAATTTGTATATTCCAAGTTCAAACAAACAAATGAATTAATCAATTAAATACTATGTACTCTTATTTTTTATTCAATATCCTCTTAATTACTTTACAGAAAAAAAATATTTTGATTACCTAGGTTTGTATTAATAAAAAAAAATTAATAATTTGATTGATGCCTGAACTTTTTGAAATAATTTGATATTTTTTATGCGTTTTTTTTGTTCATTAAAATAAAAACAAAAAGATTATAACTTTAAATGTACACAAAATTATCTATCAATTGAAAGAATCATTAATTAGATTGAATATAGTACATATAAGCACTGTTTACTATAGACAATAAAATGTACCATTTTTTTGTTTGTACACACGAACAAACTAAATAAAGCTTAAGAGTTTATTAAATAATGTTTAATTTAACAAATCTAAAATAATTACAAATTTCATTTAATTTTAATTTATTCATAATAATTTTTAAATAACCACGAATTTGTTGAAAAGAGCCCAACGTGGAACAATGTATGTATGATTTTTCTTTTACAATCATGAAAATGATTTGGCTATTAGTGCTTCTTCGAAAAGAACTAACGATTATGTAGCATGACACTAAGTTTGTAAATGTATTTGAAATTGATTGATAGAATTGAGTATTCTAGAACTAACACACTCTGCTCTTATTAATCCCAACGGATTGATTATCTTAATAATAAAATTATTTTAGTTATATTTACTTCAAAAAACTAATAAAATATTTATATTAGTTCAATAAACGATATTTAAAAGAATTTTATATACTCAATGCTAAGAGATTAAATTTATTAATAGTCTATAATAAAAGCTTAAAAAAGGTGGGTACATATTTGTAATTTTTCAAAAGCTTACATTTAATGTGCGCTTTTCTTACAAACTTTTTTTTTACTATCATAATATATTATGTACCGTGCAATGTGCGTTCTTTTTATGTATAATTATTTATAATATATTAACTAAAATATCTACTTATGTCCAGTGAAGTATTTTAACCTTCAATGAAAGAAATATAATTCTTCATAAAACCCATTAAAATGAAGATGAACGTGACATGCTTACAAGTTGTTTAGAATAGATTCAAAAACATTTGCGCTAATTTGTATAAAAATTGCAATAATTTAGTGTTTGTTTATAACAAATTCTTTGTTATTTATTTAAATTATTAGTCTTGTTAATTTTTGAAGAAAAATAATATGTACAATTTACTTGAAAAGTTCGTTATAAATATGAAAATCTTGTTCAAGAACACAATTTTAGAGAGATTTTTTGATAATTCTTATTACCAATCGTTTTGATGGCTAGGAATGTATATTTATTGGATATCATTTTTTGTAAAATAAATATAAACGAGTTAAAACATTAATATTAATTTTATATAATCTTCTACATGTGCTAAGTTGAAATTAACTGATAATTTTTTTTATATTTATTATACTTAAAAAGCTAATCGGTCAAATCTTTGTGTTAAAACTTGTTCCAAAGAAATAGGATGCCGAAAATTATAAAATTGGATAGTATTCAAAAAATTTACATTTAAAACCCTTTGATCCACTCAAATGTTTTGTATATGTCATTGTACACCAGATGGGAATTATATAAAATTTATTAATGTTTTTATATATATTTACTATTGATTAGGATTAGGTTATGCGACCCCTTTTTAAACCCTCTATTTTCTGATTATACAACGCTTTATATTAAGTTGAAAAGATATCCATGTCTTCTAGTGTCTCAGTATTTTTAAAATTATATATTAAGCAACAAGCCGCCTATAAGGTGCACTCCAAGTTACAATGTTATTTTTGAATGTTATTTTTAGTGCATATTTTCTTATAATAAAAATTAAAATAATTAGAACTAAAACTAAATAATTGTGGGCGATGATGTAATTAAAAGCGGATGGCGATTTAACATAATAGTTAAAACAAATTATATGCTTTTTATGTCACAAAAAAATTTTAGCAATTTAATTTATTTTTCCAGCGATAAATTTATGATTTTTGTTTTTTTCTATTTTCCAAGATGTAACAACATTATTTATTCAAATAATAATAATAATAATTATAATAATAATAATAATAATAATAATAATAATAATAATAATAATAATAATAATAATAATAATAATAATAATAATAATAATAATAATAATAATAATAATAATAATAAAAATTTGTATTTATTGCATACATATAAATTTTATCGTCATAGCATTTATTTGTTAAGTTAAATTATAGTTTAACTTTAGCTTAGCATAATAGAAAAATAGTAGGTATGTTTTAATTGTTTTTGGTTTCCTTGTTTAAATACTTAGTTTTCTAGTATTTATATTTAAATATCCACAAGGAGACAACTTTATATTTTTGTAGATAGATAATACAGTAACAATAACTAGCTTATCATAAAATTAGGAGTCTTAAATCTTTTCCTTTTTAATTTATAAAGTTAAAGTATTTTTAAGCAAGTTTTAAGCTTTTTAGTAAGTCCTTATAAAATATAATCTATAAGGTTGATATGTAGAAATTATTACGGTATTTAAAAAATCTTATTTGTATTGTTTCTATCAACTAAAAACACTTCTTGATATCATTTCTTTTGTGTGATGAATTGAATTGTGTACGTAGCTTGCGTCACGAGTTTTAACTGCGCCAAGAAGTGTTTTTAGTTGATATAACTATTTTTCGAAGGTAAATGAATATATAAAAATATTTCGAAAAAACTTGACATTTAGAGAGACTTTTGGAAATTTTGGGTAATTTTTTTGATTTTGGAACATTTTTTGATTTTGGGACGTATTTGGATTTTGGGGCATATCTGGATTTTGGGACATTTTTGATTTTGGAACATTTTTGATTTTGGGACATTTTTGATTTTGGGACATTTCTTGATTTTGAGACATTTTTGATTTTGGGACATTTTGGGATTTTGGGATAATTTGGATTTTGGGACATTTTATTTGGGACATTTTTGGGACTTGAGCCTGAGTGGAAATCATATTGGAGAGTGATTGAGTGAAATGAAATTATTGAGCGTCGACCTTTGACTGCGAAATATATTGTGTCCACAAACAAACAATCAAACAAACAAACAAACATACTATTCGGTTTTCTCAAGGTAGAGGTCATGATTCAAATATCCGGTCATAACTTTTGAACTATTGACCCCATCCCCTCATGCTAAGTACCGTTGGAAAGGTCTTGAGACGTAGATACGAAAAAGGTCAAACGTCATCCAGAAAGGTCAAAAGGTCACCGAGTTATAGGCCAAAAACTGAAAAGGTGAACAAAAATTCAAATGGCCATAACTTGATGACCTTCTGACCTTTTTGGATGACATATGACATTTTTCGCATCAACGGTATCTAACATGAGGGGCTAGGATCAACAGTTAAAAAAATCGAAAGTTAGCTGTATATATTGTCGTGAAGCTTCACACGTAGAGGTGCTTGCGTCACTCGGGGGACTGCTATTTTTGAATGCCGTACGTTTAAGATTTGAGGATCACTATGGAAATAATATTCATCCCGACTTTTTAAATTTTTTGCATATTATTTATAAGAGCTTATAATTATTCAAACATACCTCTTACCGACAAAATTTATATACACATAAGTAGATTATACAAATTGTTGAAAACATTAAAAAAAAACACACGAAGCAGTCATAGAACTGCCTACAGAAGTTTATACTTAAAGATTTAAAATATGCAATAACAGTGGCTACAAATGATGGGCTGCTGAGTACAAAATGTAAATTAAAATATTTTACCCTCTACCAAAAAAACGTACAACGCGGCTAAAGAAGTATAAACTTCAAAAAAATTTTCGTATATTTTGCTCCAGCACGACCTAACCGTAGCTCCCCATCCAAAATTTTTTTTTCAGGTAATCTTAATTTCACCGGAGCTACCTATTAAAAAAAATTTTTTTTCGTATATTTTGCTCCGGCACGACCTAACTGTAGCTCCCTAACTGTAGCTCCCTAACCAAAAATTTTTTTTCAGGTAATATTAATTTCACCGGAGCTACCTATTTTGAAAAAATAATTTTTCGTATATTTTACTCCGGCACGACCTAACCGTAGCTCCCCACACAAAAAATTTTTTTCAGGTAATATTAATTTCACCGGAGCTACCTATTTTGAAAAAAAAAAAAAACTTCGTATATTTTGCTCCGGCACGACCTAACCGTACCTCCCTGCCCAAAAATTTTTCGTCTGGTAATCTTAATTTCACCAGAGCTACCTAATTAAAAAAAAAAAAAAAAATTCGTATATTTTGCTCCGGCACGATCTAACCGTAGCTCTCCACCCAAAATTTTTTTTCAGGCAATATTAATTTCACCGGAGCTACCTATTTTGAAAAAAAAAAAATTTTTTCGTATATTTTGCTCCAGCACGACCTAACCCCACCCAAAAATTTTTTTTCAGTTAATATTCATTTCACCGGAGCTACCTATTTAAAAAAAAATTTCGTATATTTTGCTCCGGCACGACCTAACCGTAGCTCCCCACCCAAAATTTTTTTTTCAGATAATCTTAATTTCACCGGAGCTACCTATTTAAAAAAAAAAAATTTTCGTTTATTTTGCTCCGGCACGACCTAACCGTAGCTCCCCACCCAAAATTTTTCGGCTGGTAATCTTAATTTCACCGGAGCTACTTATTTAAAAAAAAAAAATGTTCGTATATTTTGCTCCGGCACGACTTAACCGTAGCTCCCCACCCAAAAAATTTTTTTCAAATAATATTAATTTCACCGGAGCTACCTATTTAAAAAAAAAAAATTTTCGTATATTTTGCTCCGGCACGACCAAACCCAAAAATTTTTTTTCAGTTATATTAATTTCACCGGAGCTACCTATTTTGAAAAAAAAATGATTCGTATATTTTGCTCCGGCACGACCTAACCGTAGCTCCCCACCCAAAACATTTTTTTCATTTTTGAAAAAAACAAAAATTTCGTATATTTTGCTCCGGCACGACCTAACCGTAGCTTCTCACCCAAACATTTTTTTTCGGTTAATATTAATTTCACCGGAGCTACCTATTTAAAAAAAATTTCGTATATTTTGCTCCGGCACGACCTAACCGTAGCTCCCCACCCAAAAAATTGTTTTCAGTTAATATTAATTTCACCGGAAAAAACAAAATTTTCGTATATTTTGCTCCGGCACGACCTAACCGTAGCTCCCCACCCAAAAATTTTTTTTCAAATAATATTAATTTCACCGGAGCTACCTATTTAAAAAAAAAAAAAATTTTCGTATATTTTTCTCCGGCACGACCTAACCGTAGCTCCCCACCCAAAAAATTTTTTTCAGTTAATATTAATTTCACCGGAGCTACCTATTTTGAAAAAAAAAAAAATTTCGTGTATTTTGCTCCGGCACGACCTAACCGTAGCTCCCCACCCAAAATTTTTCGGCTGGTAATCTTAATTTCACCGGAGCTCCCTATTTAAAAAAAAAAAAAATTTTTCGTATATTTTGCTCCGGCACGACCTAACCGTAGCTCCCCAGCCAAAATTTTTTTTCAGGTAATATTAATTTCACCAGAGCTTCCTATTTTGAAAAAAAAAAAAAAAAATTTCGTATATTTTGCTCCGGCACGACCTAACCGTAGCTCCCCACCCAAAATTTTTTTTTCAGATAATCTTAATTTCACCGGAGCTACCTATTTAAAAAAAAAAAAATTTTCGTTTATTTTGCTCCGGCACGACCTAACCGTAGCTCCCCACCCAAAATTTTTCGGCTGGTAATCTTAATTTCACCGGAGCTCCCTATTTAAAAAAAAAAAAAAATTTTTCGTATATTTTGCTCCGGCACGACCTAACCGTAGCTCCCCAGCCAACATTTTTTTTCAGGTAATATTAATTTCACCAGAGCTTCCTATTTTGAAAAAAAAAAAAAAAAATTTCGTATATTTTGCTCCGGCACGACCTAACCGTAGCTCCCCACCCAAAATTTTTTTTTCAGATAATCTTAATTTCACCGGAGCTACCTATTTAAAAAAAAAAAAATTTCGTATATTTTGCTCCGGCACGACCTAACCGTAGCTTTTTTTGCTTGTAATATTGGGCCCTATATATACATATATTTGAAATTAAAAAATCTTGTCATTGGGAATCGAACCAGGCACCTTCAGACTTACAGTCTGATGTAGCCACTAAGCCATACTGTCCATATGACTTTGGGTTTCTTACATATAATAAAAAAATAAGTATTCTTATTCTTATTTTTCTGAGAAAAATGATGACGATTCTGAGAAAAATTCTACATGAAAATGGATTTTTACCCTCTACCAAAATTCATCAAACGCCGCTAAAGAAGTATTAACTTCAAAAATAAAATAAAAATTTTTTTGGGCCGGGTGGACCCTACTCCTTATACTAATACCCAAAATTTTAAGCCAACTAACCTTTATTTCATCGAAAATAATTTTTTTGATAAAAAAAAATGTTGGTCTTTTTTGGGTAGGAGACCCCCTCCCCCTCCTGCTCCGATCCAAAATTTTCATGCCGGCCACGTTCATTTAACGACAGGTAACGTTTATAATTAAAAAAATAAAATAAAAATTTTTTTGGGCCGGGTGGACCCTACTCATTATACTAATACCCAAAATTTTAAGCCAACTAACCTTTATTTCATCGAAAATAATTTTTTTGATAAAAAAAAAATTTTGGTCTTTTTTGAGTAGGAGACCCCCTCGCCTCCTTCTCCGATCCAAAATTTTCATGCCGGCCACGTTCATTTAACGACAGGTAACTTTTACAATTAAAAACAAAAAAAAAAATTTTTTTTTGGGCCGGGTGGACCCTAGTCCTTCTACTATTACCCAAAATTTTAAGCCAACTAACCTTTATTTCATCGAAAATAATTTTTTCAAAAGGTCACCGAGTTATAGGCCAAAAACTGAAAAGGTGAACAAAAATTCAAATGGCCATAACTTGATGACCTTCTGACCTTTTTGGATGACTTATGACATTTTTCGCATCAACGGTATCTAACATGAGGGGCTAGGATCAACAGTTAAAAAAATCGAAAGTTAGCTGTATATATTGTCGTGAAGCTTCACACGTAGAGGTGCTTGCGTCACTCGGGGGACTGCTATTTTTGAATGCCGTACGTTTAAGATTTGAGGATCACTATGGAAATAATATTCATCCCGACTTTTTAAATTTTTTGCATATTATTTATAAGAGCTTATAATTATTCAAACATACCTCTTACCGACAAAATTTATATACACATAAGTAGATTATACAAATTGTTGAAAACATTAAAAAAAAACACACGAAGCAGTCATAGAACTGCCTACAGAAGTTTATACTTAAAGATTTAAAATATGCAATAACAGTGGCTACAAATGATGGGCTGCTGAGTACAAAATGTAAATTAAAATATTTTACCCTCTACCAAAAAAACGTACAACGCGGCTAAAGAAGTATAAACTTCAAAAAAATTTTCGTATATTTTGCTCCAGCACGACCTAACCGTAGCTCCCCATCCAAAATTTTTTTTTCAGGTAATCTTAATTTCACCGGAGCTACCTATTAAAAAAAATTTTTTTTCGTATATTTTGCTCCGGCACGACCTAACTGTAGCTCCCTAACTGTAGCTCCCTAACCAAAAATTTTTTTTCAGGTAATATTAATTTCACCGGAGCTACCTATTTTGAAAAAATAATTTTTCGTATATTTTACTCCGGCACGACCTAACCGTAGCTCCCCACACAAAAAATTTTTTTCAGGTAATATTAATTTCACCGGAGCTACCTATTTTGAAAAAAAAAAAAACTTCGTATATTTTGCTCCGGCACGACCTAACCGTACCTCCCTGCCCAAAAATTTTTCGTCTGGTAATCTTAATTTCACCAGAGCTACCTAATTAAAAAAAAAAAAAAAATTCGTATATTTTGCTCCGGCACGATCTAACCGTAGCTCTCCACCCAAATTTTTTTTTCAGGCAATATTAATTTCACCGGAGCTACCTATTTTGAAAAAAAAAAAATTTTTTCGTATATTTTGCTCCAGCACGACCTAACCCCACCCAAAAATTTTTTTTCAGTTAATATTCATTTCACCGGAGCTACCTATTTAAAAAAAAATTTCGTATATTTTGCTCCGGCACGACCTAACCGTAGCTCCCCACCCAAAATTTTTTTTTCAGATAATCTTAATTTCACCGGAGCTACCTATTTAAAAAAAAAAAATTTTCGTTTATTTTGCTCCGGCACGACCTAACCGTAGCTCCCCACCCAAAATTTTTCGGCTGGTAATCTTAATTTCACCGGAGCTACTTATTTAAAAAAAAAAAATGTTCGTATATTTTGCTCCGGCACGACTTAACCGTAGCTCCCCACCCAAAAAATTTTTTTCAAATAATATTAATTTCACCGGAGCTACCTATTTAAAAAAAAAAAATTTTCGTATATTTTGCTCCGGCACGACCAAACCCAAAAATTTTTTTTCAGTTATATTAATTTCACCGGAGCTACCTATTTTGAAAAAAAAATGATTCGTATATTTTGCTCCGGCACGACCTAACCGTAGCTCCCCACCCAAAACATTTTTTTCATTTTTGAAAAAAACAAAAATTTCGTATATTTTGCTCCGGCACGACCTAACCGTAGCTTCTCACCCAAACATTTTTTTTCGGTTAATATTAATTTCACCGGAGCTACCTATTTAAAAAAAATTTCGTATATTTTGCTCCGGCACGACCTAACCGTAGCTCCCCACCCAAAAAATTGTTTTCAGTTAATATTAATTTCACCGGAAAAAACAAAATTTTCGTATATTTTGCTCCGGCACGACCTAACCGTAGCTCCCCACCCAAAAATTTTTTTTCAAATAATATTAATTTCACCGGAGCTACCTATTTAAAAAAAAAAAAAATTTTCGTATATTTTTCTCCGGCACGACCTAACCGTAGCTCCCCACCCAAAAAATTTTTTTCAGTTAATATTAATTTCACCGGAGCTACCTATTTTGAAAAAAAAAAAAATTTCGTGTATTTTGCTCCGGCACGACCTAACCGTAGCTCCCCACCCAAAATTTTTCGGCTGGTAATCTTAATTTCACCGGAGCTCCCTATTTAAAAAAAAAAAAAATTTTTCGTATATTTTGCTCCGGCACGACCTAACCGTAGCTCCCCAGCCAAAATTTTTTTTCAGGTAATATTAATTTCACCAGAGCTTCCTATTTTGAAAAAAAAAAAAAAAAATTTCGTATATTTTGCTCCGGCACGACCTAACCGTAGCTCCCCACCCAAAATTTTTTTTTCAGATAATCTTAATTTCACCGGAGCTACCTATTTAAAAAAAAAAAAATTTTCGTTTATTTTGCTCCGGCACGACCTAACCGTAGCTCCCCACCCAAAATTTTTCGGCTGGTAATCTTAATTTCACCGGAGCTCCCTATTTAAAAAAAAAAAAAAAATTTTTCGTATATTTTGCTCCGGCACGACCTAACCGTAGCTCCCCAGCCAAAATTTTTTTTCAGGTAATATTAATTTCACCAGAGCTTCCTATTTTGAAAAAAAAAAAAAAAAATTTCGTATATTTTGCTCCGGCACGACCTAACCGTAGCTCCCCACCCAAAATTTTTTTTTCAGATAATCTTAATTTCACCGGAGCTACCTATTTAAAAAAAAAAAAATTTCGTATATTTTGCTCCGGCACGACCTAACCGTAGCTTTTTTTGCTTGTAATATTGGGCCCTATATATACATATATTTGAAATTAAAAAATCTTGTCATTGGGAATCGAACCAGGCACCTTCAGACTTACAGTCTGATGTAGCCACTAAGCCATACTGTCCATATGACTTTGGGTTTCTTACATATAATAAAAAAATAAGTATTCTTATTCTTATTTTTCTGAGAAAAATGATGACGATTCTGAGAAAAATTCTACATGAAAATGGATTTTTACCCTCTACCAAAATTCATCAAACGCCGCTAAAGAAGTATTAACTTCAAAAATAAAATAAAAATTTTTTTGGGCCGGGTGGACCCTACTCCTTATACTAATACCCAAAATTTTAAGCCAACTAACCTTTATTTCATCGAAAATAATTTTTTTGATAAAAAAAAAATGTTGGTCTTTTTTGGGTAGGAGACCCCCTCCCCCTCCTGCTCCGATCCAAAATTTTCATGCCGGCCACGTTCATTTAACGACAGGTAACGTTTATAATTAAAAAAATAAAATAAAAATTTTTTTGGGCCGGGTGGACCCTACTCCTTATACTAATACCCAAAATTTTAAGCCAACTAACCTTTATTTCATCGAAAATAATTTTTTTGATAAAAAAAAAATTTTGGTCTTTTTTGAGTAGGAGACCCCCTCGCCTCCTTCTCCGATCCAAAATTTTCATGCCGGCCACGTTCATTTAACGACAGGTAACTTTTACAATTAAAAACAAAAAAAAAAATTTTTTTTTGGGCCGGGTGGACCCTAGTCCTTCTACTATTACCCAAAATTTTAAGCCAACTAACCTTTATTTCATCGAAAATAATTTTTTTGATAAAAAAATAAGTCTGAAAGTGCCAGGTTCGAACCCAATTATGATTTGTTTTTTTTTTAATATTTGAAAAATGATGACGGACGATTCTCAGAAAAATGATGACGATTCTCAGAAAAATTCTATATGAAAATGGATTTTTACCCTCTACCAAATTTCTTCCAACGCCGCTAAAGAAGTATAAACTTCAAAAATGAGAAAATGCAAAAAAAAAAAATGATAATTTTCATTATTCTGTATAATGAAGATTAATTAAAGTTCTTGCATTTAAATTACTTTTATTTAAAATTATAATAAAATATTTTCCCATTATTATAATATATAATATGTAGGTATCTACAAGTTTGAATTTTTAATTAAAAATTGATTATCCTTATAACAATGTAATTTAATTTAATTTTATTTTATTATCTATGCATGCATTATATACATATATAATGTATATGTTTATTTTCACACAATAATATAGCAAAATAATTAATAAGAAGATACATACAATGTAGTTATTATTATTTTCATCATAATTCTTAAACTTTTCAATTATGACCTTATCACCCTTCATTTAACTATAAGATAAAAATCTAAAGATCAATTACTACGAATTTTATATTTAACTTACATTTTTTTTGTAATTTAAAACTTTTTATTAACTGCAGTGGAAAATAAAATACTTTTTTTTACATTTCATGGTGTAGGTAGATTTTAAAAGTTGCAACCCATATTATATCTGATTGCATCCGATACTATTTTAAATTTGATTTTGTTTAGAAAATGCTCCAATATCAGTTAAATGTATATATCTACTTATATAATGTACATGTTTATTTTCACACAATAATATAGCAAAATAATTAATAAAACGATACATGCAATGTAGTTATGTAGTTATTATTATTTTCGTCATCATTTTTTAAAATATACCTTAAAATATTCAATTGACCTTATCACCCTTCATTTAACTATAAGATAAAAATCGAAAGATCAATTACTATGAATTTTATATTTAACTTACATTTTTTTTTAATTTAAAGAGCTATTTATTAACTGCACTGAAAAAAAAAATTATTAAATTTCATGATATAGGTGCGTTTTAATAGCTGCGACCTATGCTATTTCTTATTGCATCCGATACTATTTTAAATTTGATTTTGTTTAGAAAATGGTCCAATATCAATTTTATAAATTTGAATGAGCCCTTTTTTTCAAAAATTAATTATCTTAGCTTAGTAAAAACTTTAATTGATATTGATTATCAAGATCAAATTTTATTAATTTTCATGAGTGTTTTATTATAAAAGTTCAAATATTTTTTTTATTATACTACTAATGCAATATTTTTATCAGTGCATTTTATAACGCTAAAAATTCTAATATTAATCTTATAATCATAAAATCTAATTAAAACATTGACCTGAAAAATATAAATAAATTAAACCTTTGCTTCGTTATATTTTTATTGCGCATAATATTTTCCTAACAATTTAAATATATAGTTTGAAATATATCAAAATTATTAGTTATTATCGGGAAAAAATAATTAGAATTAAGTTAATGAAATTCATTGAAAGTGTATAAAATTAAAAAATATATACTTTCACAAGACCACATAATAATTTTTTATCCAATTATAAGGGCCAAAAACGGCTATCGCCAATTGTTTTGAAAATTTTCTTTTTCAGAAGAATTTTTGGTATTTTATATTTTGATCTTGTGCTTTCTGATTAGGGTTTCTGAAAATCTGGTATTTTGATATCCGTCGGATTTGGTTTTTGAATTTTTTTTTAAATATAATGAAAACAGTAAATAATGTTTGAATTGAATGTTTATAAATTTTTATTCAATTTTAAATAAAACGAAATACTTACAAGCGCATTCAGATAATCGTGATCTGATTTTGGTGCACAAATTAGCTGATATTGAAAACACTCGCTCAGAATTCGTAGATGTTGGCTTGATAAAAAAGTTTAACGAATATCTTGTTTTCTTTACGTTTAACGAAATAAAAGTTTAACGAATATCGTGTTTTGTTTACGTTTAACAAATATTCGATTTGAATACTTAAGAAATTTGAAATTTTATAGGCAAAAAAAAAATTTTAAAATTAGTTAACGGATATCATATACTTTTAGCGGATATCGGATTCGAATACATGAGAAGAAAACCGCGGATTTTCGGATTCGGGTTTTCCGGTTCAGAAACCCTATTTCTGATCTTTACACGGTAAAAAAAAAGGTCTTTTTTACTATTCAAGGTGTAGCCGGCGGTACGTGGGAATTTTTTAAAATTATTAAAATTAAAGTTAATTTAAAATAGTGTAAAAAGCAAACGAAAAAAATGCACATTTGACAATATAGTTGTTAATTATTACTTCAATTTGTACAAAATTGTGCAATTATTTATTAAGAGTTACCAAAAATTGATTAGAACAGGAAAATGAAATGTGTAAAATGCGTTTTACGCTTTTTCAGTTTTAAATTAGATAAAAAAATTAGTAAAATATATTAATAATGTTGTAATTATTTCCCTTATTTTGGTAAAATAATTTTTAATCTAAATGAAAATTATTAATTACTAAAAAAAGAAAAAATCGTTATAATTATAAATTAAAAACAACACAAAAATGTGTAAAACGAGTTTACACTTTTTTCGGTGTAGAAAAAAGGGTAAAAAACGCCGAATTTTTTTTACAGTGTAGGAATTTAGATTTTCAGAATGTTTTTATAATTTCGTAGCCAAACTGTGATACTACATCTTGTTTATCTTTTTCCAGAACAATTTAAACATATTTTCGGAATTATTTTTATATTTAGGCGGAAAAATTTATCTTCCAACATTTCATCCACCGAGCTGCATTGATTTGGATAATTTTCTTTTTTCCTGTATATTATTTAACGAGATCATCACGCTAATAGCGTCGAAACAGCGATAAAAAATTTATTATTATTAGCTTTATGTTATTATTATGGACTATTGATAGGACTACAAGATGATTATTAGAATAATTTAGATTGATTTCGAAACTTTCAAGCAGAGTTACTGAAATCAATTTGCAAATAACTATTCTATTTTCTTTGGATACATGAAAATTGTAAAGTCCCAAATAAATCAGAAATAAATCTAAGAACATAAACTTATTTAATTTATAAATTTTTAATTTAATGAAAGCATTTAAATAATAAACTTTAAATTGCTAATTTTCAGCTTCATTTTAATCCTTAGATTCAGAAATTTTTTTTTTTTAATTTTATATATTATAAACACCTGTTTTATGTTTAGTCTAACAAATTTTCATCTACACTTGACTATGTGCACAGAATATGTAACTCGAAATGCTTTCTTGAGTATAAATAAAAATATTCAAGCTATTGTTGGTATTATTTTAATCATTAGAGTTAATTGTGACAAATTTGTATGCATTTATCATTTTATTGTGGGTTGTCAAAATTAAAATAATTCAAATTGACATGAAGAATCATAGAAAAAAATTTTAATAAAAATAACACTTATTCTTTATTTACACCCAAAAAAAAAAACTAATTGTTGAATAACAAATATTATTTGCAAATATTATTTGTATAGTATACACTATTTAGGACAAATTTCTTCGGCTTTTTAATTTCTACAGATTCATGTGGCTAGTACACTAAAACCGAAAATAAAGTTAAGGCAATATTTCCAAAGTTATCAACAATATGTGTGGAACGACTGTTATTTCAGTATACCATGAGTTGAAAACAAAATATTAATCGGTTGAATTGTAACGAGGTTTTTAGCCTTCAGACATTAAATTTTTATTACTAAGATAGTAATGAAACGAAAAAGAAATTATTACGTACCCAAACAATTAATCAATCTTTTTAGTTCAAATAATTTAAAGTAAAATTACATGGTCGATGAGATACTTAATAGATTTCTCATGACATATACCTATATAAAGCTTAAATGATGCCAATAATATATTTTAAGTTTTTTTTTGTTCTTTTTTGACATTTTCATTAATTCAGATAACGTTACGACTCTAACATAATTTTTTATTAGTGTTGTTTTTAAATGTGTAATTGATTTTGCATATAAATAAACTTTAAAGTTTAAAACAATTACAAATTGTTTATAAACTATTACTTATAGTTAATTTCAAAAAAATTACATGATGACGATAATGATAAGTGTTTTGATAATTGATTTATGTTTAAGTGTCATGTTTTACCATAAAAGGAAATTATATTCAAAGATAATAAAAAAATGGTCTTTAAAAATTAGCATAAGTATGTATAATAGTTTTTTTCCAGAGACTATTTTTCTGATATTTCCCAATATGCGCCTGTTTTGGTTGAACAATATTTTTATTTTAAAAAACTTCTAAACTATAATTGTTTTCAACACACTACTGCATACAAATTTTTTTTTTTTTAATCTCCAATTAAAGTCATTAAGCCATTTTCAATTACAAACACACTTTCAATATCCATCGAAAAAGAAAGTTTAAGCAAACAATAAAGAAAATCATATGAAACTTTAATTAGTTAAAACAATTTACAAGACGAATTGAGTTTTATTGCGCATTATGTGAAACTTTCGCATATCCTTATATATAAATAGACCAATTTCCGTGTTTGAACCAATAGTCCCTGCTGTTCTATGGTGACCTAATAACTATTAGCTCAGTTTTTATCACCCAAAAATTTAAAAGAACGGCATTGGAAGCATTGGAAAGTGTTTTTAAATAATGTAACTTAAAAAATTGAGCTGTATTTAAATTAACTTTGGACTATCAAACTTTATGTATTTGATACGGTAAACCCTATTCACTTATTTCCATTCTTAATTTGATAATGATTATGTGTACAATAGAATTATTTTTTTAAATATATTAATTATTTTATTATTGGCAAGCACCAATAAATACAGTAGATTAGAGTAGTAATACTAATATGTTTTATGATTTTCCTTTATTTATTTAATTATAATTTGTTTAAAATAATTAATTATTTTGTGAGTATTTAGATTTATTTTATAGTTGCATTCCTTGAATAAAAATTACGGTTTCATCACCAATCGAAAGACTATTTCTAATAGTTCTCGAATTTTGCTAGATTTGGAAATAAGAGATGAACTTCGGTAAATGTTAATGTGGACTGTAATTTATTTGGGTAAAATATATTGTTTTTGGATTCAAACTCTCTCTAATATGCGGCATCCTCTTGAAAATTTTATGAAATATGATTTGAGTGTATATTCTCTATCTTTGTAATGGGAAAATTGGGCTTCTTGAATGTGTTTTGAAGACAGTTTCTGAGATACAGCGTAAATCTTGTTGGTTGATATATTTTAGGAGATGTAAATAGCATAAGATATGTTGTATATTTTTTTTATGAATTTTCATTAAAATTCCTATAACATTCTTTTAGGAGAAGATTTGACTTTATTCGAGTCGATCATTTTTGTAATAAATTAAATTTAAATATAAAATATTTTTTTTAAATCCGCAACGATTTCCAGCCACTATTGAAGAAGTGCCAGTTGACTATAAATAAACGCTGTTTATTACAATCAAACATCAGTTTTATATTAATTATCATTAAGTCTGAACATAAGTAAAAATTGCAATTCTTAAATTTAATTTGATTTAATTATTTCAATTAAAATGAAGTTTGCATTATTATTATCCTTTTTTGTTCTAATTTGCACCGTCGTCGTTGCTCATAAAAATCATGGCAACGGTGGAGGTGGTAATGGAGGCTGGGGCCAACAAAATGGACAAGGACAACATAACGGTGGACGTGGAGAAAATGGGTATGGTAGTGCTCAAGGTGGATGGAGTGGTGTACAGAATGGAGGTGGACATATAAAAGGAGGACACCGTCAACAAGGAGGTAACGGAGGAGGGTGGAGTGGTTCAAAAAGTGGTGGAAATAATGGTCATGGTGGCTCCGGCTGGAATAATGGAGGTACTGGTGGAGGTTCAGGTTGGGGTGGATCACAAAATGGGGGTGGTGGAGGCAAACCTCATGGTGGCAATAAAGGATGTGGAAGCGGCTGGTCCGGTTGATTCTGTTTATAATGAAATAAATTAATATGCCTAAAATTAACTTAATAACATTGTGTTCAAATTTTTTTAAATATATAATAAATTTTTATAAATCAAAAATATATTAATTTTTTTCATATTTTGTGTGTAAAAATTGTGATGACATGATGCTATTCAAATCTTATACATTAATTTGGTTGAAGAAAAAACCAATGAAGATTGAACATTTTCACTTGGAGAATGAAACATTTCGAACTTACACTGAATTGTAGAAACTTCAATATTTATACTTCACTTTCAAATATGTTTTGACATTATGAACGGAGCGTAATTATTTCATTTAATTTGCAAAAACATTTCGCAAAAAAAATTAATAATAAAAAATGTAATATTTAAAACGATAAACTTGTTTAGAAAATAATGTAAAACAGTTAAGCATTTTATTAATTTTTGAACTCTTAGTTCCGTCTTCCGTTAAAGAAAGCCAATATAAATGGTATTCTTAATAGAAACACTATTATAATTCTCAAACAAAAAAACGCGTTAAAATATTTGTATAAATTTTTAGCCGGTTTTTCATTGCTTTTTCTTGACTTAGAGTAGCAAATTTTATTGTTTTTAAATACTTTAATCATAAAGCATAATTTTTAAAACTTGTTTTTTTTTTAATTTAAATTAAAAAAATTATTCAACTTTTACTTCTAAAAACATAAACGATTTTGTTGTTTTTTTGGATGCCGGGTTAGAGTGGTTCATAATTTGGTATTATTTTAGGTTTCATTTTTGTTTACATGGAGCAGCTGATAAATAAACTAATAATAATGAGTGAATTATTTATGTTCCGTTTTAATTTTTTATTTTTTATGATTTGATTGATGATCTCAGAATACAGATATCTATTTTGAGGTAAATTATTATAAATTAATTCATAAACCTATAATTATTGGGATTCTCACTTTAAAAAATCAATATTTTTTATTTTTTTAAAATCATATAATTGTAAATGTTATTATTTCAACCAATTTGTAGGGACAATTATTGTAATATCTTCTTTTTATGAAATAATCATCAAATTAATGTTTGAAATATAAAAAATAAATCAATTAAAATCTAATTTGCAATCAAATAAATTAAATTCAAATACCAAAAATTAATCATTTTTATTTTAACTAAAAATAACTTGAAGAATCTACACCTTTTTTGATATGTTTTTAACCGTTGCCAGATGTCAAATTTATAAGATTACTACGTTATACATGTACTTAACCTTAGTTGAGTGCCGAATATACAAGGTTGTTACATTTCCCATTCATTTTGTTGTGATTTATTTACAAATCAAATATTTATAGTTATTTGATTTTTTTAAATTATTTTTTACACATTATTCTTCACATACTGAAACGGCAATGCATTAAAAAATAATAAGTAAATAATTATTATTGTAGGTATTGTTTTTTCTCAGTAAATATTATCTTTATTATTATTTTGTTTTAGGGATTTTGTGCTATCTATAGTAGAGTTGCGTATAAACTGAAAAAAGCGCCAAAATTGCACTCACTTTTACTATCTATTTTAAACACTAAAATCATATTTTGCGCAGAACTGCATATTTTTTTAAATCATTGTTAGCAATAATAATAAAATGTTAACGAATTGAAAACTTAGGGTTTGCAAGCTAAAAAACTTTTGCTTTCATTCGAATAAAAAATATCTATGTGATGATAAAATGTATACATTATATTTAGACGGAAGAAAATAAAATTTATTAGCTTATTTTACATTTATGAATTTATGGTTGAGATGAAATTAGAAATGAAAATTTTTGGTTGTTGATTATTTATTAATAAATACTTAATATTATTAGAAGAAGAAAAAATAAGAAAATATTAATATAAGAAGCATATATGTAATAAATAACTTTTTATAGATGTTGACATTGATTCTTCTTCTTGAATTTTTTTTATTCATGTTTGTTGTTAAGTATGTATTATTTTAAAATAATATGCCGAAATAAAATATTCACATATAAAACAAAAAAAAAACAAAAAATAAATAATTTGAATTGATTAATAATTTTAGCTGATAACTATTTTTATTTTTAGCTATAAATACAAGTTAATTTAGGTGTCAGCATCTAGTGTCCATTTGCCTTTAAAAGATATTCTATCATGAAACCGATTATAATTACGATATTATTGACGATAGCTGTCTCCAGTGTTTATGCTAAAACGGAAAATTTAGCGCGGTATAAAAGATCTTTTGGTGGATTGGGTGGCGGATTGGGAGGATTAGGTGGTGGATTGGGAGGATTAGGCGGTGGAGGTGGCGGTCATGGAGGAGGCGGTCATGGAGGAGGCGGCGCAGGTGGATTTTTTGGAATTATACAACAATTGAAAAGTAACCTGCTAGGTGGATTAGGCGGTGGCTTGGGAGGTATTGGTGGAGGTGGACATGGTGGTGGCGGCCATGGCAATGGTGGGTTCGGTGGAGGACATGGAGGCGGTGGCTTCGGTGGAGGACATGGAGGCGGTGGCTTCGGTGGAGGACATGGAGGCGGTGGAGGTGGATATGGACACGGAGGAGGGGGAGGCGGATATGGACACGCTGATGCTGGATATGGTGGTGGAGCTGGACATTACGGAGGAGGAGATGAAAATGTTCAAGTTATCAGAGTTATCCATGTTCAGGGTGGTGGAGGTGGTTATGGTCATGGTGGCGGAGGATATGGTGGTGGAGGATATAGTTCTGCAAATGCAGTTGCAGGTAGCCATGGGGGTGGAGGATACCAATACGGACAAGGAAGTAGTGGATGGTAAAATGCTCATCAGTTTATTTTAGAATATAATGAAGTATTAGAAAATTATTTATTATTTTTTGCATATTTTTCGATCCAATCAAATGTATGTGCTATTTGAAAGAAGGTTATTTGAGAAAAATATGTAAAAAAAAATAGAAAAAGAGACATTCAAATAGGATATTTAGTTAATTTAATTAATTGCATCGTACAAATTGCATATAAATGTTTTATAATTTTATTACAAAAAAAAAAAACAAAAGACTTAAGCAACGAACTTTTTATCTATTTTACTTTTTTAAAGTACAATAATTGATAATTTTTATTCTAAAAAGGAAACACAATTAATTTATTAATTTATGTTGAAGTAATTTAATGTTTTATTTATGCTGTAAATAGTTAACAAAAAAAAATAATTTTTATTAAATTGTTTTGATTTCAAATTATTCTAATTTGGTTTTCGATAGACATTTCTTTTTTTTTTTTGTTATTATTGTTATGTTAACATTAAGAAATATATACAAAATGAATTTAATAATGTTAAGATTTAAATAAAAATAAAAACAAATTGATACAAATTGATTGTTTGTTTTTTTTTCTGTACGATTATTTAGATAATTAATTTAACGAAAGAAATATTTCCAATTGATTCGATAATCTTTCTTGTTCAATTTTAATTTTATTCTAAAAAGTAGAATAACAGCGAATTTATTATATTTAATAATTTATTCTAACTGCAAATAATCATAAAACTATCTGAGATTTTAAGGTAGAAAACTATCTCAACCTATTTTCTGAGAGATAGAAAAAAGCTG
This sequence comes from Hybos culiciformis, assembly GCA_964007475.1. NCBI lineage: Eukaryota > Metazoa > Arthropoda > Insecta > Diptera > Hybotidae > Hybos > Hybos culiciformis. Next base: position 18,365,428 of record OZ023275.1, on the reverse strand, counting down.
AAAGACTATTTTAAATTATATACCCACCCTAATTTATTTATATATTTATTTCTAATTAGTGAGTAATTCTAAAAAGAATTATTTAATACTTATTTAAATATGGACACAAAGCTTCTAAATATAATATTAAATAAAATAGTTTTTTATCAGCACCTCATAATAATACTTTAATCGGTGAGAGCTCTATTGTTATCACAAAATATTTATTTTTTATTTTTAAGTATGTTCATTTCATTTGAAAACGAGTCATATCTAGCTACCTAAAGCAGTGTTATTAACATAAAAATACTACGCTTTCGTAAACAAGAATAACAGTTTTTCTATCTCCTCTTTAGAACTCAACCATTCACTCTTTAGAACTCAACCATCACTTATAGTTTTCACTTGTAAAAAAACATAATATATTTCGCTTATGTCAAATCTTAAAAAAAATTGATATAAAACAAAAGACTTAAGCAACGAACTTTTTATCTATAAAAATAAGGATGCATTTTTATGTCAATCAGCAATAAAATTAAATAAACAATAATATAGTGTCATCGTAATTAAAATTTTCTTGAAGAATAATATTTAAAAATAAACAAATATAACACCATAAGAGACATATTCAATCATATTACAGTAGGTATTAAAAAACAATAAGAAAAAAAAAAATTCAAAAATTAACATAAATCTTCGAAATGGTAACAAAATAATATTATATAGAATTTAAAATACTAATTTTACAATTTTGGTGATAAAATTATATGCGACACCAATGAACTTTCTTAATCAAAAAAAATAAATCAAATCTAACTTACACCCATTTATGATTTATGAATTTATGAATGGAAGGGGTCTGCAATCCGGAAAAGAATTTTCATTGACATTACAACAATGTGAAAATAAACCGAGGTTAAACATTATAGTAAACTATTGTAAAAAAAAATTTTAATAATAAAAATATAAAAATAATTAAAAAATTTTCATTTTATTATAAAAATCGGACATAAACATAAACAGTTGTTTTCTTTAAATAATATTCAACCAAAATGTATTAATAATAATAATAAAATTTAGCGGCATATTTGATTTTATAACAATATTTTGATGACAAGCAGCCTACATTTTATGAATGAAATGAAAAGACTTTATTTTATCAATGAAATTATAAACAAAATTCAAAAGGTAATAAAATTAAAAAATATGGAAATTTGTTAAATTTTTTTTTATTCAATTTAAACGTTCATGTTTCCCCAGGTGTATCAAATGAAATTGAAAGTGTGATGTTAAATAGGTTATTTTTAAGTTCGTTGCTTAAGTTTTTTGTTTTTTATCAATTTTTTTTAAGATTTGACACAAGCGATTTATATTATCTGCATTTTAATAAATATTAAATTATTCATTTTAGAATTATGAATTTTACGAACTTATAAAATAAATTTTTATTTAGAAATAGAGAGCTTAGAAGAAAAAGATTTGTAAAAAAGAATTATTCACATTTTTTTTAAAATTTTTAGAAATAACAATTATTTAATAATACAGATTTTAAAGATAAAAAACTCTCCAATATTTTTCAAATCCGTCTAAATCATATTAAGAATTAAATCAGACACACTATGGCCCAATTATAAATTTTTATTTGGGCATACATCAATCATTTAATAATTCAAATAAAAAACCCGCTAATTAATATGTACTTGGCTAATGTACGTGTTTGGCGCACTTCTTGTACAATTCGTCATTGAAATTATAAATTCGTGTATAAAAAAAAAAAAAAAATCAATTTCAAGATAACATCATTTTCTATAAAGATATAAAAATAACTTTCAATACTATAAGCAGATTGAATTTAAATCTAAAATAAATCGTGTAAAAGACCATTAGAGTATGAAATATATGTATTTTCGTACAAGTTTTGAATAATTATTAAATATAATGTAAATTCTGTATACAATAACAAATTTACACGAAATATAATTTTGTTCGTCATTATTTCGGAATTTAATTAAAAAAAATTTCGTATTGCATAATTGAAAGTTTCCATAACTCAAATATAAAAAAAATATTTACTCCCTCAAAATTTTTATTAATATCTTTTCAGCTTGGATGTATAATTCATTTTTTATCTTCTTTTTCACTGCCTGTATATATGCAATGAAAGCATTTACTATTATAATAATTATTAACGTAACATTGACCGAATTATATACATATGTAAGCTATTTTTCTTTCGTGTTATTCTTTTTGAATATTTAATAAACAGAATTAAATTTAATGAGTATAAATATTACGGGAGGCGCAGTCCTCTAGTGTGAAAATACTCTCATCAATGCATATATTTTACCAACTCTGTGTATTATCTTTGTCATAGAATTATCACGGTCAAACATCATTCAACATTCAATTAGAAACCTTATTTTAATCCACGATTTCTTTTAATTTTTTTGGTTACTTTTTAAATTTAACTTGAACTTGTACATTAAATGTTTCTCATATAAAATGATTATTTTTAACATAAGGAAGTGGTATCATTTTTGTGTTTTTGTTAAATTTATTTAATTTGATTTCAATGGTTATTCGCTTAAGATATTAAAAATAAAAAAGATATAATAATTTGAGAAGTTTACTACCTAACTATTATATATATTTTTGTTATTTATTTTAGTAATCAATCAGACACATACTTTTTCACACAAAATTCTTAATATGTGCGGTTTGAAAATTTTTTAATTTTTTTTTTTTTTGCGATTAAATACAAAATTAATTTAGAAAATTAGTGAGATCAAACCAATTGTAATGCGATTCAATTTATATTGTTTGTTTTTTTTTTTGTTTCAAGGAATTAACTTTAAAAATAAAAGAAAATTAAAAAAAATTGTTAATTGTATCCCATTTACAAGTTTCAAAAGGAATAAAATATGTATAATAAAGCACTATTTCTCAGAACAAAGGTTTAGTTTATGAGGTTTTCAAAATAATTTCGATTCTTTTAACACTTTTTTTTTAATAATAATTTTTCTTCAATATTTCATCCGTAAATCTAGATATTTAAATTAAAAATTAATATTTTTTATAGATATTATTAAACAGAGTAATAAAAGTCAATCAATCAAAATAAAAATATCAAATCATAATAATAATAAAACATTTGTAAAATATTCCGAGGGAAAACCAGTTTGTTGCATTTTTTAAACAAAAAAAAAACAACAAATCATATTTAGTGTTTATGAAAGGTTAAAAATGCATCTTAAGAACAATTTACTTAGTTAACATCATTAAAATATTTTTAACCTTGATTTAAATAATAAATTCATTAATATTATAGTTTTATTTTATTTTTTTAAATATGTATACTATATTATTTGTAAATAAAATATATGGCATTAAAAATCATTTTGAACAGTAGTATTATTTCCCACATAATTGTTAATAATTTTAAGTGGAAACCATAAAGATGTACCTTCACCAGCATTGGAGTGTTGTCAAAAACAAAAACTAATAATTTTTTTTTTATTATTATATTAAAAATAATTTTCAGTTTACTTCACCATCTATTTAAAAATCATGTCTGTATAATCGATCGTAAATATTCAAAGATATTAATAAAAAAAACAGAAGTTAATTATAAATCAAAAACTAATAATGTTTTCGAACTATTAAATATTATATGGTATCCATAAAGGAAGAAACAGCATTACTTCAACACTATATTACATTCAACATTATACATATAAGATTATATTATCGAATAAAAAGTTATAATAAGATAAAATCTTCAAAACGATATTATGTATGTCCAACCCAGTTTATTTTTTATTTTTTCTAAGCACCTATGAAAATTTTATCTTTCCGGATATGCAATTTTTTTTTTATTATTTAAATAATAAACTGGAAATTTTAAAAAGTTTTTTGAATTTTATTACTCATGCAAAGCTTAAGTTTCGTGTATATCAATATAATAATTTGGCAAATATAAATTCAGTAGATTTATTAAAAATAATAATTCTCATCATCGACAATCAAAACATGTGTCTCTCATAAAAATATAATGTAGCAAATTTTCCAAAACTAGAAAAAATTTTAAATTAATTACGGATTCTTGAGTTTAGTTGTTTAATATTTCGTGATTATAGATTTTATTTATTTGTCATTCGCAAACTTATTTATTTGTCATTCGCAAACCTACTGAAGAAACTAAAAATTTATGACTAGTATGTACATTGTTAGTAAATCCATTATTTTGATTTAAATATAATTAAATTCAGTGATTGATAGTCAACCAATTCGCAGTATTTAAAAAAAAAACGAATCCTTTTGATTATTTTTTCCTTTAATCAACTAGTAATCTAATTTTGATAAAGAGTCCACCATAATTAAGTTTTTTGTTTAATTAGTTATAGTTATCTTAAAATTTCAAGATTTAGTTTTCGCATATATTATATATATTTAAATTATCGCTTAAAATGATGAATTAAAATATATAATATAAAGTGATTTTGTTTGAGCCAAAAATTCGCCAATGTTTATGTTCATTGAAAAGTAAATTAATATAATAACAGAGAACGAATCATATAGTCAATAATTTAAATACCATTGGGCTGCATTGCATATAATGAAAATTAAAAAAACAAAAGTTTACTGCAACAAAATAAAATAATTTCATTGAAATTGTATAATTTTCTGAAACAAAACTAAATACTTAATATCTGTTCAATCTATTACATTTAAAACAAAAAACGAATATTACCTGCATTGAACAAAATTATGACATCAGAGTCTGTTGGGAAAACCCAAACAAATTAATTTCCTGTTCAGGGAAAATAAAGAAAAAAAAACTATTTTGTTAATATAATACTCGTATACGTCACATAGAAAATAATTTTTATAAACAATTAATTAAGAAACAAATTTAAATATATGTACTAAAAATTTATTATTTAAATAAATTTATCTCTTTAAATTCCTTGAATCATGTTAATTTGAAATTGAGTTCTGGTTTTTCTGTGATAATTTTAACTTTTTTTTTCTTTTTGCAATGAGTCTAGTATTTTGAAAAGGGGTCTTAATATTTGGGTTGAAACGAAATTAGTTTTATATATCCAAAATGTTCGTTATAACGTCCCCTTTCTAACTACACATTCACAGATTTCTTTCGTAATTTGGAAAATCTGTTTTTTTCCTAGATCTATTGAAATATGAAACATTTTCCCATTCTACTCAAATAAAAATAATTTACTCACTCAAACCCTTTTTGAAAATACCAAAGATAACCGATACAACATATACATTCAACTATTAATTTTTATTACCACCGTTTGCACTGAAGTCATAGTTTTATTTAATTCAAAGTCAATGCAAATTCCTAATTAATTACATTCACTCTAAAATTTAGCTGAAGTCATTGATATTGAAAATTTTTAAATAATTAGGTGAATAGAATATTAATATTATAAAAGGCTTATAACATATTATAGTTTATAACTGGGTGTTCCGAAACACGATTATGTTACAGTTGAATAAACTAATTAAAGGAATCTGCATGATACCAGAAATATTCTTTGTGAACATAAATATTTTTCCATCTAATCAATTATTAACAGTGTAAAAAATCATAATATCGAAATAGAATCTCTGAGAATCCCCATAAACCAAATGAATTGTTTTTGAATTCATGATTATTTTTAATAATAGAAAAATTGTCAATAATAATTATTCTTTAATTGATGTCAATATAAAATAATTCTAAATAACAATTTCATAATTTTTAATATTTTGCTCTTACTTATCGTAAAATTAATACTCTAACTATGATTCATAAATCTTATAAGTAGAGTACGAGTACCCACAAAAAACTTTTATTGTGAGAATTCTTCAAATAAATAAAATTAAATCCTAATAAGCCCAAATAATTATATGTCACTTTCAAAAGGATATATAAAGTCAATTGACTGAAAATTTTTTTTAAAATATTTATTTTTTGATCTTTTTCTAATTCAATTCATTATAACGCCAATGGATGACACTTGACTTTATGCTACTTGGAGTTAAGCTACCTTTAAACCTTTCATTGTACACTCACTTTTTGGAAAAACTTTTTTTTTAAATAATTTTTATTAGCAAATTTGCTTCATCTTTTTATTATTGTCAAAGCTCGACTGTGAGACTATTGTGTAATCATTTATTTGTTGATTGTGTAATTTAATTTTATATTATTATTTTCTATATTGATTGAAATAGAAATTTTGTTTTGAAAAAAATCAATATTTAATTAGTGGCGTTTGCCTTCAGTTGACAATGCTGTTCAGGCTATATACAATTGATAGTGAGAGTGAATTTAATTTGAAATTTCTCTATTATGTCAATTACCAATATTTCACGGCGACAGGGCTTTATATAAAAACCTTGGTCTTTGATTACAATTACTAGTATTTGAAACTTGACTATCAATTGAAGATGAAGGCAAGTACTAATATTTTTTTCTGAAATTAAATTATTAGTCTTTCGTGTTTAAATTAAAAAAGTTTTTAATATTTGGAATAAGAAATACGATAAAGAATAATTTAACTAGCGATTTTAGTGTTATGAAAAATTACATTATCGTCGAAAGAAATGTATTAAAAAAAGAAATTTTTCTTTTGGTCCGAAAATAGTAAAGTACAAAATTGATTAAGATTAAGTAACAATAAAAACTGGATTGTAAAATACTAGTGTGACTGGAAAAAAGACTTTGACACACTGAAAAAAATTAATACGTAAATGTCAATTTTTGAAATATGAGTTATTTTTGAATAAAAAGTTTGTGGTTCAACATAGGGATTTTTTAAAAAAAATTTCGAGTATTGTTTTGACATTTGAGTATATAATTGTAAAAAAAGAAGAAATTTGTGATTTTTCAAAAACCGGTCTGAAACTTCAATGATAATATTATTTAAGCTTTTATCAGCAAATCTACTATGTCTTGATTACATGAAATCCAATGCAAGTAATTCTCCGATAACCAAAATAAAGGACTTAAATTGTGAATTATTTTAGAAAAAGTTTCATTGATGATTTTATTGATTTTGAAATAGTTTTCTGTGTAATTGGATTTGATTGATTCACATTAATTTCAATTTAATAATCATTTCTTGGTTTTGTTTTGATCTTATTATCCAATAATTACTAAAATAGCAATTACTTGTTTAAATTTCCGAATAAAATTATTAATAATTTTTGTTTTATGAAAAAAACAATAAGAATTTGAAAAAAAAATTATTTAAGTACAATTTTATGAATTCAAAACATAAAACGAATTATTGGTTCCCTGATATGAATGAATTATAACCAATTAAAATACATAATTTAATGGAAATGAATAATATTTCAATATTAAAAAAATCCAAAATGAAAAAGAAAAATAATTTTACATAAACTACATTCTGAAAACATAATGTGAAATAATGATATTCATATTTCCTTCGTAGATGCACATAAGAAATCTCTTGTTGTACAAGTGAGGAATAAAATTTCGAGGTTCCTTTTTTCTCACATGCCCTTATACGAAGCCTTTGTGTTAAAATTAAAAACTAATTATTTTTCTTAAATTTTTTAGATTTTAATATATTTGTTCGTTGTGTATTTGTCCTTAACCAATGCCACATTCCACAAATTAAAGCATAAAAAATGTGGTCATGGTGGTGGATGTGGCAGTAGTCATGGAGGAGGTGATGCCTCATTCGGTTTAACGGGTGGAATATCTTTAGGACTTTGGAAAGGCGGAAGTTTTCTTGGAGGAGGAGGAAGAGGAGGATCAGGTGGACACGGTGGGCACGGCGGCGGTGGATCTGGTGGTTATGGTGGAGGTGGTGGTTATGGTGGAGGTGGTGGATATGGTGGAGGTGGTGGATATGGTGGTAGTGGACACGGTGGACATGGAGGAGGTGGTGGTGGCCATAGTGGTTGGTCCAATGGACAAGGCGGTAATTCTGTAAAAGTAGTTAAAGTTGTTGGGTACGGCGGTCAAGGTGGATGGTCTGGTGGAAGTGGTGGTCACGGGGGACAAGGCGGATGGTCAGGAGGAGGTGGAGGCCAAGGAGGATGGTCAGGAGGTGGTGGAGGCGGCGGCGGAGGTGGTGGTGGAGGTGGGGGTCAAGGAGGCCAAGGAGGTATTGGCGGATGGTCTGGCGGAAACTCTGGTCATGGAAACCAAGGTGGATGGTCTGGTGGCAACTCTGGTCATGGTGGTCTAGGAGGAAAACAATTTACTTCAAGCAATTCGTTTGCATCCAGCTCAGCTAGTAGTCATGCAGGTTCGTTCACTACTGGTGGTGGTGGTGGTGGTGGAGGAAATTGGCCAACAGGACATGGTCAACAATCTGGAGGTTCAGGAGGTTGCTGTGGTCAGAATTCTGGCAGCGATTACAGCCAAAATCCTTTCCTTCAAGGACACACTGGTGGATCTGCAGCCCATGCCACTGCATCTGCATCTAGTCACGCTTCCGCTGGTTATTATTAAAAGAAATAATTTTTAAATAATTTTATGTAAATAAATACTTATTTCAAGACTTTTAAAATTATGTCAAATTTTTATATATTTTTTTTAAATTGTTCCGACAAGGATATATTTGAGTTGTAATTTTAATATTAATAGAAATTTGTAATAAAACATATATTTTTTTTAATTAATCATCTTCAATATCTTTCGTTAAAAAAAAAAAAATTGTTTTTTGACCTTTAAAAATGTTCTCTTCATATACCAAAATATAAACAAGTTCAAAAAACTTACCAAAAAAAACTAAAATCACACTGCAAATGCACAATTTGTAATCTTTTTCATTCATAAGTTTTAAGCCAGCATTGAAATAAAAATACTTTTATTGAGTATTAATTTAATTTTAAGACAAAATTAAATCACTCATCTCATACAAAACAAGCATTAAAAGTTCTCGTTTATTGTGATATTAATAAGCTTTTTACAGCTTTAGTAAAATATGAAACTGATCAAAATTGTATTTCAAATCTAAGTTTAATAATAACTTGGTGGTAACTTAATGCAGTGTAATTTTTAGATACTAAAAGAAAGCTTTGAAGTTATCTGCATATTTTTGAAAAACTTGAATTTCAATGAAACGTTAAAATAAATTTAAATTTATTGAATAAACTATCATAATGTATAGTATAGTATGTAGTATATAAAATGTACGATAACATTGAATACATTTTGTGATATTATAAAAACATAATTAGATTTTTAAGTTCGATGTAAGTTTTTAGTCTCAAAATAACTGTTAGAAGGTTTATTAAGCTTTTGTAAATTAATTTTTCGTTCTTAATGTCCGTCCAAAACTTTAGAAACACATTGTTATGAATGTTATAAGCTATTACAATAGAGAAGCTGACCATAAGAGTTTTATTTTACTTTATTCTAGCACTCAGGCATAATAATTTAAATTTGATGATCATTGATTTTTAAAAGTTATATATTTCGTTGCTTGAACGAAATCATCTGCAATATTTCGAAACAACTAAGTACCTTAAAACTAATTTTAATACTCTTTCCTTCGCTACGTGAAATCCATAATTTTATAAATTATCCACGTAAAAACAATTACCTTTTTTATTTTTAATTTTCAATTAAAAATTTTGGATTGCAAATTATCAAAAATTAAAAAAAAAATAAATAAAAAAAAAACCTAAACTGAACCACATCTTAATTAGTTACACAATTTTATTTGTAATTAAATTTCATCAAAACAATAAAAATGTACGTAATGCATAGTACAATTTTAATTTTCGGTTTTTCTTTGAAACCAAAAAAAACTAAATTTATGACTCATGTGTAAAAATTAGTTCAGGGTGAGTACAATTTAATACTTTAGATACATTTTAATTTAATAATTTAATGTTTTAAAAAGCTTAAATTTTTTTTTATGGGTTCGTTTGCTATTATTACTATTATGATTATCTATTATTTTAAATTCAAATCATAATCTAATCATTTCCATTAAATTTAAAGATTGCCAACAACATTTGTAATATACATATAATAAAAAAAATATATTAAATTCATAAATTATTACTTTTATGCGATGGGAATAAAAAAAATTAATTTCACATAGTTAATCAAATTATTAGTTCTGGGTCGTAATACAAAAAAAAAGGCAACATAATATTATAGTACCACCTTTAAAATAATAATCATTGAAGTATAAATTTAAATTATGATTGATTTCACAACATTAAATCTATATTTTGAAAGTTATATACTTCTTAAAATGATTCTATTAATTTTATATTTTATTGGGTTTATAAATTAACAAGTCAATTTAACTCTCGACATACTATCCTTTTTTTTGTATTTTATTTTAATAAAACAAGCTTCTTATTTTCGAAAAAAAAAATTAAGTAATAATCAAGAACAGGTGATAAAGTTGATAAAATTTGCTGTCAACATTCATAATTAACTTTTACTTTGGCCATTTTGTATTAAACTATTTTACAGTAGTTGATATGCATGTTTGTTGTCTACTTAAAGTCTTGTGATGCATTTAATTTATAATAAAAAAAAAATAATTTATTGCATCACTTATGTATCTTTTTTTGTCAGTTCCTGAAAGAAAACCAAAATATATATTTTCAGTTTGAAAACACTTCAAAAAATAACTAATTTGGGTCAAGTTTTTCTGAAATCAATACTTTCAGTCAAGAAGAATTTATTTCAAATCGAAATAGGTATATCTGAAGAATCAGATACTTTTAAATATTGTTGTTTTTTTTTTTATTGTTTTCAAGAAAAAAAATTAAACCAGTTATTTATAATGTTGAATTAATCAATAATAATGTGAAGAAACGTTATTAAATGTGATTAAGATTATCAAGTGATTATATATATTCTCTTAACCCTTTGACTTATAAGTTATAGCAAAGAATAGGAACCAACGTTTTTAATTTCTTTTACAATTACTTTAACTAACATGCATTTTGAATGTCATTTAAAACAGGGTCTATATTCCATCATAAACCGCATATAAGATAGTGATTCGAACCACAATCTTACATAGTTGAAATGTGTTTCGAGCCATATTTTGACGTGGTTTTTTATTAAACAATTTGGTGCGCAAATTTCTATTTTTAAATTTCAGTGATATGTTAAGAGGTTAATTTTTTTTAAAGGTCTCTTTGACAATTTCTCTGATGAATTTTTTTTATAAATTATAAATTTGTTATTTTGCAATATTTATTGCAATACAAGTATTTTAAATTCATTTATACGCATGAAAATATATTAAAGGTTTCGCTTTTATTTTAGATTAAACATGATACCCCTTTTTATTTGTTACCTTCAATGCATATCTTCCTCTTTTTTTTACCGAAAAAAAAAAATAAAATAAAATGAATTAAAAACAAATATATATAATGTTATGTAACCTTTTAGTTTTTGGTAATAATATTAATAAAAAAAAAGTCTAAAGATTATGGGAAGATTTTATAAAATTATATTTCAAGTGCACTTTTTGTTTTTTTGCATCGTAATATGTATATAAAAGTCAGACATTTTCACTTATACATTAAAAACCAAAACAAATAAAAAGTAAAAAAAAGCTTTTTTGATTAATTTCTTATTATTTTTTGCACCTACAGCGATTTATGCTAAAAAAAAAAAAACCAAGCAATAAAATTTAATTTATTTTATTTCTTGCATAAATTTGACACACTGAATCGAATATTTGGCCACATTTATTTAAATTTATATAGTTAATTAAGAAGAAATTTCAAAGCGAAGCCCTTTGAATATGAGTGATTTTTGACTACAAGAAGGATTATAATTAACTTAATGCATCTGCCAAACGTAAATTCGTATATGCATGCACTCAAAAATTATAATTTTGTTATAATGTTGGCAAAGTAATATTAAATGATTTCGATTCAATTTGTACATCATATTCTGGACCACGAAAGGAAGAAAACATACTTTAATAAGTGAAATTAAAAGATATTAACAGGATTGACTATTAACAGAAAATAGTACCTTCAAAAATACTTTTATATATATTGTTGATTGCAAAATTTATTAAAAATAAATTATATATGTTGCGTATATATTTTTTAGAAGTCAAGTCCAAGAAAATCGATGATTTAATTGTACATTATATATTAAATTAATATATATACCTACTTCTTAAAAATGATTCATTTAACTAGTTTGCATACATTATTATTAATAAATGCAGGTTTCTTGATTAAAAACTGTATAATATATAATATATACTTATCGCTTCGTTAATAAAATTATTAACAGAACAAAATCGCAATTTGACACAATTCAATTCGATAATGCATGATTTATCAAAAAATAATATTATTATATAATGATGTTTTCTGTTGTTGACATGCGACAGAGGGTAAATTGATTATAGGAATCGACCAGCGTTATATAGCTTTGTGTCCATCCAAAATAATTTAGCAAATTATTGCGATTTATTGATTTTTTTGTTTTATCATAAATTATTTTTATCTTTAATAATTACTTTATTTGCGGTCACACAGTTCGCAATAATGCAAGTTTTTCTTGTGAATTAAATTTTTTTTTCTTTAAATAAATAATTATTAAAAAAAAAAACAAATTTCGATTAAGGTTTATAATTTTAAATTAAGATTTTTAAATATAAGATTAATGGAAAACTAAAATAGTAATTAAAAAATTGATTTCAGAATAAAACTAAAAATAGTTTCCAATTTATTATAGTACTTGTTTTTTTTTTTCTTTTTTATTAGGTTCATAAAAGCATAATCTTTGGCCTTTTAGTAGCAATTGTATATAGAATGAGCTAATAATTTTAATTTCATTCATAATTTTTTTTGGAAACAAAATATGTAGTGTTATAAAATAAACTTCTTGATCTTATTATGGAACTCACCGAATATCAATATGGTTACTTTGCAAGACATTATTTATGTAAGAATCATAAAACCTTACAATTGTTGATAAATAAGTATATTTCTTAAAGTTGTAACGACATTTCCATAGCATGTAAGATATCACAAACAATATGTAAAGGAGCGTCCACACATGCGTGAACGAACATGAAATTTCGTTATTCGCTTAGACATGACGCATGTGTGGACACAATATTCGTTTAAAAATGTGATTATTTGTCATCCCTAAACGAACATGAATATTTCCGCTACATGAGCGGAAATATTCGCCATGTATATGAACATTTATATAAAATTGGGGTTTTTCACGGGTTTAATAACATAGTTATTTATAATTTTAAGCTTAAATTTTGAAAAAAAAAAAAAAAGTTTTGCGCATTTCTTTTTTTTTCAATACGATTTTAAAATTACTTTTCTGTAAATTTAATTTTAAAATTGTATTAATAATATGCATTATTCAAATTCAAAATAATACTTCAAAATTATAAAAATTAAAAAATTGTATGACAGAAAAAAATATCCAGCCACAGCAACTTGAAGATCTTTTTTTTTTACCATAATTAATTTAATATATAAGTTTATATAAATATTTTACATATTTAATAATTGGGTAACTAATAGTTTTTTACATCAAATTTCATTCAAGAATATTCTAAATCAAAATTATGTGTGGACAGCACTTTCATACATGAATATTCACACACGAAATTTCATCAATGAACAAAAAGTTCACTCACGCATATGTGGACGCTCCTTAAAACGAAATATTTTCTGGAAAAATGATGAATTTTAAAATAACAACAATTTATTGAATTTTAAATTTTTCATGCCAGCATTGAAATAAATGTTCAGGAAATATTTTTGAAATATGGAGAATATGCATATAAATAATTTTGTGGAATTGCGATGTTCGGGAACTTCAATATTATCTTTAATATTTTATATTTTTTATTATATACAAAAAAAAAATTTCTTGTCATTAAACAAAAAGAGTAAATAAAATAACTCTTAAACAACATTAACATAAAAAAGTTCATTAAAAAAATATCAAATTAATTATTAATTCAACTTTATTCTAATATACTCGCAAAATATCATAATATTTTTGAAATGCTAATAATTTAAGTATGTGAAATGTTTTATTTTTTATTTTTGAAACATTTTCTCAAGATAAAAATTTTCCCCTTAAAGAAGATATATGCTTCATGTTACATAATATTATTTAACCAGTGCATTGTATTTTTTTTTCTTTACAATACACATCCGAAAGGTAATTACATTTTTTATTTTTGTTACACTATCGCTTTTAACATCGGTGTGCCACATAAACTCTGTTAAACTTTAGCTTTTAAAAAAAAAAAAGTTTTCACGTGCCGCGAAATTAATCAAAAACATAAAAATAAAATTCAAAGAAAAATACAAAAAGTTTGAAAAACAACAGATACTTTTATTTTTGTTATCATGTAATAATTATATCAAAAAATGTTACGTGTTTGAATAGAAACATTAATTTTAAGTTGACTCAATAAAGGTGTCTCTTACATTGATGATTTCTTATATACTCTTTTTTTTTAATATATATTTTATGTTTTTAATATACCAATTAAGAGGTTTACATTAAAATAATAACGTTATACTTCTTGTTTTATGAAAAAATAAAAAGTTATAAAACCAAAATTGAGAAATTGTTGAAAGTAAATTGTTAATCAATGATTTAATTTATAGAAAAAATTTGAATTTACTCGTAGTTACGGCTAATCATTTTTTCACTGTGAATATTATTTCACTTAATGTCTTTCCATTTTATTGCACATGCATTTATGTAGGTACTTTCACTCTTTAATTCTTTCTACAGAACCGGCAAACTGAATTATATCTGAACATATTTTTGTTAAGTTTTTATCAAATTTGGTGGTTTCTGCATACAGTTTTCTATGGCCACACAATTTTTCGATCTTAAATGGAACTGTGCTATATTTTCTTAATAAATTAACTATAAAAATAAAATTTAGATACTTTAATGAAACTAAGTAATACATGTAATAAAACTTTTCAAATCAATGAGCAAATTATATCCCATTTTTATGACGTAATGATGATATTTTACAGTTGATATTTGGTTCATATAAATAATTTTTTTCTAAGTTTTGCAAATCATTGAATCCGTATAAAAAAAGAAATATTCAGAAGAAAAAACTATTGCGGTTAAAATTATTATATATAAATTTAACTTCTGACCACAATCAATTTTTTTTGACCTAACCTTGAATACTGAACGGATCTATCTATTTAAAATGGATTTTCCATTTTTTAATATCTAATTAATTTTATTAACTATTAATTAGAATTATATAAAATTATTAAAAAAAAAATTGAAAAGATTCCCTTATTTATACAAATTAAAATATATGAAATACTTTAGCAATAAGAATAAAATTAAATAAAATTTATAGTACAGTCATTTGTAGTTTTACCTGGAAAGTTTTCCGGGAGTTTTGAAAATTTGTAATTTTATAGATTTTGACGTGCTCTTTCTGAATTTCGACTTTGCGACGCGAGCGGCAAAAATACGAAGTCGCAAAGTCGAAATTCACACACATTAAAATCATTAAAATTACCAATTTTCAAAACATTAGAACGCTATGGGCAGATCTTATGTATTTGCTTTGAAGTCTGGATCGGCTTAATTTAATTTATAATTCAGATACAATTTTCTTCATAAACCGTCAATAATGACATAACAAGAAAATTTTACGTCCATTTATTTTAATAAACAATTGCTTTTTATTTTAACTAAAACATTATTATTTAATTAGTTAATTTTTTGCTAAATAGCTAGTTTTTAACTATCTGGCGTTTTTCTTAAATTTTTTCTCACTGCGTGTAATAAATAAAAATAAGTAATATAACAATAATATAAACAGAAAACTTCTGTTTCAAATTAATATAATTTTATTATTATTATTATTATTATATTATATTAAATTTACGAGATAATGACTTTCAAATTATATTTTGCAAGCGTTTTATCATTTTATGTGAAAAAAATAAATTTACGCGAGATACATTAACGAAATAAAAACCAGATTTATTTATATATATAGCGTAGGTTTTTTTTATTCAAAATGAAGTCAATAAGAAATTTAATGAATTGAAAGAAGGAAATCATAACATCTTCAGCTGAATGAAATTATAGTGTTTATCAAAATCAGACATTAAAGAAAGTCTTACATCATTTAACTTATGTTATCTCATAATTTTGAATGGAAATTTTTATATAAGGAATAACATTCAAGTATCTTAAAATACTTTATAATCATTTGATAAATTCGAAGAAAAAACAATAATAAATGCAATATGTGTAGATTTTGTAGTTCTTATGCTCAATTTTCAACATTCGCTGAATTGTAATTAGTTTAATGATAGTATTTTATCGGAAATGGATGCAAGTATTGAAAATATTTTTTTAAGATTTTCGTTAAAAATGAATGATAATAATACTTAGGTCTTTTAGGTGGCTACAAAAAATTAATAAAATAATCATTATTAGTATTTAAATTTTCATTTTATTTGCTATCAATATGATTATGGAAAAAATCCAGATAACATTCATTTCTTTCTTATAAAACTAAATGAAGGTAATATTATATACAAACATTTTTACATTATTTACAAAATTTACAAAATTAATTTCAATATAACACTAGTATAGAAAAAAAAATTTTCTTTCAATCACATTTTTGTTTCTTGCTTTGCTTGCATCCAATATTCCATGTATGAATTTTATTTCGAAAAATTAATAATTTACTGGCGAATGAAGCGAGGCTTAATTAAAAAAAAATCTTAATAATATCTTAGCGCCTGCGAGCCCAACCTCCAGATGGTTTCCATCCTCCACTTAATCCAGAAATACCTCCACCATAACCACCACCTCCATAACCACCTCCTCCATGACCGCCTCCGTAGCTTCCACCTCCGAAACTACCGCCACCGCCATAACCACCTCCAAAGCCACCTCCAATAGATCCACCTTCGATAACCTTTATAACCTAAAAAAATTTTAATTTTGTTTAATTGTCAACAAATTGTTTATTCAATGTTACAATAGACGATAATTACTTTAACGGCACCGCCACTACTATGTCCACCAAATCCGCCACTAAATCCTCCGCCACTGTAGCCACCAATTCCTCCGCCACTATAACCGCCAATTCCTCCGCCACTATAACCTCCATGACCACCTCCATAACCTCCACTAACAATTCCACCTCCATTACCGCCTCCAAATCCAGCACTGTGACCACCTCCAAGCCCACCACCACCATGGGAGTGAATTACCTTTGAAAAAAATGTTTAACACATTTATTATTTAATAAACGTAAATGACATAATACCTTTATAACTTGAATTGGAGCTGTACCGTGACCACCTCCATGTCCTCCTCCGAAACCACCACCGCCGCCATAACCTCCACTAAATCCACCACTGAATCCTCCGCCGAAACCTCCTCCCAAACCACCACCATGACCACCACTTGAATGAATCACCTGTGATAAAAGAAATGTTCTATTACCCTGACAGAAAAATTTTTAATATCCACTGCAGATGGAAATAAAAAATTTGGTTGTTATATACAATTTGGTAAATTTGAGGATATTTATATATTTATATTTATATTTATTTTATTTTTATATTTATTTTTCTATTTTCAAACAAATTCAATTTAAACGGTCATCGGAAAATGTTATTGATTTACATTTACATAAAAAACTTCGATTCCTTCAGTAAGACTAAGATTGGAACTTAATAACTTCATTATGAATTATTAACAATTAGTAACGATAGTATTATTTCCCCGTCATTAGTAAAATTAATTTCATTTTGAAAATACAATCATCACAGTACCTTAATTACTTTGGCTGGTGCTGCAAACCCTCCACCTCCGAAGCCACCTCCACCGTGACTAAATCCGCCACCGCCGCCACCATGACCAAAACCTCCACCGCCGCCTCCATGACCAAAACCTCCACCGCCGCCACCATGGCTTAATCCTCCACCATGTCCATAACTGCCACCATAACTGTAACCCAGACTACCTCCTCCGCCACCACCAATACCGCCGCCACCCAGTAAGCCAGCGGAAGCGACCGTGACAAATGCAAGCAAGCAAACAAATACCTTTAATGATAATAATAAAAATAAATAATATTGTAATTTAATCAACTGTTACATTGTTTTAGTTTTAAATGTTCCTAACAATAAATGAATGGTAAACTGGTAATCCAAGTTTGAGTTTTACCTTCATTTTTATTATGCAGTTGATTAAAGGACAACGATATGTATGCAACTGATAAATTTACTATTAATTCATAATCTTTTTATACAAAAGAAATAAAGAATCTCCCAAAAAAAAAAAATACACTCTCCAGGGTTTTATATTTTTTTTCATCAAAACTTTTCAAGCCCAAAAATATTGAATTACCAAAATATATAATATATAGGTTATTAGTTGTTATAACTTTTTAAAACAAGAAAAAAAAATCATCAATGAGTGGCGCTAAATATTACGTTTATTTACAATTTGTCCATTAACGTAGAAAGAGATGTATACAATTTTGAGTTTACGAATGTAACAACCGACTTGAATTAAAAACTTGATATTTTACTTTTCTCTTGTTCCGAACAAAATTAATAAAAATATGTTGCTCAAATAAATGAACTTTTATGTTTTTGACAACATAAAAATCATCTCTAGAATGTCTCATATTTCAATAATTAAATATCAAGTTTGGAAATATTTTAATATCATCAAAAAATGAACAAAATATGAAAATTTATGATCTAATTGAACTGAAAAATAAATTTTCTAAACTTTTTTTTATCTAGTAAATTTATTTCTAATAGTTTTCTGAAAGATTTTAATTTGTTTTATTTTATAGATATATTTAAATTATTAATACTTTTTTCATGCAAAACCATACAAGCCATTTCGTCAGATATTAAAATTGGAGGTTATTGACAATCATATCCAAAAAAAATTGTGAGATATCTGTTGGTGGTTTAACATTTCATTAGCGGGAGTAGATGCGATTTTTTTTTTTTCATTTAGCGAAAAATAAAATTATTATCAAACAAGAAATCTCAGAAGTAACATTGCCAAAAAAAAAAATTAAAATTTATAACTTAACAGATTTAAATTTTGTTGTACAATCTTATGCTTGTAGCATAATTTATTTATTTTTTCTTTATATTTTATATGTGAATAATAATTGCTTTATAAACTTATAATATGCCGCTGAATAAAATTTCTTTTGACACCATTCTTTTTTTTTTTTTTTTGAAATTATGAACTTGAGACTTTATTTTTAAAGAAAATACATTTTTCACAAAACTTCCTGCAACATAATTGTGTCCTTTACATAAAATGACTTATTCAATTTACTTCTTTTTTTTTTTTCATCGGGAAAAATTCAAGCCTATATACAGCGTACGTCGAGCATTATAATGTAATTATTATTGTTAAAAAATATATCGAATTGATCTGCCTTTCAATAAAGAATTAACTGAAGTCAATGTGTATAAAAGTAATATGCATTTACCATTTACTTGATTTGATGGGAATCATACTTCCCCTGAAAATCATGTACACAATATAAATGAAATGTACATACTTTTTTTTTTAGGATGTACAATTTTTATTGATAGTTTTTATCTAGAAATTTGAGATATGATAGACATTATACATATATTTGCACTTTTATTTTCCTTTGAGGGACTTATAATTTTATTTATGCGTAAATTTTTTTTATGTGGCATATAAATCATAATGAAAACATGAATAATTTTTTTAATTTATAAACTTCCAAGATAAAATAAAAAAATGTAATATTGTGTGATAAATTAATTAAAGAAAAAAATATTTTAAAATTTTATCATTGAACGTTAATCAATTTTATAATAATATTACAAACCATTTAATTAATATTTTGTATATATTTTTATGAGGTATAAGGAAATTTCCGCCTGCTTAATTATAATGTTTTAAAAGAGATGCTGTATTTATGTACTCATAAAACTAATGTCCTTGCGCAGAGCTTCGATAAATTAAACCACCCTTTTTTAACAATTACTTCAATATATATGCATGCATACGAAATTTTATAAAGATAATGTTAATATTAATTTTTTGTATAGTTATTAAATTAATTTTTAAATAATTATTTTTACAAATCTAGGACGGAAAATTGAGAGAAATAGTATTAATGTTTTAAATCAAACAATTCCATTCGATCTAAAGCTAAAACTATATTATAAGCCGAAATCTAAAATATCATAAACCTAACCTTAAACTAAGCTATTAAGATTAAAAAAAAAATCAACTTAGTTAGATCGATGATTAATAAAAAAAAATAATATTTGCGACTTCAGTGTAATACGAAAAAATGAATTAAAATAATGTTTCTTTGATAATAATAGATAATATCATCAATATAACTATAACATTATGATTAATTGATATTATTAGTTTCAACATTGACACATTGGAAATTATGATGTCGCTTTTTGTTTTTTATTTTTAATTTGCATAATCATTCATAAATACATATTAATATATGTATATGTACAGCTAAATGATGTTTATTTTGAATTGCAAAAAAACCTTTTTAAACTCATCATTATTTTTAACTATACAGCTTTGATGAGGAAATAAAGTGTGACAAAGATTAATCAAATAAGATATTCTATCAACAAATATAAAAATTAATCCATTTTGATGTATTTTCATTATTTTGTTTTTAAGAAAACAAAAACATAATGTTAATGTTGATTTCATAATTTATTTATATACTATTCAGATTATATAAACCTTAAAATTGGAAAGATTTACTTTCCACATTTTTTTAAAATTTATGAATAATAAGCAAAGGTTTAATCTTAACTACACATGGTGAATGAGAAGGAAAAATATCTTACTGGACTTCACAAAATCTTCAAAAATAACATTAATTTTTTTAAGCTTGACAATTATTTTTAAAAGTTTTATGAAAAAATAACCAATGGCCTAAAAAGATCTGTCGATTGAATGAAGTAGTTATCTAAAATTAACACTTAAAATTTTGGTTAACATTAAAGTCTATCCATTCAATTTTAAAAATTAGATCAGAAATATATGTATAATGTTCCGGAAAAAAAAATTGCGATATCATTCATGTCTAATAAATGCAAACTTAAGCAATAAAATAATATTATTATAGATAGGTAAATGTTAAACAAAATTTCGCGCATCAAAATATTCAAAATTCATAAAAATCATAACAAGAAAAAATTTGTGAAATAAAATCAGATAAATATTCGCAAATCATTAAATTATTTTACATATTTTGTCTGAATTTTATCTCTAACTTGAAATTACCTTTTACGTTTCCAGCAAACTATTTCAAAGTGAATAAAAGCAAAACCAAATTATTTTCTTAAAGTTTTAAAAACAAACTTTTAAGTCATATAGATAAAAAACTTATATTCATTCTATAGTCAGTCATATATCAATATGAATTAAATCAACCGGAAGAAAGGTGAGATTATCAAATTATTTATTCCGAAGATAGAAAGCCAAGGAAAGTTTTTATATATACATACAAAAATTTTATATTTTGAAAATTTTTAATGGAATTTGTTGGAAATTAGTGTTTGGTGTAAATGTTGAAAACTGGTTCCATACATACACAATGTATATACTTCATTTTGAACTATTCCAAATTTTTATTATATTGCCTTTTACACGTTTATAAAATACAAAAATTCAGACACTGTGATTTGAGTAGACAACCAGACAAACATATTAACAATTTTTCAATAAACCAAAAAAGATTGTTTGCCTTTTTTTTTGTGATGAGATTTGATCAAAATAATCATAGATAACTTTATTAGAGTTAATAAATTATTAATTGATCTTCAATTTTATACAAAAACTTTAATTATGTAAATTATTAAAAGAAAACATTTCTCTATGATATTACTTCATCATTATTTTTTGTGAATGTTTTGAAGTTCAGTATTTCTTCCTGAAAATATTATTTTTTTTTGTTCGAAAAAGAAATTATAAGCACTAAACAATCGTCTACACTGCTTTTTATTTAACACCATAAGCACCGAAAATCAGTGATGATGCGATTGTAGAAAAGTTTTAAAGGAAAATTCTAGAGGTCGTTGGTTGTTATCAAACAAAGTTTGATCAGACCCTATAGTTGATAATGTAGAATTTGAATGGAATAAATATCTTGCGAAACAAGGGAAATAATGGCCATTAAATTGCACAGTGTTATTCAAAGGCTTTGTGAGCTGCGAGAATAGTACACTTTCAACAGTGTTTCTTTCTTTTTCTGATTCGTAGTACATTACTCTATCATTTGTTTGTATATGAACTGCATGAGCATACTTATATGTTTGTGTAGCGTACTATTTATATAAAAATTAATTCTTAAAGTTTTCCCAAATTAAAGATGATAACAAAATAAATATTTATTTATGCTACAAGGATATATACTTGTGCATAAAGTTTAATGTGAATTAAGTTCAAATTTGTTCTTTTTTCATTAGGTTATGACAAAAAAATTATAATAATAAATTAAACTTATCATTTATTTTATTTTATTTTTATAAGTATTTCTTAGGTATCCTACACTGAAAAACAGATAACTGTCGCAGCTATAATTTCTGTTTATCCCTTGCTGTATACATCAAATTCAACTAGTGGATGACATTAGTAAAATTAACTATTTGTCATAATCAAAAAAATAGGTGAAACTTTTATTTTTTAAGTTATTTTTGTATTTTGGTGCTACAATTGATTTGCTATGAATTATTGGACAACTTTATGTGCATTTAGTAGAAAAGCAAAATTTTTAAAAATATTCTGCCAAGAAATGATGCATTTTAATTTATAATCTTATTGTTATATTGTATAGCTTATTTTCTACCTAGTTTTTTCTGAGTGTTGGATTAAAAACATTTTATTTCTTATTCTTCTTTTAATTTATGTTCAAAAATTTAAGATTTATTTAGTTTTTTAATTGGCTTCTTTTCTGCTAAAGTGGTGGTGATCAAACAACTACACATTTTTTTGTGTTTTTAAAATTAGAGTTTTTTGATGACAGAAGATGGGACTACATTTTGAATTTTTGCAATAAACTAAATTTTATTTTCAAATACAATAGCCCGAAACAGGCTGTAAAGTTTATTTTAAATATATACCGACGAATGGATGAAGCTAAAATATTCCGAACAGCAAATGGGCAGAAATTTGTGAAACCTTTAACTAGTTTTAAATAATTTGACATAAGAATTGAACACAATTTCCAATTAATTTTATTTCTAATAATTTTTTTCCCACCAATAGTTTAACAAAAAGATGGAGCTTAAATACTTACTTGTGTATCACAAAACGGAAGATATAATACTTAAGTTATATTAAGTTTTTTTTTAGTTATTTAATAGACCAGAATATCAATTATCATCTATTCTAAAATCAATTACTAAACAGAGTCGCAAAAAATATTGCGATCTTTTATATGAAGAAAAAAATTTTATAATGATATTTCTTTGTCATAAACAACAAATTAAATTAAATTTAATTTTTTATTGACCAACAAACAAAGTTGTTTTCTACTTGGCAACTTTTTTATTAATTCATAAATTTTTAATATTTCTTCCATTCATGAAATATTTAGAATGTTTGTCGTATAAATAAGAAACCCATGAAATAACGAATTAGTTTTGTATTGAAATTAGAAACTGGGTGAAAAATAGGATGATTCAAATCATAGATTGATTTCAAAATTCACCATAATATTACAATAGCATACATAAATTTATTTAGAGATGTCTGGTTACATAGAAATTCAAGAAATGATTTAAACCAAAAAATAAAATCAACCTGAAAGAAGGTTTAATATTTAATTTTTTTTTATCCTACAAAATTCAGTATTAAAACTTTGTGGTCATCCATAATGTTTGTAAAAAATTCCTAAATTTATGCAAGCAAATATAAATATAAACTGTATGATGTATGCTAATTTAATAAAATTAAATGTGTGAAATACAATGTAATTAAATAAAATTTACAGAAAATTAGGGGCTAATTTAATCAATGAAACTTAAATTTTGAATAATGTAAAACATTAATGTTCATTTTAATTATATATAAATAAAAGATAACATTAACTAAATAATTTTTATGAATCATTTTTCTCAAATCAATGGTAAAAACGTTTTCATATCACGTATAACAACTAAATAGATTAAATCGCGCCAAAAAATTTTCTTTGATTTTAATCCGTAATTTATTCAAACCCATAACACTGTAGAAATTTTATATACAAACTTTTTTTTTCATAAGATGGTGTAAACCAGTCCCGTGCAATATTTTTTTGATATTCGACCTATTTTTGCAACTCAGGCTTATCAATGGGCCGCATGAAATGCGATGACTGATTATTCATTGAACAGAAAATAATATATATAGTTAAGTATTTTCAATACAAAATAGGTAATAGGATTGGTGCCTACTCATTATATCTGCAATATTTAATATGTACTATATTTGTAACAGTTAATGGCGAAGAACTTTTGAGATCAATAACTATTAAACTGCTTCTGTGTTTTGGTTTTCTTTCTTTAAAGAAAAATATTGTTTGGAACATAATGTTATGAAAAATAAAGAATAGCATTCATATTTTCTAATAATGGCAAATTTATCTGAATTCAATAACAACATTTTTTTTAAAATTCTCTTTTAAGTCAGAGAGAGTTGAATTGTAAGTCTATAATTTCCATTTGTCATTCATTTGGTATATTTTCAATATTAACTGTGAATGGAGAGGTAAAAATACGTATCTCTTTTCTTCTGCAAGAAATTCGGTAAATTCTCGTCAATTTCAACTTTAAATTCTTAATTTCTCAAGAGTATGTAGTAAATTGTCCGCACAATTTGCTAGAGATTTCCTAGAGAGGCCTAGAGTTAACAATTACCTTTTTTCAATATATATAAGTATTAATTTAGTTTGCAAAAAAGTTCAGTGCATAAGAGCATTCGGGGCCAAATGAATTTAGCTGTACATTCATTACTTTTAAAATTGAGTGAATTAATTTGTATAAATAAAACCGTAGAACAGACACATACACAAATTAAGCTTAACTTCTAAAGCGAACAAAAATATTAAATTTTCAAAGAATAACCTTTTTTTAGTAAATAAAAATTATAAATACATATCTAACACAGAATTTTGGTTTTATAAAATATGAAAAATAATGCTAAATTGTGAGATATGAACTTATAAGAAGAAATAAGTAGTTTGATATCAAAGCAGTGTAAAATATGAATCTTATCGGCTCACTGTGAAGTGATACTTGTTTCGAAAATTCTAAGATATTCACCAAAAACTTTAATTTTAAGCTTTTGCAACAAAACTAAAATTTTTTACAGTGTCAATTTTATGAAAAGTTAAATGTCCTCACGTCTGATATTTTTGTATATATTCACATATGTACATATATGTGAATATATTTTTTATATACATATATGTATATATATAATATATATAAATTATCATCATCTTTTTCGTATTCAAATCAAGGTGAATTTAATAAATATCTTAGATTTTCTGAACATTGTGCTTTTAAGAAAGGAACAAATGGAACAAGTTTAATCAAATACCATTATACCATTATAAAATTTATAACTTTTATGTAATTTATTTATTTTTTATTTTTTAATCACAGTTCTTCTCTGGGAAATACCATATCCGATAATATAAAAGTAGAATACTTTTGAAACGAAATTTCAGTTTAGATCCGTTTTTTGTATAACCACAATCCGAATTATAAGAAATTACAATTATGAAAGTAAGAGTTGCGGAATAAATTTAATAAATATAATTTTCATTCATTGATATTCATTTGATAATATTTTTTTTTGCAGGTCTTATTATGTGTTCTGATTATTTACATTTCTTATGCAAGTGCTACCTTAGGCTTAATTAAGAAAGCTTTACTCTTAAAAGGAGTTGGGCTTGGTGCTTTAGGTGGCCTTGGAGCCATCGGAGGACTTGGAGCCCTTGGAGGTGCCTTGAGCGGCGCCGGTGGTCATGGTGGTGGTGGTGGTGGAGGTTATGGTGGCCAATATGGAGGTTATGGTGGTAGCTACGGTGGCTACGGCGGCCATGGAGGTGGCGGCTACGGTAATGTTGGAGGATATGGCCAAGGAGGTTACGGCGGTGGAGGATATGGCGGTGGAGGATATGGAGGTGGAGGATATGGCGGTGGAGGATATGGCGGTGGAGGATATGGTAAATAAATATTTATATAAATATTTAATAATTGTTAGACATGCTTGCTTAAGTATTATTCTTGGAAAAATTTCATTGAACAATCTAAACTTGAACTTTAAAAGATAATTAAAATTTTTTTTTAGTCTTGTGATATGAGAAAGAACTCATAAATTTCTGGTATTATGTACAATATAAATTAGGGAAAATTAAAAAAGGAATATAATGTACGTATGATCAGAGATTTCACCAACAAGCTTCTTTAAAAATTCAAACTTACTTAACCTTTTTTAATTCGCATAATTTTTTCAAGAATGTCAAAAAAAAATTTTTTTTTTTTAATTAAGAAGATCAATAAACTGAACATAAAAAAGAAAAAAATGAAATGTCTAAAAAATTTAATTATACTCAAGGTTAATTATGTCGCACTATTAAAGAAATTAGTTACCAATTGATAAATTTTATATATAATTCGTATATTTTTTAGAAAACTGTTCTCAAAGACATATTGACGACTAACAAAATATGAAGCGATAGAGTAGTTTATTTAAATTAATTTTATTGATAATTACCAAAAAGTTTATTTCGTGTATTTATAATTTTACATAATTATCTTACTATAGTTATAAATTCACACCTCTTTTAATATAATTAAAGTTTGTGTGTCTCAATTTAATTACATCCGATTGCCATATTTGAAGTTAACGTATATTTTTATTACATATTTACTATAACAGGTGGAGGATTCGCTGCTGCTGCTCCAACAATTGTGAAAGTTATTCATACTAATGCTGGATATGGCGGCGGTGGTTATGGCGGTGGTGGTTATGCAAGCGGATTTTCCGGTGGCCATGCAGGATATGGCGGCGGCCATGTTGGATATGGAGGCGGCAGTCAAGTTGGATATGGAGGCGGCCATGTAGGATATGGCGGTGGCCACGCTGCAGTCGGTTATGCTCCTGTTAGAATTATCAAAGTAATAGAAACAGGTGCCCATGCAAGTGGACATGCGTCTGGATATGGTCATGGGTCTAGCTATGGTCATGCGTCTGGCTATGGTCATGCTGGTAGTGTGGGCGGCTATGGCACAGGAGGCGGATATTGGAAGAAAAAATAGATTTTAGCTAGAATAATAGACTAGGCATTTATATGAAATTTAAAAATTATTAGTGATTGTTTATAATAAACAAAACTATTAATTATAGTTTTATTATTTTATTAAAAATCTGTGTATATTATTTTGATGGTATGATTAGGCTACATTTATTGTAGTTGTAAAAATGATTTTCTTCAAACTTGAAGTCGATTCGTTGAGTTCGGGAGGTGTCGCTAAATTTCCACATTTTACCAAAGAACTAATTTTCTGAAGTACTATTAAGACAATGATATTTTATAAAGAAAACATACCTTTTATATTGTGACTGTTTGAATATTATTTTTTCGTTTCACTTACTTTTCTAAAATTTTATTCCTGAAAATCCGCTTCAATTGATTTAGTTTATAAATGGAGTGAAGCTTTCAAATCAAAGTTTGTCAAAAACAAATATAGACCATTTTATAAAATATTTTTAGATTAATCTAAAATTTTCAGAATTTTTATTTTTGATAAAAAATTACATTTAGTTGTCACTCTAATATAGCTCCGTTTGGCTCCGTTTACACCTGGAAAATATATCAGGCAAGAAAGAACATTTTACCTGCTTAAAATTACTTGAGCAAGTAAAATGGCTCTTGTATGTAAGTATAAATCTGCATTTCATCCTGAGTTGATAAATATTAACAAATTATAATTTAAATAATTATTGTGAGATCCACTACACGTCCAAGCTGAAATGTGAATTTTGGCATAACCAATTTGTTAGAAAAAGAAGTAATCCATAACTATTATACCTATATGTTATACATCTGCAAGTGCATCTTTTATTAGCGTTAGTTAACTTAGTTCTTTGTGTGCTATATTGAAAATGTAAAACTTTATGAAACAAATTTTCAACATTTGTATTTTATTTTTAATTTAAAATATTATAAAAGTAATTTTTCTTTCAATCATCATAGGAAACCTGCAAGACATATATTTACAGTACGAATTTTTAGAGTTTTGTTTAATGGCCTGTAAGTTATGTTTACAAGGAAAGAAATAGTAATTAGGTATATGTTTTATATCCAATTAGGCAAAATGTTTGAAAGTAGAGAACTGCGGAATTAATATGAATCCTAAAATTTGTAAAAAGGTTTGCAGAGCTTGAAATAAATTTTAAATATTTTTTCCTAGATCAAAATTTTTTATCTATTACGCATCGATGATAATATCTAATCTTTTCAAATAAATTTTATTCGCACAGCAATAGTTTTTAAAATGCTAATTTTTCAATAAATTCGATCCATTGTTCAGCTATAGTTTTAATAGCTATATGAGTCATGTATGTGATAGACTTTATATTATATATTACCGTATAAGTTTTAGAAAATAAAATATTTAAAACAAGTTTTCTCCACAAAAAAGACATAAAACTTGAATTGAAATAAAAATCTATCTGTTCTTTTACATAAAATTACAACATAAATTCAGAGACAAATTATTTGATATTTAATAAATTATGAAAACGAAAGCTATATATCTTTTGAAAAGAAAATATTGAAGATTTCATCTTCTTTGATAAAAATCCCATACTATATTTTAATATAGTTAGAAAGAATTTTTTTCCTCTCATTTTCTAATTAGTTAAAGTACCTCCAAAGGTATGTATTGATCAAAAGCCGATTCAATATTCATATTAAATTATGTTAATGTTTTTATAATTTCCTCGATTTCGGAACAAAAGATCCAAATGAGCGTATATTAAGGTCTCGAACACAACGCTTGTATCAATAGCTTTAGTTCTACAAAAGTAAATTTCCCCATCATGATAAGAAATATTTTTTAATTTTTTTTATCAGAATAGCGACCCAAATAAACTACAGTCAATACAGGAAAATATTATTTTATAATTACTTATATTTTCTTAGCCACGCGACAGAAGTATTACTCATATTAAATATTTAACAATAAACATTTGATTTATTCGATCTCGAATTTATTTTAATTTTTGAATAATTAAAAAAAAAACATATCTTTGGTAAATAAAAATTACATGTTAAAATTATGTAAAAGGGTTTTTTGCTAAGTGGTTTGTTTTTTAAGATTTTGTTTATTTATTTACAAACAATCAAGAATTTAATCAGAAAAAAACAAACTAATTAAAATAAATTTTTAGGATTTCTTAATGAACTTACAAAGTAAATATTTCAATAAATAAATGTATAATACAGAGTTCATTGGGTTTTCTGTATAACAATAATATATTATGTAAAATGTTTCTCAGCGTTAAAATTTCATTTAGAAAAATTATTTTAGAAAAATTATTATTTTAAGTAAGGATTTTTTAATAGCTGTGCACTTAAACTTTTCGATTGGAAAACATTTTAGGTAAAACATTAAAAAAAAACTTGAAAGTACATTATAAATATATGCATAATAAATTATATAGGTATCTATTTTTATAGGACAAAGCTTTAGGCAGCAGGAGGTTCCAGGAACTAATTCCAAAGTTACTAAATACAAACAACAGCTCCTTCGGTGCATGAACCAAACTATAATAGTTTTTTTGGTTAGAAATTCAATTACGTTCTACGAAAAGCAAAACAATGAAGTTTCTTGTGTTAATGGAAATGGGTTAGAACTTTAATTAGTAATTTGACTTATTGGATGATGGATAAAAATAACATTTATTTATAAATTGGTCTGTGTCCATACAAACAAAAAAAATAAAAGCACAAAAAATTGACCTTTGCAATATCATAATATTTCAAATTTTTTAATCTCTCATTTATAAATTTCATTTATGGTCTCGGTCAATGGCTAAATGACTCAACCTTTATACATTTTTTTTCTCACATACACATAATTTAGCGAAACGCCAAAACAAATATGAAAATTTATTAATCAAATTCCATTTAATATATCAAATTTAAAGAAAAGAGAAAATTAATTTCCTTTATTAATAAATAATTATCATTTTTAATAGAAAAAACAATTTTATAACCTTTAATAAATATTTAAAAAAAAAAATTCTGTATTAAAGCATAATTATAAAACATATATATACATAATAATTATACAAAAACCAGTTATAAAATAAGTCATAAACTTTTTTGTTTCACAAATTTTGTTTTATTTTCTATTTTTAAACTATACATAATAATGTACGCTATACAGTGTTCCCTAATTTACTTCGCAAAAAAAAAAAACATTAAAATTTTCACTATAATCAAGTTCCTTAAAATAAAATTATGCAATTCGTTGCCTTAATGATCCACTAAAAGATTCAGCAAAAAAAAAAGAAAAAAAGAAGAAACTATTAAAAAAAAAAAAGAGAAAAAAAATTATACCAACAATATTATAGATATTTTTCCTCTACATAATTTATCATATGAGCCTTTTTAAATCGTACTTTCATTTTTCTTTGGGAATGAAAATAACTTTCAATAAGCTTATATTTATACCATTATAAATAAAATACTCCACAAAATATTATAAAGCCCACTACTATCTTTTAACAAGATAAAAAAAAAAAAAAAATTATAGAAAAAACTTCTTCAAATCATGTTTTTATGTTTGTTTCCATTGTAAATTGCACATTATTGCATTCATATATTTTCCCAAAAATAATATTAATGTCTGATGATGAAGTATTTTCAGAAAATTCAATATAAAAGAATTAGTTTTTCATGAAAATTTTATCAGTATAGTTTTCTCAATTCGTCGCGTCAATTCAATCGAGTTTTTTTTTTTATTATTAAAAAAAGAATTATAATATTCAGTTTTGAACATCTGCTTAAGGATTACATAATAACTATTATAATCTTCTTTTTTGT
The DNA here is from genome assembly GCA_964007475.1 of Hybos culiciformis. Taxonomy (NCBI): domain Eukaryota; kingdom Metazoa; phylum Arthropoda; class Insecta; order Diptera; family Hybotidae; genus Hybos; species Hybos culiciformis. Next base: position 18,334,295 of record OZ023275.1, on the reverse strand, counting down.
TTTACTATGAAGGTAATATATAAGTAATATATAAACGTGATTTCTGTGAAATTATTACATAATTTAACATTATTTCATATAAATTTCTCGCTGAAGATGAGTGGAATATATATACAATAATATTTATATAAAAAAGTCTGAATTTTTTAATTCTAGTTATTAAAAAAGAAAAAGTGATTTCAATAAATTGATGATATTATATGATAATCCTTTTTCGTACATGATATCTAAATTATAAAACGTTTAAATGAAATTTGAAATTTTGAGGTTTTAAGTTTATTTCGATCTAAATAAATATAAAATCAATAGTTTTAAACACCCAAATCTGGAACAAAAAAAACCTATTACATCTTAAAATATAATTGCTGCTAATATTTTTTCAATGTAATTTTAGTGAAAGTTTGTAGAATTTTCATTATTTAAGTCTCTTATTTGCAAACTCTTGTGAACATTGACAATTTTGAAGTTAACGTTTTGGATTTTCTTCTATAGAAATTCGAAAACTTTAATTAGGGAGACATAATTGGCAAATCGACAACAGTTAAGTTTACCATAGCCCATAGCCTATAAAAAATAGGTTTGAATTTGAATAATCCAACATTAAATGCATATAACAAATCAATTTCCAGGCTATTGTGTGTCTAACTATTTTAGCTCTGGCTAATGCAAAACCTTCACCACCATGGTCCTCAGGTGGAGGAGGAGGAGGTGGCGGTGGATCAGTTAAAATAATAAAAATTATTCAAAGTGATGGAGGTGGCGGAGGCGGAGGTAAACAACCTTGGATGCCAGCCAGTGGTTGGGATACTTCAGGTGACAATCATTTTTGAACAATTTCTTGATCCTAGAATTTTTTTTTTTTTTTTATAATTTTTCGTAAATACGAGTATGCATGTATATGTACAGAAGACCTTTAAAAAATTCCTTCAAAAAACAAAAATTGGTTATATACTCATGGCTTAAATATATTAACAATTGTTTAAAAATATTTGTCCCTTTTTTAAAAACTTTTTTATACAATGATAACCTATTTATTTTTAAAGGAGGGGGTGGTGGCGGATGGTCATCAGGAGGAGGTGGTGGTGGTGGATGGTCATCAGGAGGAGGTGGTGGTGGTGGTGGATGGTCGTCAGGTGGAGGTGGTGGTGGATGGTCATCGGGAGGAGGTGGAGGAGGAGATGGAGGTGATGTCAAAATAATAAAAGTTATCAATTTAGGTAGTGGTGGAGGTGGTGGGGGTGGTGGAGGTCACGGAGGTGGTGGGCATGGTGGTGGTGGTGGCGGCAGTGATTGGTCTTCATCAGGCGGAGGTGGCGGTTGGTCAGACAGTGGATCAAGTGGGGGTTGGTCAGATAGTGGGTCAGGTGGATCCGGTGGATCTGGTGATGTTAAAATCATCAAAATTATTACTCTTAATGGAGGTGGCGGGGGAGGAGGAGGAGGATGGCAGTCAAGTGGAGGAGGAGGAGGAGGATGGCAGTCAAGTGGAGGAGGTTGGGATTAAATTCTTTATAATAATTATTTTCTTCATCTTGTTTTTTGTAAATATTTTTTCTTTGTAAATAAAATTGTTATTATAATTTTTGGTACAAACGTCTATTTTTTATCATAAGAATAAAAAATTCAACTAGGTAGTTAACATTTTATGAGATCTTTTTTATAAATGTTCAGTTGCGTTTTTATTGAAAATTTAAACTGTGTATGTTGAGACTGTAATTTAAGTTGCATTTATTTTATACTGAAGAAATGTTGGAAACATTTATTTAAGTACAATAAAATAAATAAAGTTTTTAAAACTCATATATCCTACCTGTTGCATTCAAGCTTATAATACACATTGTTTACATTGAAGTTCAAGAGTTAACTTCGTTTACATATTTTGTTCTTTAAATTGAGAAAAATATTTCATGCACACATAAAACTCTTCCTTTCAGGTTTCTTTTAAATAAGTACCTTTAAGTTTCCTTACAGCTTTTGTTTAGTTTTAACTTTAATTTTTCTTTAATAGAATCGTTGTTACATTTCTCTAATAAAAATTAAAAAAATCCCTAATTTATTATACTGAAATATTATTCTCGATAATCCCGCAAAATTTTGAAGAAATTTTCCCTCTGATTTGATAATTATTGTCTTATTAGAACAAAATTCTATAGTCAACTTAATATTTGGGAAGTCGAGCATTTATTGACAGAAATCTTGTAGGACAATAAAATAAAAATGCACAATAGAATATGTATTATAGTTTTGGAAATAACTTTCAAATATCTTAAAAATCCCGATTGAATACGAATTAAAAGAAATTAAATAATTTTATTGATTATTAATCTTTTCGCTACTTTCAATCATAAAAATAATTTTGTAAGAATGTGAATATTTCTTAATTTCCAATCCGTTTTCGAAAACAATTGCAAATTTATTGAATTTCCGTAAAACAGAATTTAAGTATCGAATTGTAATTTATAGGAGCGCCCTCAAGTTCTGCTTTTTTTTATTTAAAAATTTTGTTAAAAATTTGTTTGTAATTTGATAACAAGTTATTTAATAGGAATCAAATTCAAAAATTTGGGGAATTACTTTTTTTTTTTTGCCTTCCAAGCAATTACATAGATATCTGCGAGTGCTAAAAGTACTATTAACCAAATAATTATAAATGCTATTATTCATATAGCGTTGTAATTTCCTTCTCAAGCCACAAATACTATTTTGAATTCTTAAAAAATCAAAAATTCTATTCTTTTCCACCAAATATACCAAAAAAAATTTATTAATTTTTTACCAGTAATAAACATTGATTACAAATGTAACTAGAGATAATAAGCTAATGATATTATAAAATTATAAGTAAAAAAAAAAACATTATTTCAAAAAAACAAAAAAAAAAAAAATATATGTATACCTATATAGATACCTATATATTTTTTTTCTTATCTTTTGCATTATAAAGTTTTTTTTTTTTTTTTTTAATATAAACTTGACATATTTGATGTTCTTGGTGTTTTCAATTTTTCCATATTTTTATGAATCGAATCATATAATGCTGAATATTTATTTCGAATCTCTGAAACACCAACCCATAAATTCATAAATTCAATTTGTTCCATTTCATAAATAGCATTCAAATATTCCTCACATTGTGGATATTTGACGGCTTTTGATGCAGCCTTAGCTCTCTGGACAACATTATTTGGAATAATTGAGAAATTTTGTATGACTTCATGTTGGCTAGTTTTTATTTTACTTAAAATAACTTTTTGAATTCCAACACCAAAATTATTTCCATCTTCAATTTTCGGTGTCATAAATCCAATCCACATTTGTAACAAATTTAAATCTTCATAAAATTTTCGTACAATTGGTCGTACCTTAGCTCTCATTTCCATTAATTCTGGATTACATGGTATTGTTGTTGTTGATGCTAGTACTGGTACTGCACCACCAACTGAGATTGTGCCACCATTGGCTGGTGGAATAAAATTAAGACGCTCTGGAATTTTAGTTGAAACTAACTTGTCACCACGAAATTGTTCAGTTGCCAACAAATCATTTAAATCAAAAATAATTTTTGGAAATTCTTCTATTATTTTTTCAGCTTTTTTAATAATTGAAATTTTATAATCAGAAAATGGTGTTGCAGCCATATTTAAATTTAATTAAAAAAAAAATTAAAATTTCGATTTAAATTAGAAATTTTTTTATGAATTAATTACACATGAATTCATTAATTTTCTATAATGATGATTATTGCTTTTTTTTTTTTTTGTTATTTTAATTAGAAATTTATTAAATTCGAAATGTCAGCAAAATTCCAAAATGTCATAATTCATAATAGAATAATAGCCAGCCGCCCGCCGACTTGATTTTATTTTTCCTGCAAATGATATTTTAGCCATGGTTTTCTTATTTATGCCTCACATTGTCAATTTTGTATTTGAGTTATTATAAAATACGCTATTTAAAAAATTAAAATCAATACAAAAAATTCATGAAACTGTCAAAAAAGTGAGAATGATGTTGTTATTATGTCGAAACAAATGAATTTTCAATATTTTTAATTGCAAAATAAAAATAAAACTTCTTATAATGTGGCCCGCTTTAAGTTGCTGTATATTAGTGACAATCAAAAATAAATTAATGTAATGGTAACACTTAACAAAATGTATCCCATAAAAAATATGATTGGTACATTGGTACTATAATTTCTTTTGTTTTTCTTCATTTCTCTTAACAGAAATATAATTTTGAAATTCAATTAATTTTTAAATAATAAAAAACCAAAATTAAAAGGAATTCTAACAATATCAAAAAGTTAATTAACATTATATTATTTTTAATTGTAAATAGATAATTTTTTTTTTATGGAAGATTATATTCAGTTTAATTCAATTCAATATATTTTTTCTTAATATATGTAAATTTACAAAAAAACCGTACAATAATTATAATTACATATTTATAAAATATAGATCTTATACCTTGATCGACCTGATACCTTATACCTTGTTCACTTTTTGTCGTATAGGGACTGCAATATAAGGTAGGTATGTGGGGTTGTATGTGGTATATCTATTCTATCAAAGTGTCAAAGTTTTGTCAAGCCAAAACTTGTTGAAAGTCGTACTAATTACCCATGCGGCTACAGAACAAATATCTTCTCTCGTTAACAAAATTTATAGAATAATTTGTCACTCTTGCGAAGAGTTTATTGACAAAATTTAATTTTGATAATTTTTTTTGTACAGTGTCCAGCATTGTGCTTGTGAAAATCAGGTCCGTTTATATTATTGAAGCATATTGAAGGGAAAATTTATTAGAATACCTTTTAATATACTTTTGTTTATTATGAAAAGCTAGAAAAATTCTCTAAAAATAATTATTCTTGTTTTCGAAAAAGAAAAGTTGTTAATAAGTAGATAATTGTTCTATTAATAAGAACATAGCTTTTTGTTGTTTTATATTTTCATATTTTGTTTTATGCTGTTTTAAAATAAAGTAATGTCATAATAACATTAATGATAATTAATAGCAGGCAGGCTTACAATATTTAAAATATTATTTCAAAAATAATTTTCATTTTAAATTTGTATCTTTTAAACTAATTTCACTAAGCGTTAAAAAAAAATAATACTTGTAGATATTATCAAAAAGGATTTTTAGGTAGTCTGTTTCATAATCACATTTCTTTTGCAACAAAAATTATAAAACTATGCACGATTAAAAGCCCCCAATATTAATATAACTTTAAATTTTGCATTCAGGTTTTTTTGTTCATAATTATAATTCATTCAGTTATAACTTTGCTACACATTTATATTAATATTAATAAGTATAATAAAAATGATATAATAAAAATTTATAATCAATTTATTATGTCAGCACTATAATAATTCGATATTAAACATAAAAGGAAAGTCTGGGTAATATATTTTGTTTTTTTTTTATTTTCAATAAATTTTAGTTTTTAAAGTTCGAACTCTAAATTAGGTGAACAAAAATTATGCATTTGCAATAGGCGTTCCATATATAAAATTTAAACAAAGTCTTATTTATCGTAAGAAATATAATTTCCCAGCCCTGGTAGAGACAGGTGTTTTTTAGACAACGAATATGCTCTGTACGAGAAATAATGTAAGTGGAAAGGATATTACGTGAAATGTATTATGTTAAGATAAATTTTTCAGATGGATTTAGTCAAACAATTTTTTTTTAAACATTTTTAATATGCAAGATAAACGCAATTCTGTCTGCAGTACCCAGACGACGGAATAACAAGATTTAAAAATTCAGTATCAGCATTCTATATGTGATACTAATTGTGGTGTGAATAAAATATAAATAAATTCCTAGTCACTGTTGAAACAGTATCTGTAAAAAGCGTTTGAAAAGCTTAGTACGTTGGTATTACTGGTCAGAACTAAATTTGGTTAGTAAGAAAATTAAAATTTATAATGAATTGTTTTTCAAATTATTTATTCATTTAACTTCACTGAATTAAAATAAATTAATTAAAACTATAGCTTACCTAAATTATTTCATATAGATCATTCTCTTCTCCCCAACAAAATTATATAATATGTTATTCAAATTCAAACATTTTCAATAATTCCAGTGAATAAATATGTATCATGATAGCTTGATAACAATTAATAATTTAATAATCTTCCAAAAATCCTAATATGCAGTCAATAAATTGTTAAAAACAAGAGATAACTTCTCTTGAATGTTAAATGTAGTACCCCGCTGTCTTTAATTAAATATTTTTATAGTAACCAATTTTATTTATTTATAAATATTACAGAAAAGAGCATATTGTAACAAATTAAGCAATTAAAAATTTGAATAAAGATTAATTATTTGTTTTTGAATTTTTAATAATATTCATAGTAAATTTCCGTCAAAAATTTCATCAATAGGCTTTTACAAAATAAAATTATATATAGAAAACACCCACTAATAATACCAAAATCAATAATAAATTATCATCAGACACATTGGAAGCGATTGAAAATTAATATAACCTAACTTAGATATGAAATTTATGCCTATGTATGAATGTGGGAAAAAATCAATAAATTAATGATTTTTTATTTTTATTATTTTAAACTCAATTAGTTTATTATATAAATTATATTGTTAATATTCTCCGTTTTTATTTATTATTAATATTATTGTTTTTTGTTTTATTATAATGATATTATCAATAATATGACATTAAAGTTTGTGATGCTGAAAGATTTGCTTCTGAAAATCATTGATTACTATAAAAATTTTATAGGTATATAATAAAATAAAAAATGTTTAAATATAATGTTTTTTTATGCAATTAATGATTATTTCAAATTTGAATCCTTGAACATATAGACAAAATGGAACTTTCAGAATATCAGAGAGAGATTTTAATGGCCCTATATAGGAGTTCAGAAATTATTGAAAAGAAATATTAATGAATAAGAAAATATTGTTAACCAGTTTATAATATACACTTTTACTCGTATAATTGTCAAAAATTTAATAACTCTGAAGTTCTTCTATGTTGAAAAGAGTATATGATACTTCCTCATCAACAAACATATTGAAAAACCAAAAATAAAAAAACTTTGAAAATAATCATACGTTTTAAAACAAATAATTTGTTAACATTCAAATGACTTATTTTGGTTAAAAAAATGGCAACCAAATTTATATTTTGATGCAGGTACCTACTACCTATAGCCGTTTGAAATAAGTTTTCGCAATCCTTTGCAAGAAAATTTAAATATTTATTTTTGCATTTAATTCTGATATTGTGAAACAAAAAAATTAACACAAAGTGCTTATTAAGCCTTTTTACAATAACATAGTTTCTAATATTACACTATCAAAATTTCATGATTTAATTTAACATAATATTATAAATACTCTAATTTTAAAATTTGTTCATACAAAATTATATTTGGATTACAAAATTCTATAATCAACTAATTAATTTATTTGAATAAACCCAATTTAAATTTTTATATTATACATTTTAACTATAAACAATATAATGGGTATATGATGGTGACGATAATGAATATATTTTATTAAATCATGCCAAATAATCAAATTATAACAATAATACAACAAGTGTAATATTATGTATCTTATACTCTTTTATAGGTATTTACTTTAACAAATATCATAGTAATTTATCAACTTATTATTAAAAAAAAAAACAGCATTAAAAAAGTTTAACAAATCTTAATTTTTGATAAATCTTTGACAAAACAGTTCAATATGTACATTCCGGAAGATATATTAAAAATCTTATTTAAAAAAAGTTTATGAAAAATAGTGAGATATATAGAAAAATACTTAATTGTCAAATTCTTTAAACCATCAAATCCCAAGATACCGAATGTTAAAAAATTAATTTTATTTATGTCCATTAAACCTTGTTATTTTGTCTCTGTATCTTCATGCCAAATTTTAAGTTTTAGACAACAACTTCAACATTTTAAAAACATTATAATTATCACTGTAACCTTTAATAAGATAGTCATAAAAATAACATAAAGGCGGTCTGAAGTCTAGACCTAGAGCATAATACTTTCGAATTAATAATGATAATAATAGCAGTTATAAGATTTGATTCGCAAAACGTAGAAGATTAGTTTACTTACTTCTCATAATGAAATGATATTAAAGTTTTATTCCAATTTAAATATGTTTACCAAATAGCTAACAGTAGATCCTTTTGGTACTTGAATATCTAATTAGATAGAATTTAAGTATATATTTTAGGTTTTTGGTACATTTTAATTTCAACAAATTATATTTGATTTTCCGATGTACCCCAAAATAAAATAACATATTTTTTTGCTCTTCTTTCTTTAATTATACACCTTATTCTTTGCTTTTTTTTATTACTTTCGCTGTTAATAATCTATTACGCCATCTGAAAAATGCATTGCGGCGATTATATTATTAAAAACAAATTATAATAATATGTAAATATTGGAATCATTTATTTCAGATTAAAGGTTAAAAAATAAAATTTTAATAGAGTTTGTTAATAACTAACTATGTATGCATATACATACAATTAAAGTTCGATTAAATTTTCAGTAATCTCGATAGTAATTAATAATTTGTTCCTCGTTTTTCTAGATCACTTGCTTGCAATTTTATAGTTCAACTTGAAATATGTGAGTAAGTTCAGTTTTACTTTAAATCTTTATCACGTCAATGTTGATCTTGTCTAACTCTTAACTATTTTAAAAGTTTTGATTTAAGTCTGAAATATCTATGAGATATCAAAGTTGCTCTATTATTTTACTGTTTTATAATACTAAAACTGAACTAAGTATAATTTTTTTTATCCTTGTAATAGTCTTAAATGAATACGTATATGATAATCTAAAATATTAAATGTATATAATTAAATAATAAATACTAAAAAGATGTTTTCAAAAATTAGCTTAACTTGAGGAAAATCGGAATTTCGTTTTACGCTTCAATAGTTGTGAATATATAGGACAAACTAAAATTGTCTTGCCAAACTCTGAAAACTGTATTAAGATAATTTTTTACTTCAATATGTTTTTTAATCTTGAAATGCGTTACATGATTATTCAAATTTTGTTTTATAGTTATATTTTATTAGACATAAATTAATTCACTTAAATATATAGGAGGGAAATTCAAATTATATCAAAATTAATGAATGAATCTACATTATACTGCGAGAGAAAGATGAAGAAACAAAAAAAAATGCACAAAAAATAATCTTCTGCAAAATGTTTGGCATTATAAATTTTTAAAATCAATGTAAAAAAAAAAAAAAATATGATGTTTTATAATTTTAAGTTTTTTCACACAAAATTATTCACATTATTTGAATTATGTCCAAAATATTTTATACGAAGTATAAAATAGTTGTAACATTAAGTTCATATTAACATTATTGAAGAGAAATTTGACGGATTAAGTCGGTCGAAAAAGATGAAGGTTATTTATAATCCTTCCGTTCTATATTATAATTGCAATAAGTATTAAGTGGAATAAAATTTATTACAAACATTGCATTCTAATAAATTGTTAAAAATAAAAAAATATGTATTTTTTTTTTTTAATACAATAAAAAGTGTTCAGAAGTATTTTTATAATAATAAATATTTGATTAGTGAAATAATTTATAATTCTTCAAATAATAGTTAAAAAAAGAAATTTAATGAAGATATGTTGAAGATTGATATTATAAAGAATATATTTTAGACCTATCTTTCGATAACTTTAACATATTTTGAAAGTGACTTAAAGTGATAATTTAAAAATATGCCTTGAGTTTTTAATTTTACTTCTAAAACTGTGTGAAATAAAAAAAATTGCGGTTCTTATTATTTCGAAATTATAATGATAAATTTTTATAAAATTAATAAACTCAAACTACTGATTTAATTATAAAAACTAATAAGTTTTATCAAAATTTATCCTGTTTCTCACCAATTCAATTACAAGGATACGCAAATTTAAATTCTTAAATTAAACTCTATTCTCGCAGTAGAATTTTTTGCTCTGGAAGCAATAATGAATTCTAATTTAATTTCACTTTTAATTTTATGGACTTAGTTTATTTCTGCCATTTTTATCTGAAATTTATTATACTTGTTTAATTGTAAATAAATTGCATCCAATTGCATAATATCGTTTGTAATAAATATGTATTCAACTACATTCTAAATAATTATTTAAACTTTCTAATAATAAAATATATTTTTTTTTATTTTAGATTCAATTTTTATGTTTCCATTTAATTGTCCTTGTGGTATGTGAAAAGAGAACGCGTTTATTACCAGTGAAACGTGCAATCTCAGGAAAAGGATATGGTAAAATTGAAATAGAATCAGTTGAAATACTAAAATCTATTGAAGTTCGTCCAACTTTAGGCTTAAAAAACTCCTTATACGTATCACCACCAATAAAAGAGCTTCCAATAGAAGAGCCAGCAACAGATCATTTGCAGCCTCCATACGCGCCAAAGCAAAAACCAATACGAGAATTTCGCTCTATGCTATCAGGTTTCTCAAACAATTTGGATTCGTCGAGACAATCAGGTTATGGAAATAATGTTGCTCAATCGGTTCCAAAATCCGTAGCAAGCGATTCTTCCACACAATCGTCTACTGATCATGAGCGTGTCATATCATCTTATGAAAAAACAAATTCAGATGGATCATTATCTGTATCAGAAACCATTTATGAAGCTCCTTCTGGATATTCAACCGGACGTTTTGCTCAAAAATCAGCTCAATCACAAAAAACACAAAGCTCAAACCAGGAAAAAGATTATCAAGCACCAGACTATTTACCTCCGCAATCTACTCCGCTGCATCCGATTTTACAACAGACTCCTTCTCAGCCGACTTATAAAGATTATGTGGCAGCAGCGCAAACATCTTCACCTCAAGACCAGGATTACAAAGCAGCTGGATATTTGCCTCCCTTGAATCAACCTTTTCAACCCTCCCATGAGTATTATCGAGCTCCAGACTATTTACCACCAGTAAATCAAGCTCTCTCAGGTCAACAAACACATACATCTAATCAACAAAATTTTTATAATGCTCCTGGGTATCTGCCACCAGTAAATCAACCCTTGAAATTACAACCAGTTGACCAGCCCTTAAAACTCCATCCTATTTCAAATAATATTGGATACAGACCGAATACTGACACATATTCACAGCAAATTCATAACATTGGTTCAGGAAATAAAAATATTCAATCTGAATATAAAGCTGCTGAATACCTTCCACCAAATGATTATCGTAATTCTTTTAACCAACAACAAACGTACAAGGCGCCAGATTACCTTCCACCAATAAGCAATTCATTAGTTTCTGCTAACGCTGAAAACGGTCCTGATGATCATCAGCAAATATTCAAAGCCCCAGATTATCTTCCACCCAATTCTGGCTTTGAATTTTCAGATCAAAATATTAAAGAACATCAACAATATAGAGCTCCAGATTACCTACCACCAGTCGGCCATTCGCAAGACTTTTCTCAACAGGCTGAACAGGCTTATGAAGCTCCAGGATATCTACCACCATCGAATTCGTTTGTGAACTCAAATGCTGTTGTTCAAGAAGAAAGGAATATCGCGTCTTTATATAAAGCTCCAGATTACCTGCCACCTATTAGCTCTCCCCAAAATCCAGCAGTAAGAAATATATCTCCAGTGGCTGATCATTTTGAAATTTCGAAGCAGGAATATAATTATGCCACGGCAAACAATGCGGGAGCCAATCAATATAACAGTCAGAAAACGGAACAAAATGAACAAACATCTCAATTTTATTCAGCTCCGGGGTACTTGCCTCCTCGAGGAAGTACAAAAAACCAACTCATCTCTTCTGAGCCCCAACAGCCACAAGCTCTTATTTCACATTCTCATTCCCTGTCGTCTGCAGAATATCAATCCTCCAATGACAATCATGGAATTTCACAAGTTGACCATGATGGTTATGATTATTCAAAGCCACAAGGCCCGTCGTTTGAAGAAGGCAAAACTATTAATGAAAGTCCCGATCCTGAAAACGTTCCATTGCAACAAAACTATCAAACTCCAGTAAATTACGAAAATCCTCCCGTCGCACCATCGTATGAAAACAATGTACAAACTATTAAAATTATTAGAGAAGGGCAAAATGGGCAGGAACAATCAGTCAAAACTTTGAGAATTATTACAGATAACACTAGCATTAACTCAGGCTCTAACATACAGACTATTCGACTTATCAGCGAACATTTAAATCAGCCAACAATTCAAAGTACTTCAGTAGAACAACCATCAACTAGCCCAGCATATGCTCGACCAAGTCCCCATCTTAAACCTCAAGTGGCTCCTTCTCAAAGTAATGTACTTAATACCCCTCAAAATAATGGGTACTTACCACCACAGCCTTTGGCAGCACAACCCTTGCCATTTCCGTTGACTCAAATCCAGCCGGTAACAAGTACTTTGTTATCACCATCATCTCAATCACTTGCACCGCCTTCATTTGTTCAAAAACCACAAACACCGATTCGAAGACCTCTTCCATCCATTCAAAGACAACCGGCGACACAGCTTTCACAACTGAGAAGCAGTGGATATTCTGCACCTTTAAGGGTCTTACAAATAATTGGTAATGGAAACCAAAATGATGATTCTGCTCTTTATGCCAGTGTTGCTGCACATTTACCCAAAAATATTAACACAATTCAAGTAATTCATGAACAAAGAGCAAACAGAAATCGTTATGGTGAAAATCCAAGCAGCGGTTATGCATACGCACGGGAAAGATTAGTAAGGTTTTATAAGAGAAGAAGAGTCTGAAATGTCACAGAAATGAAGGAATATTTGATGCGATATTACTTATTATACAATTGTAAATTAAGTTAGGATTTTTTTTTATTTAAATTATTCAGCCTATAATAGGTTGCACATAAGACATCATTAAATTATAGTGATATTCAAATTCATGTTGTAATATATTTTGTTAAACACAACGATCTACATAAATGTTAATATTTTTTATTGAATGAAACAAATTTATACGATTTTGCATAATCAAAGTTAGAAAAAATTGTAATTATTCCAATAAAAGCGAAATTTAATATTAAAAGTTTTATTACTTCTTAATTTATTTAATAATTTTGATTTAAATTTCTTACCTTTGTATAGGTTAATAAAAAAAAGTATTCCAAACACAAATTTAAATTTCAGCATCGTGAGATTATAAAGAAACATTGAAAGTATCAATAAATATTATGCCACTGTTAAGTTCCCTAACTCTTCTACATTATGTAGCAATATGAATTTTTGAAGACTTGGAATTTAAGTATGTTTGGTATTGCCAATATAAAATTGATAAAACTCAAAAGGAGGCGAAAACCTAATAATTAAAATTTCTCTGTAAGCTAAAAAATAAGTATAAGTTACTTCAACGTCTTAGTATTTGTATAATCTAAACTTATTATTATTATTTCAATTTCCTAAAATCTGATTACAAAAATTAATTCATGTAACCATCAGGAGCAAAAATAGTTAGATTGCCTGATATTCTTTTTCTTAACAATCCGTTGTATCTTATGTATCTAATTATTTTATATAAAGTAGTAGGTATCTTGTTTAGGGTTATTGTCATTTAAAAGGCGACAAACGGCAAATGCGTGTCCTACATTATTTACCATAATATGGTAATCAGATTAATTTTTTCTTCACAGTACACAATAGTACAGAGTGACGGCAACAGCACCCTATTGAGTTTAAATACTATTATGAAATCCGTTGAAGAAGATCAATGCTTTAATATTATTTCCTTCCTCTAACTTAATTGAATATATTTAAAAAAATGTTCAATAATTATATTTAATTTTATATTTATTTTGATAAATATTAATTTATAATGATGTAACAATTTTATTTAAAGCAATCAATTTGTTAAAAAAAACATAAATTTTTTAATAAAATTAATTAATTGTGTTTTCGTGCATCTCATTAATACTTTTCACTTTAAAGATACATTTTATAGATTTTTTTTCTCCAATTTTGAAGACGCACCTTTATGATCTAAATTTATTAACTTGCATTTCACCTGTCATGATATGTTAGTTTTTTATTTTTGTAGGTACTTGACTATAAATCTCTAACTTTTAATATAATTAAAATTAAGCAGGAATTTCTTAGTTTTTTTGTTTTAAACTATGTTTTGAACATAAGTTAATTATATTTTTGATATGCTTCAAATATTTGAAAATTATAAATAATATACATTTAAGCGAACAAATGGTTTATCGCAACAGCAAGGGAATGTCAGATTTTTATTTCTAAATTAAAAAGTATACCACGTTGTACCCACACAACTTCTTTTTCCACCATTATTCCTTTTTCTTCTCTTATAAATTAAAATTGGGAAAATAGCGTAGAGCATAATTACGCATTCAGTTCCTAAAACACATTCAACATGTCAATATTTCCATCATAAACTGAGCTCATTATTATAATGATTTATAAAATTTAATTTAAAAAAATCCAACAATTTCATTCATTGGTTGCCACACCATTCTTCTAATTAATCAGACTTATTGTACAAATAATTAACGCAACTGAAATAAAATGATCTATTCGTGATTTTTACTCAAAAAATTCAATTTTATCGGGGCAACCATAATTTTTTTTGCGTTGTATTAAAAATTTCCGCTCCAAATTCTTTACAATACAATTATGCTTACTCCGCCTAGGCGTAAAGAAAGTTTTATTTTAAATATTATGAGAAATTAAAATGGCCTAAATAAGTCCAAACAAATAACTTCCTGAAAACTTATTATATAAGAAAAATATTTTATATTATGTATTGTTTTCATTATAAATATTTAACAAAAAAAAAAAGAATTTGCTAAATTAATATTTTTATAAAATTCAGTTTAATTTGCACATAATTATGAATTCGAAATATTTCTATTCAAATCAAAAGAGATATTTTTAAAAGATTTATATATAATATTATTCACAATTTCGTTTTCATCTTTTTATTAAAAAAATACGCTTAATACTTAATTTACAAATAAATAAATATAATAGATAATAATAAAATTTTATCTACAGTCTAGGAAGATAACCTCTTCCACCATGACCTCCTCCAATATTTCCAACATGTCCACCTTGGTGACCACCGTCGAAACCATGACTGACACCAGAAGAATAGGAACCTGATGAAACAACAATTGCAGCCAATTCATCATCATCCAGGCCACCATGACCAAATCTGTGACCACCATCGTGTCCATGTCCTTGAGCAAAATTACCACCTCCACCTCCATCTCCACCTCCACCTACACCTCCACCATACGAGCCAGAAGAAGAAACTGCAATCGCTGCAAGAGTTGCAGCATCTAGACCGCTATACCCGTGATCTATTCCACCTCCGTGCCCAATTTCACCTCCATGTCCTCCATGTCCTCCTCCTCCTCCCTGTTCATAACCAATTCCTCCTTCGTGTCCGTGTGCGATTCCATTGCCATAAGAACTACCTGTTACAGCCGCAATAACTGCTAAAGTTTCACCTCCTAAGCCACCACCACCATAACCACCATCTTGACCAATTCCATGACTCTGTTCATGGGCATAATCGCCACCTTCTTCAATATCATGGCCGAAACCTCCTCCAGTTGCGTGTCCGTTCCCACCACCACCGCCTAAAAATCCAGCATTCACAACAATGGCATATGTTTGGAAACAAAGCAAGACTGATAAAACCTGTTCAAAAATATAATTTTTATTTTTATAACGATTAATTTAAATACTAAGTTATTTTTGACGCGTTCGATCCGTATTAAATTTATAGTTGAAACCACTATCACTAAAAAACTTTATGATGATTTTACATTTTCTAGAATTCATTACTTAGCTGTAATTTTTTTCAATTTTTTGTCAATTTAGTTAATACTCGAACAGATTTGTACCCGCTACAATTTTACATGAACTAAACGTAAATTAAAATCACAACTACCAAATCAGTAACTTATATTTACTTAAATCTTTGATAACGCTTCACTAAATTTTGTGAAAATACTCGAGTAGACTTAAAGTGCATCATTTTATGTAATAAATGTTAAAACAAAACAAAAAATTTATGAACCACATCATAACGAATTTTTAATCACCAAACTAGGAAAGAAAAAACTTTCATATTTATTCATCTGTCAAATGTTAAATGATTAGCAAAAACTATATCCAAATATGAACATCAATATTTTTTTCTTAATATATATAATTTGATCATGAATTAATTAAAAAATCACAATTCCATTAAAATTTTTACATCATTTAAAAGATAAGAATTTAATAAATTTTAAAATAGTTTTGTTTTTCTTTAATATTTTTTCTATTTATTTTTTTTTTCTTTTCACATTATGCAATATAGTTTTGATAAAATTTAATGTTTTATAGATAGGTTATATAATTTTTTAATTCTTGTTTTTAATGTTTACCTTCATTTCAAATTTAATTTTTAACCACAACCGATCTATTAAGACTAATTTTCAAACTTTATAGAATATTTCTATTTATACTAATTTTAAATGAAAACGAACTTCCGGAGCAAAATAAAATTATGAATTATTAAAATATATTTTCAACCTTGGTTTTTTGAACAAATTAACACAGTAAAAGGGGGTTAATGAAGTCACTTTTAGAATTTTCTCTTTGATTAACATGTTCCTTTAAGAAGAAGCACGTTAAACACGTCTTCACTTAAAAAAAAAACAGAGATTAAATTCTAGCAGTAGTATTATATTGATTTAAATAATCCAAAATAAATTAAACAAAAGACTTAAGACACAAACTTGATTTTTATAATTTCATATTTAATTTTATAAACATTTTAAAAAAGTGTAAACTTTTTATCATACCTTTTAAAAGGGAATAACTGAAATATTTATATAATTAAAATGATAAAATAAGTGCCGCTAAATTAATTAAACAGTTGCAGAAATGCTTAAAATAGAAACGAGTGTATAAACGAATTGAAATATAAATTTTAAACATTAATAACACTTTCGTTATAAATCAGCACAATAAATAAAACTTCTGGATCTCTGTTACCATTTTTTGATCTTGTTTACATAAAAATTACGTTGAAAAAGAAACATTCATAAAAGTTTATATACCTATATAGAAATCAAACAGTAAAAGTTATTTTAATTATGTATTCAAACAGTTCACTTTGCACTTAATACCACTTTAAAATAATAATAATATGGACTACAAACATCAGGATCCAAATTCAAATTTATTGTTTTTCCTATCTTGAGAAAATAATTCTAACGAAGTGAATACCTATCAAAACGGAAATAATTTGATAATTTGAGGGATACCATTTTTACTAATTTATTATTATTAAGTAAAATTTTGGTATATTGCAAATCTGATAAATAATATCTAATTTGCGAATCAAATCCATAATCGATATATTTAGAAAAAACAATGAAAATTTTGAAATATTTTATTTATTATAATTTAAAAAAAAAATAAATAAAAATGATCAGTATATCGTTTATTTCGTTCAATTTTCTATTATGTTGAGCATAACCGAAGCGGAGTAAGAAACTTGCTTGATCAAAATTGATTGTGTATGCGTATTTCCGAACCTATATCTAAATATATAAATCTTGATAAAAATTATTTTACTATTTGTTTTGATTAAGCTATTTTTGATTATTCAAATTATTATGTTTTGATTTTGACATAGTCATAAATATGTAAATTTATATCAAATTTCTATAAGAATAAATTTTAAAAATTATTATTTTTAAATGTTTGCATAGTATTATATATATTTGTGATTATTTTTACTACTGTTTTTTTTTAATACCGAATTAGTTAATAATTTTTTCACTGAAACCTGTCCTTAATTTTCTATTTACTGTCATTTAAACATTGTTTTAATTAAATCAAAATACCTGAATATGATTTTGAATATTCTTCATCGACAGTACAATGTCATTTTGTTACTAATAAACATTTTTATTCATAGATTTTTAAATAAATATGCGCATAACTAAAAAAATAGAAAAGGCTTTCGTCCAATTTTTATTTGTAACATTATAGATTTGTTTTTTTATCTTTCATATATAACTAATATTACTTTACGTTTAATTTTTTTTAATTTGCGCCTAAATTTATTCTTTTTCTACTGGTTTTATTTCGAGAAACAAAAAATCAATGTTTTAGTTTATTAATATATCATACATGCATCATGAATACATACAATAATAGATATTGAATTTTAATTTTCACACAATTCTTGATTATTTGATATTGTGATTTTACATTTTTTAATTGATATGTATTTATTTAAGAAAAACGTTATATGTTTTTCTTTTTACAATTTCTTTTTTCTACTCAGGGGTTAGTTAATACATAGTTATTTTAAGGAGCAAATAAAAGCATGTCTGTTAAAAAATGTCTTTCGAAAGAAATAGTTATAAAATTTGGCCCAAGCTTTTTAATCTTTTTTTTTATTCTGCCAAAAATCTTGTCTTCGAGTAGGTATCATTTTAATTATAATTACCTCAAGAAGATATTTAAAATGTTTACCAAATTTTCTTTTTTCTTATAATTTTAGAGATTCATAATTCCTAATATTGCTAATGTTGTCGATTTTATGTTCTCCAATTAGTACGAAGAAAGTCGATTAAGCTTTCTTAACTACTTAAAAAAAATTTCGTTTACCTATAGAAAATTTTTTTTTTAATCAATTTTAGATTAAACATTTTAATGCGTTGGAGATCTTTATGTTGTATTTAGTGCTATAGAATTTAGATCACTAAATGGAGTATTATATGTGTCAATACACATGCAATCATTTAGATGCATCTGCGTAAATAATGAAAAAATTTAGATGCATCAGCGTAAATAATGAAATCATTTAGATGTTTCGTTTTGAATATTACGTAATACCTAAACAAACGTAATATCTCTCACAATATTTCAATACAGCCAAACACAAAAAAAAAAAAAGAGAAGAAATGAGAAGAAAAAATATTCTCTCTTTGCAACTACCTCTCCCCCACGCATTAAAACAGTATATTGGATATGTAAACAAAATTTGTTATACAACTCGTTCTGTATTTACACAAAAATACATTGACACTTGTCAATTTATATCACTCGACTTTCGGTCTCGACTTTCGGACTCGTGTCAATGTATTTTTGTGTATACAGAACTCTTAATTAATAACAAATTTAGTTTACATATACAATAATCTACTATTTTTTCACGCCACGCCAAGCAACTACCACTAGACAATCTGAAAAATAAAGCGTTATAATCAATAAAGAACCAAAAAACGAGAGGAGTCTAATGTAAAAAGCGTACTTAGAATAAAAGTTGTTTGAGTTCCTTTTATCAAGTGATTTTTATAATTATGTACACTAGCTTAAAAATGTAATTTAGCATAAGTTTTGTTAACAAATTAGAAATTAAAATTAATAATCCAATCAAAAAATTATTACTGGATTATAATAAAAATTAAAAAAAAATGGATGAAAACTATGTTGGATTATATATCAAGAATGTCATTTTGCCACACTTATTAATCAAAAATGTTTTTAAGGGAAATTGTCATTGTATTTTTTCTTTAAAATGAAAAATTCAAGGTCAAGATCAGATAGAATTTAGGTAATATTCCTTTGTGAGATATAAAGAAAATTAGTTCAAACAAAATCAGTTTCCGTTTTGGTTAAAAAGTTGTTTTTTTTTTTATTATAAAAGACGTAACAAAATAATATCATAATGAAATTGTACCTATTTCACATGCCAATTTACTATTATTATTATTTTTCAAAATACCTCTTATGGTTATTAAATTGTTTGTAGGTTTGAAACAATTTCAAGCTTCTGCTTTAGTTTAGGTGCAAAATTTATAATGCTATAGTTTTTATAAAAACTAGAGTATAAAAATATTAAAATATAATAAGTTTTGGAGTGTGATAATAAGTATCAAATTAGTTTTCTTATATAAATATTATAAGATTCTAGATAAGAAAAGTTATTTATATAGAACATGTCAAATCTCCACTTGATGTGTTTTGATATTTATAATATGAAAAAACGCCGAATTAAGCTTTATTTCTCTTTCAAAAGTGAAATATTTAAGAGTTTTATTTAATTATGTTAGAAATTTTATATAGCCCAAGATATGTGTCTGTCTTTATTTTATTTTCTATCATCAATCACATATTTTTAACAGATTTTTTTATTTAACTGAAAATATTTTTTTTAACAAGATTTCCCACTTCAAAGATTCAGAATTTCTTTTGATTATGGGAAATAAAAAAATTTGATCCAAAACAATATATTTTAAATTTGAATTTTTTTGTTATCAAAAAAGTTCATAAACACTTTCACTATCGATATAATATAGTAAAAAATGAGGATGCTATCTTTTGATACATTTTTAATTTATTTTATTATATATTATAGAAATAATATTAATTTGTAACAAATACATTTTTGAATTGTACTCAGTTCTTTGTGAAGGTAACAATATGATTGCTACATTCTTAAATTACTAAATTTTAGTTTCAATTAATATAAAATAATTATTCATTTGTGTTAATCTTTCGAATTTTTAAAGTTTTAAACAATAAAATAATTGTTAGTAATGTACTTTGTTACATTAAAAATTTATTTAATATCCACTGTAGAATAGAATTTCAAACCAGAAGTGGCTTAAACATTAAAATTCGAAAATAAATATTCAAATTAAGTTATCTTGATTTAAATTGAAATTATGGTGTTTGTAACAAGAAAATTTGACGGTTTCATAATATTATACAGATTTTTATGATTGTCTATCTTTCAACAAAAATGTATGTTTTGACCAAAACAACTATTTGGCAGTTGTTTTTTTTTTTTGGCAATTTTTTTTTTTTTTTTTCTAATAACGTTAGAGGCAACATTTTATTCTTTTACGTAATACATAATATTTTTTTAATCATTTTATGATGGGTTTTTTTTGTCTCTCGCATATTTTTTTTTAATCATTGTTACGCTATTAGATATGTTTTATAATAATATTATAATTTTTTGTTTTTGATGAAACAAATTAATGAATTCAAAAAATTTCATATGTTTTCCAAATTGATTTATTTTAATTTTTTTGTTCGACGAACTAAATATTTTTGAAAACTTTCTTTAAAAAATTTGTTTTTTGCATAAATTGTAAATTTATTTTTATGATTATTTTTTGTATTATTATTTTTTTTTTTAATAATGAATTTTTAGTCCAAAAATTGCATATCATATTTTTTGACTATAAAAACAAATTGTTAACCTGAGCTCAACATCAGTTTATAATTCGATTTATTCAAATAATTAAGTGTTATATCGATATAATGAAGGTAAAAAAAGAAATATATGAAAAATAAAAAAAAAAAAATTTTAAATATATAATATGTAATAATAATAATGAAAAAAAAAAGGATTAAATTTATAAATAACAAAAGTTAAAAAAAAACAAATAATTGGACTAAATAAATGTTTGTTTATGTTTTGGAACCTTAAAAAAAGCTCTGATTTAAAAAAATATACCAAATCATAAGCTAACAAAATAAATTAAAAAGTTTTATATAATTATAATAAGGATTGATTAAATTTGATAGATCTATGTAATGCACTTGAGATATGAATTATAGTTTTGCTCTAGATTTACTCAAACACAATTTACAAGTAGTGTTGTCAAATTTCTGGAACGGAAAAAATACACTTTGAAAAAATACACTTTGAACACTTTTAATTAACATTAGAAAAAAAAAAATAGACGTGATGAAATGTGAGCAGTGAAAACGAAATCTTTGAGATATAAGACTAATTTTCATAATTAATAAATTTAATGAAATTTTGTTTTATAATTTTTTCTGAATACCAGTCAATATCAGTATCGAATAGTTGAAAAAAACTAAACTCTGTACTACTTCTTGTAATTGTTCTTGGGCTCTTAATTGAAGAAGATTTCTTAGGGATTAGGAATATTAAAAATTCCATAAAATATTTTATTTTAAAATCCTGAGTCGAAAATGTTTTGAAAATCTCAGCATCAAACATATATTAATTTTTTATTTTAATTATTATTTTTCTTTTTCAGATCTTTATTTGCTTATTAAGTTTTGTGGCAATTTCAAATGCAACATTCTTTGGAGGTGGTTTATTTGGTGGAGGCCAACAAAGTCCACCGCCACAACTTATTAAAGCCAGGGTGACATTAATAAATGGTGGTGGTGGAGGATTTGGTGGTGGAGGATTTGGTGGAGGACATGGTGGAGGACATGGTGGAGGACATGGTGGAGGACACGGAGGATTTTCGGGTGGATCTGGTGGTTTTGTTGGAGGGCATGGTGGCGGACATGGTGGAGGCGGTCATGGCCACGGTCCTGGTCCTCAGATTGTTAAAGTTATACATGAAGATGGAGGTTTTGGTGGTGCAGGTGGTGGATTTGGTGGTGCTGCTGGTGGAATCGGACATGGGCCACAAATTGTTAAAGTAATTCATGAAGGAGGTGCAATTGGTGGTGGAGTTGGAAGCATAGGTGGCACAGTAGGTGCAATTGGAGGTGGGGCTGGAATTGGCATTGGGGGACCTGGACCTCAAATAGTAAAAGTAATTCATGAGGGAGGAGGCGGTTTTGCATCTGGAGGAAGTTTTGCTGGCGGAAGTGTAGGCGGTGGTATTGGAGGTTCGATTGGTGGTCCTCAAGTTATCAAAGTTATTCATGAAGGCGCCGGTGGCTTTGCAGCTGGTGGTGGAGGTGGGGGAGGTGGTGGATTTGCTGCTGGTGGTGGATTTGCTGCTGGTGGTGGAGGTGGATTTGGTGGAGGACCTCAGGTAATAAAAGTTATTCACGAAGGAGGTGGTGCTGGGTTCGGAGCAGGAGGTGGTGGATTTGTAGCTGGTGGTGGAGGCGGAGGATTTTCTGGTGGTCATCACGGTGGTGCTGAAAAAGTGATTAAAGTTGTTCACCAAGAAGGCGGCGGATTCGGTGGTAATTTTGGCGGAGGAGGAGGATTTGGTCAGGCACATCACGGTAGTGGAGGCTTTGAAAAAGTAATTAAAGTAGTGCATCATGAGGGACAAGGTCACGGAGGCTTTAGTGGAGGACATGGAGGATTTGGTGGTGGAAGTGGAGGCTTTGGTGGAGGACATGGAAGCTTTGGCGGAGGACACGGTCACGGTGGAGGTGAAAAAGTAATTAAAGTTATTCATTCTGAATCCAAAGGCCATGGCGGCGGATATGGTGGACATCATGGTTTTGGTGGTGGCATTTCTCACGCAGGACCAGAACAAGTTATTAATGTTATTCATGAGCAAGAACATGAGGGTCATGCATCTAGTTTTAGCCATTCTAGCAGTGGTCATGATGATGATATAAATATTGTCCAAGAGCAAGCAGCCGCGGGTAGTCTTGAACCCGGTTACCTGCCTCCAGTAAAATAAACAATTAATTATCCAACAAAGTTTTAAGTTAAATATAATTCATTATATAGTATTAAGCTAGAAATTCGAAGTTAAATTGTATTAGCTTATAATAAGCAAACAAAAAAAACGACATAATCATTTGTGAAAAAGCTGATCATTTTTATAAATTCATTATGATTACATATTATTATATATAAATATGCAAATTATTAAGCTTAGAAAACATAATTTAGTGAAAACCAAATATAAAGCCACAATTATTTAAGTATTTTTAAGAAACAGAAAATTTTTTTAATAAAAAATAATTTTTTAAAAAATATCTCATGCATTTATTGTTTTTATAAATAAATAAAAATAAAAATATAGGAACCTATTAATGTTTTGCTACTTTGTGCGAACCACGAATATTTTTGCCCAAAATTTTTTATTTCTTAGCCAAATTATAGTGTTAAATACATCAGAAAAACTTCGTCCTGTTAGAAGATGATTTTTCTTCAAATTCTAGTACATTAAATCAAATATTTCAGTCAAAAACTTTATTCTCTAACGTAAATACTTTAAACTCATAAATAAAATATGGGATTCCTTTTCAATAGATGCAAAAAACTGTACACTAATTTTTATTTATGTTTTTCCTCAATTGCACTCTTTTCATATATAGAGATTTTCTTCCAAATCAGCTTTACCATCCTTAGCAACAAACGGAGGAAATTTTCAACATGTAAATCCATTTTCAGATCATCTTTCCCCCAAAATCCATTAATTAATTTTCATCAAGATTGAGGAAACAAACGGACAGACGATAAAAAATGAGATAAAAAATTAAAAAATAACATTAATTTGCCACCTTTTTGTGTTGAAAAAAAGAATAAAGTTATTGAATCATATGTTTTATTATGTGTATAATAAATAATTTTTTAAATCTATATATTTATTACTTGTAATTATCAAGTTCTTACGTATTGAAAAAACTGTATGACGCTCAAATATTTTATTCGAAAACAAACTATTATTTTTTTCTAAATTTTGCACAAACAAAAACATGTTATAAATTAAATAAATTGTTATAAAAATTATTAATAAATTATAATTAAACTTTATACAAGAATTTGTTTTTAATATTTGAAAATTTAATTTTATTGTACAAGTGCCAAGTCCATGGTCCTTGAGTTAAAAGACATAAAAACAGACATTAAAAGTTAAAACATATCGCTCTTTTTTTTTTTTTGAAATGCTAAAGACCAAGGTGCGAACCAGAGCATAAAGAAAATAAAAAAGTTTAAAATTAACGTAAAATAAAAAAAAAAAAAATCTATGAATCTCTCATTAAATTGCCAGAAAAAATTAATTTTTTATAGAAAATTTTGTTATAATTTTATTATAATTGTAAACTTATTATAGCTTTGGAATTTTAGTGCAAAAAAATAAATTTTTATGTTAATTAAAAATATTAAATAAAAAATATTATTTTAATATTGCAACTTTTGTGCTTAAATGATAATTTAAAATGTTAGAACTAAAACTTTTTCTCTATAGAAAACGAATGTCTCAAACTTCTACTTTCACTATGTACCGTACATGTATCGAAAACTCTAGCGTATTGACTTCAAATAAACTGTGTTTAAAAAAAAAAAAAAAATATTCTAAATATATGTAAAAATTCTAAAAATATTGAATTATTCATATAATAGAAGAATAAATTATTTAGAATTTATTAAAACTATTTTCTAAGATTAAGTTTCGAATTAAATTCTAAGCTTAGTTTACTGAATTAAGTAAAAAAATTTTTAATCAAAATAAATAACAAATAAATTTTTACATGATTTTTACATTTTTATATAATCAATTATGGGAAAAATTATTTGCCTCAAAGATGTACATAAATTAAATTAAAAGATTATTAAATAATACTTTTATATATAAGTATGTAAGTATTAAGGACATCATATTATTTGTATATTTTTTTATTATTATATTAAAAATTTTTAATAGAATTTTAAATTAAAAATCAGAATATAAAATTCGTACTGAATTTATTAATAAAAATTAAATTTATAATAAAAGATGAATTCATAGGCCGATAACTTTTTAGTTCTCATTTTAGTATCAAATGTTCGTGTTAAAAGTTTAAAATATATTTTGTTAAATTTAAAATGAAATTGAGTATTTTAATAATATTTTTCTTAAGTAAGAATTAATTTTAAAAAACGCTAATGTTGTTCTGAAATAACATTTAATATATATTTTAGATGGATTTTTAACATTAGCACAGGACAATGATTTAGGAGCAACAATAATTTTTTATTATGGGTTAGTTATTTTTTATGGACGTAAATAATTCAAGAAAGAGAACAAGAATTAGGAATAAAAAACCAGACACAGTATTTCAGAACATTTTTATCATAATATTCATTTATCATAATATTAGTACTAAGGGAAATGCTAGTAAGAACTATTTCGGATATATTTTGTACACACTCTTTTAGTTTATTTTTATATTTATCCTCACTTTAAATCTTTTTCGCTATTACTGTTTATGTTTTAATTACATTAAATAATTATTTTATAATGTGCGAAAAGTAGAAAAAAAATTTTATAATTTATTTATTATTTATTTATATTAACAGAAAGAGTTCATAAAAATAAAAAAATGATTTATAAAACCAGTCTTATTTATATGTTTTATAATTGCAGACTAGAACCTAATAGCTATCAACGATATGAATTTAACGACGTATCAAATGTTTTAAACCATCCTAAATTTGATTCTTCCTTGCCTACTACATTTTTTTTGCACGGATGGTTGGACAGTCAAGAACTCTCTTTTGGTAGCCCTAAGTCAATAAGAGCGGCTTATTTAAAATCTGAAATCATAAAGGTTAATTTATTACTCCTAGATTGGGCTGAAGCAGTACGTACAGAATACATTTTCGGTGCAGTTCCAAATGAAGAGAAGGTAGATTTTTTAATTTTTTTTATTACTTATTTAATTTTCGTTTTTCAGTTGGGCCCGATTTTGGCTCAAACGCTAATAAATCTATTTAAAAACGGTTTGGATATAAAATCATTTCACCTTATGGGACATTCACTTGGAGCACAACTTGCCGGATTAATTGGAAGAAATATAATATCATCGTCAAATCGAACTTTAATACTGCCACGGTAAATTAAATTTCTATTTTTTTTTCACCTTTCAAAAAATAATGTCAATTTAGTATTACTGCACTAGATCCAGCTTCTATCATGTTTTACTTATATGATCAAACAGTGAATAAAGACGATGCCGAATTTGTGGATATAATTCATACAGACGCTGGTGGTTTTGGTAATTTTTTAGCTACCGGTACTGCTGATTTTTGGCCAAATGGTGGAACACGTTTAACACAACCAGGTTGTTCGCTTTTATCAATACGGAGTAAGTTATTGGGTACATCATTATTATAATTGTGTATAAATAAAAATAAGAAAATTAATCATTTACAACACAAACATTTCTTGGCAACAAACACTAAATGCTTTTTCAATTTTTTAGTTTTTTGCAGTCACTTTAAGTCGGTACATTA
This sequence comes from Hybos culiciformis, assembly GCA_964007475.1. Lineage (NCBI taxonomy): Eukaryota > Metazoa > Arthropoda > Insecta > Diptera > Hybotidae > Hybos > Hybos culiciformis. The sequence continues at coordinate 18,307,251 of OZ023275.1, read as the reverse complement.
TTTTGCAGAAAGTGTTCGGGGAAAATATAAAAAAAATTTTTTGGCATCAAATGAAAATCATTCGGAACCTATAGAAATGGGACTAAATTGTCCACTTAAGTGATTATATAAAATTAAAAATGTACCTATTCATAAATATACCTACATACTTATTAATATTTTCAGCGCCAAAGGGAATTATTTTTTGTCAACTAATGCAGATAAGCCATATGCAAAAGGTATTAAGGGTATTGAATACTCTAATAATTATCTAATTGATCTCTAGCCTGTTTGCGATTGAACGGTAAGTTTTGGCTGTTCGCCAAAGGTATATACGTACATAATAAAAAGTCGCTTCCTACGACCCCACGACCATTTTATGTTTTTATCTTTGGATTGATAACTATTTCTGAATATGTCGAATCTGTATTTCATCAAAAATATTTGATTTTTAAATGAAAAAAAAATCTAAAACTTTTAATGTAATATAGATTTGACAAATCCAGAAATAAATACCTACCTATCAATTAAAACATAAAAGGCATAAAATAGTCGTTTGGACAAATAAGAAAAGTGATCAACAAAATATTATCGTTTAAAGCAAAATGGAAAGCTTATTATAATTTTAATATATGTATATACTGAACAATGAACGTGTCCTCGCTAGTCTACCTATAGCTTTAGAAGTACATAATATATAAATTATTGTTACAATATTATATTTTAAAGTTAATAAATAAGTTAAAAAAAAAATTTTTTTTTTTTTAAATATTTTCCAGTATTAGTTCAAATATCACCTTCATATTTTTGGGTTATTTATTTGACATTTCCAATAAAATCGTCTTTTAGCTTTAATGGAAATTTTGAGCTTTACTACAGGCAATCTATTCTTAAATAATAAATAAGTGATATAATTTTTACGTTAAACTACAAACTTCACGTCAAAGGTAAGTTTATTTTTAAAAAACCATTTTGTTTTCGATTAAGGATCTGCAATGCAAAATATTTTCCGAAACTTTAAATGACTGGCAAAATTTTTGAATTTAATATTTTCTAAATTTAACATTTAACTTCTAAATTTAATTTTTTTTAGAAATAAAGTTAAATTAATCATTCCACAGTCAGTTTTATATATATACAAATAATGTATGTACCTGCTTAATGTATATGTAGATAACATACATTAAAAAAAGGGTACCTACATTCTTATTGAAATCTCTGCACTACTAACACTCGTATAAGAAATTCGTAGACAAAAATTAAATAATTGAACCCCAGTTGACATCAATTCAGTATTAAGTAATGCCTTGTGCACAGCTAATACCGCAAAGCAATTTTTGAAGGAATGTTCCGGAAACCTGTTCACAGTTAATTTTACCTGAAAGCAAAAAAAATCAACTGCAAACAACTTCTTTTGTTTTTTTTTATAATATGATTGTGACAGAAAAATGCCGCAAAACCAAATTTCGATGCAACAGAAACGCTGTGAAAAAGAAACAAAAAAATTATTTTGTGACGTAGTCAATTCTTTCTGGAGCAAAAAAAATAAATCCAGTTTTCTAATTAATTATGAAATAATTTTAAAAAAACACAAACACTTAATTCAAGTGAGACAAATTGAAAAATTGACACAAATACCACTACACCATGACGGCCGACTAAGAAATTCTTTTTACAAAAAATCAATAAAATTAATATCTTGCGTTTTTTATAATTCTTATTTAAATTAAGATTAAGCAGAAAATCGATTTTTACGGTAGCTCTAAATTGCTTTGCGGTATTAGCTGTGTTCAAGGCATAAAGCTGAGATATCAATAAAATGTTAGGTTCAAAAGTATTTTGAATAGAATCCAGGTTATGTTCTATATATGTATCTTTTTTAAATAGTCACATATTTATAATAAAACTCTAAAGTTATTAATTTTAAAACGTTTATTAGTTCACTTTGTTGTTCGGTACAAATTTTGTAATCAATTTTTCAGGCACTTCTAGATGAGATAGAGTCTTGAAAATTGGAGCATAGGTCAGAAATGGATGACAATGCAACATAATATAAACATTTTTGTGGTTCCACTGTTCCGTCCGTGGTTCCACTGATTCCGCTGCTGGACCGATTTGGCTGAAATTTTGAACTTAAGTAGCATTGAGATCCGAGATGGTTATAGAATATTAGAAATTTTGATCCGAGGCCTCGACGGGGGGGCTACCTTAGAAGCCTGTTTTGGAATTTACGTATATTCCGATAAAATGTTGTGGCGTAGGACCCGAAAAGCCTATTTAAAAAACTGGATGTTGAAAGGCCGTCAACTGTTACGCCAGGGCTCAATTAGGGGCCCTATACAACAAATTTCGAAATTTTGAAAATAGATATAAAAATTTTATGTTTTTATGGCTAAATTCGATTCAAATAAGATTAAAAAGGAAAAAATAAATAAATAAATAAAAAAAAAAATTTAAAAACAACGTTTATATAACGGAATAAAATAACTAAAAAGTAAAAAATATAATCAGATAATAATTGATAGCCTCATACCGATTTCCCTGAAAATTAATTCTCACGAAAAACGTGGGGCGCCTAAAATTGAACATTTTCATGAATATCGTTTATCACACGCGCCCCACGTTTTTCGTGAGAATTAATTTTCAGGGAAATCGGTATGAGGCTATCAATTATTTTCTGATTATATTTTTTACTTTTTTTTTTATTCCGTTATATAAACGTTGTTTTGAAAATTTTTTTTTTTTTATTTATTTATTTATTTTTTATTATCAGTTTAATTAAAAATCGGAATAAAAAAATTACTGGATTAATATAATAATTAAATTAAATTTATGTAATAAGATACGTAGGTCGGTAACTTTTTGCTATAGTTCACATTTAAGTATCAGCTCATTTTAAAAGACTATAGTTTGTCAAAATGGAAAAGAAAAACTAAATACTTTAGTGATAATTTTTTTTTTCGTTCATTTAAAAAACAATATTCATTCACAAAATCATAAATATTGACCTGAATGAACTGAAGTTTAAATGAATAAATATAAGACTATGGTTTTTAAGAAGAAAAAACCAAATTTTTAAGCTACTTATATGCTATGTACATACAATAAAAAAAGTTTTGTACGTTCCATTATTTTAAAGTAAACCAAATGTGGATTGAAGAATCCTATTCAGACATAGCCCAAATATAAAACGCTGTAATATTTGGTATCAGCCTACAAGTATAATTAATCTCTTTTACATACATACATCGGATACCCAAAAGAATTATTATTATTTTCTAGGAGTTCTTTGGACGTTGAAGATAAGTATCTTGTTTATTTTCTATACTTTTTAATGCAGTTTCAAAAATTAAATAAAATCGTTTAACTTGAAACTATTTATTTTGTTGTTATAGACGAATAAGTTCTATCAATTCAATGGTCCCTGTAAATGAAAAAAAAAAAAAATTTATCAACTTAATAAAAAATTGATCTCAAGGATATATAAATTCTAATAAAAATTAATTATATGCGAATGTTTTTATAATGATGTAACGACGTCATCATAATAAGCATTATTTTTTTTATTATATGAAACTAATTTGAGGAAAGTGATAATTGTTTAAATTAAAAGTTTACATTAAATATCAGTGGAGGACATGGAGGACATGGAAACTTTGGCGCAGGACACGGTCACGGTGGAGGTGGAGGTGAAAAAGTAATTAAAGTTATTCATTCTGAATCCAAAGGCTCACGCAGGACCAGAACAAGTTATTAATGTTATTCATGAGCAAGAACATGATGGTCATGCATCTAGTTTTAGCCATTCTAGCAGTGGTCATGTAAAATAAACAATTAATTATCCAACAAAGTTTTAAGTTAAATTATATAGTATTAAGCTAGAAAATTCGAAGCTAAATTGAATTAGCTTATAATAAGCAAACAAAAAAAACGACATAATCATTTGTAAAAAAGCTGATAATTTTTATAAATTCATTATGATTACATATTATACATAAATATGCAAATTATTAAGCTTAGAAAACATAATGTAGTGCAAACCAAATATAAAGCCACAATTATTTAAGTATTTTTAAGAAATAGAAAATTTTTTTAATAAGATATCATGAGATATGATTTATTATTTTTATAAATAAATAAAAATAAAAATATAGGTACCTATTAATGTTTTGCTACTTTGTGCAAACCACGAATATTTTTGACCAAAATTTTTTATTTCTTAGCCAAATTGGAGTGTTAAATACATTAGAAAAACTTCATCCTAGTACATTAAATCAAATATTTCAGTCAACAACTTTATGTTATAACGTAAATACTTATAACTCATAAATAAAGTATGGGACTCTTTTCAATAGATGCAAAATACTGTACAACAATTTTTATTTATGTTTTTCCTCAATTGCTCTCTATTCATATATAGAGATTTTCTTCCAAATCAGCTTTACCATCCTTACCAACAAACGGAGGATGTTTTCAATATTTTCAATGTAGATACATTTTCAGATCGTCTTTCCCCCAGAATACATAAATTAATTTAGATGCTTTTATTATTTTAGGGATTTCCAGTATATGTTAAATAATAACAAAAATTATATGTAGTTTATAATCTCAGTTTTATTAATTTCTTAATATTTCACAGCCAATCTTCAGAAGTTAATTATACTTATTTATTAATACATTAATATCTAAAAAAATTAAAAAAAAAATTTTAGTATTAAAATCAAACAATTGTTCATCATAGTTTCTCATTTAAAAAAAAAAAAAAAAACTTTGAAAACTTTTAAAAAACAAATTGGAAAGTTAAAATCAATTATACTAATTTATCTATCTTTTAATTACAAATACAGCGTAGATTATTAAGTTATTTACTTACACTTTACACTTTTCACATAATAAATAAAACATGAATTTACATTTAGAACATCAAAAACACAACTAAAATATAAAAATAATAATTGCTTTCTTTTTCTCTTTAATAATTTTTTAAATCTGTTATTATTCGTTTATTGTGAGTATTGATGAATTGAGTGTCAACTTTATAATTTATTGCCTGAGGCATATGTAATTGTATATTAAGTGCTTCAATCTTTTTTCGTTTGATCATATTATTTTCTCTCTGTAAAATGTAGATCCAGGATCGTCATAATTAAATTGATGCTTTTCTTTTAGTGCATGTTTAAGGCTGGCAGTCTGCGATGGTTCTTCGCCAGTATGTCCGTTGTTTATATCCCTTTTATAGTCATTTATATGCTGTTTCATTCTCGTCATTACATTTTTTCCCGTTTCTCCTATATATATCTTATCACAGTTTTTACATTCTACCTTATAAATAGTTCCAACATCGATAGGATTTTCAATTTTCGTCTTGGTTTTATCAAAAATCTTGTCAAGTTTTTTAACTGGTTGTTGTCCGATACCAATACTGTTGTCAAGTTTGTATAATTGTTTTCTTATATTGTCAGATACATTTGGAATATAAGATAGTCTTCTAAAGGTTGTTTTTTCAGTCTTATTAGTTATATTGTGATCATTTATTGGTTTTTTGAATTTAATTCTATTAATTATTGTTTTAATTACACTTTCAGGATAATATGAATAAGTATATTTCTAATTTTGTTAAAGTTCGTATTATGGAAAATAGGATCACTTAAATTATTTATTCTATTACCTAATGCTTTGGCAATGTTAATTTTCATGCTATGTGGGTGCGTCGAATGGCTTAATAATCTACGCTGTATTTGTAATTAAAAGATAGATAATTTAGTATAATTGATTTTAACTTTCCAATTTGTTTTTTAAAAGTTTTCAAAGTTTTTTTTTTTTAAATAAGTAACTGTGATGAACAATTGTTTGATTTTAATACTAAATTTTTTTTTTTAATTTTTTTAGATATTAATGTATTAATAAATAAGTATAATTAACTTCTGATGATGCAGCAAACCATTGGCTGTGAAATATTAAGAAATTAATAAAAATGAAATTATAAACTACATATAATTTTTGTTATTATTTAACATATACTGGAAATCCCTAAAATAATAAAAGCATCCAAATACATCACTAGTAACTAAAGTAAACATTATTATAAATTAATTTACATCAAGATTGAGGAAACAAACGGATCGACGGACAGACGGATGAAAAATGAGATAAAAAATTAAAAAATAACATTAATTTGCCACCTTTTTGTGTTGAAAAAAAGAATAAAGTTATTGGATCAAATGTTTTAGCAATATATGTATATAATATATATAAATAATTTTTTAAATGTATATATTTATTACTTGTAATCTTCAAGATCTTACGTATTGAAAAAAAATGTATTTTTTTTTCAAAATTTTGCACAAACAAAAACATATTATAAATTAAATAAATTGTTATAAAAATTATTAATAAATTATAATTAAACTTTATACAAGAATTTGTTTTTAATATTTGAAAATTTAATTTTATTGTACAAGTGCCAAGTCCATGGTCCTTGAGTTAAAAGACATAAAAACAGACATTAAAAGTGAAAACATATTGCTCTTTTTTTTTTTGAAATGCTAAAGACCAAGGTCCGAACCAGAGCATAAAAAAAAAATAAAAAAGTTTAAAATTTACGTAAAATAAAAAAATAAAATTCTATGTATCTCTCATTAAATTGCCAGAAAAAATTAATTTTTTATAGAAAAATTTGTTTAATTTTATTATAATTGTAAACTTATTATACTTATTTTATTGATTTAGAATTTTTTGTACAAAAAAATAAATTTTTATGGTAATCAAAAATAATAAATAAAAAATATTATTTTGATATTGCAACTTTTGTGCTTAAATTATAATTTAAAATGTGAGAACTAAAACTTTTTCTCTATAGAAAACGAATGTCTCTAACTTCCACTTTCATTATGTACCGTACATGTATCAAAAATTCTAGCGTATTGACTTCAAATAAATTGTGTTTAAAAAAAATTAAGATATTCTAAATATATGTATAATAAAAAATAAAATTTTAAATTATTCATAATGTAATAGAGGAATAAATTATTTAGAAACTATTTTCTAAGATTAAGTTTCGAATTAAATTCTGAGATACGTTTACTGAATTAAGTAAAATTTTTTTTAATCAAAATAAATAACAAATGAATTTTTACATAATTTTTACATTTTATATAATCAATTAGGGGAAAAATTATTTGTCTCAAAGATCATAAATTAAATTAAAAAATTATTAACTAATACTTTTATATAACTATACACTCTAGAAAATCGATAGTTTTGGTCGTAATTTTACGTCGATTATAATGGTAATTTTTGATGTAATATTACCCTCGTTATTTAAGATTCAACTGATAAAGGCGTAAAATAATAATGAATTAATAATGAAAACTCTCTAGTGTAAACTTAAACTCTGTGGTTTAATACTGTTGTACTCTATGCTGTAAACTTACATTTTATGGTTTAATGTATAGACCCTCCAGTGTAATAAGCGAGTCACACTACAACTAAAAAGCCACTACTCATGACGGCTTTTTTAAATGCGTTCACACTTGCACTTTTTGGTTTTTTTCTTTTTTTTTCTCGTTTTGTCATATCTTTTTCCTTTTTTTTTGGGAATTTTTTTTGTTTTTTTATTCGTTTTTTTTAAAAAATTGCCGCCAACTTCCTGAAAGTATGCAATTGTTAGTTTATTTTTTTCTCACAGAGCTCATTTGTTATTTGATCCCTGATTTTCTAGTGGCTTTTTGAAAAGCCACTAGCTTTTTTTCTTTTATTTTGTATGGAAAAAGCCACTAAATAGCCACAACGATGATAGCTTTTTCAAAAAGCCATTAAAAAGCCGAAGTGTGACAGCCTTATAAACTTAAACTCTGTAGTTTAATGTGTACACTCCAGATGTAAATTTAAACTCTGGGATTTAAAAAAGTACATCAGAGTTGTAAGTTGTAAGCATGTTAGAAATCGCCAACACACCACACAGAAAATGTGTATACCAAATTTATATTTTCTATTTTATATGGTTTTTAAATTTCAATACCGTGGCCTAGTGGTAGTATTGGCTGATTGCAATGCTAAGGACGCAGGTTCGAATCCCGAAGACACGGCATAAGAAAAATTCAATAAGAAGAAATTAGAAAAGAAAATAATAATAAAAAAAAATCAAAGAAAAAAAATCAAAGAAAAAAAATTCAAAAAAAATTCAAAATTCAATAAATTAAAAAAAAAAAATTCCAAAAAAAAGAAAATAAATTCAAAAAAAGAAAAAAAAAAGAAATCCAAAAAAAATTTTATTTCATTTTTCTTATGCCGTCTTCGGGATTCGAACCTGCGTCCTTAGCATTGTAATCCGCCAACGCTACCACTCAGCCACGGTATTAAAATTTAAAAATTTTTTACGTCTTTTTGGTGTAAATTTAAATTACAACCTTTTGGCGTAATTTTTTGTTTAATATTACGACTTTATGTTTAAATTTTCTCTATTGTAAGTAATTTTGCGTTAATTTCGCGTAAACTTTGATGTAAAATTATTCTTTTCTAGAGTAATTTTACGTTACACCAAAATGCGTAAATATTTTGTGTTACACATACAGAGTAAATTTACCACGATTATCGATGGCAATTTATTACCATCGATTATCGTGGTAATTTTACATCAAAAACTTTCTAGAGTGTATGTCAGTATTAAGGACATCATATTATTTTTTTTTTGTATTATTATATTAAACTTTTTTTTAGAATAGTGATAAATATTTTTAATAGAATTTTAAATTAAAAATCAGAATATAAAATTCGTACTGAATTTATTAATAAAAATTAAATTTATAATAAAAGATGAATTCATAGGTCTTGTTCATTTTAGGATCAAATGCTCACGTTAAAAGTTTAAAATATATTTTGTTAAATTTAAAATGAAATTGAGTATGTTAATAATATTTTTCTTAAGTAAGAATTAATTTTAAAAAACGCTAATGTTGTTCTGAAATAACATTTAATATATATTATAGATGGATTTTTAACATTAGCGCAGGAAGATGATTTAGGAGCAACAATAATTTTTTATTATGGGTTAGTTATTTTTTATGGACGTAAATAATTCAAGAAAGAAAACAAGAATTAGGAATAAAAAACCAGACACTGTTTAAGTTTTTCAGAACATTTTTATCATAATATTCATTTATCATAATATTAGTACTAAGGGAAATTCCTAGTAAGAACTAGTTCGTATATTCTTTGTACACACTCTTTTAGTTTATTTTTATATTTATTCTCACTTTAACTCTGTTTCGCTATTACTGTTAATGTTTTAATTACATTAAATAATTATTTTATAATGTAATTATTTTATATAATAATTATTTTATAAAAATGAAAAAAAATATAAAAAATTGATTTAGAAAACCAGTCTTATTTATATGTTTTATAATTGCAGACTAGAACCTACTAGCTATCAACGATATGAATTTAACGACATATCAAACGTTTTACACCATCCTAAATTTGATTCTTCCTTGCCTACTACATTTTTTTTGCACGGATGGTTGGACAGTCATGAATTTTATTTTGATAGCCCCAACTCAATAAGAGAGGCTTATTTAAAATCTGAAATCATAAAGGTTAATTTATTACTCCTAGATTGGGCTGAAGCAGTACGTACAGTATACATTCTCGGTGCAGTTCCAAATCAAGAGAAGGTAGATTTTTTAATTTTTTTTTATTACTTATTTAATTTTCGTTTTTCAGTTGGGCCCGATTTTGGCTAAAACGCTAATAAAACTATTTAAAAACGGTTTGGATATAAAATCATTTCACCTTATGGGACATTCACTTGGAGCCCAACTTGCCGGATTAATTGGAAGAAATATAATATCATCGTCAAATCGAACTTTAATACTGCCACGGTAAATTAAATTTCTATTTTTGTTTCACCTTTCAAAAAATAATGTCAATTTAGTATTACTGCACTAGATCCAGCTTCTTACATGCTTTACTTATATGATCAACCAGTGAATAAAGACGATGCCGAATTTGTAGATATAATTCATACAGATGCTGGTGGTTTTGGTAATTTTGTAGCTACCGGAACTGCTGATTTTTGGCCAAATGGTGGAACACGAGCACAACCAGGTTGTTCGCTTTTATCAATACAGTTAACGTGTAAGTTAATTTAAAGTACATCATTATAAAATTGTATAAATAAAAATAAGGAAATTAATCATTTACACAAACATTTCTTAGCAATATACACTAAATGCTTTTTCAATCTTTTAGTTTTTTGCAGTCACTTGCAGTCGGTACATTATTTTGCAGAAAGTGTTCGGGGAAAATATAAAAAAAAATTTTTGGCATCAAATGAAAATCATTCGGAACCTATAGAAATGGGAATAAATTGTCCACTTAAGTGATTATATAAAATTAAAATTGTATTCATAAATATACGTACATACATTTTACATATTACATACTATTTTTAGCGCCAAAGGAAATTATTTTTTGTCAACTGATGCAGATAAGCCATTTGCAAAAGGTATTAAGGGTATTAAACACTCTTTTTTCTAATTAATCTCCTAAAAATTAGCCTGTTTGCGATTGAACGGTAAGTTTTTGACTGTTGCCAAAGATATATACGTACATAATACGTGTATCATAATAAAAAGTCCATATATATCGTCGGTCGCTTCCTACGACCCCACGACCATTTTATGTTTTTATCTTTTGATTGATAACTATTTCTGAATATGTCGAATCTGTATTTCATCAAAAGTATTTGATTTTTAAATGAAAAAAAAAATCTAAAACTTTTAATGTAATATAGATTTGACAAATCCAGAAATAAACACCTACCTATCAATTAAAACATAAAAAGCATAAAATAGTCGTTTGGACAAATAAGAAAAGTGATCAACAAAATATTATCGTTTAAAGCAAAATGGAAAGCTTATTATAATTTTAATATATGTATATACTGAACAATGAACGTGTCTTCGCTAGTCTACCTATAGATTTAGAAGTACAAAATATATAAATTATTGTTACAATATTAAAGCATTGTTAAATTATATTTTAATATTAATAAATAAATTAAAAATAAAATTAATTTTTTTTAAATATTTTCAAGTATCTGGCATTAGTTCAAAATTGATTTCACCTTGATATTTTAGGGGTTATTTTTTTGGTAGTATCCAATAAAATCGTCATTAGCTTTAATGGAAATTTTGAGCTTTAATTCAGGCAATCTATTCTTGGATAATAAATAAGTGGCATATAATTTTTATTATTAAAAAAAAAATATATTTTCCGAAACTTTAAATGACTGGCAAAATTTTTGAATTTAATACTTTCCAAATTTAACATTTAATTACTAATTTTTTTTTTTTTAGAAATTAAAATAAATTAATCATTTCACAGTCAATTTTATATTACCTCCTTAATGTATATGTAGATGTAGATAACATATCTTAAAAAAAGAGTATCTACATTCTTATTGAAGTCTTTGCACTACTAACACTCGTTTAAGAAATTCGTAGACAAAAATCAAATAATTGAACCCCAGTTGACATCAATTCAATATTAAGTAAAGCTGACATATGAATAAAAATTTGTATTTTGAATTGAATCCAGGTTCTGTTCTATATATATATTTTTTAATTAGTCACATATTTATAATAAAACTCTAAAGTTATTAATTTTTATTATCAGTTTAATTAAAAATCGGAATAAAAAAATTACTGAATTAATATAATAATTAAATTAAATTTATGTAATAAGATACGTAGGTCGGTAACTTTTCGCTATAGTTCACATTTAAGTATTAGCCTATTAGCTCATTTTAAAAGACTATAGTTTGTCAAAATAGAAAAGAAAAACTAAATACTTTAGAAATAATTTTGTTTAGTCGAATTAAATCTTTGACTTCTAAATTTTTTTTTTTTCGTTCATTTAAAAAACAATATCCACTCACAATTTGATAAATGTTAAAAAGATAAGTTAATTTTTTTTGTATTATGACCTGAAGTTTAAATGAAGTTTTAAGAAGAAAAAACCAAATTTTAAGTTACTTACATACTACCTACATACAATCATACATGCAAAGCTTTGTACGTGCCATTATTTTAAAGCCAAATACTATACGTAAACTAAATGTGGATTCAAGAATTCTCTTCGGACTTAGCCCAAATATAAAACGCTGTGATATTTTGCATGATCCTACCAGTAATGAAACTCCTCTTACATACATAGATCCGATACCCAAAAAGGATTATTATTATTTTCTAAGAGTTCATTGGACGTTGAAGATAAGTATGTATATTGTTTATTTTATATACTTTTTAATGCATTTTCAAAAATAAAATAAAATCGTTTAACTTGAAACTATTTTTTTTGTTGTTATAGACGAATAAGTTCTATCAATTCAATGGTCCCTGTAAATGAAAAAAATTTTTTAATTTTTTTTCAACTTAATAAAAAATTTATCTCAAGGATGTATAAATTCTAATAAAAATTAATTATATGCGAATGTTTTTATAGTGACGTAAGGACGTCATCATAAAAAGCGTTTTTTTTTTTATTATATAAAATTAATTTGGAGGAAAGTGATAATTGTTTCAATTCTAAGTTTACATTAAATATCAGTAATTCATACCGAATAAATAAATAAATTAAAATTAAATTATAACATTTATATAGTACATGTAGGTAGCTAGCTTGTTAATTCCCACTTTAGTATTAAATTCGCACGCAAAAAGTTGTATATATTTTGTAACAAAATCTGAATTTCATTATTTTAATTAAAAATTTTATAAATGCGCTAGTATGGTACTGAAATAATTATTATTACTGTATTTTTACGTTTGCTCAGGAAGATAATTTAAGAGAACAATAATTTCCTATATAAATTAAATTAAATAAAAATCAGTATAAAAATCGAGATCTCGCACTATTAAAGTATTATATAAAATATGTAAAAAATCGTGGATTGCAATAGATTTTCACAATACGTTCTCTAATATACATTTTTCATTCACGGATTGCAACAACTTACTATTGGTTAATATAGAACACTTGGATTTGTTCGTACTGTACACTGCATTTTCTTTTTATAATTTTATTTTTCATATTAAATTAATTAAATTTTTTGATTTTCAGTTAGGTACATTTCTGGCTCAAACAAAAAAAAAAAACTCAATAAAATTAAATAAAAACTGAAAAAGTAGAGGAAATTATTTCTTCCTTTTTGATGAGCATAATATAATTTTTTTAACAATTCAATGTTTATCTAATATTCCAATTTCGTATATAAAACAAAGCGCATACTTGTATAATAATATCGAAAACAATTTTGGTAACCATATTTGAATAAATAATAATAAAAAAAATTACTATACACATAAATTATGTATTCTTAATGTGTATATACAAAATATAAGTATCAAAAATTTTCTTCAGAGTGCCTGCTTACCTATAGGTATGTCCAAAATTTAAGTTTTAGAATGGAATGTTAATATAAACTACAATTAGACAAGCATAAGATTTATGTTTAATTAAATTTTTATATAATATTTATTAACTTAAGGGAAACATTTATCCGAAGAGTGTATAAATTTTAATTAGACATAGTATGTACATTGTACGCATTTTTTTTTTGTTATATACAACTACTTAGAAAACAGTGATAATTACTTCCACATTAGATTTTTACATTAAAAATCAGTGAATTAATAAATCAAATTAAAATGATAATAAAAGATGTATGCATAGCTTTGTAGGATGTTAGTTCAAATTTTAGAATCAAATGTTTGCGTATAAGTTTAAAAACTTAGATTAAAAAAGAACAACAACATGGAATTGAGTATTTTAATAATATTTTTCTTAAGTAAGAATTAATTTATAAACCCACTACTATTCTGAAATAACATTTTATATTTTTTAGATGGATTTTTAACATTGGCCCAGGAAGATGATTTAGGAGCAACAATAATTTTTTATTATGGGTATGGACTTAAATTACATAATGAAAGCAAACAAGAAGAAAGTCTACAGCAAATCTTTTGAAATCCTATATACATATACATAAGTTATGTCTTGAGTTCCCAAAATTTTTTTTTTTACATAAATTAAAAAGCTCAAAAGCTCGTGGAAATTTTTCATACGTTGTTTCCACCCAAAAAAAAATGTATTTTAATCTTAATTTTAATATTATATCTTACATGATTCATATTTTTTATAATTGCAGACTCGAACCTACTAGCTATCAACGATATGAATTTAACGACATATCAAACGTTTTACAGCATCCTAAATTTGATTCTTCTTTATCTACTACATTTTTTATACACGGATGGTTGGACAGTCAAGAACTTTCTTTTGGAAGTCCGCAGTTAATAACTGCGGCTTATTTAAAGTCTGAAAAAATAAAAGTTAATTTATTACTCTTAGATTGGGCAGCGCTTGTACCATATATTCTTGGAGCAGTTCGTCACGAACAGAAGGTAATTTTTTTAAATATTTTTATATTAAATATAATTTTCATATTTCAGTTGGGCCCGATTCTGGCGAAAACGTTAATAAAACTATTCAAAAACGGTTTGGATATAAAAACATTTCACCTTGTGGGGCATTCACTTGGAGCCCAACTTGCTGGATTAATTGGAAGAAATGTAATATCATCGTCAAATCGAACTTTTATACTTCCACGGTAAATTAAATATAAAAAGCTTAAATATTTTTTCAAGTATAAAAAATAAAATCATTTTAGTATTACTGCACTAGATCCAGCTTCTGTCATGTTTTATTTTTATTATCGAACAGTAAATAAAGGCGATGCCGAATTTGTAGATGTAATTCATACAGATGCAGGTACTGCTGGTATTTATTTATCAGCTGGAACTGTCGATTTTTGGCCAAACGGTGGAATAGGTTTAACACAACCAGGTTGTTCATTTTTTTCATTTAAAGGTAAAATTATTTAAAACTGATCTTTATATAAAAATTTTGAAAATGATGCATTGTCTTCTCGCTATTTAATCGTAACACTATGTAGACGTTATCAATTTGGCCGTATACAACAATTTGAAAGTAATGTTATTTTACACAATTTCATCATCGATAAAATTGCAAAAATCTGATTTCCTATTATAAGTTTTAAAATAACAAAAAGATTTCAATATCTCTAAGACCAAGGCAACGACACCTTCCCGAAAAACAAAATTCGGGATCATGAATTACGCAAATATTTTTTCTTGAACTTTTAATTGTCAGATTTTCTGTTAAATTTTTGAGATTCCGTACTTTCGGCATTTAAGAAAAGTTCATGTCGATTGAACTTATTCACGATCAATTCGACAATGACTTAATTTATGACGTTTAAATTGCGAGGATAAAACGGGTACTACCACTTAACAAATTCTAAATGTTTTTACAATATTTTAGTTTATTGCAGTCACTTAAGAGCCGTAGATTTTTTTGCAGAAAGTGTTCGTGGAAAATATAAAGAAACATTTTTGGCATCAAATGCAAATCATTCAGAACCTATTGAAATGGGAATAAATTGTCCATTTAAGTGATTATATTAAATTAAAAATGTGCCTATTCAAAAATAAACCTATATACATATTAATATTTTCAGCGCCAAAGGGAATTATTTTTTGTCAACTAATGGTGACAAACCATTTGCAAAAGGTATCAAGGGTATAAGATACTCATTGTTCTAATTGTTGGAAGCATGATCTCTAGATACTTTGAAAAATATACCTGTATGTGCGTAAGATAAAAATGTGCATATACCTACATTATATTTCTGTATGTATTTATATCTACATCATACTCACTTATTTTTTCATATTAAAAAATTCTTAATAAATTTTATTAAATTAAATAAACTAAAAATATAATTTTTATTAAATATTATTCAACGGATTGGCCAGTAAATTCGAAGTTGAAAAAAAATAACACTTAGAATTTCTGGGTTATTTATTTGAAATTGTATTAGAAATTCATCTTCTTTATATCTTTTCCGAAACTTCTTTTGATCGGCACAAGTCTAATATATTGAAAAATAATATAATACTTGCTCTGGAAAAAATCTCGTTGGAAAATAGGAACCAGCTATGAAGTAATAACTCAAACTGCAATATTTTCTGGTAGTATGTGCTCAAAATCTTGCATTTATTATTAAATACATAATAACCCGCCCAAAAATATATTAAACCAAATGAATTGTTGCAAAATTTGCTACTGAAAAATTATACATTAAATTGCAAAGTCCATATCAAACTTAGATTCTTTTATTACCAGTAAGTAATTTTGTATTTGTATATAAACTTAATATTTGCGAAAAAAGAAAATTCAGAAATTTTTTTTATCTTAAATTGATGTTGTTCTTACTGAAACAGTTTGGGAAAGACGAAAAAATATATTTCAGAAAATTAAATACGAAACAGATGTCATTAAAAATAGTTTGATCTGGTGTTTTTTAATATGTAATTGTAATATGAAATTGTTGTAAATATTAATTTTTAGTATAAATTTATAAAATAATAATGAGATACCTAAATAAAAAAAAAACTATTTTATGTAGTTTTATTGTGTTGAAGTATAGGTTTGAGATATTAAGATTGTATATAATCCCTTTTTTTTATTATTAAACGATGAAAAAATTTACATTGCACAAAGAAATCGCAATTCATTTAATTCTACGCCTTACTCAGATAGGTGCACATTGTCTTAAGGATGTTGAACATAATGAATAAGAAAATATTTCGGGTTTGATCTTCTTTTACTTATAGTCAATTTATTAATTTAATTTATTATTATTTATTTATTTTTTAATTAATTTTTATTTATTTAATATTTATTATTATTTAAAGAAATCTTTGAAGGCAAAATTTTTAAGAAAAGATTTGGTAAGAAAAAAAAAATTTTAAATTTTTATATATTTTCAAAAAAAAAAAAAGCTAGATAATTGAATATTTTTTTTTGTAAATTTATTGACAATAACTGATTTTTGCACTATCTTTTTTAAAACGAATTTTAAATTACCACCGTCCGCAAAAAAAAAAATTATTATAATACCGCCTGTCATTCTTTTAAGTTAAGATTAAGATTAATTTTTTGAGAATTTAAATAACGTTAATGCAGAAGTCCAATCTATGTGTATAATACATAATCTACGTCTAAAAAGGAACATAATACAAATATAATATATGATATATCATATATGTATATAAAATTATATTGAGCAAAAGTGTACGTATTAAGATTTTTTCAAATTTTTGTATTAATACATGTACAATAAATTCCTAATCACAATTTAATTATTTAAAATCTATACTTTCCAATAATCAATTCAAAATTGAGTATAAGTTGATTTATTTCATTATTGAATGGGAATGGAAGTAACAAAATAAGATGTACACAAGTTTTCATTCAAATTATAAAGGAGGCCCGAAATCATACCCAAGCGTTTATATTAAACATTTTTATTTTTCTTTTAATAATTTCTAATTTATTTATTTTTTAGTAAGTTATATAATAAAATAAATAATATTTTCAATTAGTTTATAAAGTAATTTGAGGTAATTATTAGTTTCCGTTAAAAATTAGAAAATTATACACTGAATTAATTATTTACCTACAAATTAATATAAGAGACACGTAGTTGAGAAGCTTGTTAGTTCACATTTAAGCATCAAATTCTCACGTTGAAAGTTTAACTAAAGACTAGATTTAGGAAAAAAAAAACATGAAATTAAGTATATATTACTCCTTAGGTAAGAATTAAAATTAAGTGCATATTTCCATTTTGTATAATTATTCAGCTTCTAAATTTTTTTTTCCTTTTTTTCATTAATTTAAAAAAAAATATTATTTTTATTCACTATTTCCTAAATTTTGAGTTAAGTGGTGTCAAAGTCTAGATTAAATTATTTTTTATTCTAAATTGAAGTTTAAATGAAGCCTAGAAAATTAAAATTTAATTTTTCCGATATGTGTTTTTACATAGAAACGCATTTAGGGGTCTTAGTAAAGTCTTATCCCACTATATACGTACACCCGCATTATATGTACATTTACCAAAAGATATACTTTTTCTCTCACATCTTCCACAATATGTAGTACGTACTCATCGTTCGTTTTTATTTTTTTTGATTTGTTGGTATTTTATGTAGTTTTTCGTTAATATTTCTACAACGAAATTGAAATGAAACTTTATAATTAATCATCATATTATGTACATTACATAGTACATACGTATAATATTAACATATATAACCTACTCATATAATATTAAATTTCTACAATGTGATAATAATATAATAATAATTTAATTTTACATAAATAAATATGTATTAAAATTAAAGTTACATTTTACAATACTCTAATATTTTGATAAACCCTAGATTAAAATATTTACCAACACATAAAAATTCCGGTATTTTTGCACATTTTGAATTAATAATTGGATATATATATACTAAAACTACATAAATTATGTAAATAAATATAATATATATAATTTTATGATTTTATATTACAAATTTATTGTGTGTTTCAAATATTTATTTGCAATGCAATAATGTATTAATGTCTAAGGAAGTTAAAATGGATTTTTTAAAAATACTTTATAATCTTCAAAATATATTTTAATAATAATTTGTATGGTAGAAAATTGTTGATTGATTTCAAAGATAATTTTTATCATAATATTTTTATTTGATAAATAACATTCAATTAAATTTATAACAGCGAAATCCACATAATTTATAATAACAATAATACGAAATTTTTTGGATAAAAACTATTTTTGTCTGCCTGTCTGCCTGTCCTGTATGTACGTTGTTAAAGAACTCTGCACGGTTGATTAACACGAAATTTTCACACAATTTGTATTTCGCCGGAGGAAGGTCGCGTTCTCATACTATGATAAAATATTTAAACTTCACCTTTAAGGGCTTATATAAAAAAGACCATTACTCGTATGGCCATAAAAAGTTAACAAAAAATTAAGGGAACATCAAGACAGTCAAACCACAATTTCAAGAAGAAAAAAAAATTAAAAACGAATAAAATTACATGGTTTTGAACACAATGAATGGGTCTAGGCCTCAAAAATCACGAAAACTTGTTTTGCAAAATCCAAGAGGACGTAGTTGATTTATTGATGTATAAGCTTTAAGAATCTCTATGCGAAGAAAATAAAATTTGTGAACCAGTCTATTGTATTGTTACGTTTCCATGACCGGGTTGAATCATAGTTGAGTTTTACGCTGAGTTGAAAAACTTCATATTAAAAATCATCTCAACGAAAACTCAACCTTGTTTCAACCCGATCATGGAAACGTAGCAAACAATTTATTAAGTTTTATTTAATTATAATTTTATCGAACCTGGTGTTATTAAATAAAATTAAAATTACCTCGTCGTTATATTATTATAATCAATTTTAAGAAATAAAATAAATAGATAAATAAAATTTAATAAGATACATTTTTAAATATAGAAAACCTAATATGTACATAATCTTTTATTATTATATTTTGTAGAACTTTTAATTACTACAATAATAATAAACAATTCAAGAGCTGAAGATAATGATTTAAATGCAACAATTATTTTTTATTACGGGTTGAGTATATTTCAAAATAATTTTCAATTTACATTCAACAAGCCTAGTGCCTTGATAAAACGCAATATGTCATTATGCCATAATGTCCCAACGCCATAAAACTTTTATGACTCAAACGAATGGGGTTTTTATATTTATATTTATTTTTTTATTTGTTTAAATCAAACTTAAATTTAATATCATTTCTTAAATTATTTTCAAATAATATTTTTTCTCCTTTTAATTTAAATTCACAATTTTTACGGATGGCTCTATTATGACTAATTTAATTGGTTGATAAACGAAAGCTAATTTTTATTGTGACAATCGCACAATTTAATCCTTTATTTATAGTGCGGCTTATGAATGTGCCCAAACCAATGTGCGATGTCCCACAGTGTTTTTTTCGTTGTGGAATTTCAGCCAAATTTTTCACCATCGATAACATTTTTCTTAAAATTTCCAGTGAACATTTCTGTATTAAACAATAATTTAACAAATTAATTTGTCGAAAATTGAAACACAAAGTTATTTATTTCATTTAATTGAAGTCCGCATACAAATAAAATTTTTAATTTAAATTCAACTGAGTATAAATACGATTTTCGGACGGTTTCCGCAGCTTATGCGGCAAAACGTTACCACAACAAAAAACTGTTTTTTACATCTTTTTATTTCCTTTTACAAAAATTTGTCCAAATCTTTTAGATTTTGAAGTAAAAGATCAAAAAATAAATTAATAAATCAATTAATTTAGACTTTGTAGTGAAGACAAAAAATAATAAATTTAGATTTAGTTTCATATTTCGATTTTTTACTAAAGAGCAAAAAACAAATATTTTTTAAATTTCAATTTTGCTTTTTACCATAATTTTTGAAACGAGTAAAAAAAAATATTTTCCACTACTTAAGTTCTTGTAAATATTAGTTTCGGCTTAATTATTTTTGGATTTTAAACTGAAAGTTGTTTTTCTTTATTTTCAGAGTTTCTTATTTAGTTTAATTGAGTCATAATGTCAAGTCAATCAATAGTGTGTCATAAAGCTATCTGCAAAAATTCCAACTCATTCTTTTCAGTCACAAAGCAAGTCATTATGGTATTATGGCCTATACGTGTATGGCCCTACTAGAAACTCAAACTCTTAAATTTTATTTCATTTTACTCCATTTTATTTATTCTAGCCCCAGTTTATATGATCATGAAGTATATAACCTCGATGAGGCAGAAGAAATTCTTCGTCATCCTCAATTTGACCCATCCTTGTCCACAACATTCTTCACCCACGGATACATGGAAAATCTAAGTCAACCGCAGGGTAGTCCCAGAATTATAACTGAAGCCTACTTAAACTCTGAAGTTCTCGAAACTAATTTATTAGTGTTGGATTGGGCAGAAGCTGTATCTGGAAATTATTTTTTTAGTGCATTACCAAATGAGCAAACGGTACACTACATTAACCGTAGACGTAATTTTATAATAATATATTTTTATTTTGTATACCCACTTTTAGTTGGGTCCAATTTTAGCTCAAATATTTCTAATGCTGTTCGATAATGGTTTAAATGTAGACAAATTTCATATTGTTGGACATTCACTTGGTGGTCAACTAGCTGGACTAGTTGGAAGAAATATAAAATCATTATCCAATGAAAGTATAACAGCTCCACGGTAAAGTTATCAACCTAATTGAATCAATCGATACTTCTGAATTATATAAATAAAATATTAACAATAAACATTTTTTATTATTCAGAATCACTGGTCTAGACCCTGCTGGTCCTGGATTTTATGTTTTGCATCAGACTTTAAACAAAAATGACGCCCAGTTTGTTGACATAATTCACACTGATGCCGGATTGTTCGGCATTCCATATTCTGAAGGTTCTGTAGATTTTTGGCCGAACGGCGGTGTCACCAACCAACCAGGTTGTCCTACGAGAAACTTTCAACTCCAATCGTCAAATGGTAATATTTCTTTTTTATTTTTAATTGCATTACAATATATAAGTATCAAAAATTTGACTTTTCCTAAGAATATTTATTAAGATTTTTTATAATAGTAAGAATCTTTATGAATACATAATAATATTATTACAAAGAAAAATTATGTTTGTTTTTTAATTTCAAGATTTATGCAGTCACCACAGATCCTACTTTTTCTACGCGGAAAGCGTTCGTGGTAAATATAAAAAGAAATTTTTAGCATCAAATACGATGAAAGAGGGACCTATTGAAATGGGAATATTCTGTCCAAAGAGGTAAATATAATTTATTTTTGACTATGACTTAATGTCAGTATAACTTTTGTAAATAATTTGTTTTTTTTTATTCCATTTACCTAACAATCAATTTTTGAATCCATTTATTATTTTCAACCTAAAGTTTTAAAAGCTTAACAGCACTCTTACTGCACTCTTGTTGCATAGTTGACTAAGTTAATTTATAATCAACTCTAATTTGGAAAAACTGCGACTTGTAGAAAACGTTGCATTGGTATCAAAAACTTGCCCTAGCTAATAATAATTATTAGAAATATGGGAGCGCGGGACCTCTTTAAGCGCGAAGCCTCGAGAAAAATCCCCGAAGTTCCGACCTCTGAGCCGGCCCTGAACATTACATATCTATCATATTATAATGTATATTCTTGATAATTTAATTTTTCAGCGCAAACGGAGATCTTTACTTAACAACGAATAAAGAAGAACCATTTGCTAAGGGAGAGGAAGGAATAGTATACGAGGATGAGAGCATTATGAACAAATTTTATCCAACCACTAAATATATTAATTATGTGTTACCTAGCTTTCTAAAATTGTTTTAAAGTATAGAAAAAAATAATTTATTTATTTTCTAATAACACAACCAAATTGATATGCATTTTGACCAGAATTGAATTGTCATGTGTAAAGTAATAAAGAATTTTCAATTAGAGAATTTTCTCTAATTTATGTTATTTGTATGTTTTTTTGTTTTAAAAAATATTTTCATCACCTACATTGAAAAAAAAACTCGTTGGAAAATTAGCTATAAGAACCAGCTAAAACAACTGAAACTGGTAGTATAAGCTCATAATCTTGCATAATAATCCGCCCAAAAATATAAAGCAAATGAATTGTAATAATATTTACTACTCGAAAATTGTAACTTTTATTGTTTTTTCTAGCAGAAAATAAATAATAAAAAATATTTTTTGATATAAAATAGTAGTATACTCATATGAACAGATAAAAGTAAAACTTTTAGCTATTTTTCCTTGCGATGGACAAACAACAAATTTTGATAACGTCATTGACTACTATATATACGCAACAAAAAATATATACAGAAAATATAACTGTCTAGTTACCATTCTAGTTCCTGGCTAGATCAAAAATTCAGCTTAGATATTAAAAGCCGGCCGATGAACGTAATTTTTTTTGACACCCGCAAATCCACCCGCAAAAAATCATAATTATATTTAAATTTGTTTTTAGACACAAAATACGCGCTTAGTTTCAGTACTTTGATTTTTTACTTAACTTTTTGAAACTAACTTTGTGAGTGAGACAAATAGTTCTTAACTATTAAATTTCAAATTCCAAATATCAAATAAGTAATTTCATTGATTTATCTGCATTATTCGCATCGTCTACTTGTGGTCAATAAATCAAATTTTTGTTGAGGTTCCAACAGATCAAGAAGTGAATAAGTGCTAAAAACATAACTTTAAGAAAACATAGTTGTTCTAATTCTTTTTTTTTTAAATATGCAATGTATTATATTTTTCGTTCATATTTCTTGAATAAAACGAAATTAAAATGATACTCTTTAATTAAATTATAAAAAAAAAATCATCATATATATCATTGGAAGTTATAAATGTAATTTTACATAAATAAACATGCATGCGAACATTATGAAATTAAAATTTTACAATAATCTAAAATGTTAACAAAACCTAGATCAAAATATTTAAGAAAAAATTAAAAATCCGGTATTTTTGCACATTTTGAATGAATAATTTTATTTAATTCACATACATTATGTAAATAAATATAATATAAATAGAAACAAATGATATTATATTACAAATTTATTTATGACGGATAATACAAATTTTTATTATTATTATTTTTTTTTATCATTAAAATCATTCAAATTAGCTTTTTCTTGCATTTTGAACTTTCTTGGCACAAGGTTAAATAATATAACAAACTTTAAATTTTAAAAGATTAAGCATTTAATTTTCTAAACTATGATAAAAATATTTTAACATTCTCCTACCTAATTTTTTTTTCATAGTTTAGTTAATGATACATAGTGTTTTGATATTCATTTTCAATTATGTATGACATATTGAAATTAATTTTTATTTCTTTTTATACTTTTAATACTTCGTCGGCTCAGAATTATTCTATCGTACAGGAATAATTTTCTGCTGACGTCTTTATATTCTTACAATCAATATAAATAACAATTTTTGGGATAACAAATTGATGATAAACTTCAATAGGTAAATTAGAACCAATAATTCATATCGACGAAACGCACATAATCTTACAATATGAACATTTGCATTATTACAATTATTAATTTTTTTTTCTATCAATCTCAATACAATATTATTTCTTATAACACTCTGTATAATTTATAAATTTATGACTTTATCAAACATGCGATGATGAAAAAAAAAACAATAACCTCGTCATAAGGAAGGTAACTGTTACAGTCTTAAAGTCAACTTTTAGATTTAAAATAAATAAATAAAAAAAAATAGAAAAATGAATCTATTTCATTTTATACTTATATTTAATTTTGGTAAGATACATTTATATATATACAGAAAACCTTATAAAATAATAATTGATAAATAATCCTTTTATTATAATTTATAGGAGTTATAGTTAGTGCAATAATAATTAGCAATTCAAGAGGTCAAAGTAATGATTTAGATGCAACAATTATTTTTTATTTCGGGTTGAGTATTTTTTTTAAATTATTTCAAATTTACCATATTTAACGAAATTTCACAATTCGAACGAGCCAGTTAATTTATAATTTTTAGGGAGCCCTAAATATAAATAAAATTTAATGCATTCTGCCTAATATAATTTCGGAGAAAATATCAATATGAATTCATTGAAATATAATTTTAAGTAAAGCCATACACATACTAAAACATTTAACTTTTATTTTATTTCACCCTATTTTATTTATTATATATAGGCCCAATTTATATGATTATAAAGTATATAGCTTCAATGAGGCAGTAAAAATTCTTCATCATCCTCAATTTGATTTGTCCTTGTCCACAACATTCTTTTTCCATGGATACTTGGAAAATCAAACTCAACCGCAGGGTAGTGCCAGAATTATAACTAAAGCTTACTTAAACTCTGAAGTTTTAGCAACTAATTTATTAGTATTGGATTGGGCGACAGCTGTATCTGGAAATTATTTTTTAAGTGCAATACCAAACGAGCAAACGGTATGTTAAAAATTTTTTGTTTAAATAAAAACTAATGTATATAATTAAAAATACTACGTTAGTACTATATTTTATATAAGTGCGTTTACCAACACTACACGAAGACGTAATTTAATAATAATATATATTTAATTTATTATGTTTATTTTTAGCTGGGTCCAATTTTAGCTCAAATAATCTTAAAGCTCTTCAGAAATGGTCTAAATATAAGAAAATTTCATATTGTTGGGCACTCACTTGGCGCTCAACTAGCTGGACTAGTTGGAAGAAACATAAAATCGTTATCCAGTGAAAATATATTAGTTGCAAGGTAACGTTATCAGTACGACTGAATCAATCAATGTGTCTGAATTAAATAAATAAAATTCATACAATAACTAATTTTTATGTTTCAGAATCACTGGTCTTGACCCTGCTGGCATTGGATTTTATGCTGTTCATCAGACGTTAAACAAAAATGATGGGCAGTTTGTTGACATAATTCACACTGATGCCGGATTGTACGGCATTCCATATTCTACCGGTACTGTAGATTTTTGGCCTAATCGTGGTGTGACCCTCCAACCGGGTTGTCCCCAGAGAAATTACCAACTTTTTGCGCCAAATGGTAAAATTTTTTTTTTGTTAATTACATTTTAAAATATACCTCAGTATATCAAAAATTTGTTCTTTTTCTAATATTAAAAATCTTTATAAATACATAATATTAATGAAAGAAAAATTATGTTTGTTTTTTAATTTCAAGATTTATGCAGTCACCACAGATCCTACATTTTCTATGCGGAAAGCGTTCGTGGTAAATATAAAAAGAGATTTTTGGCTTCAAATATGATGCGCGAGGGACCTATACAAATGGGAATATTCTGTCCAACAAAGCAAGTATAATCTTTTTCTGTTAATATATAATTTTGGCTATGACTTAATGTTAGTATAACTTTTGCAAATTATTTGTTATTATTTTTATTTCATTTATTTTTTAATTCATTTATTATTTCCGAACTAAAGTTTTAAAATCTTCAAAGTTTGTTAATGTACTAACTACCTTTACTGTTAACATTATATACAAATTAAATAAATAGGTATATCCAGTGGTCGAAGTGGCAGGCTAAAAGTGGTGGGATGGTTAAAAAAATTTAAGAGCAGGTTGAGGCTCTTGGGGTTTCTATCGCTTTGTCCTTTTTTAGTAGAAAAATGACTCATCCAAACAACTTTATTTTAATTTTACCAGCTTTAACGCTTGCGTTGCGTCTTTGTTGTTCCTAAATCATTTAATGTACTACGAATAGAACATCCTATTCCACTTTCTTTAACTGTTATATTTATATGTCTCTAACTTTTCACACCATTGTGTTTCTGACTGGTAATCCAGGAACTTTAAAGTATTGAGCTTCTGTAATGTCCTATCTTGGCTTAATGTGCTAAGTACATTCATTCAAATGCTCTTCTCCCCCCGCTTTTATATTTCTTGCTGTTCTTAATTTTTCTTTTTTTTTTTTCAAAAATTTAACCCTTAAAAACAAAAAATTTAAACAAAATTTGGAAGTTAACTAAAGATAGAGAATATTCAAAATTTGATCGGGTAAAAATTGAAATTTTCGAAATGCTGCGAAAATTGTTACAAAAAAAATAACTACATGGCCAATTAGTAACCAAAATATCTACTATTTACTAGTTGAATTTTAAAAGTCTCAATTAAAATCATTTTTAATTTTTTTTAATAAAAATTGTTAAAATTCAGGAAAAAAATTATTTAAAATTTAAAAAAATATGTTCCGGGATGCATTTTTCCATCCTAAGAAGTGGTGGGATGAGTTTACAATTATTTAGAAGTACCGGGATGGCATCCCACCCCATGCCGCCTCACTTCGAGCACTGGGTATATCGTATTATCTGTGACATTACCTATATACTATAATGTATATTATTGAAAATTTATTTTTTCAGTTCAAAAGGAGATGTTTACTTAACAACGAACAAAAACGAACCATTTGCTAAGGGAGTTAAAGGAATAGTTTATCAAAACGAGAACATTAAAACAAGATATTATCCAATCGCGAACTTTATTAATTATGTGATACCTCATTAATGAAAACAAAATCATGATATTTAAAAATATTTATTTTAAAGTTAGATAAATTATTATGGAAGGAGCAAATTAAAATTATAATGTGGGTAGATATAGTTCCCTAAATTAAAAATATTTGTTCAGTATAATAGAAATTCAATAATTGCATTATTTTTAAAATGGACCTTAAAATTTCTAATCAGTGTTAAAGTCTACAGATAAAAAAAAATTAGCACACTGAAATAAGCATAACATAGAAGGTTTTAAGTTACGAATAAAATGATCGTGGATTTCAATCAGCTCCAAACAATAAAATAAACTTTTGGATGCATCATGTTTTTATACTCAATGAATGTGCATTACAAAAGGACATCATAATAATGAAAACTTTTATTTTATAGGACCTACACACTGAACTGTAAAAAAAAGCAGTCAGTTTCTTACATTTTTATTGTAATTTTTGGGACTCTATTACAAACTTTTATAATTCTACAGTTAAAGTCAAAAAATTCTTCAATAAATAATAACTATATTACAATGCACAATTTTTACTTTACATTTATGGATGTACATTGTAAAATGTAAATATCATCAACTTAGGTGTTTTGATCAACATTTTGATTATCCAAAGGTTTTTTCGTTCGCCTTTTCAATAATGAATCTTCCTCTTTTCTATGTTTTTTCTTGTTTTTCCCGAAGCAATATTTCTTCAGAAAATATAGTAAAATCAGTGGTAACGGTGTCATCATTGCAACGGTAATGGGAACTAAAGTTATTAAATCTACAAAAAGAAAATCTTATTGAAGAGTAATAAACATTATCTAGAATAAATTGGTAAACCAATAAATATTTGCCAAGAAAACTTTGTTCGACTATTTTGACCTACACAAAATTTTCTGATAATAACGAAATACTGTAATCGATAAATGTATGATACATCTACTAATTTCAGAAATAAATAATCAATATTATTTACCAGATAGTGGTGGTTCCAAAGTAAATTTAATTAAAAATAGAGCAATGGCAATATTTTGAATTCCGACTTCTATTGATACGGTCAGTGCATCTGGTCCATCTAAATTAAATAATTTTGCAATACACCAACTACTAGTATAACCGAGAAATGGTAAGGCAAGGCCTGCCAATGTCATCTAGAAATAATAATTAATAAATTAAAAATTAAAAAATTAATTAGTACAATCCATAAACAAAATTTTGTTAATCAAAAATTAGCTTACTTTCCAAGAAAATAATTGAAACAAATGATAATTCAATATTATGCCAAAAATACTAATAAGTATTATAAAAATGATCGAAGTTGGTTTTATCATCTTAATTAAAATTTTTGTTACATTTGAAAAATATTTTTGAATAAGGACTCCAATTGTTAGCGGTATAATTAAACCAATTCCAATTATACCAATTTTGTCATATGGTACAGTACCTAAATCACCGGCGTCAAATATAAGCCTCCCCAATAAATAAATCCATAGTGGCATTGTCCCAAATGCAGCAAACGTTGATATGGTAGTCATTGTAATAGATAAATTAATATTCCCCTGAAGAATAACTGTCCATATATTGGAAGCACCTCCTCCAGGTGAAATCCCAATAAAAAATAAGCCCAATTGCATTGCAAAATCGTTTGGAAATATAAGCGAGCCTAGAAAATAACTCAATAATGGCATTAAAACAACTTGGCTTGCAAATCCAATAACTGGTCCAATAGGTCGCAATACTACAATTAAAAAATATACATAAATAGGGGCTCTTTGTGAAATTTGAAAAAGTTCTGTTTGAAATCAACTAGAAGTATTAAAGACAGACCGACAGATCGATTTCATTATAATATATTAGATTAGATTAGATTAGATTAAACAGTTAACTTATGTAAATAAAAACAATTAAACTTTATTTTAATATTTTTATTATTTAACTTTGTTTCTATTCAGAACTTTTTCTTTTTCAGAACATTTTCTTACTAATATTTTTCACAGCATCCAAATCTAAAGCACAACCGAAATTAATATATAACAGTGATACCAGAATCGCAATAAATGAATTAAAAATCGTATTCCATATAGTTTCCTAAAATTAAATTTTACAAAAATAATACATAATTTGGTAATCGTATGGCAATTGTATTGTGAAACAATTTATTATACCTTTCTCAGTATAACGATCAAATCTATTTCAGAACTTGATTTTTCGCTTTCATTGACATTAGGTTTTATTAATTCCATATAAATTTTTGTTCGTCCAATAGAATTTCCTTTAATTGTAAAATTTTGCTGATAAGATTCCCAACTCATTGGCTTGATTTCTTCAACAGACATAGTTGCAATTCTATCGTCCATTGTCTTTAGTTTGAAAAAATATTTATTTCTTGCAAAATTTGGTCCTAATATAATTGTAAAATTTTCATTTTTCTGTGCACTCATCTCGATTGTCAAATTTTTTGTTGAAAACTCAACATTCCAAGTTACATTTTCGGCTTTAACTTGATCCATAATCAGGATTGAGAAAATAAAAAATATCATTTTATTTTCCATTTTGTGCTTTTGATTCCTTTTTTATTGTAACAGGTGGTTGAATTTTCAAACATAACCAAAATTGGGTTGCATCTAGTTTTACGTCATCTATTAAAATAAAATTTTGTTTTGTTTGAAAATTTAAAATATATGGTGCATTATCCATCGAAATTAAACAAGGTTTTTTTGAAATAAATTAATCCTAGAATCGTTATCTTATTATTATTATTATTCTTTATTTATTATTATTCATATTATAATTCAGTTTAAAAATTCATACAATTTTTTTTTCAAGTTATAAAGATAGAAATATATACTAAACAACTAATTAATATTTCTTTAAATAGCCGTACTACGAAAAACAGTGATTTGATTACTGTTGTAAAAAAATAAAGACTGAGCTAAGGGAATAGCTAATCGTTATCTAATTTGAATTTCTTCAAGTCCATTAAGTTTCTATCCTGAAGTTTTTACGTGCAGTTTTTGTATATTAAAGAAACAAAAATTATATAAAGTATTTTGTGGCAATAACAGTCACAGCATTGCTTTAGGAGTTACTGTCAGAATTAATTTCGTAAATTCCTTTTAAATGTTAAAACCATTCGATCCGGCGCAAACATTGTTTCTTTTTCTCTATCCTAGTGTCTTTATTAATAATAATAAAAAAAAAAAGCGTACATTTTTTTTTGAAATTGTGCAAAAATGGCGAAAAGTTGTCCAGCGCCAGTCGACCAAAAGTCATGAAAAAATAGCCTAAAATCATCTACGTAAAATAACCTTTCCAATGGTACCGTTTTCGTCCAAATCAGTTCATTATGGTTTATGTTTAGAAGTTAGATACATAAACGGACTTTCATTTTAGATGTTTATGTATATAAACATTATATATAGAATAGAATATATATTAAGTATAGAAATAATAAAAAATATTTTTAATAAAATAAAAACATAAAAATTAAATATGTAAGAAATTTAAAATTAAGAAAAAATTATTGTTAAATTTATTTTTATTTATGAACAATTTTGCTATCAACAAATATGATTCAAATTTTCCAAATTCGAACAACATGTACAATATGTTTCATACCGCCATATATTAGGCATATCACTGTTAAGTTAATGACTAATAATAATACTAATTCTAGAGATTAGAGATTTAAATTTACTTATATTTTTACCTACCTATCTCAAATTATTTGTATTACAAATAAGAACTTGCTTTTTTTTGTTTTCTTTATTGAAAAATATAGTATATTTTGTTTGTTGTCACTTTAATAATTTAATCAGCAAATACTTTTTTTTTTTAATGCTGATTGCTGATGGTGAACAATTTTTTTTTTTTATATATATTTTATGTACACTGTTAACACAAAAATATGTTTTTTTTTACAAATTATTTTTAATTCATAATAATTCAACAATTCACTAACACTGGTTTTACTATAGTCTTCACGATCATAAACGACTTTATTCTAGAAATAGTTAATTCAGCAAATAATGCGTGTAAAATATTTTTTATAAATAATCGTCATAAGATATATGTACACAATTTTTACCGATATTTCAATTATTACCTTGATCAGAAAAATACACACTGATTTGCAATTTTTTTTTTCTGTTTCGAATTGATAACATTATTCTAATCTTTTTTTTTTAATTTTAGGAGTATGATAAGAACAATATTACTATGTCTATTGAGGTCAAAAGTATAAAATTTGGTAATATTTCCTTATAAAAATTTGTTGATCACGACAGAAAAATTTGGAGATGTACGTATAACATTCGAAATCTTTATTTTAAAAAATATTCTAATCGAAAAACTTGAATATGTATCAGAAAAAGTACACAAGCCTAGTGGTTATACAATTTTTATGTGTGTATTAAGTAACTTAATAAACATAGTTACATATTATAAGATACAATCAGTTTATATACATATCTAAGTTTCTGTTCAAAGAAACCTCTTTGATATATCTTTGCGCGACAATTAAAGACCGATATTGATAAATTTTTTTTTAATTCAAGGTATAATAATTTTATTTGCGAGTTATAAAGTATTTTTTTTTACAATTAAATTTATTAAATCTTCACAGAACAAATATATGATTGATCTAAATGAAAGTCAACTAAAAGGGTTTTCAATGGAACTTTCGAGTGAAAGCGATTACTAGTATATTATATAGATCAAGTTCGACCCCGTAACTATTCTTCGAGGTAGCCCGCAAAAAAAAAATACTACAGTTAAAAACTACTCTTTTAGATTATCTATTATAACTTATTATCATATAATAAAATATTATGGATTAAAATTATTAAGATGAAACCTGCCATTTGAGGTTTATAAAAGTTATAAATAATATTCTGAAATAATATCAGTTCCTAATTCTTTATAAAAAGTTAATTATATTTATGTAAATAAAAACATAAGCGGTATTTATTTTAATTGTTTATAATTTATGAAATCACCTATTTAAGATAATGTTAGTTGTTCTTTGATTAAAAGCTTAAACAAAATCTACAAAATGAAAACAGCAAATTACGTACATGTTAAGAGGACATTTCATGAATTATGTAAAATTGAGCTGACTACTACTTTAATATGTTTTTAATAATTATGTTTATTATGGTATTATATAATATTTAATTATGCTTAATTTTAAATTACTAAATATATACTTCCCTTCCCCGAAAATTAAGTTTTTATCGTGAAAACTTTATTTAAGGGGACTTGGTACCAGTTTGAATTTTTTGTCCCAAATTTTTTTTGAAAAGCAGTTTTAGATTATTTTAAAGTTAAATTTAGAAAAAACATTTCATTCACAACCTCCGAACTGTTTGATACTTTAAAAGGGTATAATACTTTTTAGAATCGGTTAAGGCTAAGTGCTCGAAATCTCTTCAAAACCATTGTTATGTGTCACAAAATGGTTTTGAAGAGATTTCGAACACTTAGCCTTAACCGATTCTAAAAAGTTTTATGTCATTTTAAACTATGAAACATTCCTGAGGTTGTGAATGAAATGTTTTTTTTAAATTACACTTTAAAATAATCTAAAACGGCTCTACAATCAAATTTTGGGACAAAAAATCCAAACTGGTACCAAGTCCTCTTAAAAAGAAAATATTTTGAGCGAGTAAAATGAATGATAGTAAAATATGCATTCTAAAAAAAAAAATCTAGACTCAAAATTGGAAATTATCATTTTTTTGTTATTTCAAAAAACTGAATTCGAACATGTTAAAGTCAAATTTTAAAACATTTTTTCATTCCAAACCCTCAAACTGTTTCATGCTTTAAAATACATTTTTAGAATTAGATTAAGTATGTATATTAAAAAATCTCTTCAAAACTTAGCCTTAAGAGGAATAAGTCCCAAAATTTGATTGAAAAGCCGTTTTATGTTTTAGATTATTTTAAAGTTTAATTTAGAAAAAAAATCTTATTCACAACCTCCGGACTGTTTCATACTTTAAAATGGTATGGTTTTATACCATTAGTATGAAACAGTCCGGAGATTTTGAAATTATTTTTTTTTAATTTAACTTTAAAATAATCTAAAACAGCTTTTCAATCAAATTTTGGGACAAAAATGTTTGGGACGGAGCAAGTCCTTTTAAACCGTGTGAAACGGTGAATAGGTATTATGTATGTAATTATGTATAATATGTACATTTAAAAATTTAAATTTTCGCGCCAAACAAAATTATTAGCGACTGACGATGCTACGCCAACTAAAAATCAGCTGACATATTTCAATAAGCGAAAACGATACATCCACTTCGCACTTACATTTTTCAAAAATGTCATTGTTTTAACTTTTGCTGTCATTGCCTTGTCACACTCAAAAGTCAAATTTTGGATTTTTTAAATAGGTAATTTTTTTTATGTAAAAGAATATTTTTTTGTGGTAATTAAATTAATTTTTTTTTATAGAAATTAATATTTTTTTCTAATTTAATTGAATAAAAAATTTAAAGAATTTTTACAATTTAATTATCTTGTGATTCGAAATACTATATTTCTAACCCTACTGTATTGAAGAAAGAGGTTACATAATTTTTAATCTTTATTTTTTAATTTGTAGCATTAAACTTTATTTGGAATAATTCAAAAAATGTCAATGACAATTAAAAATGCTCGGCTATTAGTTGCCCGTGGAGCCCGTTTAATGCAATCACGCCGCGGTTATGCCGATGAAATGAGATTAACATTGGCAGCTGCCAATAAAGTTTTCTATGACGATGTTGTTGTTCGGCAAGTTGATGTGCCATCATTTAGTGGAAGTTTTGGTATTCTAGCCAAACATGTCCCAACTTTAGGTGAGAACCTTATGCATATATACCTAGTTTAAGTTTTTGTTTTATACATAATGTTTAAATGTTTGTGATTATGTCTTCGTAATATCGAAGTTTCAGTATCCTGCAAATACGATGTAAGTATGTATTCTGTAAGAAATTATAGAAGGATTTGTTAATATTTATTTTATTAAATTATCACGCAGTTTCTAATTTCGTTGTTAATGGCTAAAAACGAAATTGGTACCTACCTACTTACGTACAGATTAAAAGTTGTAGTTAGGCCAAACTGAAAACAGTCAAAATTATTTTCATCTCAAAGAAATAAAATACAAATATAGTTAAGTGAATTGATCTAACTTTGAAATGTTTGGATTTTATTATTTGACAGAAAGTTTTATTTGTGGAAAGTAGTTACAGATATTTGTGTGAGAAAGTTTTATTTCAACATTTTAATTTTTGTTTTTAGCTGTCCTTAAACCTGGTGTTGTTCAAGTTTTTGAAAATGATGGCAAAACTCAAAAAGTGTTCGTTTCAAGTGGCTCAATCACAGTAAATGAAGACTCTACAGTTCAAATTTTAGCCGAAGAAGGGCAAATCGTTGAAGATTTGGATTTAAATGAGGCTAGACAATTACTTACACAGTACAAATCAGCATTGGGCTCGGCAGCAAATGAAGAAGTATGAGTTGTGTATTTTAAAAAAGAATTTATCGTAAAATAATCTTTGTTTTTAGGCAAGAGCAGAAGCTGAAATTGCTGTTGAATGTTGTGAAGCTATTATTAAGGCCACCGAATAAATGTTCTGTTGTTTAATTTAATTAGAAATTTCCAATTAATCTTTTAACATAAGTGAATGCTTATTATGAATTCAGATTTAGAATTCTCATTACATCCAATAATTTTAAATAAAATCAAATAGGTTATTATTTTTCCGAAAATAAATGCGTAAGAGTAAAAATTAAAACCAAGAAATAATAAACATAAATTCTTAAAGAAATAAGGAATCGTTTACATTTTAAGATGACATAAATATTGACTTGCTTAGCATTTATTTGAAACATTTAGAAAACTTAAGTTTTTATCTCGATTTTTTCGAACAATTTGTACAGAATAGTACAAACTCTTCGAAAGAATGATTTAATTTGAAGTTGTTACGTTATCAGTATGGTTTTCATATTTGAAATTTAATCGCTGAAGAGTTAACTAGGAAAAATTCTACGAATTCCTTTTAGATTTTAGAAGTAAATATTTTAGTTTAAAATGTAATTTTATTTTATTTAGACATTAAGAGATAGAAGAATCGTCAATGTCATGTATTATGTACTTGTCGATATATTTATCAATCTTTCTCCAAACGTACTACAATGTAATATAAAACTCAATATACTCGATAAAGCAGAGTGTGATTCTTTATGACAGTTCCCATTCACAAAATAAAACGAAAAATATTAAAACAGGTAAGATGTAGTGTGTAGGTATCTATAATTAAATATCTACAGATATTTATCAATGAAAAATAGAAAAATATTTAAAACAAACTCCTAAAAAATACCGGACACAGGAAGGACGGTAGGTACATTCATTTTTTGGTTTTTAATTTATCTTTGCTTTAATAAATTATTTGATAGCAAATTAGGGTTTACAGACATAAAAATAGAAGTCCAATAGTGATAAAAAGCGATTTATTCACTTTCTTAATTTTTTTTGATTCAATAAAGTAACAATGACATTTAATAGTTTTGTTTTTGTTTATATAAAAATCGAAACTATTTTTATGCCATTTTCATAATGAAAATACAAATCATGAGTTTCCAAAACCACGACAGATGGCTCTAAGTTAAAAGGAAGTGACGTCATGCACTTATTGAATTTATCTACTAAAATCGGCGAAGAAGTACACAATAATAAAGTTACTGAACTGAGTAAGATATTTCCTAGAAGAGGCACTGTTGTTAGTTCGATTTAGAATTTAAAATAAATATTTTACATATTTTGTTTTAAAAACTGTTTTAAATTTTTACTGAAAATATTTTAGTTGTTTATAATTGTTTCAACGAAGAAAAAGAAGTCATTTTTGAAACTGCTCTAAAATGTTTGGAAGTGTAAGTCGTTCAAGTATTAATTTTTTAGCAGTGAATAATTATAATTTGTTGAGCAGTGATGATTAATGAACGTTACTTTCTTGCAAATTCAAACAATACTCGTTAAATAAATAGGTCCGGTATTTTTGCAATTTTAAATATATGAAAAAGAAAAACATCAGAAGAAAAATAGTATATTAGCGGATAACCCAACACTTTCGGGTTGATGACATCTGTAATGTGGGTATAATTTTCAGTTTAAATTTATTACTGCTTCTAGAAGTTCTATCATAAAAAAAATTAATTTTGCTGAAAGTTTTTCAATGTATTTTATTTTGCGATTATGATATAACATGATACTCATGTGTAGCGCCACGGAGTATCGTGTAACACATATAAATTTAAAATAATATTATAATAAAATATCAATGCAATTATGTACTTATTAAAAAAAATAAACCTATATTTTCTGCGATTAGGTTGGGTAGATACCATACCTCTATAGAATTAAAAATTTATTTTCGAAAAGAAACATGCAATATCAAAATTTATAATAACAATTATTGTAATTATACATACACAATAATAATATCTAATTATTGCAATTAACCATGAATTAAAAAAAAATTCAAAATCTAAATTTAAATATAAACAGGATGTTGAAAAACAGTGCGATTAAATTGTATTTGTGATCCTTAAATTAAAATAACAATAATGGAATTGAAAAAATTTTTGTGACTAAGCTCAATTATTACAAGTGGATTCTTTAATAGTAGGTACTAATTATAATATGCTATTAGGTCTTTGGATCAATCCCTTATCTGCAAATATTCGAATTAAAACTAAAACAGAAAGTTTAATATTGAAGTTTCGTTATATTTTCAATTGAGTCAAAATGGTAATGTAAAAAACTAGATTACCTGAACTGCGTTTTGTATTAAATATACTTAATTTTTTTTTTTGGTTTAATACAGGTAGGTTTTTCGTACATAAAAATCTTTAATTGAGATATAAAATTTTAAAGGTTTGTTTATTGAATATGTTGTTTCTTTAAATTTAAGGAAAAAAGTATTATTGAGAAACAAAATGATTTATTGTAAATAAAAATATTTCAAAAAATTACAAAACATCTGTTTTTTTTTTTTTTGTTATTTTAGTTAACAGCAGCCGTCGTTATCACAAAAATTTTTCACAAACAACTATTATAAATTATATTCAACTAGCACATCAAATTCTGCTTTATTAACAAGAAAATATTTAGTGTCATTTTGTATGATAATAATTTTATAGCACATTATCGATATATTATTTTTGGTAAGCCAGCCAGCAAGCATACCAAAGGAATCTAAAAAACTTCAATATACGCATTTTTTCTGTTTGTAATTTTGTAGTGCTTGTGCAAAGAAATTACTAAAAAAAAATTAATTAAAATTATTAAAAGTTATGGATTTCGATTTATTATGTCAACCAACAAAAATTTCTATTAAATCAACAACAGTTGGAGATAATATACTACCAATGTTATCTAGTCATCATCATAATGAGCAAAATTTCATTGAAAATATCAAACTTGATTTTGGTAAAATAATTTCTAACTTCAATATTCCGCCAGAATTGAAAAACGATATTATTTATTGCCAGAAATCGTTAATTGACTATCTAAGAATTCATCAGGTATTAAAAATTGTTTTATTATTATTATTTTTATCATTTAAAATATTTTTATTATTTTCTTAACATGCATAAAAAAAATTTTTTTATATACGCTAACTAGACAGAGTTATAATAATTGAAGATTTATGAAAATAATCAGCCAAACGGACTTAATTTGATTTTATGCAGAGTTTTATTAACAATTATAATTATTCTGATTATTTAATTTAACAAAATATTTTATTTAAAGATAGCTATACCTACCTACCTATTACAATAATTTAATTATGTATGAATTCAGGAAGGTAGCTACTTACCTACCTACTGTGGTTAAAAATATGTTAAATAACTAATGGAAGACTATTAAAGTAAAAAAGTTTTTTTTGTACCAAGAATAGGTACTGCATTACAAGTATATAATTAGTTTAGAGTTAATATAGATTTTTTGATATAAAACTGTTCATGCATAGGTAGGTATCTCAAAAATTACTCAGGCCGGAATGTCTGTAACACTTACCAAAAATAATAAATAAAACAACATTCTTATCAAAGTTTATTTTTTTTTTTTTTAATAAAAATTTATTCCTACTAATATTCCTGTCAAAAACAATTAAAATTATCGAACTTCAATGCAATGTGTTCTGGTACCATTTGGTAGATTTGTTTGATTTTTCAATACTATTTTTGATGTCATAAAATTTTTAATTTCATGGCATAAATTGTTTTAGAATTAAGGGTAGGCATTATGTACTTTATTTAAGAATTTAAATAAAAGAAATCAAAAATTTTCATTTCAGCTTCATTTCAATATATCTTTTTTTTTTCAGATTGTGGTCACTCAGTATGGAAAAAATTTGAATGAAGTAAGTTCAGTTTTAAAGAAAATGTCAATCTATTAATGGTTGGATCATAATAAATTTGTATTTGTTAGTTTTTTTTTAATGCCTACAAATTATTTTTGCAACTTAATATTTAAAATTGAAATTAAAATTATGATTCACCATTATTGGTATGTTTTTCTAACTTGGGTGTTTTTTTTTTTTATTTGAAATAAAAATGTTCAATGGTATTGAGAAGTTTAAAGGAGCACGACTGTGAATCCTCTTTTGATTTGAAATACCTCGTCTACAAAAAATCATAACTTTCAATTTGATTATTAAGTCAGTGCACTAAAAGATTGACTTACCTACAATAATTATGAGAATCGAAAATCAAGCAGCAAGGTGTAGTTAACTGCAACATATATTTTTCATTTTTCAGAGTTACTTACTTATTTATTTCTAAAACAAA
The DNA here is from genome assembly GCA_964007475.1 of Hybos culiciformis. Lineage (NCBI taxonomy): Eukaryota > Metazoa > Arthropoda > Insecta > Diptera > Hybotidae > Hybos > Hybos culiciformis. The sequence continues at coordinate 18,268,304 of OZ023275.1, read as the reverse complement.
TAATTTCAAGGATTTTTTTAATTTCTTTATTAAGTAATTTTTTTTTTAATAACCTTAAAAATTCTATAATGAAGTAACCACTTGGCATATTAGCCAATATTCTGTCATTTGACTACAATTGCATGACAGTGGTATTTTAGTAGGTACGTATATAAAATTATTAATTTTTAATAAAAGGAAGATTTTTTTAGAAAAATTTGAAATGGAAGATTATTACTTTCACCATTAATGCGCTAATATACTTCTTAGCCCATTCGAGAATCTGAGTTGTAAGATTAGCAATCAGAGCTCTGACATCAATGTAAACGACAATCTTTTGGGACGTTTTGCTATTAATTTATGCAAATGACCTGAAATAATGCAATTATGATTGTTGAGGATAAAACAGTCATCTGGTGCGATCTATGCCAAATAATGTACTATAACTATATGAATTTATTAAGGCATAGAAAATCTATTTTTTTTTCTATTACTGGTTTTAGAAAAATATTTATGATTATTTTATTTTTTGCTAATTATTCAAATTGGATTTAAGTAACACTTGTTTAATTTCTAAGGTTTTATTTCTAATGAAAAACAACCAAAACCTACCTAGGTACTACTTTTTACAAATGTTTTAAAAATTATAATATATTTCATTTAAATTGGGTGTATTTTCTTAACGTTTGTAAACCTTTAAATATTAAATTCTTATAATTAAATTATTGAAGATTATGAAATTTTTTCGTCTTGATGACCGACTTACCGCTCATTAGAACTTACTTTGTCAACTATCATTATATTTTTTATATTGAACGAAATCAATTTTTGTGATGCTGTGAAGAAAAGTATTATCTCAAATTGTGAATTATAATCAAATGTTTTTTTAGAGCTATTGATTTAAGTATTGTTAAATTTCTTTCCTTATTTTTAGTGGCCTCAAATTCAAAAAAACCTCGAAGATTTGGAACGTGAAATGTATGAAATAAATGCAGAGCAAAAATTCTTGTTACTTCATCTGCATAGAAAAATTGAGGATTTTTATAATTCTTTGACAAAAAATGTTATCATAGATCATTCTATTACAAAAGAATATTTTAAATCAATTTTCAATAGATACATGACAGATTTGAAATATCGATGTTTGCCTTTTACTGTCAAAAAAAGGAAACCAATGCAAGCCCTTTTAAGTCGATTTGGGTTTTTTGAAATTAATGAACAAAATGATTCCCTAAATACCAATATAGTTCAGTTCAATAATATTTTTAATTCTGGAACCCAATTACAAAACCAAGTTTCTTTATTAAAACCGAAATCGGAAAGACTGATTGTCTCAAATATAAGTACAGATTCGGATATAAAATCATCTAATCAAGAAATAAAAAACAGGCAAATTGATGATTCATCTGGTAAATATAAAATTGACCATGTCAAAACTTCATCAGTAGCAATTAATAACAGCCGAATGAATTTGCTTCAAGCATTGAACAAAGCAAAAAATCAATCATTATTGTCAGGAACTACTGCTAATCAACATCAGTCTCAACATAATTCTTCAAAATCGGATGATCAGTCAGGTAAACATGTATCTAAACATCATCCAGGATACAAATTTGGAATCTTAAAGAAAAAGACTGATTCTGAAATAGATCTTTTAGAAAATATTAAAACTGAAAACATAGCAGATGAATATAAATTGGCAAATAAAATTACCGAAAACACGAACAGGAATGAAAGAAAGTCTCAGCAGAAACCTAGAGAAGATATTTCAGAACAATCAACTCTAACATATTCTACCACTACATCCGAAGACTCACTTGATTGGACGAATGCATATCCTAAATTTAATGATGAACTTCCAGAACCAACTGAGTACAATCAGGAACAATTTTTACGTATTTTTGGTCTTTATACAATTGAGCATAGTATTTATTTACAACAACGTCGATCGAAGCGAACGCGTCGTATGATTCAACGAACTGAGAAGAAAGAATATCATTATGGAAACATGGACAATAAAGCAGTAAGTATTCAGTCGGTTAACTTTTCTAGATTGCTTAACATTTTTCCTTTGATGAATTTTCAAAACTTATTATTTTATTTTTTAGATGGGCCAATTACAAAAAGAGAAAAAGAAAAAGATTTTCTTGGCATCACCACCACCAAAACGTCGAAGACAAAATTATAACAAGAGTACTGAACGTAAGAATGACAAAATTTTGTGCAAAGAATGCAATAAAAATGGAGGTAGTAACATTGATCAATTTACTTAACTAAATCTAAATAAGTTTTTTTTTAGATGCTGGTCTTAGTCAATGTGAAGTTTGTAAAAAATATTTTCATGCCAAATGTCATACTGGTGCATTTGCAAGAAAGGCACTAATACTTCGATCAAGAATATGTCCATCTTGTTATAAAGAAAAAGGAAGTAAATATTTTAGGACAAATACAGAGGAAGGTAAGTTATATTCAAAAATTGAATGTGTTTTAAAAATGATTATACTTTTCGTGGTTTCGGCAAATCCCTTATTAATAAAATGTCCGATCGGGCTATCGCTAATATTTTATTATCATTTGTGTCCGCTTATATTCAGTTAGTCCGTGTCAAAGCACCAACATTAAGTTGAAGCGATCTTACTTACTACTCTAAGAAATTTAAATTTTATACATTTTTCTAGAAAATAAAAAAATTCGTCGTAATGCATTATTGAATAAATTCCAACAATTAAGGAGAAAATTCAATGTAGTAAAATCAAGAAAAGAAAACTTACTAAAACAAGGACAAGAATACAAAACCAAAATGAACGAACTATATTCTCTAGTGGATAAAATTAAAAATGAATCTAACGCAGATAATAATCTAGAACCTAAAGACGAAATGGCAGATATCTTAAGTGAGATTGAAATAAAAGAAGAAAAACTTAATGACGATGACAGCAATTCAATAACACAAGAAGACGATTCGAATGATTATCAATTTTTGCAAGAAGATTCTAAAGATTCGGTCTCTTTTAGTGAAAAAGAAAACTGTTTCAAAACATCATCTGAAATTCGAGAAAAAAGCTCGAGCAATAGCAATCTTTTTATTGATAATGAAAATGATCTTAATAGTTCAGATGAGGGTAGAATGATCATTGACGAAAATCAACAGTACGTATCAGATGAAGAACAAAAAATTAGTACTAATGATCAAGATAATTTCTATAAAAATTATTCAAATCAAGATGAGGGAAGTGATTCCAGTACTTTTATTGATGGAAAAAACAAAGACAATGAATTTCTACAAATCGAAGATGATAATATAGAAGACAATGAAGATGCAGAAACGGAAGTTGAAGAAAATGATGAAGAACTTGAAGTTTAAATTGATTGATTTACCTTTTTTTTAAATTTTCAAGAATGTATGGTGCAGGCGAAACCTAACTTCTTTAAATTTACTGTTTTATTTAATAATTTCTAGGTTTTTTTTTTTTCATATATTTTATTAAGTTGAAAAATTGTGAATTTTTAAGTGAAATTCTAAAGACTTACTAATTGACTATCATTAGCGACTTGCCATACGTATATTAGTTTGGTTTAATTTAATAATAATAATAATAATAATAATAACATTCGATCCCAATTATCAAATACTTGTAATTTTATTTTATGTTACCAATCTTTTATTGTAGATCGTTAATGTAAAAAAACATTATGGTAATAAATTCAGGCGAAGTTGCTTTGAAGGAAAAATTTTTTTTGAAACTTTTCAAAATAAAACAAATAATAATAAGGTCCTAAATTATAAATATATATTGATATTACTCTAATTATAACATAGAATTAATAACTTGAAGATAAATTAAAAAAAAGCTTTATTGTGATTAATTCAACAACTGATTAAACCCATTCAAATATGATTCCTTGAAAAATTGTTTTCTCTTACTTTTGAATAAATTTTAAAAATTTAAGAAAAAATATTTTTTTGATGTTATTTTGAATTAATTAAATAATTTTCTACAATATGTTATGCTTATTAAATCTTAAACCGTTTAACAAAAAAAACTTGGAATTAATAGAATAATATTATAAATGAGATATATCAATATTAAGCAGTAATGTTACTCTTTAATTTTTAACATTTAAAATTAAACATTGGATACCCGTTTTTTTGTTTTTTTTTATCACAAACAAACACATATTCAAAAATTTATTAAAACAAAGGATCTACATTTACGAATTCATAATCAGAAACTTTTAGAACTTTTCTCAATTGAAATATAAATAAAATACAGAATCATAATAATATTGCAACATCAGTATTATTTATTGGAAAAATAATTCATTTTATGAATAATATTTAGTTATTAAACATTATCTTTAGCACAGGAAAAATTAAATAATAATAATAAATAATGTTTAGTACAGGAAAAATCAAATAATTAATTACATAGTATAATGAAAGTATAACCCATCATCAAATACTAATTAAAATTTGTAATTGATCCTCAATTTTGTATTATTATTGTGATTTTGAGTTTCTTATACATACATATTTGACGAAAACAAAATTTAACAATATTTCGTAAACAAAAATTATATTAGAAAAACATACTTCCTATATAAACTTTTATTTTATTTTATCTATTCCATTACAAATTAATAAATTATTATAATATTGTAATTTTACTTTGTAAATAATAATAATTAAAATAAATACATATTTAAAAATTAATATTTTATAACTTAGATAGATTTCACCTATTTTAATTAAAATCATAATATCTTAATTAAATATCAATAACATAATTATATAGATATTTAATTAATTAGAGTAAAAATTAATAGCAATAAGAGTTGATTGTCAATTACGTTGATATGATTTTTAAAAATTTTACGCTTTTAAAAATGAAATAAAAAAGTGTATGTATTTGCATAAAAACAAAAAACTTTTTTTCTTAAAGCTATGTAAATTTCAGCTTGGGAACGTAACCAAATTAGCCGTTGAGTATTTTTGAGTAAGTATATTGCTAATTCATTCTAATTAAGAAGGAGGAGTGTTATTATGAGCTACGATCGAACGTAAAAATTTTAGGAAAATTATTCTATTCTCCTTTCTAATCAAGTGAAACTAGTTATGCATTCTCGCTGAATTTCATTAAAATAGAATTTAAGAATAAGATTTTTACGTTCGATTGTAACTCATAATATTCCTCCAGAGAAAATAATTATGAAAGTCTCTTCCGTACATCTGATCGGGCTTTAGGAGTAATATAGTGAAACTCGATCGCTTGTAAAAATCTTAACGAAAATCGTGTCTTGTTTCCCATTTAAGTGAAAATAAAAATGCATATTTTGAAAATTTTTAGCAATCGATCTTAATTCATAATAACTGTCCTTAGATTCTATTAATATTTAAAATCAAAATAAAAATGTTACAAACATTCTATTCTGCTTCTCATTCATAATAAACCTTATTCGATCTTAAATCGTAAAATATCTCAAATTAAATTTTTTTGATGAAAATGAATTATCGTTCTTAATTCATAATTACACCTCGATTCTTTATTTGAGCTTAAAGCCTATGAGAACTAAGCAGATACTGGCAGAAATAAACTTCAATGTGATCAATGTGTATTTGATACGTCATTTTATGCTTTGAGTAATATGCTTTTATATGTTTGCGGCATACCTATATATTTTATTTTAAAAATTTTAAAATTATTAAAAGTATAAATACAATTTTACATGTGATGAGTTTATAAATATTTTATTTTAAAAATATTGTTTGCATTCAAAATATATTACAAACTCGTTCAAAATGCTATTACATATTATATTAATATTATATTTTGTTTCAATGACGTGAAGACAACAACATTGATCGCACCTGCATTTCAACACACACTTGATTAAGAAGTTTGACATTTCTTTTTGATGATAATTTATTTTAGTTACTTTTTCTGCTAACACTTCATTGCTAAAAAAAAAAGAAAAAGTGAAATTAAATAAGAATTTAAAATATGTTAATAAAAATTAAAAATATTTTATTTATTTCTGTGATAATAATAACAATCGAATATTCTCAAGGTATAAAATATTTTTAGTTCAAATTAAACCAAAATTATAAAATTAAAAACAAAAAATATCTGTGGAAAAAAAAAGAAGTTTCTTGCTTATTTGGCATTGAAGTCTTTTGTTTTTTTCATTATTTATTAATGTTTTCAAATGCCTTTCTATTACAAATTGTACTTCCTACATTAAATCATTCCAATTAGAAAAATTAATATTATTAAATTAATACTTAAAACTTTAGGACTGTTACGGCGATGTTATCAGTGCAGATCCCGAGGCGATCTTGGAAGTTGCAAAGATCCATTCAAATATAATGCTACAAAAATTGAAAATGAACATGGTAAGTTATTATTATTACAAATCAAAATGCATATTATGGAAATAACAATAATTGTATATAGTATGTCATTCTATATTTTTAGTCTATTTTAAATAATTAATTAAAATTGAAATTGTTGCATGCATTTTACTTTTTTAATTTTTTTTGTGTACAATAGACGCGTCGAATCAAAACAAAGTTCTTAATTTGTTCTCCAATTTTTTAATTGCTCATTTAATTCTTACAAGTTTTTTGTCTTTTAGGTATTGCTGCAATCCCCTGTGCATCTGGTTGGTGCGGAAAAGTAATGGAAGGTGGTGGAACCTATAGTACAGACGGTCAGTATATACATTAAAATTCAAGGATTGTAATCACTTTTTTTTAATTTTCATGAAAAATTTATTACATGAAAAATAGTATTTTATCAGTTTTTTTTTTTTTGTTATTTTCAACACAGATTATGAATTATGAATTAGTTTCTTTCTAACAAAAGAAATTTGGAATTACTATTTTTGAAATTAATAGAAATATTTTCATTGTATAAATCAAGAAATGTTATATATACATTTGTATGTTTTTGCAGAACCCTTTATCTTATATTATTTTATGAACGTAGTCTAATAAAAAAAACAAAATGAACTTTATTGTCCTTAGGATTTGTATATCTTTTTTATACTTTTTAATACTACGTTATATTTAAAACACTACTTATGAGCTATTTATAAATTAAAATTTTACAATTCTATAATTTAGAAAATCTATTTTGTTTCCATAGATTACGATTTGGCTGTTCAAAGAATGTGTGTTCAAAGAGGTCCAGATGATGAACAGGACAGATGTGCTTTTACAATCTACAATTATAAAAAAGTTTATATGTGTTTTTGTAAAGGAGATTTATGCAATTCTTCGGTGTCACTTAAAGCTTCCAATTTGTTTTGGTTTATTATTGGCTTAAGCCTTTTATTTTTATTTAAAAGAATATAATATTTTGTTAACGAAATAATAATATGTAAATATCTTTAATACTCATTTTCATTTAGATCAATATTACTTATGTAATTGTTTGAAATTGTGTTTAATTTAAAAATTCACAGTGTTAAGAGCAATACAAAGCCACAAAATTATTTGAAATCAAATCCAAATATTATTTTTTGGTTGTTATAAGCATGTCTTATTCATTTTTTTTTATTTGTGTTTTATTTATACTCAATGTAAGCAAAAATTACATTATAGCTCTACATAATATATAAATAACAAAGTTGTTGAACGTTGATATTACCTGAATATTTGAATTTTTCTTTAATGTTTAATATATTTTTTACTCTGATGAGAAATTATAGCTATGTTAATTTAAAGTGGGACGAGACGAGATGCAAATTTAATAGACACAATTATATTGAACTTTGTCTAGATGATTTTCGAAAGTTATAGGACTGGGGGGTTATTATAAGTTACGATCGAATGTAAAAATCTTACGAAAATCCCATTCTCAAATTCTATTTTGATGAAATTCAACAAGAATGCATTACTAGTTTCACTCGATTAGAAAAGAAATAGTATTTTCGTAATATTGCTTTATAAATGTTTTCTTTGACAAATTGCCAAAAACTCCAAATTTGCAATATTCAAAAATATAAATTGCTTTTTAAGGGCTTTCCTATAAAATAAATGAAACTTTGCCAAACATTTTTTTTAGTAATTTTTATAATGTCAATTTATTTTAATTCATAATCATACTGTTCTTTCTTTAATCATGTTCTCCTCTATAAACTACATATCCTGTTTGATATATTTCATGTTCTTTAATTACTCGAATTATATTTGGTGTTAAATGTTCAATGTTTAGAAGTTATAAATTGTTTTTTTTTATTTTGAAATTTCATTTTTATGTCTGTGAATTTTTAGTTTATTATTTATACTAATACATGAGCCGTTTATTTTGAAAGTGGTTTAAGTTCATTTGTTCTTGTATTGAGATATTTAAGGTTTTGTGTTTGAATTGATTTAAAAATACACATTAATATTTCCATAAGCTAATTTTCAAGTGTCAAAATCAAAGCGGTTTTAATGATACTAGACTAAAATTGTTTATAAATTAAAAAAATATATACTATTGTGCTTATTGTTATCATTAACTTTTTTTTTTTGAAAAATGGACTTAAACCACTTTCAAAATAAACGGCCCACATGATGTAATTCTAATCAGAAGGTTGCAGTAGAATTACTTAGAATCAAAATTGCGAAACGTCGTAACATAAAGTAAACAAGTAAAAATAGTTTTGATACAAAAAATGATAGCCCAGTATTGCATTTTAACAATGATGAATCATAATTTGAAATATCTGCTGTTAAAACATAATGCATGAAACAAAGCACAAAGCTCGTTTCGTGCGTAAGAATTTGATATATTTTGCACAGATTTTGTGATTTAAACTTTTTTAATTAAAAAAAAGTTATGGGGTTTTCCAACAAAATGTATTTATGTTTTCATAATGCATAAAATAATATTATATAATTATGTAGTTCATATAGATTTTGAATTTTTCTTTGCAGGTGCATGAAAAATTTATGCAATCCATATCAAATATTTTTCCTAAAAATAAATTTGGATATTAAAATTAATTTCGTATTCAAAAACATACTGCAAATAGTTAATTTTCAATTAATGTGACTAAAAATTATTCTAAATTCGATTAAATGTAAAAGGGCCCTCTCGACCTATTGGAATTATCGAGTTCGTACTAGGTGTATAAATTACAGAGCTTGCTATTATCTTTCAGTAGCTATGTTATGAAATAAGAAGTATATATCTTTAAAATGAAATAATTTAACTCAAAAGTTTAAAAATTTCAAAGAAACATGTTCTAGAAATTTGTGTTTTATTTAAGTGACATAAATTGAAAGTCATTCAGAAGTGTATAATTGTAAGCACAAAGCACTTAGCATAGGAAAATGTTTTTTTAAGTAGGAACAATCGAGAAAACTTAAAAAGAATATATTCGAAAAATGTTAACAGTATTGAAATGTATACTTTATGACAAACACTAAATACGCTTGACTAGAGTAAACTCTACAAACAGGAGAATCTTATTTTATTGGTTTAATTTTTAGTTCCTACTCTATTAATTTTTATTAATTTAAAATTATGTATGTACCATATAAATCTGGAAGAACTTCCTTTTAAAAAAAAAAAAAAAATTTCATAAAAATGAACTGATTATCATTTTTGATTTATGTACCACCACAGGGTCAAAGACATTAAAATGCATGATCTGTAATAATATTTTTTTTACATTTAAAATAAAAAAAAACCACACGGAATGAATAAGTATACTAATTATTTCCAAAATACAAACGCATAAGGTTTTGATTTTTTTCAATATATGTATAGTTATTTTTTTTTATAAAAATACTGTCAGATCATTTTCTAAAATTCTGTCATCAACTGCATTAAAGATATTTTTCTTTTTGAAATATTTTAACATATTGCAAAAAAAACAAAAATATGTTTGTGAGATATTATTAGCACAAGCTAAATAAATTTATAATTCATAATTTTGAATTTTAGACATGAGAAATCCAGTGACTGAATTTTTTTTTAATATTTTGGATATTTGTTTCAATGATTTGTTGGCACAAATGACAGTAGTACATTTTAATCTTTGTGCTATAAAGTATTTCCTAGAGACGTTGTCATAAAACTTTTCGGAGCTTATGAAACCCCTTAATAAACCTTAAATCGTAGAGATGCAATTGCAAACATTAAAAAAATTTGCAAATTGCAACATACTTAAAATGTTTCAATATTCTTCTTTTCAGTACTATACTAGAATCAGTATTAAGTTAATTATGTGAAGAGAATATTTAGGCGAAAATAGACGAGATAATGTAATTGTAATTATTATTGTGAGCACCTTTTAGATTTTAAGTGTATTTCACTAAGATTTCAATTCAAAAGCATAACAACATTATGAATTAATATAATTAGCACAGCATTTTAATATATGTATTATAAAAGGTTGTAGACAAAATAAGCCTACCATAGGAATTATATGATTTTAAAAATTGTTTATATTAGTTGATAAAAACACATCGTGTTAAATTAAATTCTAATCACGGATCCTTATAATTGAAATTGTTGTCGAACATCGCATAAAACATTTTTTGTAAATATAAATAAATTAAAAATTAAAAAAAATTTGCCAAGTATGTAGGCAACAAAACAAGAAAATCTAAATAAATTCCGTATCTTTCTCAATGAAAATAAAAAATAAAAATAAATTCTTCTAAAATTATAGTGAAAAAATAGTTTCTTTCATTCATAAATTCAATTATAGAATATTTAATTTCTTTTATGTTTTAATTTTAATTTATTTTAATTTATGCTTCTGTCTCTTGATTATTTATTGAGCTTTTTTTAACTCAAATATACTTTGCTATCAAGTTTTTAGACGGTTAAGATACTTTAAGAAAGCATTTGAATATTTCTCTGAATTTACAAAAAAATGTTTTTTCCTTTAACTGAAGATGCTTAATAATTTTCAGAAAATAAAAAAAAAAAAACTATATATATGTATATGTATATCTATAATGTATACAGAAAAGTACCTCATAGACTCATACACTTTGATCACAACCTAGGTGTATTTTACAAAACATTTTTTTAGTTTCCTTCAATACCATATAGTCACATTCCTTATCCTTGCAAACAAACGAAGTCCAAGCATTTTTTTTCATTCCTCTATAATCAAATCTATTTAAACTTAAAAAAAAAAAAATTTAAATATATGAAAATAATTTAAACCCTTGGCTGGTTGAGAACTTCTAAGACACAAACTCGAAATCGTAAAACATCACCCATTCGGCAAGGTAAAAACGAACAATTAACGAACAATACGAATCGAAATCCATTTAGCAGTTCGTTAGTTATAAGCATTTAAGTGGAGGTAGGACGTAATAATGAATAAAATTATTTTTGAGCGTCTAAAATTGTATCTAATATTCTAGGTACAGGATATTGAAGCTTAAATGATAATCAAGGAATTTAAGGCCAATATATTTTCAATTATACAGTCCAGTCGATAATATAGCCTATATAGTTTAATCAAACAAGTTTGATACTTTCACTACATTCGAATGGAATAAATTCATAAATCAAACATAATACTTAATTATACTATGTATTGTACATTTATATATTTTATTTATTCGTATATTTATTTATTTTATTTAATAAATTTTAAACAATTTCACGATATTTTTTCTCATTTCTATTTTTATTTTTGGCAAAAGAAATAATTTATAATTTGAATAAATTGTAAATAATCAGCAAATAAATTATTTATATTTATAATATACATGTTTTTGTTTTTATGTATATAGATGAAGTTCAATGTCATTTTAATGATTATGTTATCATAAATATATAATTGTATGAAAAATTTAAGAAAATTTTCCTCCAAAATAAATTTGCACTATTTATTTTCCGTAAGTTAGTTTGATAAAATTGACTCAACGTCAACGTAAAACATAGTTTGTATTTGCCACGATAAAATATTTGAACAACAAAAACTGACAAAAAAAATTTTTTTTTTTATTATTATTATTAATAAAAGTGGTATTTAATTTTGGACTAATTTTTAACATCCGGTCAAAAATTGGATAAAACAATGAAATTGAAAAAAAAAACCTCAAGAATTTTAATTAATTCATTTCATCTGTAGATATACAACTTACTGTTTAACTCGATCTGATTTTGCGATGAATTTAAATTATGAATTAATATAAGAATTAAGAATTACGTGGTATAGCATTTGCTGCTGCTCAATGAACTAGGAACTTAATCATTTTATGCAGCAACAAAAAAATGAATATTTTCATTTGAAATAATTTGCCTTTATTTACCCGAAAAATTTTAATTTTTAATTATATTATATCATATATAATTTTTATTTCAGGATATTCATTTTAATTTTACATGTATGTTCTTACTTACTCGTAAAAGACATCAATATTTAATTTATATAATAGTTCGGTGGAAAACCTGAAATCATTTTTAAGTCAGGAACTACAAATTTCACATCATTAGTTAATTAGGGACTAAAAATTTTACAATAGACTGGAAACACACTTCTCTGCTCTTAATATAGTATAAAACTATTGAATTTTTTGAACAGAGCAACTAAAGAATTGAAATATGTAGAACTTTAGGATTCTGATTTTAATTTAACCTTTTCATATATTGTTGTTTCCTTGAATCGAAAACTCAACTTAACTCACTGCCGGCTAAAATAATTTAAGCATATTAATTAAATTTTTAAACATTAAAAAAATCTGTACCCGAAATGGTTTAAATCTTAAATCTTAGTAAAACTTTTCCCTTCATGACCATTAAGATAATTTAATTTTTTTTATGTCAATAAATTATAAAATAACATTATATTTTTTTTTGCAAAATGAATTATTAAAGAATCAACAAGAAAGACAAAAAAAAAAACAACAAAATTTTACAAATTTATCTTAATTAGCATTGAAGAGTTGAAAATCCTCAATCAGACATTTATATGGTCTGAAAATATAATTGCCATTTGGATGAATGACACTAATCTCTGATTTAATTCCCTAAAGTGAACTCATTATTTTATTTAAATTCATGTTTTATGTTTCAGTTGAATGTACATATATAAATTTTTATTTAGTTTGTGGAAATTTTTGAATGAAAGTAGGTATCTACATAAAAAAAATTATGATGCTGGTTTTATGCAGCGATCCAGTAAATCAATGAATTTTGACTTTCATTTCATTAATTTTCCATAATAAATTTTTTCTTTATTTGGGATTATTATTTTTCTTATTCATTTTTTTTTTTTAAGTTCTATTCTGATAAAATGATTTGTTTTAGCAAATTAATGGATTGATGAACAAATAATTATTGTCCTATGTATAATGTTACTTATATGTATGTTAATTTAGTACTTCTTTATCATGATTATTATCATCAGCCTTTGATTTCTAAAAAAATGGTTATTTTACAATTAAAAAGAAACAAATTTTACTATAATTTACCCTCTAACTCCAAAAAAAAACAACTAAGTATCTATTAAAAATAATCATTATAAATTTTGTTTTCCTTAAATTTCTGAAGTGACTTCGACACATTTTAAAAAAAAAAGTTGATTTTATAATTAAATAAATATGAAATCTTTGATCTTTTTTGCCCGAAAGCCATTGAGTAATTTGAGCCACTTTTAAAAAAAAATAAAAAAACAAATAAAAACATTTCTTTTTTTTGGCAATATAATTATTTAATTAGATTACCGGATAACATCTGGATTTATTCATAATTAAAAAAAAAAAATCATAAAAAAAAAACCATAAGCGTATTTTTTTTTAGTATCAGATTTAAGAGTAAAAATATATTTTTAAAGTTAATAATAATCAAATTAAAAGTGAAGGCAAAAAAAAAACGCGGGAAAAGATAATTGTGGTTCGTTTCACTATGGATTCTAAATCTTCATAGAATTATTTTGTATTTGTAATTATCTTATATTAAAAATTATTTTTTGGTGTCAAATTTTATCGAAACAATGATAGTGGAGCCCTTTACTAAATATTTAATTTTTACAGATATTCAATATATTATAATTATTTTCAATATTTGTCTATGTATATTTCCGTAATATTATACATATCTACAGTGATGGATTTACGAATAGGCACACTAGCCTCGAGCCTAGGGCGGCAAATAATGGGCGGCAAAATTTCATAAAATTATTTTTCGGCAATTGTATAAAAATATAAAACGTAAAAAACCAAAATAAATTCAAAAGATTTTATTTAAGAGGACTTGCTCGGTCCAAAACATTTTTATTATTTTTATTATTAATGCTAGAGATAGAGTCGACGTAATTCACGCGCGTGTACGCACGTAAAAAATCAAATTGTATGAAAATGTATGAGACCGGCTATACGCAACGACGTAAAACGTAGCTTACGCGCGTAAAAGTTGAAATATTTTAACTTTCCCAGTATTTTACGCCGTACATTGTGGAAATCATTTGTTTATAATTGTGTTGTTTATTTTGTTGTAATTAGAAAAAAAAATTGTGTTGTTTATTTTGTTGTATTTAGAAAAAAAAAATTTTACAAACAAATAATTATTTAATAAAATAAAAAAGTTCATAAATATAATTATATTCAAAAATAAAAATTAAATAATTATTTATTGCAAATTTATTAAAATTTTTTATGTTTTATTAAGTTATAAATAAATTAAAAAGCATTATAAAAATATTACAAACAGAATCCATTTTATTTTTCTAATTTAATTTTTCTCTTTTTCTCTTTTGTTTTTCGCATGTGAACGGCGTTGAGCATAACAGGTAAAAAAAACAGGTTTTTTTTATTTTTTTTACGTGAATTACGTCGACTCTATCTCTAGCATAAGAGCTCGAAATCTCCTCAAAACTATTTTTTTATGTCATGTTGAAATTAAATGTCTCTTTTAAATATGTTTTTTTCGAAATTTTTTTAATTGTGCCTAAAGGCGGCATATGTGTAAATCCGCCCCTGCATATCTACTTAGAATGATAAATTTTGTCAATAATTTCTTCTTTTTTTTCCATTTTTCTTTAAATTTAGTAAATTTTTTAATTTATTAATATTCTTTGTTTAAGTTTTAAATTTTCACATTATTCATATTTATAAAAAAAAAAAAATTAAAAATAACCAGAGATATTATTCAAATTTTGTGAACATTTTTATAAGAACTCCAATAAGAATTCATTGGACTACACCATAGTTATAATTGATTCGAATAAACTCGATTCATTAGTTTTATAATGAAATTGTTTTTAAATTAAATGAAAATTAATGTTTTCAAACATATATTTAAAATAAAGAGAAAAAAAAAACAAAATCCATAAAAAACAAAGTTTAAAATAAATCATTTAAAAAAGGTTTTGATTTGTTGTGATTCAGTACTATTTTTACTCAATCGCTCTCTTTTTCTCTCAAAAATAGAAATTCCTTAAAAATCCTCCTCCAAATTTTCCGATCGACCTGAACTTTTTCTAAAATGCATTGTCACCAACTATTAGTCGATGTCTACAAGTCTTGTTCGGAAGATGGAGACAATTGTTAAATTTGGAGACGCGACGAAATTAATATAAAGGATTTAAAAAAAAACTGAAAATCAAATATCTATGTTTCTATTTTAGTTAAGTTTTGTGGATGGAAAGGAATTTTTAGTTTTAACATAAATTCAAAACAATTTACTGAAGTTTATAGACATGATCAGATAATACCGCATGAAACGTTATTAATTTTATGTCAAAAATAACTCTCATGATCACATAAATATCAATTTTTTTTTTTGTATATTATAAAATGCCAAACATACCATCTTTAAGAGAATGGAGAAGTGAAAGAAATTTTAATTGTTGAAGTTTTTTTTTTTTATCTTTCCTGTACGCATAATTGAAAAACTAAAAGTCTTTCAATAAAAGAAAAGAATATTGTACGTGAAGATTTTTAATTTCCTGTTTTCTTGAATTTAAAAAAAAAAACAGAATTTTTTATCCATTATTTTTTAAATTAAAAATTGTTTTTTTTTTCGATTTTTTTGTGTAATAAATTTTTTTTGGAAGAAAAGTTAAATTGTTGGAAAATAAATCTCTTTTTATTAAAAATGTCTTTAAAAATTAATGTTTTTTTTTTTAATTTAGAATTTTTTGATTTTACAATTTATTTTAATTTTTATAAGAATAACATATTTTTTGTTTTTTTTTTTTTATTTTAATTTCGAATATAAATAAAAATTTCATATGAAGTTACACTGATAATTTTCACAGCTATTATTTCTGTATATCGTTTGCTTTGAATTTGAATATATGAAATCAAACTAAAGGATGCCTTAAGCAAGATTATCTATTTTCCAAATATATCATAAATAAATGTTCGTATTTCGCTATTTTTGGATAAATTATTAATTATTTAATAATAATTACAAAATTTTTAGGACATACTGCCAGTATTTTATAATTGATGTTCCATCGAGTTTTTTTCGTAGTTTTTTTCGCAGTTAAGTCACTTTAAGTTTTTTAAGTACATGCTCTTTGGATAAATAATCGCAGAAAGTAAATAAATCTATAACTTTAAAAGATACATTTTTTTAATACCCAAGACAGTGATTGCTGTTGACGGGCAACAGAAAAACTCCCTGAATGGTATTTGATTGTTATTTCTTAAATATGTATTTGAAAAAATTGATTTAATCTTATAATTAAATTTTTTTAACAGACCATCGTATTTATAAAAACTTTGGTATGTTTCTCTAAGTATATTTTTTGTGATTAATATTATTATTTTTATTTTAGTCGTGAAACCCTTTAAGAAATTTAATTTTTTCTAAAATTTTTCCACCTGAAATAGAAATTTATTTCAATTACATTTTCATACTATACTACTTATACTTAAACATAAAAAAATTCAGGAGCTAGTCAAGAAGATAATGATTTTTTTTTTTAATTTTTTGAAGTATGTTTCCTATTTCCCATTTTCTTTTTTTTTTATTATATAATTTTCAGATCTATAAAAAATTTCTTCAAATCATTTTTTTTATTTTTTGAACTGCACTTTTATAATTAAGTTATTATTTCTATTTATAAAAACAATTTCTTTTTTTTTTAATAGGGTTTTTACAATGTCTCTAACT
Source organism: Hybos culiciformis (assembly GCA_964007475.1). Taxonomy (NCBI): domain Eukaryota; kingdom Metazoa; phylum Arthropoda; class Insecta; order Diptera; family Hybotidae; genus Hybos; species Hybos culiciformis. Next base: position 18,251,238 of record OZ023275.1, on the reverse strand, counting down.
ATAGTCTCCAGAATATTATAGTTATGTGTAGTAGGGTGAAGTTGCAAAAATGTAAAAAAAAAAAATTGTCTATACGCATGTGGAAAAAAATGTCTGCAAAATTGATCTTGACTTTAAAAGTATGGTACTTCAAAGATTTTTTTTGTAAATTTATGTTTTTGTGTTACAAAAAAAAAAAAAAAATGCAAGAAGAATTTAAGGATTAAAGGCCACATGTTTCTCATTTTTTTCCTTTCTATCATAATTTAAAAGAAAAATCATTAAATAATCAAGTACTAAAAAAAAATTAATATATGCATTTAAATTGAACGTGAAAAGTAAGTGCATATTGGTACTTAAATTGAGATTTAGAATATTTAACTTGTCTCCATGAAATTTTCCAGCTGTTAATTGGCTTAACACTGGCTACTGTTAAAATTTAAATTTTTCTCTCATATGTAGATATAATCTCTGTAACTTAATATTTAGTTTTTTGGTAATCTCATATAAATAATTTATTATTCAAAGAGAAACATAAGTTGTAATTTTTTGTTCAATAATTGTTCTTTAATCGCAATTACTTCTTTATATTTATTCTTTTGCTAATAAAAGTTATTTATTTGTTAAACTTTAAATATAGAAAAATATACAATTGAATATATGGTAATAATTTTGTTTACATATTTACATATTCTAGATATACTATAAAAAAAAATGATTGAAAAAGTTTAAAAGAGTTCAAATTTTAACTAGATAGATAGATCGGTAATTACTATTATTATTTTTTTTAATATTCCAAACAGCAAAAAATATTTTTTTTTTTTTTGCAAAAAAATTTATTAATACAAATCATTAAAAAAAAAATTATACAAATAAATAAAATTTTCTAGTCACAATGTCAAACTATCATATTAAAATTATTAAATTGTCATTATCATAATTCATTACATATTTATGTAAACCTATTCTAAGTTGTAAAAGAAAAAAATTATAAGCAAAAAAATAAATAATAATATTTTTAATAAATTTTTACACTACATGTTGTGTATATTGTACAGACATAATATAATATTTATATAAACAGAAAATAATAAATTCATAAGAGGTTCAGCAGGTTTAACGATTTTTCAATCCAAAATAAATTTAAAAATTTTTTTTTAATAACAATATTTTATAATATTATTATTTTATTTATATTCTATTCTGATTGGTATTTAAATTCTTTTTTATTAAATTTTGTTTATGTTTTATTTCCTTTTGATTTTTCATTTAATCAATAAAATTAGAAAATTGTTATCATGAATATAATGAAACAATTTTTTATTATAGAAGTGAAAATATAATAATAATCAATACAATTTGCTTTTCCGGCTTCTTACATTTTGATTTTTTAAACTTCCTTAGAGTTAAAAGAACTATTTGTTTGAAAAAGTGCAATATTTTGAAACAAATTTGAATAATTTGATCATCAATCATCAGTGAAAATTTAAATAAGTTCTATCATGAAAATAGCAACAACTGCATAAATTATTAAAAAAAAAAATGCAAAACTTATTTTTATAGTTGGGTGTTCAGTAAACATTTTGTATAATTATAGAAAATATTTTTTTTTTTCTAATAAATTCAAAATGCAAATTTGGAATAATTATCGAAAGAAATAAATAATTTTTTTTCTTAGTAAATATTAAGATAAAAAATTTTTTCAATCATCAACAAAATATTTTTATGATATTTTTTCATTGACTTTTCTGTCACAATTTACCATAAATATTTTTCCAACCCATTTATTTAAATTTCCGTTTTAATGTTGTATTTGTGTTGCGCGCATTGCATAATATGTTTAAAATGCCATTTTTTCATTGGAAGTTATCCAAATGGAACGATTTTATAAATACTCTATCTAAAGAGTAGATATATATAATTTGCTTGAAATAAAAATTTTACCCAATCTGATATAAAGCGGACATTAAAGTTAGATAGAAAATTAATTTATATAAATTTATATAAAGAAAATTAATTTATATAAAATAATTGAAAAAACTTTTGATATTTAGATATGGTTCTGTGTTACACGAATTTAAATTGATTCTTCTTACATTTTATTATTAATTTTTTCATATTCTATTCATATCCTATTCTTATATCTATCTGTCATGCCATTTATACACAGTTACTACATTTTAGTAAAAATTTAAATAATTTTTGACAAAATAAAAAAATATTTGAACTTGAAAATCGTCAATCAAAAGATAATAAAAATTTCGAAGAGCACAAAAATTACAAAATTTATCAAAAATTATTAATATGAAGTTAAATTATTTCACTTCAATAATATTATTTACGTTATGGAATACGAAATTTTTATGGTCATTACTGTTTTTGAATTTTAATAATAATATAAATTACGTAATATAAATATTGATTAAAATATTAATGAAATTTAAAGTTATCAACCTTTTTAAGTCACAAAAAAATTCAAATATTAAAATACAATTTGTACAGATCGAATTCAAAAACCTGAGTTTTATAGTAAACAAATAAATTTGTAATCAAAATTAGAAATACTATACGCATTGAACTTGTAATATTTTTATGAATCCAAACTATGTGATGATGTTTTTCAAAATTATAGTATTTGGAACAAATATTTATATTAAATCTCAAACCAATAAAATTTCGGATTATAGGAAAATTAATAAAAGTTACCCAAAAATCATGTGGATAATTTAAACACTTATAATAAAATAGTATTACTTTTAATAAATTTTCACAAAAACGAAAAGTCGATGAAAAATTTAAACAAAATAATATTTTATACTGTAATTTTGAAAATTGATTTTGAAAAAAGGAAATCAAATATTTTTCTAGAAAATATTTTTGTTGGAATAAACATTTGGAAATTTTTTCAAACTGTAAAAATAAATTTTATACGTATATATTTTTTTTATTTTCCACAGGAAATAAACATAAAAATATAAGTTCGTTAACCATATTTGAATTTTGAATTTATATGCAAATTTTAATTTCCATCTGGTATATTTATATTTTTATTTCAATCAACTATAAATTATACGTACTCCGAGTATAGTGCAAAAAAAAAAAAAATTAAGTAATGGTTAATTGTATTTGTATACACAACGTTTTTTGTTTTTGTTTACCTAATTTAAAATTTGAAAAGTAAATAATGACATATATAAGTATAAATTAAAAAAATATATATTTTTGAAGTATATAATAGTTTAAAAGTATAAAAAATCATGAATTGAATAATAAAATTTTAACATAATAGAGCTTAGAAACTATTTATACATTAGAAATCCATCAATAAAAAAAAAGGAATTAAATTAAAATTTTTACAATAAAACTTTTGCTCAAACCATTCATGTATTAAAAATATCAGCTGATGTGGAATGAACCTTTTAAAGGTATAAATACAAATTAGTAAAAAATATTTTTAGTTAAGCACATAATAGTAAGTATTTATAACTCCCAGTCTAGTGCGAGCGAGATAGAAATGTACCTATGATTTGTTTTGGACGAATTGTCATTGAATGAATTTTGATTGGTAGAATTGTCTGTAAATCTTTTTTCTGTTTTATTACGGTCAGTTTATTTTTTTATATTATTATGATTATTCCATAGTTTTATCACCTTTTATCACTCAATGAAATCACACACTTTATCGGTTGGTGGTGAAAAACTTGTACGAAATGTTGTACCATATAGACAAAATACTGTCAATATATACAAAGCACGCACAAAAGTTATTTACTTGGTTATTAAACGAGACAATTGATAAAATAAAAATATAATGAATACAATTTACATGTACACACATTATATATTTTATTTTGTCATTATTATTATTATTATAATTTTGATAATATTTTTTTTCAATTTATGATATCAATTAAATATTAAGTTCTTCGCATTTTAATTGAACTCAATTGACCTCAGAAACTACAAAAGTTCTTAATTAATGTCAATCAATTTCATTATGCTTGTAGTTATTAGTTGTATTTTGTACACAAATAAAATTGAATGTCTTATTTAAACATAACATTTTTTTTTTTTAATATGTATTTCATAATATTTACTAGCATAATTATTTCTTTATAGTCAATATTGTAATTGTGTTAATAATTTTTAAAATCAAAATTTTGCCTCAATAGAACAGATGTATTAAACAGTAAAAGTAGGAGCTATTATTCCTTGCTAATCACAAATAGAAAATTTTGTTTCAGTCATCCACTAATTCTAAGTTTTGATCTACATTATACATAAAACAGGAATATACAGAAAGCTTTATTTAAAAGTCTATTCATCCCTTGAAAAGAAGCTATACTAATAAACGCAATGCGACTTTGAGTTGTTGAGTTTTTTTTCTTTTCAAATAAAAATGATCGTTTATTAATCAAGAAAAATTTCTTCTTTAAATTTTTTCACCAGGCATTTTACGTTCTATCATGAAGGAAGTATAAATAGAGGAATTAGTCCCATACAAAAAATGCTAATAAAAATAGTGAAACAAAAAATCCATATCACAATTCCATGAGCTTTTTTTTGCATTTTTTGAGAATTCCACTCTCACAAATGCTCTTAAAACTTCAAAAATAACAACAGTTCTCCACAATTTTAGCATTTTTTATATGGGACTAATTCCTCTATTTATACTTCCTTTATGGTTCTATTTAAATTTATGTTCATATATCATATGTAATCAATAATAAACGACCCATCCATGTAATATCACGATAAGCAAGTTTTCCGAAATATATATAATTTTACCATTTCCCAAAAAAAAACATTTTTCCTCAATTTTCCGTACTTATATATAACTATAATTTTTCCCATTTTCCCATATTATCGTTACTTACGAACATGTTGTTTGAATCAGTCGAAATTCTGTCAAAGAAAATCACTGATTATAATTTTTGTAATATTCTTAACCCATGACCGGAAATATAAGAAAATTTTCGGAAATAGAAAAAAAAAAATTATAAAATTCATAGACAGTGAAGTAAAGAAATATATTATTATTTTAAATAGGTGATTAAGAATTCATTTTAAGTAATTTTCCCCTAAATAAAATTTCATATATACCTCTTCTATATGAATTGTATCTATAATGAAAAAACAAATTGAGAAAAAAAAAGGAATTTATGTTTGTTTGCGGTTTTGTATTAAAGATTAAAGTATGTCAATTTTACAAACAGTTCCTTTCTTTTTTATTTATTTATTATTATTAATTTTTTTTTTATATTTTCTTTTTATAATATTCAATCTCCTATAAGACTATCATTTTTGATTTAAATTTAACACCTGCATTGGAAAAGATAAAAATGTCATAAAAATAAGATAATTTTTTGTGTTTACAACATCTTCATAAAATAATAATCAATGAAGATATTGCAAAGGCGCACATAAAATAAGGATAACTTACCTGTTTTCACTTCATTTTTTCTCTGTTTCTTGTCACTTCGATTGTGCAAGATCATAAATTTTTGAAATTTATCTGAAAAAAAAAAAATGTTTTTGTAAAGATAGTTTGTTAAGATAATCATAAAAACGAAAGTTGTTGATAAAAAAATATATATAGGTATATAAAACAGGGTAATGTTTAATCATAGATTTATGTGTGAATTATATAATAAAATCGCTGTTACCTTATGAGTTTTATATAGTGAGATTTTAGCACATCAAAAAATATATGAATTGAATACTCATTAGAATAATTTACATAGTGACCACAGAAGCTCCAGGAAAAAAAAATAATGCAAATTAGCATTATTTTAAAATGGTACAAATTTACCATTGACTTTGTTAATTGAATCCAACATTTCAAATTGGCCTCAATAAACATTATATCTGTAATAGCCTGAGGGAAAAAATATCCTGGTCATTATTGGGATCAGGGTTGGGTTGAAGTGTTTTGTTAGTTGATTTCAAACAAAGGTCTAAAAAACTATTTATAATGCTCTCTAAAATTGTTAATATACTATTTAGGTAAATTGTAAATACAGATTTGAATACATTATTATATATTTTCTTATTCCAATCAAACAAATAAACTATAAATTTGGCTCATAAATCTGAAATATAAGCTTTTTCCATCACATCAAACAAAAAAAATAAACGAACTAATATACGTACACATCCTACATACTGTTCTTAATATTTTTAGTTTAAAAAGCATTTGTTACATACTCTTCATTACATAAAAAAATGGAAAATTATGCTATATTTAAATAATGTAAAGTAAAAATCCCCTTTAAAATAAAATTAAAACAAAAATTCCCACTAGATTCTTTTAATGATTTTCAAATAATTGGAAAACTTGAGTCACATTACATGGCCCAACACACTTGATTTATCTTTACAAATGTGATTTCAACTTTTTTTGATTTATTATTTTTTTTTATTTTTTTTATTTTTCATATAGTAGTTTCTTAACAATAATGCATTCCCACGTTAAATTTTGAAGATTTTAACATCAAATTCAATTAAATATTTCTAAGAAGAAATATTTATTTTTCATCTTTGGCCATTTTTTATTTATTTTTTTATTTTTTTTATTCTTCGAAAACGTGATCTTTTTGGCAAAGTTTGACATATAAATTTTTATTTAAGAAAAATTGATATCGTTCCATTTAAAGTTAATTTTTTTGATATCTGTTCTTTGAATTATAAGTTGCATGGATGGCTATTATTGTATTTTACCGCCGACAAAGTTTTATTATATATGCTTTTGATTTTTCCCGCCTAAATTTTATGCATATGTAGGTATACATAAACATTATTGTTATGCTGCTTATTGATTAATAACTTGTTCTCTATATAAATCGCACCGTGACTATGAGAATGACATGCAATTTGTTCAGCTAATAACAATTATCAATAATTTTATTGATTTTATATTATTTATAACCTTTTTTGTACGAAGAAAACTTTTGCAAATTATAAGGATCTCAATGTAGACAAAAAATAAAAATTAAAAATCATAATTAAGTTTAATCAGAAAATCGTAAGCAAAAAAAGAGACTTATTAAAATTAATTCAGAAAATTTCAATAACAATGTTGTTTAACTAAAAAAACGAACCTCTCATTAATCAACATCAATATACACTTTAAAATAATTCAAATGACATCAATATTTTTTTATTCTTCACTTAACAAATTTATTGACAAAAACTTTGATTTAAAATGATTTTATATTTTGTTTGTGATGTGTTTTTTGAATAAAATATTATTTTATATTTTTTTGTAAATTGTGTGAAAGATTGCAACAATTAGATTTTTGTATTTTTCACACATCATAACTCTTTGAGAGCAAAAAAAAAACCAAATATTTTATTCAAAAAATATATAATAAACACACCTTGGCATGAAGCCAAAATAAATGGATGTAACCCTTTAATTTTGGAATTGAGAAATCTTAACTTCATCAACTGTCACGACACATAGTGTAAAGTCTTTGAATATTAAAATATTTGCAAACATTTATTTACCTATAATCAAAATAAAACGCAATTTGGACAGGAATAATAAAAAGAGACAATTTTTCGTGATTATCAATAAATTTCTCACGGTTTCGAAGTTTATCCACTTTATTATCAAAAACATTAAAATAATCGCTGAATATATTTGGCGCCTATATCTAAATTTAAAATAAAAGTGCACTTAAAAACTAATAACATGTTCATGTTCAATGTGTACATATTTTCAACTTCAAACCGTCAACTAAATATTTAAAAAACAAGTATTCGAAATAAAGTTTTATTTTACAAATAATAATAATTTAAAAGACTCTTTAAATAAATCAACTCAAAGGGTGAACTTGTCCAAAATGTTAAGTTAAGTTTCTTATCTAATTCAGTTCGCTACTATTCCGATTCTCAATAAAGCATCTGTTCAATAATAAGTTTAAATTCAGCAAAAAAACAGAATTTAATAAAAAAAATTATTTCGAGCCTTAATTAATTTGTAACACTGTCGCTTTATTTACCAGAAGTCGACAAAAATAAACAATTTTTCAATCTCACTCCTGTAAGTGTTAGAAAAATAATAAATCTCTCACATAACATATCATATCATATAATAATAAGATGAAAATAATACATAAATATTATACCTCATATTATACCGTATTTATATGGAAATGTAATCAGCATAATTCATTCAAACTACCATGGACTTGTCGACAAAAAATGCGTATCCGTAACAAATTATTTTTTTTTTTAAATATAGAAAAATTCCTGTTGAGCGCGGAATCGCTATAAAAAGATAATATTATTTTTAATTCTAAAATGGGGATAAAAATTATATATTTAGATACATAAATAACTAGAATAATAAATTATGAAGTATTAAAGAAGAATTTTATTAAAATTTAGTGTTTTGACTAAAAATAAAATATTTAAAAAATTTAATTTATAATGGTACATATTTTATATACTTATAATTTTATTATTTTTATTCATTTGTTATGGTTTTATTAAATATTTTTTTAAAATACGTCATAATCTATGTTTACATTTATGCATGCATTCTGTTCTAAGAAGATGCATTTAGGGTGTTGAGGAGAATTAATATCAATAGCTTAAAAAAATCAAGATTGAATCTCGAACTAAATATTGTTAAAGATAAGATGTAATAATGCCCTATCATTAAAAATTAATTTCTAATAAAAAATATGAATATGAACTTTTGACGCACTATTCTTGATTTTAATATTCTTATTTTGGTTTTAAAGTAATTTAGTTTAAATATTTTGAATGAAAACATTACATAGTATTTTAATGATCTTTTAAGTTACCGAAATGATTAGAAATATAAGTTATGCATGTGTAATATATAAGTATTCATTAATATTTTAACCACTTAAATGTTCTTACAACTAAAAAATTGTCGATAAGAATATATCAATAATTAAAATTTAAGTAATTGAAATTTCTTTAAAATATAAATACAATTATTTCGAGAACTATATTTATCTACAAAAATTTTAAGGATCTAAATGTTTTTCGTCGATGTTATTTAATTTTAAGTTTTCTCACAGTAATTGAAAAAAAACTTCTTAATTACAATTGCATAAAAGTTTTCAAGATTTTTTAATCATTAAATTTAAACACATAACATCGAATATTCTGTCAGCCTCACTTCGATATAAATCAATTTATCAATTATTTATTCTTTCGAAGAATCAACTTAATTTAAAATTGTGTCAATTAAAGAAAATAAAAACTTCCAACCACTATGAACAATTTTGTGCATGTACACCCAGAAAAAAAATTCTAGTTAAATTAACAATTTTTAAGTGTTTTTAACTGTTAAACAAAAATTGTTGATGTTAAAGAGAAATTTTTTAAATTAAACTAATAAGTATTTGATCTAAGTAAAGATGCTTCTTATTTTAACATTTGATTTTGTTATTTTAAAATGTTTCAAACAGTTATTTAGTAAAAGCTGAAAATTGTGATTTTAACAACATTAATTGTTATTTTAAATATCTTTCATTCGAAAGAAATAAAATTTTACTATTCTCTCTTTTAAATTAAAAACTCTTCTGTTATTATAACAATTACACATTCAATTGTTGATATGACAATAAAAGCTTTTGAAATAATGTTTTTGTTGTTATTTAAAAATGGTACATATAACAATAAAAATTGTCAAAGTAAATACGGCATTGTTAAAAAAAAAGTTTTGGTTGATTTAAAAAGCTACACTTTTAAAATAAATATTTATCTTGTTAAATTAAAGAACTCCGCTCTTAACGAGACAAGTTAAGAGCGGAGTTGTTTAATTTAACAAGATAAATATTTATTATGTTTATATTACCGAATTTATATTTTCTATTTAATACATTGTTATATATTACTGACATAGCTCAGTGGAAGACTCTACATCACATTGAACACAGCGGTTAAGCAACGTCTCGTAGTGATAGTACTTAGATGGGTGACCAATAAAAAAAAAACAATAAAAAAACAAAAAAAGACGAAAAAAGCAAATAAAAACAAAAAAAAAAAACAAAAACAAACCAAGAAATTAAAAAAAAAAAAACAAAAAATAAATAAAAAAAATAAAACAAAAAAAAAAAAAACAAAAAAAAAAAACAAAAAAAATAAAAAAAAAAAAAAAACAAAAAAAAAACAAAAAAAAAGAACCAAAAAAAACCAAAAAAAAAAACCAAAAAAAAAACCAAAAAAAAACAAAAAAAAGGCGAAAAAAAAAACAAAAAAAGGCGAAAAAAAAACAAAAACAAACCAAAAAAATAAAAAAACAAAAAACTATTTTAAAATAATTATTTCGAATAGTTAATTTAACAGTTTGGCACCGTAACAATATATTTTTTTCTCAAACTGCTAAAATTGTTATAATAACAACTTAACATTTTAAATATAACAATTTTGTGTTAATTTTAACAATGTAATATGTCTTTTGAATTAACAATTTTTGCAATTTTAATTTAACTATAAACCCTTTTGCGCAAAATCTATAAAGATTTTTTGTTAATTTTACCTATAAAATCTTTTAATTTAACAATTTTTTTTTCTGGGTGTAACTTATCATGTAATTAATACAAACAAATTTAATATTTTACTGAACATCGTAACTTTTATAGTTACGATGACGCAAAAAGTCAGAAACGATTAATTTTTCTTTCTTTTTTCCGCATTTCAAGCACAATGCTCAGCAGTTAAACAATTATGCGAATATTTACCCAAAATAGATAATAATTCACAAAAATATTTGAAATAGTTATTATAAAAAATTATTCATACAATTATAAAACGACCTTAGAATTCTTCACATCATCATCATCATCAGTACACTTTTTTTTTTATTCATTGCATATTGCATACTAAGAAGAATATTTAAATGCAGCTTACATTTTGTGCCTTTCATAAGCTTTAATCTTTAAATTAAATCACTGCATTTGTTATTAATATAAAAAATCTTTTTTTTTTGTGTTCATCTTAATTTTTTCATGCTGGTCAATTTATAAAAATTAGATTCACTGAAAGATTATAACAAATATACTTGACAAAGATTTTTATTGTAACAAATATACATAAAAAATGTATTCTATAAAACCCGCAATACATACAATGTCATACATATATATGTAAGTTGCAATCGTAAATAACAAAATAAAATTATATATAAATTTTTGTTTTTATATTTTTCATTTGGTGTAATTTGGTCAATCGTGTATATTTAAATCTTTTTATTTTATTCGTAATCTGAATAAAATTTACGCATTTGCCCACTTAGTTTGAGAGAAAAAAACTCATCAGATTATCAAAATTATAATTTTACATATAAAACATTATAAATGTGTTGTTGATGTAACCACCATCTTCCCTGTATAAGGATTGACAGTATCACACATAAATTAAAAATAAAAAGCAATATCAACAGTCAAATAATTAATTAAATTATTTTAACGTTTCGAGTATTAGGGTTAACATGTTCTTAAGCTTATAGAAACCTAGCCCCTTTCGACGACAATATTCCATCTTTACAACTCTTTAATCGTACTTATTTCTGTCACTTTGATAAGGATTCAAAATACAATTAATTCTTGATTGATCACATTATTCTTATGTCTATGTTCACATTATTTTTGATTTAATCGAGAAAAATATTAGTTAAAAAAAGATAATTTAAGAATCTCAGAATCAAGTACAACTATATCAAGTTTTGAAATTTAATTGATTTTTTTAATTTTAACAAATTTATACATAATAAAAACTTAAATAAGAAATAATTTTCATTAAATAGGTTTTATGACAAAGCTATCGTGAAAATTATTAACCAAACATAATATAATAATATAATTTAAATGTTATGTATTTTGAAAACAAAGATTTATGTTTATTATTTTATTTCAAATTCTTATTTCTTTTATGAAATCTTGGATTACCATTTAGAAAATTTAAATGCAGTCAAATTATATTATTAATCATTTCTGATGACATAAATATAAAAAAAAGAAAGAAAGAATAAAATCGCCAATTTTTCTTATAAAAAAGTATAAGATATCGAAGGGCTTCATGCAAAAGGCACAGTCGTTTTAATTCAATTACTTAAAAAAAATTGATTTCATTTAGGAGTTATTCAGTCATTTAAAAAAATAATAATAATAATTTGTAAACTTTATTATATTGAAAAAGTAAATTTACTTTATTGTGTTTATGATAATTTATATAAATATGCGAATCAAAAATAAATTACATATGTAAACAATTGAAATTTATGTTTAGAATGAGTTTTTTTCTCTTAAAATGTTTTGAAAGACAAATTTAATAAAATTTCTTTTAAGTAATTAAATCAAAAAAAGAAAGTACAAATAATAAAAAACTTCTGTACACAAAAATGTTATTAATTTTATGATTGCGATGTACTAATTTTTTATCTTTAACAATTGTGCATTAGATTCCACAAATGGATATTAATTCGAAAAAAAATAGTTTATGCGTAATGTAACAATGTAAGTATATTATGTGACTCAGTTTGTTGCATTATTAGTTTGAGTATTATAAAACAAAAAAAATTATCCATAGAAATATCTGAAAGATAAAGTTATCTTTTTTCAGTGGGAACAATTAATCACCAATTTTTCAAATTAAATATCAACAAAAACAAAATCCAGACAGTCATAAAAATAATAATTGTTTTTTGATCAATTATTAAATATGCCTACATTTTGTTTGAAAATTTATTTTAAAAAAAAGAGTTTAAATGCTAAAAATATTAAAGTTAAGTTTCATATATTTGGTACTTTGGGTTAAGTTAGACAATAATTTAATAATAGATATATTGCAAATTAGATAGTTACAGCTTAATTCGATGTTATTTAATGTACATATACTTTATTAGGCTTATGTTATTTTTTTTTTTCTAAATATAAAACTTCTTATTCTATGCTTCAATAATTTCATTTAAATAATATGTGTATTTATGGTCTGTTTATAAATATGTAATATACATATAAATATATATGTACATTTACGTCTGTTTACAAATAATAATATAATTAATTTCTGTAGATCATGCATTAATTTGCTATATATTTTCTTTATGTACTCTTCATTAATAACATAAAAGGAAAAAAAAACATTTTTATTTGTTTTTTTTTTCTTAAACTATTTTTTCTTATATTATTTTCCAATAAAAAAAAAATACTGCAAAGTAAATAAAAACAAAACAGAAACTATGAAAAATTTATTTTTAATTTTATGGACTATTTATAATGCTAATTTTAGTTGTTTTTTTAGTTTTATTAGTTTTTTTTTGGTTTTAATGGACTAATCCAACATTTTTTATTATTATTTCCAAAATAGTATGAATTATGTGTACATTATACATAACTTCTGTTTTTACTCAGAATATGCATAATTATTTTTTCTTTAGAGCAGATTAAGATGAACTCTAAAATAATGATCAAACGGAAAATAAAGTCATTCGGAAATCATCTGTTGATGATTTGTTTGATCTTTGACGGCATAAAAGAAAAATCAAAATAAACAAAAATATAATATAAGATTCTTCGAAAATTGGCATGTTATGTTAAAAAAAAAAATTTTTTAATTTTATGTGGTAAAAGAAAAAACCATTTTTTTTTTTTAAACTTAAGAGGAAATAAAACATAATTTTGGAAGACCATAAAAAAAAAGTATACCACAAAGAATATTTTTAAAATAAAAAATAAAATTTATATAAGTGCAAATTAATTTATCAAGTTTGGCTCTTATATTTTTCTTTCCAGATTTTAATTTTCAGAAATAAACTATTTTGCATTGAAATTGGCAAAAAAGTAATATTAAAATCATTTTATTTCATAAAAATTTATTATCCTTATGCATTTTCTATAAATTTCTATTTTTAGTAGCCCTTTTTATTTCCACTTGCTCTTTTTTTTATTAACAAAAAAGAACAATATTTATATTTCTGTACATCGCAAAGAAAAATATTAGCTGTTGAAAAGTTAATGCATCTTATCTTGAGTAAAATGCATATATGTATACAGATCGTTTACTGAACACAAAATTGAAAATTATTGAAAAAACCTGATAAATAAAAGAATAATTCGTTCAAAAGCTAAATGTTTGACTTTTCGAATGTCAGACAAACAAAAGCACATCTCAAAGAATTTTGAAAAAAAAAAAAACAACAAAAATTTTGGGGCAGAAAATTCAAATAAACTATAGGAATACTATAAATTATTCACAAGTATTCTTATAATCATAAAATTATAATATCTTCTGTAAATATAAATACTAAATACTAATGTTGCTAGATTTTATTATTAGTAAACAAACAACATGTTGATAGCAACAAGCTGATCATTCAAAATGATAATGCAGTTCGTAAAATATGTCCCCTGAATTTTAGTAGTCAATAAAAATGAATCAAACTCAAACAAAATTGTAATGAGAATCAAATAAGCATTTTGTATATATACTAAGCTAAAGAGTATTCCTAAAGGAAAATGAGGACAGACGCAAAAATTTTTTTTTATTGAAATAAAATGATATCATTCATGTTTTGTTTATTAAATATTTCTATCTATTATACCTATACGAACATTAGATATTTATTTTTTTAATCTCCCCTATTTAAAAAAATTATTCTTTAAAAATGTACGTGCAATTGCTGGTTGTGATCAATTATTATTTACCGCACAAAACGGAAAAAAATGGAATAGAATCTCAAAAGTTTGTTAGTTTGATTTGAACATTACTTTTAGGTTTCATTACTATACCTATTTATTTTATTAAAAATTAAAAACTTCCCCTAAAAACTTAAGTATTTAAAACAATCCTACTACATGCAGCCATTTAAGTAAAAGAAATTTTAAAAAACAACAACACAAACACTTAATTCAAGTGAGACAAATTGAAAAATTGATACAAATTCCAGTCCGAGGTGGGAATCGAACCCACGCCGTAGGATAATGGCAATACCACTACACCACTACACCATGACGGCCGACAAGAGAACAAGTCTTTACTTTAATTCTAGCATAAATAGAATTTTTTCTTTTGTTGTTTAAGCTCAGCCTCTTTTACTCATTCATCCCCTAGCCTGCCGATTTTAGCTCGTAATAATTATAAGACTTGTATTAGTTTCAAGAACAAATCCGTTTTTCTATTTTCAAAATTTAGTTTAATTCCATGCATAATTTTAAGATAGCAAAAACTTATCTAATTTTTAATTTTCAATCGACAAACATAAATGTTTGTTTCGAAATATAATGATAATTGCAAAGTAAGTCCAAACTTAACTATTAATGTCCATTCATTACAATTTTGTTGCAATTAACCACTTATAATATAAATAACTCGAGCGTGATTAAAACAAGCTAGCATTGATCGATAAAAAATAGTTTTTTTGATAAGAATTTTATATAATGATAAAAAAAAATTATTCTAAGACTATTCGTATAACATGTATGATACTTATATTTTTTAATAAATGAAATTGGTCAACTTCTTTAATCTTGATTAACATCAAATTTTAATTAAAATAATCGACTCAATCCCTTTTCTATCATATTCTTTAATTTATTTATTTATAGAATTTTTTTTTGGGCTTTATCTTTTTCTTGACTTACATGAAAGTAAAAGTATATAAAAATTTTAATGTTTTCACGGTATATAGAAAGCAATTACCTTTCACATTTACAAAGTTTTGTCGAAAAAATCGCCATATATTTTAACTATTTCTAATACACATTTCCTTACCACTGCTTAAGAGAATAATTTTTATAATTATAATATGTGATTCTATTATATTAAAAATATTTTTTTTTTTTTCAATTTTATGACGCAATCATATTATGAAATATTTTATTTAAATCATTTTTCTTAATCCTTGAAATATTTGGAGTGCATGTGAATATATATTTAACAACAATAAATCTTTTTCATAATTATTTTATTATATATATTTTTAATATCAAAAGGAAACACCTTATGGATTTGTGCCAAAAAAACCACAAAATTATATGACCATGTTACTTGTTAAGAAAATTTAAATTGTCACATATTTTATTAATTTGACATTTCACATTAAGAAAATGTCAATAACAATTTCTCTGATCTTGCGATTTATGTAATTTTTGTTTTTATGTCATGGAAAATTTTCTATTCAGCGGATTTAAAGAAAAATAAAATTGAAAGCAAGAGAACTTTCATTTATGTATAAAATGAGATTAAAATCTAAGTGTTTATTAATATAAAACCAATTCTATTCTCATTGGATAAAAGAAAAAATACAGATAACACAATAAGTTCATTAGAATTAAAAAAAAAATTTATTTTCAATCTATAAATAAACAATTTTATAGAAAAGAATTAAATTAAGTTACTAACTAATATTTATTGTATTTAAAGAAAATTTGAATCAAAAATTTTCCAAGAATTATAATTACTAAGCGTTATATTATTTTTTTTTCATTTGAATATTTCAAGTTTTATTAAAAATTTTTAAATTCGGCACCTGTTATTTCAATTTTTATATGCTACGAGCACTTCATCTTAATTGTTTTACGTAAACATTTTTCATAGATTTCTATTCAATATACATGAGTATATATGTATAAACAATTAAGATATAAAAACTTATTTATATGAAATAAACAAAAAATTATATGTACATAGATACCTATACATAATATACATTTTTTTTTAATAGGTATATAATATAATATAAATTTGGAAAATATTAATTTGCACACTTTGTTCTTGAACTTCCTGCTTTAATAGCATGCAGTATTGACATGTAGAACACGAAATGAATAAGTTTTGTAAAAAATATTTAGAAGAGTTCTTCAGAAGGATAATAATTCTTATAGCTTCAACGAAATTTTGTTAACTTTATTTATTATAATTTAATTGCCAGCAGTATTTTTTAAAAGTTGAAAGTGAAATTTATTAGCTTTAGAAATCTTTTTTAAGTGAAGCTTAATTTCCCGCAACATAAGTATAATAAAAATAAATTAACTAATAATTTGTTGATATGAATTTTTGATTATTTTGTAACCGTAATACCTATCTACTAATAGTAGATTACAATACATGTTAAGAAAATTTGTTATTCTTGCGAGTTGTGTATAAACACAAACACATAGACACGAGTCATGTTTATATCACGAGACCGAAGGTCCAGTGATATAATATTGACGAGTGTCTATGTGTTTGTGTGTACACACAACGAGCTGTATAACAAATTTGATTAACATGTATTGTATACTGCTTTAATGTGCATGGGAGAGGGAGTTGAAAACAATACATTTACAATGAAAAAAATAAACAAAAAAGTTCAAAATGAAGCAAGGAAATAAAATTTAATTAATACGGAAGTAAATTTATTTCTCGAAATGATTTCAAACCGGATGATTTAAGATCAGCTAATTCCTAAAATATTAAAAAAAAATTAGTAGTGAGAGGTATACATTTACAATTTTTTTTATTTTTTTGGTATTTGTCTGTATTGAAATATTCTGAGTGTGAGTGATATTATTTTTGTTTATAGTATTACGCAGTTCAAAATGAAGAATGTAAATACAATATAGAAAATACAATATACATCACAGGGAAATGTAAATACAATTTACATTTTCCTATAATTGCATGTGTATTGATGCATGTAATGGACCATTTACCGAGCTAAATTTGCGAATGTAAATACAACTTACCGAAGCCCTGCGCATTAAAAATCATAATTAGGTGCGAATAGTGAAAATATGATTTTATTGACAGATTTCGATTAAATGAAATTACACAAAATATTAAATGTAGTATTTGCAAATAATAAATTTAAATTCTTGCCAAAAACAATTAATTATTTGTATTAAATGGTCTATGTCAAAAAATATAAATAGAACAAAATATACATAATATATGTGATATACAACAAAATAATAATTTTTTTCTTATATTAATATTTCATTAAATAATTAAAATTAATAGCTTTGTTGTTTTATTATGTTTTTTTTTTTTTTTTTTTTTTTCGTTTTGTGCTTAGAAAGTTATACAATCAATTAATAAAAAAAAAATTTATCTCAATAACACCTTGAACACGTGAATTAGCATGTGAGTTTGTGGATCAGGGTTGAATAGTTATTAAAATAAAAATATAAAATTATATATTTCAAGCCAGGGCAAGGCATTATATTTTTTGATAAAAATAAATCATATAAATCCGCGATAAAATGCAATCATTTTTCATTATCGAAATTAAAGCTTTATATTTTGTAGCAGCAATACTGATGATGAGTCAAATAAAAAATAATAATATTTACACCTGTACAAACATATAGTACTTTTATTTTTATTGATTTTTACAATAATTTACAGTCTTAATAAACCAATTTATATGTTTATGTTATGTTTGAACTTTGATTGTTACTATTGTTACTATATGATGCCGGCACATCATATATTTAAGCTTTTATTTAAAATGTGTGTTTATTACATTCGTTATATGAATTTTAAATTTCATTTATTTTTATAAATTTTTTTGTTTATCTTATTTTATTATCAGTCTGTTTAAAACAAATAATACTATGAGAAATGGACCATTTTTTGTTATACATACATAATTGTGAATTTTTATTATAATATGTTTTTAAAAAACTATTTTATATTTCATACAATAAATTCTTTAGTAAAATAAAATATGCATAATGTTTCTTGCGAATTTTTGTTTATATCATTAAATTATATGGTATAATGGTTTTTGAATCTCGTACACTGATAAATTGAAATTAAATATGAAATTCTACTTCTAAAAAAACTAAGCTCAAAGAAGATGAAATATAGGTTGACAATTTTTTATTTTGAAATTGAACTTTTTTTTTGAAAATAAAATGATGAGATGAACCTATATCCGAATAACTTAATCAGATAAACTATTATTCTCATACGTTTAAATTGGACTCATGAAAGATAAAATAACTTTTTTTAACATTAAGATTAAAGTTGTAGGTTACTAATATAGGTATAGTTTATAGTATTACTTTAACATAGGATACTTATCTTAACTATTCGCCATATCTCAACAATTATGTACTTCATATGAATTATGAAAATATAATGAAAATTGATAGTACGAAAATATTATATTCTTCTAATTTGTGTTTCCTTGAAAATTTAATCCTTGCGGGATTATTGTACATGTTTATTCCTTCAAATTTTACAAAATAAAATGCTTATGACACCTACTTATATAAAAATATATCTAATACATAAAACCTCACATATTAATCTGTATCCGCGAGTATTTTTGAATTTTTCAACACCACATTAAAAATTATAATAAAACTGTCAAATAGTGTGTATTTCTGTCGTCTATAAAAGAGAAAAATAAAATATAATATTTATATTATATTTTCTTTCTTCTTATTTTTTTAACAAAATAATAATAATTTAAAGAAAAATTTAAAAAATTTCTCTTAATTGTTATATAAAATAGATCATAAATCGTTCAATTACATGAACATCCTCTATTTGAAATATTTTACATAGAATTTTTTTGTTTTTATTTTATTTGATATTAAAAGGAAACCCACAAGATATTTTAATAAAATTTTTCACCATATTTTTTTATGTAGGTATTTCCATCATTTTTAATTAATTCATTTTGTAACAAGACTACCAGAAAATAATATTTTTCGTTTCTCTTTATTCTAATATTCAATTTTATGTATGTATATATATAAATAAATTTTATGTTGTATCTGTCTAGTCTGAGAGTTTAACTTTGCAGTGTCATCTTTAGATATTAAATATTATGATTTTATACATTTTCTAAAAATTGAAGAACATTAAATTCAACTATGTATTTAGTTTTTGAACTTATGATAAATTTTAGCGTTTTTACCTAGTCACTTATACATGAATTTATTTCATTCAACTGCAGTGACTAGTGACACTTCGAAATTTGAAATTTGAAAAAATAAGTTTTTCAATAAGTTAATTTATAAAGAATTCAATAAGGCCCACACTCTACTTCATCAAATAGAGGTCAAATCATGAATATAAAATAATGTCGATATCTAATCAATCTAATGAAAAACTAAGGTTCAAAAATATATAAAAAATTTTATTAAGTGTACAAAATAAGATATCTATTTCCAAATTTAAAAATAATAATAATAAAGAAATCTCAACTAGAACAAAAATATGAATCCGCAGTTATATAGATTACGTGAACCCGCAGCACTTTAATTATACACGTATTTAGAAAAATAAAAATGTGTCAAAAATCTATTTTTTTTGTTCCTATTCTAATAATTTTTTTTTCTTCGGGGGGTAAAATAAAATGATTTTATGTAAAGTGCATCTAATGACATTATTCTATATATGAGATTGTTCTTGGTTCTTTAAGTGGTAACTTTAGGAAGGCACATGTCTTAAAAAAAAAACTATAGAAATTGTATATTATCGTGTGGTTATAGAATTTTTTTTTTTTTTTTTAATTTTCAAGATAATATATAAATTAAAAATTTTATTTAATAATATTCATTGAACAACTGTTCAAAATATTGAACGGATATTGTTATTAGATTTTTTTTTTAAGACATAAATTAATACTTCAACAAGATTGAGTGAAATAATGACATCAAAATAAGTCGATTAAATTTATTGAGTATATATGTATTTATAGAGTTTGGAATGTAATTTCAAATTTATTAATATTTTACTAAATTTAAATAAATAAATTATAGAATATTTGTGTACTCGTAGTATCTATCAATTTTTTTTAACCCTATTTATATTGGGATTTTTTCAACTCCGGGTTTTGATATCTCCCATATTCAAACTGCTAAATTTCATACAGAATAACTATAAAATTAGTTTTTTTGAGTAAAAAACTTGCTAGAGCTACTAGATTCTAGTAAATCTATAATATACATTTTAATTAAATATGACTGCATTAAGTAATTATATTAATAAAATTCATATGTACCTAACTAATTTTCATTCTATTGCTTTTACATACAATTTTTTAAACAGTAATATGCATTGATAAAAAGTACAAGTAGTGCATTTTCTTTTAACGAATTCCAGGAAATTATATTGCTTTTAGGAAATTACATTCATCGTATTTTTGTTTTGATTTCTATTTTCTAACAGGAAATGAAGTTTACACTCTTTATGCTTATGCTTTGAATGCAAAATTGATATAATATACAAAAAAAATTATATTTATTCAAATTACCTTTATTAAAATATTCAAATAAGTCTGCATACATTAGGCATATATGTTATGGAGAATATCGTAATATTATAAAAACAAAAATTTAAAAAAACATTTAATTGTTCAATATTATCAAAATATAGGTAACTTCAAGAAATTCAGATTTCAGATATTAGAAATATATATTTAATTTAAACCATAACAAGATATTGATATGTTGAGTATTATGTACTTTCAATTAAATATCAGCACTTTATATTTGTTATAAAATAAATTAGAAATTAATTCGTAAAAATTAAATTAATTTAAATTTAAAGAATATAACGTCATTATTTATAATGTCAGTCGCTGACTTCTAAAATTATTATTATAAATAACAACTTAATTCATATGGAAAATGTTCAATGATTTTGTCCAGGATAACAATAATACAACCAAAGAGGTTGACAAACAAATGTTATATGTAAAGAGATTTTGGAACTTCAAATTCCAAGAGATAATTATGTACGAAGGTTGAAGAAAATTTTTCAAACTCATTAAATTTAATGTACATTCATAATATAGAAAAAATTTAAAATATAATTCTTTTCCAATACCAAAAACAAAAATTGTATTCTTTCAAGCCCTTGAAAATGACATTTGTATATATTTCAGTTTCATACTTTATCCAAATAAACTTTTAAAACACAAAAATTTAAAAGTTAATTATTATTTTCTTTGAAAAATATTTGGACAAACAAACATTATAAAAGTCCTCATAAAAATTTTATTTCGATTATGTTTATGAAAAACAAAAAAAAAATAAAAAATTATTATAGTATATAAGGTATAATAAATTATATTTTTGAATAATAAAAGAGAATGTTTATTTGTGGAAAAAAAAGCAAATGATACGTCAAATTAAATACGACAACATTAATTTGAAACAAAAAAACAAATCAAAATTTATAATAAACAATCTAATTATGTTTTATGTTTCTTGTGCTCATAAAAATTATTCGGACATATTCTATACAATAAAACTAAAAATGAATAAAAATTAAATATTTAAAGGATAGTAAAAAAAAAACCATTCGTATAATTTTATAACTCAAGTGCCCCAAAACCCCTTTGTTTTTGAATTTATATTTATACATATAATCCAACGCATAAATAATTTTTTTTATTATTTATTTAAGAAATTTTATTTCTTTATATTCTTTTGCAGTTAATATATTCATATTCTATTATTAATTCTAATGTTTATTAAAATATAAAATTTTATTTTTATTAATTTTATTTTGTGTAAAAAAATATACAATTCATTCATGAAATAAATTTTATATAGTTTTTATTAAAAAATTGGCGCCAAAAATTGCTGTGCAAATTAAATATTTAAATAAGTCGAAAACTTTTTAATTAACTTTTTCCAACCGAACTTAATATGCTGTGAAATTTTATTAAACTCTGAAAAAAAAAATTATTTTTTATGGTTAGTATACTATTCAGTTTATTAAAAAAAAAGTCAAGAAGATCGAAGAAGATCGAAGAAGTGTTTTTCGGGTTCTGCGAGAAGAGATTATAATCTAATTACACTCCTCTATACATTGTATGTAAGAGTTTAGTATAAAGACAAAAAGTTAAATTTTTTTTTTGTTAAGTTTATAACGAATTTGACTTTCAAACTCAGTTTTTTTTTCATAATTTTTCGTTCATTCTTATAATTTTAATAAACTAAAAAAAAACGTTAAAAGACTTTCGTACTAAACTTTTAATATTATCATTATCATTTCTGAATTAGAAAAGAATTTACAAAATAAAAATTAATTTAATTTTTAACTTTTATAGTGTTCTGATTTAAATTCTTAAGCTGGGAATAGGACAACAAGGTTGATAAACTAAACACATTTAATAATTCGACAATGTTCAAAATTTATTTGTCTACTGCAGGGCTAAAATATACAATATTGAATTATTATTGAAATAAATTATTTTATAAAATCAATTAATTTCGTTTTTTGTTTCTATCTATAAATCAAAACTAAATATGTAGAATTGTTAGGTACCGCCAGCGCTAGATCATCCACGTAAACTTTTATGGAACATCAAAGTCCAAAGACCTACAGTTCCTGCGGGGCTTCAGCGGTTATAACCAATTCTTCGACACTTAACCTATGGCTTTGCGAACAGTCATTAAAACATCCTTTTCGCGACTTACCTATAGTTATGCCAGCAAATGTTTTTTTTTTCATCCATATATTTTTAATAAATTTAAATTAAATTTGCGTACTGTCCTTTAAAATATATTTTTTTTCCCAAGTTAACGAAATGAATTTTTTTTTATTTAACTATTTACATATTTTTTTAATTACTAAATTAATACATCTTTGGACATAAGAAAAATTATACTAAAACGATCTAATTTACATCAACTGGGCATCCCGACAATTGCCTTTCCTGTCGACTTTAATACATCTTTCCTGAGTTTTCATTAACAGTTGTCCTTCGTGTACATAAAGTGGATCTGTAACTGTTTTTTCTGTTGGCAATTCTTTGATGGTTAAGCTGGAGCAACAAGTACAATTTATTGCAAGAAAAATAAATAATATAAACGTAAAAATTTTCATTTTATTAAAATAAATAAATTTTTTTTTCCGCACAATCTACTATATTTTGATTAATTATGTAGAATTATTAAAATCAACTACGCTTTGTTATTATTCCAAATCATCAATTTAATTTCTAAAATTATCAATATTCTTAAAGAAAGTTCAATTTACTGATAAGAAGTTTTTATAATCAACGGAATAATTATAAAACAATTTATCAAAATGTTTCACATGAGATCAACGAAATTGTAGATCAATGTATTCCTTTGACAAACTTACTGCACTCAATGTGTTTGAACTTATATCCTTGATGATGTTATATTAATATCGACTAATAATCTACTGATGAAGCTTAGAGTTAAATTATCATTAGTTTTTTATTTAAATCACAATTGGCTATGTTTTAGAAAAAATATAGACATCAGAATATATTGTGCAGTATACGTTTAATAGTTACGTATTTTAACTATTAAATTCTCCTCAAAAATTAAAAACCAAACTTATTATGAATCTTTAAAATTCTATCTAACAAATCTATCGTCAAAAATAAACTTCAACAAAATACACATATTACATATTACATTAAAAATAATTCTTATCATTAATTAATATTGATTTAATTTAAAAATACAAAAAATAGAATTCCCTCGAGAGAATATAGGTGAAAGATGTTTCCTAAAATTTAACATCAATGAATTTTATTGAGTAAAAATTAATGCTGTGAAAGATATTACATTGATTTTGACATTTAAAACAGGAAAAGAAAAATAAAAAAACAATTATTGTTTTTTTTTTTGTTAACCTATGACCGGAAATTTAAAACAAAAAAAAAATTATTTTTGGAAATAAGAGATACTCGAATAATAAATTGAAATTATTATTATTATTATTATTGTTATTGTTATTATTTTTTCAGGGGAGAATAATTTTGCTTAATCATTGCTTAATAAATTTTACTATCTTTTTGATTTAATAAGAAATTATGAGAATTTTATCATTTGATTATTATAGAATCAAAATATTATAGAAAAAATATTATAGAAAAAATATTATAGAAAAAAGTTTTGCCTTATCAAATATTCACCCACGTGTAGGAAGCCATGGTATAACGGTAGTTAACGGCTAAGCTTTCATGTACCATCTTCAACTCAACTTTTGAATTAATCTAATGTGTTTCTTTCTATATTTGTTATCCAGGTTTAGCTTAAATTTTTACATTTTATTAATTTATTAATTTTTATCTTAATGTGACGAAAATAATATTATATTGATGTTGTTAAATGTGACATAAAAAGTTTTGTTTTTGGAAATTTCTTCTTTTTTTTTTTTTCTTTTTTTAAATCACGTCTCATTTTTATTATTCATTAAACAAATTTCTTAACAAAAAATTTAGATTAAAAGTGACAATGAGCAATTTAATAATATATAAAGTTGTACAAAAAAAGTTTTCATTTTCATTTTTCAAAAAATAAAAACATCATTGAATAAAGTCATAAAAGGTTTTATTGATTGTACATGTTCGCACCTCATAACTCTTTTTGGAGGGAACAAAAAAAAAATCAAATTAAAAGAAGAAAATATTTTTTTTTGGTTTTTCTTAATCTTGATTTATGTTTTATACATAGATGTTAATAATTATGTACATTAACTTTATAGAAAGTGATGAATTGATAAAACTTATAATGGAAAAATCTAAAATAAATTAATTTTTTTGTTTTATCGAAAGAAATTGATATGTTAATCATTAAATTTATTTTGATGATCATTAATTATAGGATTTTATGTTTTTTTGTTTCAAATACAGCTTTCTCTCTGATGAACTTACCTACTTATCAAGCTTTTATTTTGTTAACAAAGTCTATGCTGCTGTTATAAAAGATATTAAACTGGAAGAGTATTCAGAAATTAAGTTTTACTTCTTTTTTTTTTTTTAACTTTCAAATTCCTCTACGAGGCTCAATTTTGTGAATAATTTATGCTTAATGTGAATAATTTTTTTATTTTTTTTTTATATTATTCTTTTATTATTTCAAAGATAATCTCAAATTAAATGTAAATAAAAATAAAATATTATTTAAATGAATTTAAAATAAAATTCCAATCACGATTTTTAAAATTAAATTCGTTGTTGAACATCGCAAAACATCTAAAAATAAAAGAAAAATAAACGTTACGATATGAAACAAAAAAAAAAAAATAAAAATATTTTTTATTTATAATTTTATAATCAAAAAAAAACTCTTCTTTAATAAATTCGAATTGAATACCAAATTTGGTTTTCTTAATTCAATAAATTTAATCAATATGGGTTTAGCAATTGATGGTATTTTCAGTACTTTGAATATTAAATCAAGTGGGATTTAAGTTAAATTTACTTCACTTTAATCAGTAACACGAAATCAATATACTGAAAGATTTAATTCAGAATGAACTGAATGCATTGAATAGTTGAAAAAAAATACAAACTCCAACTTCACATTTCTCTTAGAATAAGGCTAGACAAAATATTCTTTTGTAATGAATTTTCCGGTATTAAGCATTAAATTTAAAGTGAACGGTGTAAGCGACTTGCATTATTATGAGTCCTCTATTTGCAGAATCTCTTCGATTAAATAAAGTAGAGCAACGAAGAACCCAAACATTGGCATCGTTCTACTTCTAACTTTCAAATTTTCTCCTAAAAACAATATATATATATACATATATATATATATATATATATATATATATATATATATATATATAAGATTATCTCAAACTATCGTGAAAAATTTATCTTATACACTATAATATAATTAAAGTATGTTCAATAAATAACTTTAGAAGAAACCGGAAGTTTTTTTTTGAAATAAATTTGAAGTAAGTATATATGTTTTTGTTTAATACTTGGTAACTAAATATTACATTTGACTTGAAATAGATAAAAATGTACTTGAAAAAATTAATTTTTTGATATACTAAAATTTGAACTCAATGTCTTAATGATGAATTTCCGTAAGTTGTTCTTTATTTTTAAATTAAAAATATATACATATAATAGATTCAATTATGGATAAAAGTTAATATTCTATTTTATTTTTGTTTTATTTCTTCGTCAGTAAAAAAAAAAATAATGCGGAAATTAATCTCAAAAGATCAAAAACCCCGCACCCGTTCACAATTTCATTTGTTAATAATTTTTTAATAAGTAAAAGTAAAGATGATATGTCATCTTACTATAAATTCGATTCAACTACAATATCTTTACATTGCAGCATATTTGTTGATAAATAATATGTTCTTGGCTTCTGGATCACATTTCAATAAACACATCTACTCAGATTCAGGGTTAACAATAAAAAGTCGACTTCTAGACTTTGACATTAATTATATGTTTGGAAATTACATATAAGTCGAATGTAGTGTAGTCAGTGTTTAAGAATTGCATTATTCCAACAAAAGCGACCATCATATTTGATTGAAGTTATTTAGTTTCTATTCATTATATTCTAGAATTCCTCATTTCAACTTTGATATTTGTTTGAAACAGAAATCAACATTACTTTAATGTATATTTTAAATAACATTAACAGTTAGATGCTAAAAGTTAATAAACGATCATTTTTTAAGGATTCATTTCTTAATAAAATTTAAAAAATATATTCATTCTCACTAACTATCTATCTGTTTATCATATATTAACCAAAAATTTAAATTTAAGAACTTAATCAAAAATGATACTGAAAATTCTGTAAATCTGTACAAATACATAAAAAGATAATTCTAATTAATTTTCTCCCACAACTTTAATTTTAAAGTATTTTTCAATTTACGATTTTGATAACTGAATTATGCCTTTTGTGATCTTAAGAAACAAAATAATTGATTTCTGAAGAAATTCAATAAAGGTAAAATATAAATATTTATCACTGGCTGAGACACTTTAAATTTGAGATTTTTTTTTAAATTGAATATTTATCTAAAATGATTTCGAGATATACAAAATTGGGGTGTATTATAAATTTTTTAATCTTATCGGTCTAAAAATCTCTTAAGAATGATTTTTATTCGATAATCTAATTCTTAAATTCGATGGAATATGCATTTCTATTTTCACTCAAGTAAAATGAAAAAAAAAAAATGGAATTTTCAAAGAAGTATTTTTTTTCGGAGGCCAAAAGCCTTTTCTCAAAAAAGTTTTATATACCAAAAATTGTAACTGAGATTAAGAGGATTCAGAAAACATATGTATAGATTTTTGAAAAGATAATTAGTTTCATACAAATTTTTTTTTTGAATTTTTATTTGAAAGTGTTACTGTTAACACACTGATAATATCAATTTATGGCAAATATTTTATTTCGTTTTACACCTTCAAATAAAAATGCGAAAAATGAGTTGAAAAATCATTGTTTATAAAACTGATAACCTCATTAGGAATCTTAATCAATGGTAAAAATCATGTAAATTCAAAATTTCAGTCATACAAAATCACAAAAGCTTGGAAAAATTAACTCAATGTAGCAAATTAAGTTTTCATAGATGTAATAAATTATTTACATCTCCACACTTCCCAAATCACATTTTTTTTTTTTAAATTAATTTCTGTTAAATCATTTAATTCAATTTTCAATTCCTGTTTCCCGGATTTTCATTTTACTATATGCATCATTTTTCATTCTTCCGCTGCGCGCTGTCGGTTAAAATTTATACAAATGATTTTCTTAAAAGGAAAACAAATGTAAGTATTAATAATTTTGTTTTATTTTTAAATGAAATGAATTTATATAGATTTCATTAGAAATTAATAGTATTGGATGCAATATAAATAGAATATTTTTCAATAATTATTTGTAAAAGTGACTTTAACAGAAGAATTTCTTATTCCAAAAACTTATTTACTCTCGATGCAAGTTTCAATCTTGATAATGGAAAAAATGATGTTTTATTACTTGTGAAAGGTTGTTAATTGAGTTATTCTTTATTTTATTTTTTAACTCCTCTAGTTGATTTATTATTTCAGTAGGCATAGTGACATTATAATATTAGCATTGTGCAAATAAATTACGCCAACTCAGGGAGTCTTAGATATTTGCACATAATATGTATAAATATAATATTAAGAAAAAATTTTTAAACACCATAAAATACATAAAACATTTTTAAACAAAAATTTAAAATATAAAGGAAATTAAAAAGAATTGAACGCATATGAATAGATGTGGGTTAAATATATTTGATCATGTATTTTATGTATACAAATAAATATGATTAATGTAACTAAATTTTTTTTTGCTTCGTTTTATCGATAAAAAATTTTTTAATAAATATTCAACGTCAGAATTTCGTTCTCTAAGTCTAAAGAATATTGTTCGGCACGAAAGTATAAAAAGCAAATAAGGCAAGAGAGAATTTAATTTAGTATAATGAGTATGATTGCCGCGATGGAAAATCAGTGATTAAAGACTAAAACTTAAAGTAATGACGGATAACGACATTATGCAATTCCATCATACTAATAAGTCACTTTTACGTTAAAATGTATACTAATTTCGGAAAGAAAATAGTAGATTTTAACTAAATGCATAAGCTCTTTTAGAACAGTCCTTTGGACTTGTTATAAAAAAAACGAATTGATGTCATTTTTATTAACTATACAGTTTCACAGCCCCATATCGTAATCTTATCAGTTCATCAAACTCTAAAACACTGAGTACATAATTAAAAAAGAACGTACATACAAACTTAATGTATATACACACTTAATATGCTTGGCACACGTTACACGAAGCGAAAAAATAATCCATGAAAATCTTATCGGACATTAAAAATAGAAGAAAAAAATTTTCAATTGTGGATTTTAATGCACTTTTTTTTGGCAATTATATTGCTTAAATGAATGTTACCGGATAACATCTGGATTTCATCTTTATGCTTATACTATGAATGCTTATAAGTCATATACACATTGTATATGTTATAAAACAGCAAAAAAATTAAAAAAAAATAAATTAAAATTATTAATCCATAATTCTTAGTATTTCGGTAATTAGTATTTAATATTTATTTTTATATAGAATACTTAATGTCTAGAATCTAAAGATATCTATAAATACATTATTCAGTTCAAAAATTCAAATTAAAAATATTTTGACATTATGAGTGACTACAATTTCAAAAATTAAATAATAAGAGGACATACTTGTTAATAATAATTGAAATCAAGAAAAGTAAAGATAATTTAAGTTATATAATTAATCATTAAATTGAATACAAATACTTTAAAATAAAATCTTATAATGATAATAATTACTAAAATAATTGGGTTCGCCTTATATAATTATACAAAATAAAAATTAGATAGTTCAATGAAACGCCTTTTTCTCAATTTTATTTAACAAAAAAAAAACCTAAATTTATGTTTATTAACATTTTCTCAATTGAGACGAAAAAATTTTAATGTCATTTTATATGCTGTTATGTATTATTAGGATGTGTATACAAACAATGTTTCGACCACCCACGGATTTATAATTTCTTCTTTTTTTTTTAATATTCAATTCAATCTTGCTTTAAAATTTAATTCAAACAACTTTTTAAAAACCGACAATGATTTTATTTTAAAATTATTTTTATAAATGTATAATATTAAGTAAATGACGAAAGACTCTTCTTTATGTTAACATAAACATAAACATACATAGCATTTAATGAATGAAAATATAATTTCATTTAAAAAAACCAAAAAATGATCCTGATTCCTGAAATTAATCGTGTATGAGAAGATTTTTTTTATTTTTTAGATATTCCATTTCACACAATCCAATATTGTAAAAAAAAAAAAAAACTTGTTTACATGCAATATATAGGTTTTAAGACTAAAATCGTGTTTATAATAATTCAATTCGCTGAAATTGATAAGATAACATATTTTTTTATCGCAATAAAACTTATAAGTTTTATAATAAAAATAAAATCATATTAGCCAATAATTTTTTTTTTATGACAATTAGTGTTAAAATGAATTTAATGTAAAAAAAACCATAAACTAAATAATTCCCACATTGTCAACTATGCAATAAAATAAATAAATAAAGATAATAATTTCAGTGTGATAAATGTTAAAAATAAATTATTATGAATTCAATTAAAAAGTGATTTAACATTATTACCTATTTATTAAAGCTTTAAATTTCGAAAGAAAAAATGTTATCTATACAAAAAAATAAATTTTGTTGAAATGTAGTAATGTAGATAAACTTGACCCTTATTTTACCTGTACTAGCGTTTATGTGATTACTTACAACAAGTTAGCAAATTTGACCATTTCTGATAAGATAAACATTTGTACACAAATTTTTTAATTAATTGGAATAGAATATAAATTCTTGTATTTATTTAAATTTTTATATTTGAATTCTTTGGCAGCCACAATTGCTAAATTATATCTAGCTAAATATATAAAAACTATTCTTTAAATATAAGAAAGTTGATCTTGAACTTTTCTTTTTTTATCATAAACTTTGAAAATGTTCTTGAAAAATAATTCCATTTTATTTTACTCTATTTGAACTCTAAATTGCATTTAAAAAAATATTAAAATACTAAATTGTAAAAAAATATTTATTATTGTGTTTTTTATATTTATGTTAATAAGTCTCGATTCAAAAAAAATAATCGTATTACAATATATATGTATTACAATATATATGTATTACAATATATATGTATTACAATATATATGTATTACAAAAAATTATAAACAAGACAAAATAATTTTTTAAGGACCACATGTTCATGTTTTTTAAAATAATATTATGAAACTTAATTTGCAACATCATCCAAAGAAAGAATGAAGAAAATTGGGTTTGATTAGTATTATGGTGATTTATTTCTAAAAATTAGAAGCAAAATCAAATGAAGTCTCTGAGCTTAATACATTTTGGACCTGAGTTATTAAATTTGCCAAAGATATCTCTTATATTTATCAAGATTGAGAGTATTTCATATCTTTTTAATTTTCATCTTTATTTCAACACTGTCGTTTAGCTTGTTATTTAATAGGAAAATTCAATATTATCGCTGCGAACACTTTGAGATTAAATTAATTTATTTAAAACCACCTCATTTCATTCCAATTTGAAATGAAAGAAAAAAAAAATTAAGCATCATTATAATTTTTCAAGAGCAAAAAAATAAAACCAATAATGTTATTTTTATGCTTTTAAATTTTATGGTTTATGATGCAGAGCAGACTAAGTCAAAAGTTAATTTAATTCGATTTATGGTTTTTTTTTTGACAATTAAATTTTTAAATTTCGGTTTTGATTTTAACAACTTTAACATAATGATTTCTGAAATATTTTTTAAGATTAATATACATATATATTTTTTACATTGAATTGCTTTTTATTGAGATTACCATTATTACAACAGTCAACAATGTATGATTTTATATACTTTTATGATATGTTTAAGAAAAATTATACTACTTTTTATCTGTAGAGGATTCATATATAAACAATTTTCCTTTCTGTAAGATATTTGAACAATGTTTTCCTAATAAAATATACTTATATTAAAAAAAAAAAATTTAATATGCGGTATTAGTTTTTTAGATATTTAATTATTTTTAATAAAAAAAAATGTTCTAAGCATAGACTTTTTTTTATGCATAATAATACATGTATGAATACGACATATGTAAATTCTTAACTGAAAAAAAACATTATAAAAAATGTTCTGAATATATATCTACAAAAATAACAGAAATTAACATATTCAATTCACTTGGTTCTGTCTTGCGTCAAATATGTTTGTTTATTTACTTTATTTTTTTTTATTAATTGTTCTTTTATGGTTTTATTTTTCAGTTGCAATTTTCATTTCATATATATACATAATATGTGTATATAATTTCTTAAAGGAAAAACAATTTTTTTTTTTTTTTGAAAAATAATAATGTACTTATTGCTCATTTTTTTCATTTATATGAGGAAGAAAAAAAAAAAATAAGAAAGAAGAAGTTATTAGCTGTTGAAAAAATAAACAGCAATTTGTAAAATGTGAATGTGTCTTCAGTAAAATTAGCATATCTGAGCTGTAAAATACAAACAAAATAACAAAAAAAAAATTATGATTATTTTGAGAAGAATAAAAAATAATCTTGTTCAATTTTTATTATGATGTAGGTATATACTTTTTGTATTTATTCCTGAAAAATAATAAACCATTTGTAAATATTAACATATAATAATTTTCATTGTCATTTCGATAATTTTCTTGTTATATGAACTTGAAAATAGAGTTCTTCTAGATATCATTGTGATCATTATAAGAGGTTTCTCCAAAAAATCAAAGCAATGTTACTAATTTGAATATTGATTGAAACGAATGAAATATTAATCAAAAAATTGATTAAAAGAACTAACATTAACATTAGCGCATCTAAAAAATTTATTCTTCCTCTATTGTGGAAGGAGTAATAAACCTATTTTGAAAATATACTGAACAAAAATATTTTTAAAAGCGTCCAACACGATATTATAAAAATTATAAAATTTATATAATAACAGTTAAGCAAATGTTATTCTACAAAAAAGGAGTTCCCTTTAAAGAAACTTTTTTTTTTTTTAATTTTTTATTTCTGCTTGACCAAAAATTCACGATTTATTAAATATTTCATGATCACCTTTAAGGTGAAATAGCGCAATAAATTTTTCTAGCTCATTAAAAATATATTTTTATTATTTCTACCTTTTATGAATTACTAATAAATATCATTTCTAAATTACGTAATGTTATTCAAATAATATTTTCCTTTGTATTTGATAAAAAGTAAACGTGCCAAAATCGAAAATTATAAAAATAAAATATGCGTTAAAATTTTATTGAGAGTGTAACATGTAACCTTCTCAAAGGTAAAAATGATACTGAACTTAAATTTACAATATAATATTTTTGAATTTTTTTTTTTATTTTAAAATTTCAATGAGTAAATCGAAATAATTTTTCTACAATTTGTAATCGAGATTTAAATTAAAGAAAATCTAGAAGTGAAGGGATTTGATTTCCTGAAATTAATCCAAGATTTTGATATTAACTAATTTTATTGATGCAGTATCAGAATACACATTATCAGGGTTGGGCTGCCAAATTGTATGATTTAAAAGCGAACATGTTTATTTTTTGAGAATAAGTTAAATAGTGAAATAAATAAAATTGTCATTATTTGATAATTTTATGATTTAATGAACTTTATGTATTTTATTTTAAATTAATTTTTTTCTCGAAAAAAAAAACTAACTTAACTTCTCAAATTTTTTAATGATTTTTTATCAATTTTTAAATTTACCTTTGTTGTGCTGACCCTCACATCAGAGGCTGCTCAAGGATGTCATTAGTGTAAAAAGCACTTAAGGTTAAGTTTAAATATAATTTTTTTATATGTGTAACATTTACAATGTTTTCGCAATAAACTGACTGAAATCGT
The DNA here is from genome assembly GCA_964007475.1 of Hybos culiciformis. NCBI lineage: Eukaryota > Metazoa > Arthropoda > Insecta > Diptera > Hybotidae > Hybos > Hybos culiciformis. Next base: position 18,216,983 of record OZ023275.1, on the reverse strand, counting down.
TTCTAAAATTAAGAAAGTTCTGTAATTTTGCAACTCTATATTTTTAATCATACCACTTCGTATTTGCAACATAAAACAATAATGCACCTGCTCTATTTTACTCTTCAGTTTCACTTCAAAATTCGCAAAATTAAAATTCATGCTTCTATTCAAAAATGAATCTTAGCAACAAGAATCTCTACATCTACACATAAAATAAATCTACAACATAATTTATTTCAATTCAAACATAAACAAAAAAATTACAAAAGGATAACATAAACATAAATTTTGTTGATAATACAATTTGGTATGATATTTTTGTTGCCCAACTAAACTAAAAAGTAATGAAAATTTTATTAAAAAAAAAAAAACAAACATGATGAAAATTTCAGTTGTGATCGAACAACGAAGTAATAATGTTGATAGCGCGCAATTTTAAATAAAATAAGATATTTGTATCTCTAAATAGATGCATACATACATATTTTTTATTCTAATAAAATAATATTTTATGAAAATAAAAATTCAAGAAAAACAAAATTATTTAAAACGGACGTAGAATTTTCATTTGAAAACAAAAAAAAAAGAAAATAAAAACAGCAATTTTTTGTTTTGTTGTACGTATCCGGCAAGTGTGTTTTTTTTCGTAGGAGTTTGAAAAAAAAAACAAAATAGCGAAAGAAAATAATTTCCCCTACAAAATTTTCTTAATTCGATTGGGAAAAAAAATTCAGTATTTTTTTAAAAATCGAATCGTTAATTTTGTAATATTTTAAACCGGACGGTGAGGTTTTTTTTTTACGGTTTTCTTGCGCAAATTTTTTATCGTTACTACAAGCAGATTATTTTGTGGATTACCAGTGAAATTAATAATTCAATTTGTTTTTAAAATTAATAATTTTGAAGAAAAAAAATTATATCTAAAAGATATTTAGTTTAAACAAAATTTAAGTTAAAGCAGTGCGAAGTTAAGATTAATTTCACTGCATGTTTTGACTGTTTGAAAATTTTGAAAAAAAAAATAAATAAATAATAATTAAATAAAATTTTGAACTAAAATAAAATAAAATCATGACATTTTAAATTGAAAATAAATTGATTTGTAACTAAAAAAAAAAAAAAAATTATTATTTTCTCCCAAAGAAGAAAAACAAAACAAAAGTCAAGTGCGATGCTGCCAGTGTGAAGTATACCTAAAGGCACTCGAAAAATTCATTAAAAAAATAATTTATTATTTTTTTTTTCAATTTTTATTTTGGTTAAAATAACACTTAAATACTGCTCACATGAAATTTTTATTTATATAAAAAAAATCTTTTTTTTTTGTTTCAATGTTTTTGAATTGAATTGAAAACGAATTATTTTTGTTTTTTTTTTTTTATTTTTTGCAATTTAGAAGCCCGCATATTTTACGGAACAACAACAAAAAATAAAAATTTTATGCACAAAATAAAAGAAATTTAAATTGAAAAAAATTGTTAATTGAAAATTGAATAAAATATATACAACATATATATGTTTTATCTCGGAATAATTAATTGTGCATTTTATAACGAAAAAAAAAAAAAATCAGATAAAATTCTGAAGTTGTAATGAAACTTACAAAATTGAATTTAGTAATCAATTTGAATGAAACAAAATAAAAAACAAAAAAAAAAAAAAATTGAACATCTTTATATTGCTATGAATAATTTATAATTTATTGTAAATTTTATATTTTTTTTTTTTTGCAAAATTATAATAAATTTCTAATTGTTAGAAAAAATATATATAATAATATAAATATATTATATATTTTTATTTTTTTTTTTGATATTTAAAATACAAATCACAATTTGTCCTTGGAATACCGCGAGCACGGGAAAAAAGCTTTTAATTTATTTCATTATTATTAGTTTAAATAAAAAATAAAATAAAAAGTAAAATTGGATAAAAAAAAAACAAAAAAGGTTTGTAAAAAAAAAATTATTTATTTTCTTTTTTTATTTTGCCAAAAAAATATTCTTCTTTTGAAAACGTCAAATTTAATATAAAGGTGCAAAGAACTTCTGAATCGGAACTTCGATCAAACTGTTGAAAATAATAATGATTTCAAAATTCTACTGTAAAGATTGAGATTTTGGCAGTGTCAAGTAAAATAGGAATATAAACTTTCTTCCCAAAGTCGTAAAAAAAAATATATAAATAAAGTAATATGAATAAGAAGAATTTTAGTCTAGCCCAGGTACATCATCTTTTGATTATTTTTTTACATAGCTATAATTCTAAGAAAAATTAGTCGTCTAGAAAACTGGAAAAAAAATGCGTCAGAAGACTATTTGTATATATAAATATATGTTTATGGAAAATTACTAATTAGATATCGCCGCCAAATAAGGGAATTTATTAGAATAGAAAAATTTCATATTTAAAATTTTTTGTTTAGTTTTTTAAGATGAATTTGTATTAATAAAATTTTTTTTTTAAGAGAATAAAGAAAGCATTTTGAATTTGAATTAAATAGGTGTACCTAGAACGCATGGGCTTTCAAATATCACCAAAATACTGCACTGAAAAAAAAACTCGCTGGAAATTAAGCTATAATAACTAAAACTGATATATTTTTCGATAATATCTTCTCAAAATCTCGCATTCATTTTTAATTCATAATAACCCGTCCAAAAATATAGAGCAAATGAATTTAATTAAAATTTGCTACTCGAATAATTTAGCGAAAAATAAGTAACAAAAAATATTTCTTTATACAATATGAGTTTCTGAAATTTTTGTAACAAATATTGCTATAATCATATGAAAAGATATATTTAAAAATAAAACTATTAGTTATTTTGCCTTGCTATGAAAAATAGCAAATTTTGCTAACGTCTTCAACTATTTCGATTTGAACTATATGCATAGCAAAAATATACAAAAAATATAGTTGCCGCAACTATCTGATTTTTCAGTGTATAGAGAAGTTTTAGATAAACACTGATAAAATACCATAATTAGAGAAATAAAGATTTTTGTATAGTGAACATAAATTCAAATTCGAAATTTTAAAGATATTAAGATTTTTATAGTTTTATACTGTTCAAATTATTAATTCGATTTAATTTCTGAATAATTTCTATTACGTCTAACATGATAATTGATTGAACCTGGCCTTGATTATTTCATTGCAAAATTTGTAACAGCTAGTATTTATAATTATAATAGTAATTTATTAACTTTGTATAAACTCAAATAAAATTCCAACTGCGTTCATTAAACATTTTGATTTAAAAACGTATATATTTGTTTATTTTTCTCAAAAATCTGAGTTCTAGAACAAAAAAAAAATTATTTTTATTTATACAATAATAAAAATATATAAATTTTCCAGCAAATCTTAAAGTAAATAATTAAAAATTTAGAAAATTTCGGACTTGAACTTCCTGTCTTCAAAATTATACCTATTTTTTTATTTTTTATTTGTTATTTTTTATTTCCAAAAAAACAATTTTATTTATAAATGTTTGTCATCACTTACGCAACAAATACATAAATATTGAATGCGAAATGTATCATACAATTTTGAAAGATATTATATTATATACTTAATATGTATATATATAAGAATGTGTGTAATTCTGTTAAATGGATTTTTTTTTTTTTAATTTTTTGATACTCTTCACGCTTTCGTCTTTAGCCACATCTAATAGGAACTTACATACTACATTTTGTTACATTTCTCAAAAACATTAAAATGTTCGATGAATTGCTTTCTCTCTTAAATTGTCCTCAGATACATACATTGTTTTAAATAAATAACTTAAGCTGCCATATCCTATCCGCAAGCATTTTCATTACTTTTTAAAAACCGTGTGAATAAAAAACTCGACAAATCAAAATTTCCGAATGATTGAACAACAGATTCTTTTAACTTATAGCGTCAAATTTATAGCGTCTTCTCGTGTATTTCTATTCAAGTTTTAATTTTGAAAATATACTTGCGCTGATAACTTCTTGCCATAACAAAATAAACTATAAATTTTGTTCTAGTCAGAGGCAATAAATTTTATATAAAATAGCTTTCCAATATTAAAAAAAATATATATATATAAACAAATAAAATAAGAAACATAAATTTGAAAATTAGCTTTAACTTAATAATATATATTTATATGCATGTTTTAATGAGAACATTTTTTCAAAAAAAAACTATAAAAAATATAATTTTTAATCTTCTTTTTTTTTTTGATCATTTAATGAAAATTACCAGATAAATTTTCAAGTTAAATATTTACATTTTCAAAATTAATAAAACACCTTAAGTTTTTTTTTTTAATTGGCTCATATGAACTTTGTAATTATTTACAATATTTAAGAAAAGCATGTTTTGTGTATGTACTTCTTTTATCTTTTTTAAAGTATATGTTTATAAACTTTTAAACATTATTTATTGTTATTGAAAATTTTATTTTAATAAACTTTCGGTCAATTTTTTAAATATTCGTATTAAATTGTTTTTAAGTATTAATCTATAGACTATAGTCCTGCACACAAAAATTATTAAGAAGTAAAAACTAATTGTAGAAAAATAGTTCGGATTTAAAAAAATAACTTCAGATAGAATCTTATTATCTATATGGGGAGTTTGAACAAAAAGTCACTGAAATTCAAACAAAAATTTTGTTTTATTAGTTTTATAATAAAACACATTATCGTTTTGTAATCGATATCGAAGAATATGGTCAGGGTTGAGAATATTTATTTTTAATTATATACTTAATCGCCACAGGATCGACAAGGGGCTGAAACTTTTCTTTATCAAAAAAAAAATTAAAAAATCCATTAACATAAAAATAATTAACATAAAAATAATAAAAATCAATTGAAACAAAAAGACACAAGTGCATATTTCACAAATTGTATATAGAAAAAAAAATGTACAACATAATGGGATTACATAGCTTAAATATTTTTAAAATTTTTTGTTAACAAGAAAGGATGTATGATATATACACATATGTAAATATAATAAGCTGGTAAACATATGCTAAAAATTTGGGCAATGTTTACGGATCATATCGTTCCTAAAAAAATAAAGACGTTATATTTTTTCAATTTGTCTTAATAAAATAAGAAAACAAAAACAAAAAAGATTTTTGGTATTTTGTTATTTTTTAAAAAATTTAATTTTGTTTCAGTTTTTAAAACCTTGAAAACATTTTTGGCATACTAAAACTCTATGTACAACAAAAATTTTATTATGGCAGTCAGTGGTTCCCATCAAATAACAATACACTGAGCGTCTTTCTGTCAAAAATATTTTATAAAAATTTAAAAAGTGTTTCAAATCAAAGACTTAAATTTAAATTTTGAAATCAAGAAAAATTTTTGAATCAATATTATAAAAATTAAGTATATACCTAGTATGGTAATTTGTTATCGATAATTATAACCTATATAACTAAATATCGCTACTGGAAAGGTTTTAATAAACCTTGAATTATGGTGAAAATTTCCTATCAGAACATTTTTCAAAAAAATGATTAATAAAAACTTTTAATATAATAATCTATCTCTAGACTTTTATCATCAAAAATTTACCTCGAAAGAAGATTACTTAAAAATCTAACAATTCAACAAACTTAGTTTTGATTAAACCGCATTTCATATAAACTTAATGCATTGGCATAATAGTTATATAAGTATACGTAAAGTAGGTAATAAATAACTCAAATTTGTCCTACTTCAATTATTAATAATAAACACGTAGATTAAATTGTTATTACGAAAGCTTTTGTGTACATTTAAATGTTTGTAAAATTCAAACAAAGATTTCCTCAAACAAAATTTACATAATAAATTGAATCCGATTAAATATATAAAAACATCAAGACGAATTATTTTTTTTTTTTTTTTGTTTAAATTAATTTTTCTTATAAGCGTTTTATGTGTGTTTTTTTCAAAAGCAATTTATTTTATTTTGTTTGCTGTGCGTATACAAAAAATAATGTATACACAATAATGCCGGTCAGTCATAATTTTGAGCTTTATTTAAAATGCACCGACATGTATTGGACATAAAATCCATGTAAATGTAGTATTTACCACAATAATAATGCTTTTTATTGTTTATTTATTTAATTTATTTTTTTTATTTGTATATATATGAATAATATATATATAAATATATTTTTTTTTGTATTAAGAAATAAAAGAAAACAATATAAAAATTGGATCATTTAATAAATTCATTGCAGCGGCATACTGAAGAATTTCATATAATTGCGTTTTTTCTAAGAACTTAAAACTCTTTCATTATGAGCTGTAGGTACTTAAGTACAAATTTTAGATTCTTATTTTAAGTATTTTATGCAAAGATACATTTCATACATTTCATGTAATTTTAAAGCAATTATATTGGAACTATCAAAAATACCGCCTTTCTATAAATATATAATATAATTACTAAAATTAAAGAATACTATCGTATTCAAAATTGTGACTAAAATATACTATTTTACTAAATAAATATAAGAAACAATGAGAGAATAATCAAAGTACAATTTTAGATTTGAGTAATCAAAATAGATATGAAAATAAAAATTAATAAAATTTTGGAGTTCATTATTCTCCAAAATACAAATTTTTTGTATTAAAGTCATATATACATAATATTAAAAATAAAATGAATGATTAAAATGATAAGATACATTATTAATATAAAAATAAAAGTGTATAGTTAAGGACCTCAACGTGATACTTTTTTGTTTTTAAATAAAAATTGCGATGCATTTAAATATTCTTTATCAAAAGAAATTCCAAAAACCAATTATTCTATTAAGCTCCTGACAATCATGTTGTATTATAAGTATATAACATATAAGATTTAAAACGTAAAGATTTCATTTTACAATAATTGAAGAGTTTATTTATTTTTGTTTCACAATATCTCATTAAATAAAATTAACCAATAAAATTTATTTGCTTTATTTATGTTTTGAACTGTGGTTCTGTACAATCATAATAAATGAATTGAAAGAACATTATGATATGATTTAAAAATTCCCTCAAATGTTTTTTTTAGTTAGAAATTCTTGTGACCTTTAAATTAAAATGTTTTTACAAGTGTAGTACTATAGTCGTAGTCTACTTGTATTTTTATGTAATTTTTAATTTAAAAATCGAGATGTAAAAACATATTCTTGTATAGATATAAAAAATGTACTATTATGTATTCCGAAAAAAATTTCATTCAATTTTAAATCCTAAAAATAGAATTCTATTTGTCTTATTCTGTTTTTTTTTTTTTTTTTATTATTATTTTATTTTTAACATGACAATTTCTTCTGCAAAAAAATAAAACCACAAAAACACCAGACAATTAATAATATCGTCTGATGATCATGAAATTTATCTACAATTTTATTCTTTAGTACATGATCTTGAAAATTTTTAAATATTTTTTTTTTTCTTTTAATTCATTTTTAAAAATAATAATAAAATAAAAATTACATTCTACAATTTTACATTCATTTCTTTAATCTAAAAAAAAAAAATTCTTAATACGTTAAGTATAGGTACATTATACTCATGCTTCAATTAAAATCATTTAAACGGATCTTCAGTAAAATGTTTGGCAGATTCTTTAGTTGGTTCTTATATGTGATGCATGTATAAGGTCGCTGAAAAATATGATTTATTATTTTCCATCGATATATTTTTGAACACCTATGTACATAAACATAATATTCTACCCTCTTATACTATCTGTCTACATTATGGGTACCATATCTATAAATTGAACGCATTAAATCTTAGAAATAACCATCACAAAATGAGGCCCATAAGTATAAGTAATACCTTAACTTTTAATTTGAAATATATCTAAATAAAATTATATTTGAGGTTTCTTTTCGGATTTTAAACATAATGTCTGATATAACATACGTTTTAATTTGCATTAAATTTCCTTCACAAATTTTAGAATTCTTTTGAAACCAGATGTTTTCTTTTAAATTTATTAACATTTTTTTTTCTTTTTTAAGAATTACTTTAACAAAAACTTCACTATTTTTCAGTAAAAATAACTTTAGCAACAAAAAGAACTTCTGTACATGGAGTTTTAATGAAAGCTAGACAAGGATGTTTGTTTTTCAATGAATTTTTTCAATATATAATTGTTTGTAATTTCAAATAGATGGCATACTAAATTAATTTTATATTTTAAGAATCATTAAAAACATTAGAAGGTACCTGTTCTTGAAAATTTTTTTTTTTGTCTAAGGCTCTAAGCTATTAAGTAAGTATACGTAAAAATAAAACAATATCTTACATTCCTAATAAAATTAATAATATCAAATTAAAATTAATAGTATTAAATTAATGTTCTTTAATGTAATTTCATTAACTTTGAGCATAAATAAAACTGAATAAAAAAATAAAAAAATGTATCTGCGGTGATGATACTCGAAATAAAATCATTTTATTTTATATTCATTCTCGAACGATTCACTTAATTTTAAGGATTAACCTTTTTTCGTTTCGTAAATTTTGACAAATGGTATTTTAATAATTGGCATTTAACCTCTCATTTAATGACAAAATTAATTTTTTCAAATTATTAAAAACTAAATACTAAACAAAAAATTTAAAAAAATGAAATAGCGTAAAATACTTTCATTTAAATTTAATTGATTATTTTTGGCATTAGAACATGAATATATGTTTAATGTTTGTATATATAATATTGTTTACTTATTTATTTATAAATATACTGAAATTTTTATTACAAAAAGATATAAGAAAAGTCACATTTACAAAAGATCAAATAGAATTATTTAATCTATTAGATTACGTAAGTTTAGAACGAAAAAACTATTCACTATATAATTGCTTTGATTTTATATTTTAAACAAAAACATATCTCACAGGAGCGCTACGACGACGATGACCATGGTGGCATAGGAACTTGATTCTTCTTTATTCTAAATTGAATTTCAGCTAACTTACTTAAAACTTGCATTGCTTCTATATTTCTACATAAGAATGGTAACTATTCCATAATTTCCCACTTAATCTATTTTAATTCTACAAAAAGAATAGTAGGTATAGAAAGAGATTATACTCGGGAATTCATAATTAAAAAATCTGTCCTTATTTATTTATTTTTTTAAGTTAAAGTTTTATTTAACATTCTTATTTTTTTACATATATTTTTAAGAAGAGTCCAGACAACACAGCAGACTTAATTAAACATTTATATGTAACCTTGTCAATATACATAGAATTAATAATCTTGAGATTTGAAGAATTTGTCGTACACGCAATATTTGTTTTTTTTTTTATGAATAAAAATAAATCAGATTGTAATTGGCATATCTTTAGAGGCGTTAAATTAATTGTCATTGTAGAATGTTGTCGCCTTGTAAGTTATTTCATTGGCGGTTTTTCTAGTTTGAATAAATTTTATTTTAATTTTTATTACTGTCAGGTTGTCAGGTTTATTTTAAACCATAATTTATAAAGTTGAGATTAAAATTAAACTAAAAACGATTAAAATTATATTTTTAAAATTTTCTGGTAAATTTTTCTTTTTTTGTAACATTTGATCTAAATCTAATTCTAAATTTTTTAGCAGTTTAGAAACTTCATGCGTATTTCATAGTGACAATTACTATATTTATGTTAAGCATCAAAAGAAGTGATTGTTACAAATGTTTTAATAAATTTTTAGATTTTTAAAACTTAAGATAATCGTCCGGTGAACTATTATCGCTATCAAGATCGCGCTCTGAAATTTGTATTTAATTTATTTTGTACTTAGTTTGCTAATAGTTTTCTTGTAATTTTATTATTCTCTTCTTGAATAAACAAAATACACAATAAACAGAACTCTTCTTTTTACTATTTTAATTGTAAAATGTAATGATTTACATTTGTAATAAATTTTATTTCTAGTATACTATATGTATAATATATGTTTTTGCTGCTCAAGTTAATTTTTAAATTAATGTTTCAATTTGTTTTTTTATTTCTTATTAATTTATCAATTCATTCATTTAAATGCAAATTTTTTATTATAGGATTTCTTGTTCGCATTCCCGATTACGTTTCAGAATTAAATGAATGGGTAGTAATAGATAGCAATAAAATTTAAATTTTATAACCAATTTTATTTTAATTCATTTTTCCCAATTTTTTTTTTAATAATAATTTAAAGAAATTGAAAAATTCATGATGTCTAAATTTAAGAATGAGTGGGTTTTTTTTTCTTTTATTTAATTATTATATACTAAAGAAAAGTGAATTGAAATGAATTTAGTTATAAAAAGTATTAGACAAAGTAATATAATGAAAGTAATTTGAACTATCTTCAAAAAAGGATTACATATCAATTATCTGAAATTTTTTTTCAAAGAATAAAGTATAATTAAAAACGTTCTTTTAATTATTATTAACCAATAGTAGTTGCTATAGATAATGTTTCGTAGTTTAACAGTATCTTAAAAATAACAATCAGCAATGATTTATCGAATAAATGCTGAAGTGAACAAAACTCAAAACTCATGGAAATATAAAACCTATCCTAAGCTGATAAATATAGAATATATATAGTGCATCCCTGACTAGCATGTTTATGTGCCGAAAATTATCTTAGGATCGTTAGTAATAGAGCCTAAGAGGAGGGATAAAAAGGATTTTGACTGATTATAAAGACTGCTAAAATCACAATCATTCGGGTGTAAAAGTATGCTTGAAGCTAAAAAGATGAAGTTAACTATAAAAATTAATTCAACTTGAACGTAAGAAAGTTAGGAATAGAGATACCACTGAATCCATTAATAATATTTTTCGAGATGGCAGCAGTATGTACGAGCTTAATAGTATAATAAACATATTCTTACTTGTTCTACGATGATAAATTGCCAAATCAGAAATTCAAAATTTTAGCATTCGATTTTAAATTCAATCAAAAAGACAAAATTTATGTTCCTAAAAACAATATAATTGCATTGTTTATTCAAAAATAAAAGCTTAATTAAAATATTGCGCTTGAAACGGAAAATTTTAATGAGAACATTAAATCAAAATCAAATAACAATAAATATTAATTGCATATTTTTTTTATATTTTACCAACATTCAATAAAATTTGTATTTTTAGCACGATTTAATTCAATTTCATTGGTGATTGGTTGAACGGGAAGTAATGCGTGATATAGGCCAAAGATTTTTGCGTTTTAAAACATATTATAGATATTATTAAATTTTTACAAAATAAGTATATTAAAATAAAAAATATTTTTTTTTTTTATTTAATAAAGAATTTAGAACACAAAATGTTCTTTATAATCTGTATATTTTGTTGAAGAAATATATAGATTTAATGTTATTTTGGAAAATATTACTCTGTTAAAAATAGTTCCTGACGTAAAAAATCATAGTTCAAAAAATTTTCAAATAGAAAAATATTATTCAAATTGAAAGAAATTTCCATTTAAAGCTTTCCATAATTTTATTATTCAGCAAATAAATGCAATTGAAACGTGCGAAAATCTCTTACATCAGATTCTCTTACACTTTTTGGACTATAAAAACAGAGCCATACAAGTCAAATATTCAATATAGTTATCATTCAAATTTATTGCCAAAATTATTAAAAACATTTTAAAATCGCAGTTGTGAAATTTAGTTGAACGTAAGCTTGACACCGCATAAACATATATTTATATCTTTTTTAGTACTTTTTAAAATTCGTTCTAATATAGCTTTAGGCTTTTAAGTTAATCAAATGCAGCTCCTTATAAATAGACTAAAGATATTGAAACAAACAATGAAAATTGTAGAAAAAATTGTGAATCTGTTTAATTTTTATATCAAATTTGATTTTATAGTGAAATTTACTGAATTCTATTTTCACAACGAAAAACAGAAATTTTGTTTACAATCAATGTTTAAATTTATGTTTATTGCCCCCGCAATGGACTATATGTGTCGACAGCTACAAAATTAAAAACTATGTTAAACAGATTATTTTTAACAAAAATTATTTTTCATTTTCTTATACACTTACTTACTTATGTATATTAATACATTATATTATAAAAGAATATGTGTATACACAAATTCTTAACCTAAATATCAATCAATTGATATTTTCCCGATGAAAATATTTGCTAAAATATAAAAAATCTAGTGTGAAACTGAAAAATTTAATTTGATAGAAAATAATCTGTGGATACAACTACAAAATATTTTCCCATATTACGCTTATATTTATCAGTTATATATCAGCTATATATTTGTTATCTTATGAAATTTTTAGTTTAGGACACAATAAGTTCGACTAAGCTTGCATTAAAACTTTTCATCTTAAACAAGTTTTTATTAAATTTCGAGCTAAATTAAAATAATTTAAATTTGTTTCTTTTTCTTTTTAGGTCCATCTGAATTTTGTTAATAAATATTTTAATATTAAAAGCAACCGGAAAATGATGGAAAATTAATATAATTTTATATTTTATACAAAAAAGAAAATATAAAAATTTAAAATTATGTTGATGTTTATTTAAAAAAAAAAAAATTTAAAAGTTTATCTTATATTTTTATTAAAATAAAATAAAATAAAAAAAATAATAAAAATTAAGAAAATAAATAAACAAATAAAATTTAAGGAGGAATGGCGATTAAATTATATCGAAATTCTAGCAAAAATATGGCACTTAGGTCAACAAGATCATTTTTAAAGAAATTTTCACAATTTAAAAATAAAATTAAATGTTCCAATGTAGTTAAATTAAGTTTATTAGTAATAATTTTTAATTTAAATATAATATCAGCCCGACGAATTCAATTCACAGATGGCGAAATTAAAGAAATTATTTTAGGTAAGTTTTATATTTATATTAAATCAAAAAACACATAAATTTTTATAATATTTTTAATAAATTCAATTCAATTTTATATATTTAATATTTAATATTTAATTTTTATGGCAATTTTATTAGTTTTAAAAAAGCGCGCACAATATTTATAACAAAGTTAAAAGAACAAGTGTTCAAGTGGAGAAAATTACTCTTTCAGCCCGATGTGCGAACCGAACTAACGTCATAGGATATATAGTCAATAGAGAATTAAATTCTAGAAATATCTTAAATATATTCTTTTAAACTTTAAAATATTATATTTCATATTTGATTATGTCAATTGTCTTGAGAAGACAGTATGAAAAATAGTAAATAAAATCAATGAAATCATAAACAGTCTTTTTATATTACGACAGTCTGAATTGTCCTTTGATGATTCTTAGTAAACTTTTTGTAATGACCTATATACGCAAAATTACATCACCTGCAACAAAAGAAGTAATTAAAATATTCATTTAGTCTTTAAGAAAATTTCACATTAAAGGAACAAATTTCGTAAAGTTCAATTCAATACAATTTTGGAATATTCGCATAATTATTTGAAAATTCCCTATAGGCATTTTACATAAGTATATATTTACTTGCGATTTCAAATAAAATATTCCAAGCTCAAATTACATTTTTTCATCCTTTAAATATCTTTGCTGTTTACACATACAGTTACAACAAACATATATTCTAAATTTTTAATATGTATATCCATTCTTGAAATTTAGTTATTTTTTCTTTGAATCATAGGTTATTCTAAAAAAAAAAAAATCTGAAGGGAAATCGATATTGAGAACCCGCATTCAGTTTTTTTTTTTTAAATACAAAATGTGTCGAAAACTTGACATATTTTAAAATAATTCACCATCCAAAATAATATTAGACAAAATCATTTTGTGTAAAGTGCATCATTCTAATGATATTTTTTTTTTTTTGTTTTTTATAATAATAATAACAATAATTTAGAGATGGCACATGTCTTTCAAAAAAATATATTCAAATTAAAAAAAAATAAAAAAATTATACTAAATTTTATATATTATAATAAAAAACTATACCTATTCAGAGAGATCTTCATATTTATTAAGTGCAACTGTTTTGAACGGATATCATTATTTTAATTTAGAGACATCAATTTCTTATATGTTGTATACATTTAATAAGATGAAAGTTTTAATTAAGGTGTGGTATCTACATATGTAGCTGTCATTAAAATATTTGAAAAACTTTTGTTTTGAAATATTAAGAATTTTCATTCTTTTGAGGGGAATTTATTGGGAGAAAACTCGGGATCGTGTCAAAATTCTGTATTGCAAAATTCTTTGGTGCGAAATTCTGTATAACAAAAAGAATTCTGGATTGCAAAATTCTGTATTGAAAAAAAATTTATAAATAAATTCTGTATGTACAAAATTCTGTTTGACAAAATTTTGCCATAATGAAATTCTGCTACATTAAAATTCTGTATAGACAAAATTCGGTTATAGTAAAATTCTTTATGGCGAAGTAGGAGTAAAACCTAAAAAAGGAGATAATTACATAAAACAATAAAAAATCCAATTATTTTATTGCTAATTAAATTCATCTTTTATTAAAAAAAATAAAATTTTTTTTTATATATAACAAAATTTTGTTTTTTAGATAACCCTTTGTTTATAAAGACAGATGCGTTGCAATTAATTAAAAAAACTCGCCATTTTCTAATTTTGTCCTTTTCTTCATAATTCTTTTAATTTTTTTTGATTGTTTCGCAATTTTTCTTTGTCATTGAATCTTTCTCCTAGCTTAGCCTTTTCCAATAATATTTGAAATAAATAATTATTTTTTTAGATTACTCATCAATTTGTAAAACCCTGAATAACGTTAACCCGTTAAACATTTTAATCGTCTATGGTCTATGCCAAGCTCGTACATTGTTTTGAGTCCTTGGAAAGCTCTCTGTATTGAATTTAAATTTAGTTTTCAACAGTGTCCCCAAAAAAATACGTAAAGAATTTCTGTATTGGAAAAATAAAATAAAAAATTATGCGTGCGCGCGCATAATTTTTTATTTTATTTTTCCAATACAGAATTTTGCAATACAGAATTTTGCAATACAGAATTTTGTAATACAGAATTTTGCGGTACATAATTTTACAATACAGTATTTTGTTTAACAGAATTTTATCTATACAGAATTATGCAATACAGAATTTTGTTAATACAGAATTTTGCTAAACAGAATTTTGGTATACAGAATTATGCAACACAGAATTAAGACCCCAACCCAGGAAACTCTTATCAGCAGTTCTAATTAAATTTTTTAATTTGGTACCACAGAATATCACTTCTCTTATATGTCTTATATATATTATCGTATTTTAGAATTTTGTTTCTTTCACTTTACGTGTAGTTCAAGTTGGCTGCCCCAAAAATACAAAGGCAGAGTCATTACCATTAGTGTAAAAGAGTAGAAAGAAATATTTAAATTTTTGCACATTTAATGACTTTTATATTTTAATTTTTAATACAAGCTATGTAGAATAAATTAAAGCAACTCCAATAATTCTGTTAAACAAAGTTGATTGGTGATAATTTTCTAGAACAATTTTATAAATAAAAATCAAATATATATTTAATATCATCAAAACTATCAATATCCATCAATATGTGTGCCAAATTTTCTTTTAGTCTGTATGATGTTGTCTTGTCGTAAGATAACATATCATTTACTTTTATTTCATTCGTGCCAAAACTGGGTATTAAATTAGAGATAAAAATAGGTTTTTTTTATTCCAAGTTAATGAGAACAACATTTTTAACGTTATAGAGAATTTTTAAAATTTATTTAATGATCTTGGGAATTTAATTATCAATTTCTAAAATATGAATTTTTCGAAATTCCTCCTTTATTTGAGGAAAACCAATAAAGAATAATTTCTAAAATTAGATAAAACTTTCCATATATGTATACATGAGAAACGTTAAACACTTAAGAGAGAAATAAGTATGATATAGATCTGGTAGTCTAGGAGTCTATCCAATTTTTCCAATTTTGGAAGAAAAAAAATTAGAAATAATAATTCTAACAAAATCAAAATTAAAATTATTTCTTCAAAAATTTATTAATTACTTTTTCGAAATACTTATACAAATGGAATTTATGATTGACTTCAGACTTTTAGAGTAAGTACATGATTTTTGGAGAGTGCAGGATTAACATGATGGGAACATTATAAAGCTGGTAGGCATTACTGCATTAAAATTGCTCTATTTTAGTGAACGATTTTTTTTCTTTTTCAAAATTTTGTTATTTTAAAAAAAAGTTTCAAAATATTAAGAATTTTGTAAATTTAGTATATTTAGTATATTAATAAAATATATACTCCAAAATTTAATATACAAAAAATGTTTGTAAAAAAAATGTTTCTAATTTTTGAAAAAATTATGTTCAAGACATTTATTTTTATGACCGTGAAGATTGAAGGTATAATTTTTATAGTTTCCATATGTTCAGAAAAAAATATATATTTTTATGAAATTTATAATGTTCTTTTTCCCAAATTTGTTTTACTCTAGTGCCAAAATGATTTGATTTTGTTGTTTGAAAGGAGGTAAATAATTTCAATGAAATGCGGAACATTAATTTATTTAGTATTTATATAGAGATACATATAGTAAACTTTTTTTTTATAGTGGTTTGTGTCAGCCTTAATTTTTGATATTTATATTTAGTCTTGAAATGTGGTTCAACGGTCTATTGATATTTTGGGCGTTTTTCGCAAGAGCTAACAAATAGGAGAAAAAAGTTTTCGAGAAACTCAATGTCTCATTTTTGATTATAAGAAGTATGTTTTATAATTCATTTTCATTGATTTAATAGGAAAATGGAGATGTTAGAAAATCATTATTGTCCTTGGTATAACTAGGTTCATTTATAAGCATGCAAATAAAAGTACATATTTGACTATATTTGCGAATTAAGCTAAATTTAATTTTCTAGGTGGTTTTGGTTTTGATTTTATTATTACATTTGTATACGGTAACTTTGTATTATCTTCTTACAAAATTAACATTCGAACATCTTATTATTTTATTTGAAATTAAGTTCTCATAATAATATTCAAAACAACTAAAATTTTACGTTGACATCGGATTTCCAAACCACATTTTTGAAAAACAGAAAGTAATAAATTATGCCAGAAAGCAACAAAAAATAATTTTACCCCTATTAAAAATAATATTTTCATGCTTAATAATTTTAAGAATCACAAAAAAATAATTTAAAATCTATGTTCGAATAAAACTAAAATTTTTTGACATGAACAAAAAATTTTAAAATTCATGGTTTTCTTACAGGTATTTAAGTACAATTAGTAGTTTATAAAAGTTAGTATTTGAATTTTTTCCAAAATTCCGCAAAATTATAATTACATTCCAATCATGTGTTGAAATTTTCAACAATTTACAAGATTACCACATTTTTGGTTTTAGCTAATTTTAATTATTTCTCAAGTCTTTCCTCAATTTCAAATTGAATGAAATCATATATTTTTACTCATTGTATAAATATATATTTTTGCATCCAAAATTTACGTACAATATATTGCATACATTATGTTTTTAATTTATATTCATATAGAAATCTCCATCTCCATCATACATAACATTATTTGTTTTTAAATTTTTTTTTTAACAATAATTATCCTAAAACTCAAATAAAAAATATAATGTACATAAATGATTATGATGTCAAATCACATCTGCATAACATGTGTGAAATTTATTTTCAGAAATAGGTCTGAAGTATGTCTATATGCTAAGTAGAATTATGTCCTTTTTAACATAAAAAAATATATAATTACTTGGTTATTTATGGATCTCTATGTACCTACGAATTTTTTTTAATATTTTTTTATGGTAAAATACACTAGCCTTAAAAAAATCATTAAAATTAAAAATTTCAATGAACACATCACTACTATCTATCAATCAATGAATTCAGCATATAATTTGAACGATTCAAAACTCTATTTTAACATTTTTAATATCCTTTCTTTTTTCCTTTTTGATTAAAATATCTTTGTTTCTCGTCTTATTTAAATTATATAAATTGTTATAAACATTACAATTTTAACTTTGCAACAGACTACATACTTGCCTTTTCAAAACTCTCAGAAACTATTGTCGTTATCCTGCGCCTTGTTCGAATGTGGGTTCGACTGTCTCTCTGTCTATATGGAAAAATTATTCTGTTTTCCACTTTAATTAAGAATCTTAATTGTTTTTAAATGAATCAAATCGGTGTAGGTATCATTATCAAATCATTCTTTAAACAAGAGCGTAATGTGAAAAAATTCAGTATGTATCTGTTGTAGCATATTTAGAAAATATGATATTTTTCCTATCATATTGGCTATTATTGAAATCATAAAATAAAACTCAATTAAATTATAATACTAAAATATATAATTACGTATACATATTTTCATATTATGATTTATATTAAGTTCATAAAATATAAATAAAATGTATAGACAATATTATGTACCTCACAATTTATAATTTTGTAATAATAATCTTTTTTCTATGTGACTTCCGAAGATTCCTATTAATTATGCTGTTCGCGTTTCAATTGACCTCAATTGACATTTTATATATATATTTTATAGAACTATTATATACATTTATATACAATATAAACATTGATTAATGTAAATCAGCATTTTTATAGATATATTAAAAATCATAACATTATGTTATGTCAAATTAAGTAAAATATTTTCAATTTAAGATTAAAAATTTTATTGCAATTTTAAATTAAAGAAATTTATTATTTTATTATAAATTTACATATCCAACCTATAAAGAGTTCTTTAAAAGTTGATTATAAAGTATAATGATGAAATGAAGAATTAAATAGTTCTATATTTAACGGATTTCCTCATTACACTTACTTAAATTAAAGTTGAAACTTATCAATCTACAATTAATCAAATTTCATTTTAATATGTAGGAAATCGAAATATACACAGTGAAGTCATTGATACATTTCATTTGAATAAATTGAGAGATGATGCTCATGCCTGAACATTATTTTATTGACCGTATTAGAAACCTTATGGAAATTTAATTTAAAGATTACTCCTATTAATTTAATTATTTTTTACTACTTATTAAGTAAATAAGTACTTATATTGTTTCCTTTTTTTTTCGGAAACATATTTTAAAAAATTAACGAAATATATAAATTGATATAAATATAAAAGATACAGTATTGATTGGACTGTAGAGTTTTCAATGGTGAGGTCA
Organism: Hybos culiciformis; assembly: GCA_964007475.1. Taxonomy (NCBI): domain Eukaryota; kingdom Metazoa; phylum Arthropoda; class Insecta; order Diptera; family Hybotidae; genus Hybos; species Hybos culiciformis. Next base: position 18,197,824 of record OZ023275.1, on the reverse strand, counting down.
AGTATTTTAAAATTATAATATGACTGTAAAAAGGAAATTTATTTTACGAGTATTATAGAGATTATGGTTGGAATATATTAATTATTAGCTATACGTTTGTGAATTAAACTTTTGTTTTTCATTGTGTATTATAACTCGCTACTTATATTACCATCATTTGACTTATTTAAAACTTCTTCTTTGTATATTGTAACGATTTTAATTTCCCTTTTCAGGTGACAGTACAAATTTAACTGAAAAAGTACCAGCATTTACAAGAACCCATTTAAGTTGTGGATATCCAAATCTGGTGTGGTATAAAAACGGCGAACTACTGAACATCGAATTGCGGAGGAAAGAAACGTAAGTTATTGCTCATTTTACTATAAATAAATGTGGAAAATTATTGCAATTTTGTCACGTCCTTTGAATCTATATAATAATAGGTTTGAGATAAAAAATAAAAAATTAGACAAAACCTGATCTAACCACGGTATATACATTATAGTCAAACGACAACCTATTAATCTTTTATGTTCCCTATTCAATTATTTTTTTTTTTTTTAATAATTTGAAATTTAATATTCAAAAAATAAATTTTAATGCACCTTAATGTTAAAAAATAAATATGAAAAAAAAAGTAAAAAATTCGTAAAAAAAATATTAATTTTTGGGTTGGTACTGATCATTTTTTAAAAATACTTATATGTATATATATATATATATATGTATATATATATATATATATATGTATATATAAAAAAATGTGTACATTAAACATCTGGACGCAATTTTACATTGAAAATTTATGGAAAAACTCTTCTGAAAAATAAAAATTTTTTATTTCTTTCTCCTGTTGTTGTTCAAAAAGAAAATTTTAAGAATCTTGCATCATTAACTCGATTCTCAATAATTTTTTTTTTTTTTCACGTAAATAATAAACAACAATATATTTTTCAAATAAAAATAAAAAAATATATACATATATATTTATATATTTTTTTTACATCAAAACGTATTTAAAATATTAAATTTTTATAAATAGAAACAAGAAAAAAATTTTTAAAATAAAAACAAAAAGTATAAATTGTTTCATCACACATATTTTTACCTACACTGAATGCGTTTCGTGACCATAAAACACATAATTACAGATATGTCTATATAGTAGTGTATACCATGAATGACCGTAAAATATGAGTATATGAACATGTACATATGATTTCAACTATCCTTTCTCAATTTCCATATATTTACTTTCTTAATAAAAGTTTTTATTTGGTGACATTTTGATTGGAATTAAAATCTGGATCGACAAAAATTATTAAAAAACAATAACGTTTTCTTTCAATGGTAACCAAAATTATTGAACAACAATTTTTTTTTTAGGACTGTCAAAAGAATCTAATTTATTTCATTTACTTTGAATTTTTTAGTTTAAAATTTGAAAAAATCAAGAAAACTGATGCCGGTATATATTCTTGTTGGTCTGGAAAAGAATGGTCAAATGTCACATTAAGTGTTTTTCCGGGTGGCGAAATTAAAAACCCTCGCATTGATTATACACATCAGCTTCCCATCGAATCATTTTCTCAAATAACCGAAAATTCAACAATAGATGATGAACAAATAGAACATAATAATGATGATGAGCATTTTGAAGATACAACCGATCAAGAAGGAAATATTGATTTGAATGAAGCAAATCAACCGGAAAATCCAAATTCCGTAGAAGCAAAAGGTTCTCCGCCACGATTTAGATCACCTCAATCACTGTTACGAACAATACCAAAACCATCAGGGAGTTACATTAAATTCAATTGTGCTGCTAATGGTTCACCTTTACCAAATATCACATGGACTAAGGATGACAAAACTATTTTTCGTCAAATGGGCAAAGTGAATTATAAAAAATGGACAATGGCAATGGAAGATACTATTCCAGAAGATTCTGGTCTTTATAAATGTACAGTTTGTAATGTTCACGGATGCATAGAACATATTACGAAACTGATAATTCAAGGTAATTTTTTAACAAACGCTATAAAAGTGTTGTAAATTATTTAAGACTTCAACATTTTAGTTTTAATTTTTTTAATAATAATTTAAATTAAAGTGTTATACACTTTTTGATAATTGAATAAAATTATAGAGGTATTTGATATAACAATCGAAAATCTAATTGTGAATTCCATCTATTTTACTTAAATTTATAGATAGAATGAGGTTGCGACCAATTATTAAAGAAAGTTTTCCAAAAAATGTGACTGCTTTAGAAAATTCTACAGTTCAATTTGAATGTGCTGTTTACAGTGATTTAGCTCCACATTTTCAATGGATTCGCTTATACACTTACGAGTCAAATGAAACAATTAAAGAAGCTGAAGATAATTTCATTAAAAATCCTGAAAATAATTTTTTTAAACAATTAAAGGTATATTCTGCCATTTTTGATCAAATTTTGGTGGTAGCTCTCTTATTTCGGTCGATAAACATTGTCGATATTCAATCTTTGGTGATAGGAATTTGGTTACAGAATTTTATTAATCTGTGAACTTTATATAGTTTTGTAAGAGTTTTACTGAAATAGTACCCAAAATAATTTAAGTTATTTAAGGTGTTTGGATTTAAAAATCAACTTTAAAATTCTTTCTTTTTTTTTCAAATAAATTATTTTCCATAAAATATGTACTTTCATCATATCATAATCATAGTGTAGATTTTAACTTTTAAATTTTGTAAGTAATCTAAGAATTAAAGGTATTGGTAAAATATATACATATACATACATATATATTCCTTAAATTTTCTAGATCGTGTCTACCATAAGCCAATAGTTCAACAAGGACTATCAAATATGACAGTTTTTATAAATACAACAATAGAACTAGAATGTAGATTTTTGTCTGACTTGCATCAGGAAGTTGGTTGGGTTTTTCTACCGTGTAAAGAAAATTGTAACGGTAATAAAACCGTTTTGAGTAAGGTGAAGGTCTACTAAATTTTGTATTAATGCTTCTATTTAAGTTAATAAAGTTACTAACATTATGTGTAAATTGTTTTAAAACTAACAATAATTTCAACTAACATTAATTTCCACTAGTAATATGTAGTCAATATAAAAAAGGGTCCGCGCAATAACTCATCGGTACTTAACTCCTCGGTCGATTTTGGATAAGTTATATCCATTTTAACTCATCCGAAAATTGGCCGATGAGATATATCCTTTGGAATGACATAACTCATCGAACTCAATGCTTATTTGTGATTTGTGACAAAAACTTGGGTATTTACTCATTGGCCGATGAGATAAATACATTACATTTACCGACCTGATTGGTCCCATTTTTGTGTTAGCAGTATTGGGAGTGTCCCAGAACGCGAGAAGGGGGCAGAGGGTGAGGGCTGCGGGCGGGCGGACTGGTGGTTGGTCAGCGGGATTTGCGGCACCAATCATCGGCCAAGAAATAAGTACCGTAGTGTTTGTCACAAATAAGCATTGAGGTGGATGAGTTATGTCATTCCAAAGGATATAACTCATCGGCCAATTTTCGGATGAGTTAAAATGGATATAACTTATCCAAAATCGACCGATGAGTTAAGTACCGATGAGTTATTGCACTTCGCCTATAAAAAATGTTCAAATTTAATTTCAAAGCCTTATTTAGAATTTCAGAATAGAAATAAATATAGAATTAACTAAATATAGACAATTGTTATGAACATGTGACGAAAATCGGTTTTATGTGCTAAATAAATTTAATTCTACAATGACGTTAGTATGGAGCTATAACTTCAGCTACTTTAAATTAGATATTTTCAAATTAGATATTGGAGTATTTGAATAATTACGTTAACGTCCGTTTATAACTAACATAGAGAACCGTAGTCTAATCGTTTAACTAACTAATTCAATAAAAATTGCAATCATTGCACGAAATCACTCATTTATCGTTGAACTAATTATAACTATGTACTATTACTTTTAATCAATCCATTATGTTGAAATTAATATTTAAATTCTAGGCTGATCCAGACAGATCGGATATTTTACGAATCGAAAATATTACAATCGATGATGAAGGATGGTACACCTGTATAGCAGCGAATGGTTTAGGTAAATCAACTTCAAGTGCATACTTAAGAGTACTTGATGAAGAAGAAACCGATGAGCCACCAGTATCATTACCAATTCGAAATCATTCTTTGTATTTGACAATTTTCAAAATAACCATTGGTGTCCTGTTCCTAATAGGGGGTATATTTGTGTTAACAATTATAAGAAAAATGAAACACGACAAACTCATGAAACATCGAATGGAGACAGTTCATCAGTGGACTAAAAAGGTTATTATCTATCATCCGTCCAGTGATCCTAGTAGTCCGGAAACAATTGTTATGCCAATAATAAAAATAGAGAAGCAACGTACTACTCTGTTGCAAACTAGTAATTCAGATCCTTCTCCTTTTAATGAATATGAATTTCCACTAGATTCAGATTGGGAAATACCACGCAACCAATTAATATTGGGATCAACTTTAGGAGAGGGTGCATTTGGTCGAGTTGTAAAGGCTGAAGGGTTTGGATTAGCTCGATCTCCAAAAACTGCAATTGTTGCCGTTAAAATGGTGAAAGAAGGTCATACCGATTCGGATATGGCTTCATTAGTTCATGAAATGGAAGTTATGAAAATGATTGGCAAACATATAAATATTATTAATTTATTAGGATGCTGCACGCAAGATGGCCCATTGTATGTGATTGTTGAATATGCACCACATGGCAACCTTAAAGACTTCTTGCGGAAAAATTCACCGGCTATGATCAAATTTTCGGATCCAAAATATTGTAATCCAGAAAATGAAAATAAATATTTGGTGCAAAAAGATTTGATATCATTTGCCTATCAAATTGCTAGGGGAATGGAATATTTAGCATCTAGAAGGGTTAGTTTTCATAGAATAAAATTTTTAAATATTTGATTATTTTACTATTTTAAAACTTTATTTTCAATTTCATTTTGATCTCCTGAAGTGAACAACATAATTAGGCAACTTATTTAAATAAAACATTCTTACTATTCGCAGTGTATTCATCGAGATCTAGCAGCAAGAAATGTTTTAGTTAGTGATGATTATGTATTGAAAATTGCTGATTTCGGTTTAGCTCGTGATATTCAAGAAAGTGAATATTATAGAAGACAATCACATGGCAGGTTACCAATTAAATGGATGGCCCCGGAATCATTTAAAGATAAATTTTATGACTCTCAAAGTGATGTGTAAGTAATCAATCTGTCTCTTATTTGTTTTTCTATTATGTCTGATTTTTAGTTGTTTAGATATGAAAATTATTAGATACAAAGAAAAGGAAATTTGCTTCATTATTATATTTATAAAGAAATTTAATCAAAAATTGATTTTTAATTTATAATCATAAAAACATAAAAATGGTAATAGAATAATTGGAATAATTTGTTATATTTAACACTTTTAGGTGGTCTTATGGTATTTTGCTATGGGAAATTATGACATACGGCGAGTCTCCATATCCTAGTATTATGTCATCTGACGAATTATATAATTTTTTAATGTCTGGTCAAAGATTAGAAAAACCACCAAGTTGTTCATTAAATATGTAAGGGTTCTTCAATATTGAAAAATTATTTTTATTTAAAATTTCATGTTTTCTCATTTTAGTTATATGTTAATGCGGCAATGCTGGAATTTTGATGCACATGCTAGACCAACATTTTCTGAAATTGTGGAAAACTTAGATAAAATTTTAGCAGCAACTGCAAATGCAAATGAAGAATATTTAGATTTAGGAGTGCCCATATTGGAAACTCCACCATCGTCATCAGATGAAGAATCAGACGGAGAAACAACGCAAGAAACATCATTTATGAGATATCACTATTAGTATATAGTTTAATTGCAAATTCTTAATAAAAATTAAAAAAAAATAGCTAGGTACACAATAAAAAAAAAATTGTACAAAAAAAAAATTCTGGCAATCTATGTACAATTGTACATATATGTATTTCATATTTATAATTCAAATAACATGCTGTAAAAATTTGCATTCATTTTAAATATGTAATATCAATGACGGCATTGATAATCTTTATAACTTAAGAATTTTGTTACATGTTCATTGTCATATAAAATTAGCACATAAAATATTTGAACTAGATTAAAAATTCGCTCATCTTTTACCAATCAAAAATAAGGTTAAATCACAAATTATGTAACTAAAGAAATAGATATGTAGAACATTGTCATTCTTTTAAAATTATAATCAAGAAATATATCTTATCATCTTCTAATTATCCCTGTTCTGACTATTTAATAATATTGTTCTTACTACGACATAATAGATAATAAAAGGAAAAAGGCAAACATAATAATTATTAGGAAAAAAAACCGAAGTCTCAATATCGGATCAGATCTTTTTAAAATTTTGATGAAGCTTTGAAACGTAAATAGATTAAATTTAGTTTTTATTACATCCGAAGGGCTCAATGAATTTTGACGGCATGAATTATGACCGCGACTGGCGGTCAAAATTCATTTTCAAAATGAATTTTGACCGCGGCTCAATTTAGAAAAAAAATGAGCTTTGACCGCTACAAAATGTGCGGACAAAATTCATTTTTAAAATGAATTTTGGCCGCAACTCAATTTAGAAAAAAAATGAATTTTGACCGCGGCAAAATGTGCGGACAAAATTCATTTTCAAAATGATATTGGCCGCGACTCTATTTAGAAAAAAAATGAATTTTGACCGCAACGGCTGTATTATGCAGAAATAGTTTCATCAAAAATATTACTTAACAAATATTGAAAATAAAAACAACTTTTTCATACATTTTGTACGTTCATACATTTTGTACATTTTGTAATATTGTGTTCTACGCAAAAGGGGAAGGGGGGGCTGCAGGCCGGCGGGCGGTTGGTCTGTGGGATTTGCGTCTGGCGCCAACTTAATTTTTTTTTTTGTTTTTCGCGGTATGAAGTCATTTAAAATGAATAGTATCTTCTCCATAACTTTTCTGCATAATACTCACGTACCAAAAATGCTGAAAAAAATGTTGTATGAAGCTATAAATCTTTGTGTATTCTTAATCTATGATACTATCTACAATTCTACATATGTAAAAAAAAGGTTTTGGAGCTGCAAATATACTTCCTTTTTAAATATATTATCTGTATGTAAAATTTATGTCAGCAGCTATTTTTATGGGTTCGCATATCGAAGGAATAAAAGTTATCTACAACACTACCAATAATAGTTATTTGTTGCATAACTGATACATAACAATGACATAAAAACTGATAATTTTCATCACCATGATTGATAAAATATTAAGACTGTTAAAAATGTACCAATAATAATATTATTTAAAAAATATAATTTTAACTATTATTATAAATATTTGTATAATGCATAGTAGTAAAATAAATCTTGCAATTTCATTATAATTATATTAAATTTATCTAAGAATATGTTTTATGAATATTACACTAAATACTTTAGATACTTTAATTTATTTACACAATTATTATAAAAATTATAATTTTCTAGATTAGCAATGTATGAAATGGCGCTAAATGTATTAAATTTAAAACCACTTTTGCTACGCAATATGACATTTCATTCTTATTATCTTTGCTATTAGCTATGTTATCTTTAGAATTTAAATTTCTAAATTCTTAGCTATACTTTTCTAGCATGTAAAAATTTAAATGTAAGTAAAAAGTGTCTATACAAATATTATTTCCAAATGATGCAAGACTTAATTTCCGAAAAGTGCGTTATTTAAAAAACTAGTCTTATTTTGTAAATATTTTTAAGTGAACATATTAAACGTATATATTTTATAGGATTTTATAGTAGAATCTTAGAATTTTTATTTGAGCTGTAATTAATTTCATAAGAACCAAAATCAATAAATTTTTTTATGAAATATTTCAGAAGGGATTTAAATCAATTTGAAATTTTTTTAACTGAAATTTAATAAAAAATAAGTCAATTAATTATTTTTGCAGCATATACCTAAACATCAATTTTTATTTATGTATATCTAAATGTATTTTTTAAACATTAATTTATGTACAACTGATAATCTTAAAAAATATAACAATAAAATATACTTTTAAATAAAATTAGTTTTTTTTTATCTATTGAAGCTGCAGTATTTGTTGACTTCAAACATCAAAAGAATCATCTAAATGTAGAGGTTTTAAACTGAAACAAGATGTGTCAGCAATTAGATAAGAGTAAAATTAATATTAAAATATAAAACGTGAATATTATTTTGTTTATATATTAACAGAAAGATGTTTCCAACGATTGTAATTTTTTTTTAAATATAACATTCAGTATAAAATTTTTATATTTTGAACATTTTTGTAAAGGTGGGTATGTTGAATATAATAACATAACTTCCATGTTAATACTCAGAGGCGCGTTATGACATTATGGTGCCCTAGGCAATTAAAATTTTTCTACATCAAAATTTACATGAATTAATAAACAATTTTAATATAATAAGGAATGCTTTCTTTAATTCATATACATATATTTCTTTATTGATTTATGTAACCAAATTATAAATAATGAATAGAAAAAGAATTGAAAAAAATTAAAATAAAATAATTAAATAATTAAAAATGAATAAAAAAATTCAATTATACACTTAGAGCTGGAGTGGCCCACCAAGCTAGCGGAGTTTCCCGATGGGCAGTGCCAAAATCCGTAGTCTGAAATTTGAATGTTTCTTTTAACCCAGCCTGTTAACTTTTTTTAACCGTAGAAAATTTTTCTATATAAATAAAAATTTTGATTTCCCGGTCCTAAATTATTCCCAGTCACAACGATACTTTTCTCACTTTATGCTCCACAAATTCATCAATAAATCAACAAAATTAATTTTTCTTGTGCTCCCTTTCAATACATACTAAAATTTGAATATACAAAATAATCTTATGTGACTTGTCACAATCTAAGATTTTTCTGTTTTAAAAGAGTTAAAGGTAGCAGACAACTGAAAATTAGTTTAAAGTATTACATGTAAAAAATTATTTAGTATTTTGGTGCCCCCCAAATCATGGTGCCCTAGGCAATTGCCTACTTTGCCTACGGTGTAACGCGCCGCTGTTAATACTTCAAAAGACAAAATATTATGAACTTTTTGGAAACTTCATCTAAAAACACATAATTCTATCTTAAATGAATGAATCAACAAAATAATAAAATTTTAATTTATTTATTGTAATCTTTAATATATAATTTGTTGCACTGAAATTATCAGATTAATCTAATAATTTCTAACGATCATGATAAGAAAGTGCATGAAAGCGCATAAAATAAATTGATTCAGATGAACTTTATGTTTTATTTTAATAAACTTCTTCTATTTTCCAACACCAAAATTAGCAGTAGAAATAAGAATTCCACATCTGTATTTTGGATTTCTTCTTTTGTAATTGTATTTATTTATTTTATCTCAGATATTTATGCTGTTTGATTGATGTGATCGAATTTTATAAAAAATATGTGAATTCAGATAAACTTGCGATGATTATAAAATATGCTAAATTCTGTCTATATTTTTCATTATATTAAGCTTCCGAACAATATTTTTATTTGACGAAGCTTACAAAACCAAAACATAGCAGTTTAACATATATTGAAAATTGTTCGCGATTGACTGTTACAAATATAGTACTAAATATTACAAATGTAATGGGTAAGCAGCTAAGCACCAATGCCACAAATGAATAAAATTAAGTATTTATTTTGTATTGAAAATAAATAAATATATTTTCTGTTTATAATAATAAATTAGCCATAGCTAGGTTTTGCAATATTCAATTTATAATTAGCTCTACTTTTTTTATTATTGATTATTAATTACGTTGTTAAAATATAATAATATCAATGTTAGTTTCACATAATGAATTATTTTATTTAACAAACTTTTTTAACTCTAGAGAACAAGAGAAAATTCTTAAGAAACAAAAGCACAAAATTTCAAGAACTTTAGGAGAAAATTCTAAAAGCCAAAAATTTTATAAGTTAACAAAAACAGTAAATAATTCTATTTATTCTAAGTTTATTTCAGTTTCATACTAATATTACTTTTGTTATGCACAATGTACTTACTATACTTATGACAATTAAATAAATAATATATTTTTAACATTTAATTAACAAAAGAAAACTAATTATATTGCAAGGACAATATAAGTTTTTGCAATATTCAATTTATAATTAGCTCTATTTTTTTTTATTATTGATTATCAATTACGCTGCTAAAATATAATATGTAATATCATTGTTAGTTTCACATAATGAATTATACATTTTAAAAACTTCTTTAATTCTACATAGCAAGAGAAAATAAAAGGCAAAAATAACATAAAATCAAACCCTAAAATTTTATAAGTTAACAAAAACATTAATTAATTCGTAAATAATTCAAGTATAGAAGTTTAAAAAAAAAGAAGAGAAGGCATGTTTGTTCTAGTTTTATTGCGCGATTTTTTTTCTTTTCTTTTTGGTGCACTCCTCCGTGACACTATGAAATGAAGCAACCGCCTCGGCCCCGCGCTTGTCATGCCCAAAAAAAAAACACAAGAAAAAGAAATTTTGTTGTTTTTTAACATAAAAAACCAGTTCTGAGTCAAGCTCTTGGGATTCGAAAAAATAAAAAATGATTTACAAAAGAAACTAAATTTTTACTTGCTATTGCTCGCGTAATTAATATGTTTGAAAAATAAAATGGTTTATTTATTCAATAAAAATTTTTTGCGAAACAAATCTTATAATATAAATTATAAACGAAATCTTCAATATAATTTCATCCATATTAATTTGTGTAGGTTAGGATCAACAAAAGTACTCTTTTCCCATTTAAAAAAAAAAAAAAAAGTTAATGATTCCATTTTTTTAAGAAATCAATTATATGTAGGATTAAATAAAAATCTAGTTGCATAATAGTTTTCCAGCTTAAATCGCTAGTTATTTTCGAACCTAAAATATCAAGGCTTCCAGATTTGGCAATACTTTCTCCTTGAAAAGAAAATTGGGGATCGAAAGTTGACAGCTTTCTAGAAACTAGGCAGCATTGAGTTTTGGATGCGTTAAACTCAACTCTGTTGAGAAGATCCCATTGAGCAATTTTTGAAAGGTCGTGATTTATGCTACTTTGCAAGAAGTTTCGTTTATTAGTAACAGCATTTGAGGATGCTGATTTCCTATTAATAAAATCGTAGCTTGCTACCAAGTTACTGTCATCGGCGAAGCTGTGGATGGGGTTGAGTGTTGATTTAAGAAGATCATTGATGAAAATTAAAAAGAGGGTTGGGGAGAGAACACACCCTTGGGGTACACCGGAGTTGATATTGAAAGTATGTGACTGGTACCCATCCACAACAGCACGAATAGAACGACCAGACAGAAAGTTACTGATCCATTTTATATTATTTTCCGTAGTGTAATAATTAAATGAAATTTTAAAACAAAAAAGTCATGGAAACGGAATCAAAAAGTTCGTTAAGAATTGATTTAAAATAATGTCCAAGGTAAGGAAACAAGGTTGTTTATCCGTTTTATGATTTTCTTTTGTGGCCAGTTTTTTTTAATTTTGTGTCATTCTTATCTTAGTTGTGATCTATTTATTTATTTATTTCGTTAAGTTCAAACTATTACAAGAAACTGAATTCTAAAGAAATACTTTTTAAAAACCTTTTAAAAAATATTTTAAAGTTAAAATAATTTTTTTTTTTTTCAAAAAAAAACAAAAGCGCGTTGTATCGAAACAGTGCTAAAAGAGCATAAATAGAGTTAATCGAGGTATGCCTGCGTATATATATTTACTGACCAACCACCAGCAAAGGGTTCTCAAACCCCGAAAACCACCAAAAAAAAGTTAATAATTTTTAAACAAATGTTAATTTTTCCGTCTTTTAATGATTTATAAATTTACACAATACATATTAATAAGTAATAAAAAATCACACATATATTTTTTACACTAAGTACTACGTCATTTTGAATTCAATACTTAGAATACATATTCAAATATTTTTCCGAATAAAACTTAAAATCTAAAAGTTAAAAAATTCTATTTCATTCAAAAATAATAATTTTTATTGATTGGCTTTCAAGCTCCTCATCAATGTAAAAAAATTATAAGCCCTTGTTATAATCTGAAAGTGTAAGATTCAAAAAATTTATTATGCATATTAAAACATATAGTCGTCAGAAGATAAAATTCACAGTCCACAATTAATAAAAACTTACATTAGAAAAATTATCAATGGATAAATTCAAAAAATTTCCTTTGGACATTATAAATTTTTCATTAATGCCATAACTTAATGCAATTAAAATCAACTTTTTAATCTCTTTTGATCTGTTATACCAATCCGTATTGTACAAACATTCGTAAAATTTTGATCTCTATACAGCATACATAGAAAGACTTTGATTAATAAAATTTTCAAGCGAAATTTAGAATGAATTTAGATAGAAACTCATACAGTTTTATTAAGAAAATATTGAATTTATACTAGTCTTACAAAAGACATTGAAGTTGAGATTTCTGACCATGATGAGTTTACATCTCAAATTCTCAACCTCAATGAGCTGAAACCTATTTATTAATTTTTTTTTTGTTTTCAAATTCTTATTTACTTCTTTATTTGTGATTTGAGGAAGTTTTAAAATCACGAAAATTATAAATTCCTTATTTTGCGAATAAATTTACTTGCTCGGATATTGCTTGTCCTGCGAAATTAAAAACCGCGGCATTTACTACAAATGAAATAAAACATATTAGCATCGCATTTCCATCATCTCTTCGTGTTGCTGCACTAAATAGAGTTAAACCCATGCCATAACAATTAAGTAACATTTCAAGAAAAATTATAGTTCCAAAAACTTTTGATATTTTGGTTGTCAACCTTAAAATTAAATAAATTGTTGGTAAAATTTATAGAGAAATTTATTTATATTTTTTCTTGTATTGATGACGTCGAAATCCAAGAAATTATAGGAATTTTATTCAAAAATTAAATCAGGTTATCCCTCAATTGGAAATCGCTGAATTTTTTTAACCAGGATGGTTTTTTTTAAATTTCTAAATAAAAATTGATGAATAAAATTTAATTAAATATAATTTAAAAAAATTCTAATTAAAAAAGTTTTAAAAACGTTTTTAAATTGACTAAAAAGAAGAAAATTCTCCGTAGGATTGTGGACACACATACTTGAAACTGATTACAACAGTCTTTAACTAGAAACGTGGGGCGCATTTTTTTAGGTAATACTACAAATGTGTCGTAAATTTTTTACCTGCGCACCTGCACATTCATATTATCACCTATGTGTGTTTAATCATTCCTCTTTTTTGTGTACGAAATTTGAATGAAATCGGACAAACTTTTGAAGTCCTCCTTAGGGGAAGGTCGCTGGGTAGGAGGCCAATCAATTTTTGTTACGAAATTTGTATGTTTAATGATTTCTCTTTTTATAAACCAAATCGGACGAGCGTTTTAAGAGCTCCCCCAGAGCAGGTCGCTGGGTAGGAGGCCAACAAATTTTTTGTTATGAAATTTGTGTGTTGAATTATATTCCTTTTATTAACCTTACATATCAACATCATCTTAATTTTATCAGCTTCTCAATTTTAGATTCTAACTTTGTACGACAACTTGAAGCAGATACATAAAATTTCAAAATACAAAAAAAATCCAAGAATTTAAAGCTAAGGCTTCTACTTACCAATTTCGAACAAAATAGCTTTATAGCATATCAAATAAAACTTATAAATTTCTATATCTTACCCAAAAATTTTTGTGGAACAAGAAAATACACTTTTTATTTCTCTAAGAAATATGATATCAATGTAATTTTTGGTAGAAACTTGTATTAACCTGTTATTTAACTCCGACTCCAATTTGTAATGCATTACTAAGAACAAGACAAATATCTGAAATACAATTAATGGAATGAAAAAATGAATTTATAAAAATTATGATCGACCAAAAATATAATTTGAACATGATTTTTATCTTTTCAAAAAAGATGTTAAAATACATACTTTTCTCCAATACTTTAAGAGCAATTGTCGAGTCTAACTTATAACTTAAATTATGTTGGTGACGATGTTTATTTTGGGCAACTTGTCAATGTGATGTCTGATGGCGTGGGGTCTAAAACCAAAAAATGAGCAAAATGTCGGCATGTCCAATTTTTTTATAACACAATCACATTTTTCAAAAAAGATACCACGTCTAGCTTTTTTCAAATTTTAGACACGGTGTATTTTTTGTAAAATTTCAACGTTTCTAATACTTTTACGGTTCCTGCCATTTTTTAATTTTTATTTTGTTTTAGACACGGTTTTTCTATTTTAGACTTTAGACCCGGACTGTGAAATCGGCTATCAAAATTACCGACTTCAACTCCGACTCTGACTCCTCATTTTTTCTATTGGCGACTCCGACTCTTTAATATAATAGATTTTGCATAATTTATAGTTTTTCTCGTAGATAGGAATATAATGGCTCCATGAACTAACTTAACTCATCACGAATTAACTCCGCAAAACGAAAATGAATGTTGTGTATATACACAAAAACACATGACACTTGTCAATATTATATCACTCGACCTAACGGTCTCTTGATATAAGTATTGATGCGTGTTCATGTGTTTTTGTGTATACACAACTCGTTGTAATAACAAATTTTCTTAACATTTGTTGTAATCTATTATTACGTAACAAAGACACTTAATCCATTTTTTTTGTATTTGGCCAACTTACCGCATTTAAAATTTGACCTATGACAGTCATCAACATTAATGCAATAGTTTGAAATAACCATATAAATTCAAAATAAGGTGACTCCATCTTGCCCAATTTAATGTTAATTGGTAATCGTCTTTTTTCTTCATTGAAATAATAAAGAAAAGGTTCTAATGCAAATATAAATCCACAAGATCCGAATGAAAAAATAAAAAATCTAAGAATTTTTAGAAAATTCTTTTTGTCATCTTCAATTTGTAATGTCAGCGGAAAATATTTATATGATTCTTCAATATCATCAATTACTTCTTTTATAATATTCTCAGATTTGATAAGAAAGCAAATCTTGTAATAATAAAAAGTAGACCCATACAACAGAATTAAGCTACGAAGATAATCCACGAATTCAAATGAACTTTGAATAAGTTCCATAAACACAAGAATTGGAATGCTACCCATTACGAGCAACATCTAAAATAATAATTAGTAATTACTGATTTATCTATATTGAAAAGGAGACCTACAGAAAAATGTTTTAGTAAATATCTCGATATTTGAATTTGTTTTCAAAATGGATTTTAAAAATAAATTCAAAATTATGTACTTTTTTAATGTCTTTAAAACTCTAATATAGTATTTTTTTAAATAAAAGTTATTACCTATATTAATAACTTTTAATAATTAATTATCTTCTGAAAACGTGTGACTAATACTTTCAAAAGAGGTCTTATTTCATTTTGTTGCTATTAAAGCGGATCTAATTATGTTTTAATGAATTTTAAAGTTGAAAAATTAATCCAATAAAAATGTTTTTCTATTCTTTCGAGAGTTAATGCTTTAAAAAGAACAAATTTATTTAAGTTGCAGTAATTTTAATATTTATTCTATACTTTTTTCATGAAAACTCCTTGTGAAAATACATAAATATATATTTTTTTTAGCAACTTAAAAATAAAATTACAATGTGAATACAAAGAAAAAATTACCAATCAATTTATTATACAAAAAAATTAGAATCAATTAAAAATATAGAAAATTTCGCCATTTTGCACGATTTTATTTTTCAAATAAATTAATTTTTCAAATAAATTTTTCCAAATAAATTAATTCTACGAAATAAGCACCAAAATTTGAATAAAAATCTTTAATATTATTCTATAATCCTAAATACTAAAAGAATAACTCGATAAATTTACTACACCACCGTAGTATAGAAAATTTAATTTTCAATAAGTGACGTCCGTTACTTTTTTATTTACATATTTTTATTTCAATATTTTTTAACTTTAAGATGAAAATAAAAAAAAAATAAATAAAGAAAAATTCCTAAATATACATCTATATACGGCATAACTTTAATTCTATTTGAAATAAAAATAATCACAATTAAACGCAATATTGTTGCCTTCTTTCCATTCTGCCAAATTTTAAAAATTGATAAAGTTTCTTTTAAAAATTGAAAAAACTTCATTTTTTTTTTAAATTTCTTAAGAGTAAAATACTCAAAGAAGTCTTAAATGAAACTAATAAATATAGTCGTTCGAAATGATATTTTAAAGTTGAAAAGAACGTATTAAAAATTTTGTGCATTTTTTAATTTTTCATAAAGGAATAAATTATTTCAATTTAATTGTAATAAGAATTGTGTGAATTTTGCACAAAAGGTTTTTGGTTCCCTGTTTTTTTCCTTGTTATTCTTTATTGAAATAAATAAAACTTTTTCTTTAATTCTATTAAAATAGAAAATCGTACAATCAGCAATCCCATTATCAATTCACAAATTTTAAAAAAGATGTCAAATCTTATCTGGTGAGCCCAGTACAAAAAAAGAGTTGCGGTTATTAATTTCTTCGAGTTTCAGTTGGATTTCAGTTCATTCTGCAAAATTCAGTTGGCGTTTAGATAATCTATATATATAAAACCGAAGTTGTCTCTTTGTCTCTTTGTCTCTTGTCTGTTTGTATGTTAGTATGTTCCGAATAGGCTCCTAAACCGCTCAACCGATCGTTTTCAAACTTACACCATGTCTTTGTGTCAGGTCGAGGGTCGTTATAGGCTATTTTAAAATTTGATTGGCCTCCTACCCAGGGACCTCCCCCGGGGTCGGACTTCAAAAGTTCGTCCGATTTCATTCAAATTTGGTACGTAAAAAGAGGAAGTGATTGCACACAAATTCCGTAACAAAAAATTTGTTGACCTCCTACCCAGCGACCTCCTACCCAGGGACCTCCCATGGGGGTGGACTACAAAAGTTCGTCCGATTTCATTCAAATTTGGTGTGTAAAAAGAGGAAATCATAACACACAGAAATTTCTTAATAAAAAATTTATTGACCTCCGATCCAGGGACCTCCTACCCAGGGACCTCCCCTCGGAGCGGACTTTAACAGTTCGTCCGATTTCATTCGAATTTGGTATGTAAAAAGAGGAAATGATTACACACAAATTTCGTAACAAAAAATTTATTGACCTCCTACCCTAGGGGAGGATTCAAAAGTTTGTCCGATTTCATTTAAATTTGGTACATAAAAATGATTAAACACACGAATTTCGTAACAAAAAATTTGTCCTCCTCTTTTTAATATATAGAATACTAGCTGTAGCCGCACACACGTTGTTGTGGAATACACGATTTAAGTGAAATTTTTGTTGTCAGATTTATGAAAAATTATAGGAGCTATTATTTTATAAATTTGGGAAAGTATCTATTTATCATTTCTACTTATTCAACACTTAAATTGTATGAAATCGAATGATATCCTTCCCTTAAACTGGTTTCCAAATCAAACCAAATTTGTGTTTTTATCCATTTCCTCTTTTTATGATTCAAATTTGAATGAAATCGGAAGAACTTTTACAGTCCTCTTCGGGAGGAATTTCTGGGTAGGGTGCCATTCAAATTTTGAAAACAGCCTATAACGACCCCGCGACAAAGAGACGGTGTAAATTTCGAATCGATCGGTTGAGTGGTTTAGTTTTTAATATTTTGTAGTTATTAGTATAATAAAGAAATTGATTTCTATATATTCGCAGAGGCCCATTAAAAAGACGGAGCCAAATTTTTTGTAACGAAATTCGTGTGTTTAATCATTTTTATGTACTAAATTTAAATAAAATCTGACAAACTTTTGAAGTCCTCTCCTAGGAGGTCAATAAATTTTTTGTTACGAAATTTGTGTGTGATCCCTGGGTAGGCGGTCTCTCGGTAGGAGGTCTCTGGGTAGGAGGTCTCTGGGTAGGAACTCCCTGGGTAGAAGGTCAACAAATTTTTTGTTACGAAATTTGTGTGTAATCAGTTCCTTTTTTTACATACCAAATTTGAATGAAATCGGACGAACTTTTAAAAACCGCCCCAATGAGAGTTCCTTGGGTAGGAGGTTCCTGGGCAGGAGGTCAACAAATTTTTTGTTACGGAATTTGTGTATAATCACTTCCTCTTTTTACGTACCAAATTTGAATGAAATCGGACGAACTTTTGAAGTCCGCCCCCGGGGGAGATCCCTGGGTAGGAGGCCAATCAAATTATAAAATAGCCTATAACGACCCCCAACCTGACACAAAAACATGGTGTAAGTTTGAAAAAGATCGGTTGAGCGGTTTAGGAGCCTATTCGGAACAGACAAACAGACAAACAGACAAACAGACAAACATACAAACATACAACTTCGGTTGTATACACATATATAGATATAGAAATCAATTTCTTTATTACTAATAACTACAAAATATTAAAAACTAAACCACTCAACCGATCGTTTCGAAATTTACACCGTCTTTTTGTCTCGGGGTAGTTATAGGCTATTTTAAAATTTGAATGGCACCCTACCCAGAAATCCGTCCCGGCGAGGACTACAAAAGTTCTTCCGATTTCATTCAAATTTGATTTATAAAAAGAGGAAATGGATAAAAACACAAATGGATAAATACAATGGATAAATACAAAAATTTGGTTTGGTTTGGAAACCTGTTTAAGGGAAGGATATCATTTGATTTCATACAATTTAAGTGTTGAATAAGTAAAAATGATAAATATTAATTCTTCTTAGATATTTTCCCAAATTTATAAAATAACTAGCTCCTATAATTGTTCATCAATCTGACAAAAATTTCACTTAAATCGTGTGTTCCACAACAACGTGTGTGCGGGTACAGCTAGTGTTAAATATTACTGAAACATGCCTATTGGGGTATATGTACGTACAGATTATTGATCCTAGTATCATTTATCCTTCACAAAAAATATTCAAAGTAACTATAGAACCTATAAAACAATGTCAATAGACTTCTAAATTTTTTTTGATGTTTCGTTTTCAAATTATTTTTTAAATTAATAACGTAATTAGCATTACATCAGCCCTGCATTTGAATTATTCAATTTGAAATTTTGTTTTAAAAAATCCTTAATTTAAAATTTCTGTATTTTGTATTTCAAAATTTAAGGTATAGGAATTGAGCTTTTGAAGAAAATAAGACAGATAATAATCCTATATCTAAATTTATTTCTAAAAGTGACCGATGAAATTTGGGCACTGATGAATTAAAATATCATATTTTGCATTCATCTTCATTTCTTCGTAATCTTTTCTTGGTAAAATAGTTCTTCGTAAAAATATTTCTTCGTAAAACATTTCTTCGTAAAATATATCTTTGTAAAAAAATTTCTTTGTAAACTTTTCTTCATAAACTTTTCTTCGTAAACATTTCTTCGTAAAACAATTCAGCTTTTGATTTCATCCGTCATTCCGAAGCCCTGGGTTGTTTAGTGCATTTGCATTTGTCCCTCAGGGAAATTGTGATAAAGTTTGAAGACCATAATGTGATCAAAGTATTGTATTCAGAAGGGTAAGACCTACTTTATAATTTCATGTATTTTTTGCAACCATTTTTTTTTTCTTAATAAATAAAAAAAAAAAAAAACCTTTATTTTGGAACTATACAATTTTCAAAATATTATCATAAAAATTTTTGTATGAAAGATTCGTTTCTGCAAATTTGGTGAAATACATATATTTGTTTTATTTTATATCAAAAGAAAGCGAACTACGGTAATGTTTTTACTTAATGCAAAATCCTATCAGTGAATGCAATGTAAAATATTCTATCTATGTCATAGTTTATTAGTGATTAAATATTTATTTTTAAAAAAATTTTTGATATACTTGTACATAATTAATTTATTTTTACAAGGGCGTCATAAGAATATTTTAACGTTGGAAAAGTTTTTATATAAAAATTGTTCATTTTTACATAAAATTTTTAATTTTCTAGGAAGAAATAAATTATTTAATTTTTTGATTCTTTCGACTACCATTGAAAAGGACTAGCTTTCTCTTTAAGTCCCCAATCCTTTACTTGAATTATACTTCTTTAAAAGTTGTATAAAATTTTTTAATTTTATACAAAATGACAGAATTTTATACAACTTTTACACTCGCATTCGAAAAAATCTTCATTTTCATCTTCGAAAACAGCCTGTGTAAATGTGGGGTTAAATTATTAAATTTTTCTTAATTATTGTATAAAAAGAAATTTAAAAGATTTCCCCTGTAACACTCTATTTTGTAAGCCTTTTTTTTTAAGTTTTTATATTTTTAATTTTTTGTATTTTATTATTTTTTAGTTTTAAATAATTTTTTTTAATATATTATTTTCATATAGTTTTTTGTTTTTATTTTCTTTTAATAATTAGAGGTACTGGTGTTACTAGAACGTTCTAAGGTCTTCTCAAAAGAATTTTTTTAAATAAATCGCCCATAAAACCAATTTTTTAAGGACAATAGGCAATATATAGTGCGTTCCATAAGTCTCGGGTACCCTCCACACAGGGCAATACCTCAGGCCTGTGGCAAATTTACTTTTAGAACGACAAAATCTGACAGCTAAGTTCGATGATTGAGACAATTTCTGCAAAAAATTCGTTCCAAAATGCTACCCTACCACAAAACTTCTGCAAAGGGAAATTTTAAAATTTCCCATAACAAACTCAGTTCTGGGCGTACTTTTTAGTGCATGTTTTTCTAGGACAATAACAAATAATAACAAATTGGGTATATTATTAGAAAAAAATTATAAATAAAAAAATATTGAACCATATACTGACAAAAAATTTTATAGAGGTTTTTTTTACATTTTGGTTTTCGTTTACATTTTACTAGCTATTCTCACTTCCTTTATGATATTGCATAATGCCGAAAATTTCTCATGTATTTTGTTGGTTTTTTTGCACTTGTGTAATATTTGTAAATTAACAACAAAATATTGGAATAAAATTATGGGCAAGTCGACGATACGTACAGCGGAGGATCTGATAATGGATTCTTTTAGGACTCGACGGAATAAGACGAAAAGATAAAATAAAAATTTGCGATATCGCGCTTAGTTTTCAAGATATCAAATATTTTATTCATTTAAATACAAATTCATAAGAACCAGTTTAAATTATGATATCTCGAAAACTAAGCGAGATATCGCAAATTTTTATTTTATCTTTTCGTCTTATTACGTCGAGTTCTACAAGAATCCATTATCAGATGAAAAATAATTTAAGAAACTTCGTAAAGGGAGAACGGCAACTTAAATTAGCATAATGTTCAGCTGCTTGTAATTATTTGCATATACTTTAATATTTGTTCACCAAATGCATGTAACCAATTTCCAAAATAGAAATACTTTTTCATCGGTGAATCACTAGTCAATAGGGAGTAAAAATTCATGTTGAAGTGCAAACTAACACATTCACTCAATTTTGGTCATGCATTTTAATAGTTTTTATGTGTTTAGCTTAAAAACATTAAAAAATAAAAAATAATTTTAGCTATTTCATTAAATTTGTATTTCTTTAAGCAAAATATAAGCAAATTATAAATAAATATACAAATTAATCTTCAAAATCTGAAAACAACAAATGTCAAATTTTTTAACGATGCGTATATAAAATTTGTTAAGGTATATGATTTTAAAATTAAAATGGTGGCAATACCCTGTGCATAGGACTTTGCAGAAGGTATTCCTAGGACTTTGCAGAAAAGGGAAATCTTGCGTGAAGGGTACCCGGACTTATGGAACGCACTAATAATGTATGCGTTCCAGACATCAAATCAAGGTGATTATTACTATGTATATAAATAAATGTATGTATATCTATTTATAAAAAATATAAGATTAAAGAAAATATGTGTTTTCATATATTTACAATTTACAGCCCGTTCCCAAACTGAGACTATTTTAAATCGTGAAATATTCCTTTTCTGCTAAAGAAAATTCCTTTTTTTCAGAAATTGAAATAGGCTTGACATTTAATCTGTATCATCTGCAACGTCTGCTTAAATTTTCAATTTTTTGTTTTTTTTTTTAAATGAGGTGCACTTAAAAGTACACCTATAAACTGAGATTGTTATGGGAAATTTAAAATTTCCCTTTGCAGATTTTTAAAAAATAAAATATCATTTCGGAACGATTTTTACGTAAAAAATCTTAATTTGTAAAATAATTGTAAAATAATAGCTGTAAAATCGTGTCGTTCCAAAACTAGAAATTCTAGAAAATAAAATAATTTTTCAGTTTCTAAAATAGTCTCAGTTTGGGAACGGGCTATTAATCTTTAAATTCATAAATTGTTTGCACTGCATGATTGTTCAATATTTCAAAAGTCATGTTTTTTTAGTTCTAATTAAAATCTCATTCTATCTCTTTTAATTTATTAAACAAAATAATTAAAAAAAAATATATTCGACCAAATTAGCTTCGATAAGTTTCTCTTCTTGAAGAAAATAGTTGTTAAGAGTCTTCGCTGTGAAATTTTAAAATATTTTTCATTTTTTGCATTTTTTTTTTTTATTTTATAAAAATAAAAAATAAACTACAGTGAAAAATGCGACAAAAATTGTAGATCTCTAGCGTAATTTCACAAAACTATATTTGAATTTTTTTTTTGTACAGAAAATACAATTTATCAAAAATATTAAAATAAAAATGTTATTAAATGAAATTAATTAAAAAATGTTTAGAAATTAAAGAAATTCAAAATTCCACGTAACCAGCCCTAGAGCACTATATTTTAGCTTTATTTCTGCGTTTGATTTTTTTATTATCTGTTTCCTTTACTACACAATCTCAGCAAATATGTATGTTTAAGTTTTTCAAAGGCCGATTTGAGGTAAAAAAACTCAAAATTTTAAAAATCCAGCTCCCTCACCCTGGAGCCCATTCTATATTCTCTTACATATCAAAAAATCACCAATCGAGATTCTACAATCAAAGCAAAACCAAGACTAATTTTTCACAGTGAGAGCTCTCAATCCAAATAATATTTTGTCTTAATTGAGTCGTTTTGAAAATAATAAAAACTCTAGAACAGACCCGTGCAAATTTAAAAATTAGAATTGACGAAAGATTCACCGAATTTATTACCAAAGAAAAGAGATACGTATTTATTTTTACCTCTCCATTCACAGTTAATATTGAAAGTGATCCAAATGAAAAATCGAACTTTACACTTACAATCCCACTCTGATTGAAAAGAAAATTTTGAAAAAATTGATGTTATTGAAATTTATAAAACAATGTGAATTAAGATAAATTTGGGATGATTAGAAAATAAGCGTGCTAAATTCTATCTTTATTTTTCATTACATTATGTTTCCGAACAATATTTTTCTTTGAAGAAGCTGACAAAACCAAAACATAGAAGCATTTTAACAGATATTGAAAATTCTTCGCGATTGACTGTTACAAATATAGTACTAAATATTACAGATATAATGCGTAAGCACAAATGAATAAAATTAAATATTTTTTATATTGAAAATAAATAAATATATTTTCATGCGGACCATTGATAAAACCGAGTTGTAAAAATATCCCGAATACCAAAAAAGATGGGTCTGTAAATATGAAATTTACCATTTGCAGTTTAACAATTAATTTAATTATTGTATATTTCAGTTTCCTACTAACATGACGTTTGTTATGTACAATGTACAAATGAAGTTCTCTGGTTCTAGTTTTATGCACTAGATTCTATCCAAATTGGTTTAGAGAGTATTTGGTTTAGAGAGTAAAAATTTTGTTTCTTTTGTAAATTATTTTTTATTTTTCCGAAACCCAAGAGCGTGCATGACTCAGAACTCGTTTTTTATCTTAAAAAAAAAATTCTTTATCTTCTGTTTTTTTTTTGTTTAGGCCATGAAAAGCGCGGGTCCGAGGCAGTTGCTTCATTTCGCCGCAGGCGTTGTGTGATACCCTTTCATATTGTCGAGGAGGACTGCACCATCAAAAAGAAAAGAAATGTACAATTGTCAATTGACCTACACAATTAAATATATATTTGTATATTAAGAATATTTAATTAACAACAGAAAACGAATTATTTTGCAAGGACATTATAAATTTTTGCAATATTCAATTTATAATTAGCTCTACTTTTTTTATTATTGATTATTTATTACGCTACTAAAATATAATATATAATATGTAATATCATTGTTAGTTTCACATAATGAATTATACATTTTACAAACTTCTTTAATTCTACAGAGCAAGATAAAATAAAAAGCAAAAGAAACATAAAATCAAAAGCACAAAATTCCAAGAAAGTTAGGGGAAAATTTCAAAACCCTAAAATTTTATAAGTTAACAAAACCATTAAATTATTCGTAAATGATTCAAGTAGAGAAGTTTTGAAAAAAAAAGAATTGTAGGCATTTTTGTTCTAGTTTTATTGGATTTGATTTTTTTCTTTTCTTTTTGATGGTGCAGTCCTCCTCGACAATATGAAAGGGTATCACACAACTGCCTCGGACCCGCGCTTTTCATGGCCTAAACAAAAAAAAAACAGAAGATAAAGAATTTTTTTTTTAACATAAAAAACGAGTTCTGAGTCATGCACGCTCTTGGGTTTCGGAAAAATAAAAAATAATTTACAAAAGAAACAAAATTTTTACTCTCTAAACCAAGTACTATGTAAATCTATAATTTCAGATTGTAAAATATTGTAAAAAACAAAACTATGACTTAAATAAAATCGAATTGAATTGAAATAGTGCATAAAACTAGATTGAGCAACTAGATTGTGAGCAATTAGGATCTAGTTTGAAATCTAGCTCCCAAAATTTACCTAGATTCTAGTTAAAATGCAAAACTAGATTCCTAGTGGAATTCTGGTTACCAAAGCTACATCTTCCATTTTTTTACTAGAATCTAGTGATTTTTTTTTATAAAAAAAAATTGATTTTTTTTATTGTGTAAAGCTGGCAATTTTCTTCTTTCAATAAACAATAAACAACTAGTTTCAATATAATCAATATTTTATTTTAATTTCAGATTCAATTTTCAATACAATTTAATTAATTTAATTTTTAACCAAAAAAAAAAAACCCTCACTCATCATTTAGTTCGTTACAATTAATTAATTTCATTTTTTCGTTTCATCTTTACACGCAAAACTCAGTCTCTTTTTCCACAGCTTACTCTCATTTCGTATTTGGCCAAAGCCGAGTAATACTGCCCTTACAACTCGTCCGACCTGACATTTCGATCGACCTCGATCGGGGTGGTATAGATAAACAAATGTTTACAAAATTTACTTAAATATATATATAGTGTTGCTTATATCTAAACATCAACCAAAAGAGATTTAAATTGGAATAGGTTCTATCCATTTACGCATATTATAAGCTTCAACAATCCCGTTATAAGGGATTTGAGTAATTTGAGAATTTTCGACATCCCTGATGACATATCGGTCATTTGGGAGCTCTTTGTGAACCACGTAAGGTCCTTTGTAATTAGGAATTAATTTTTTATTCGTACTAATTGAAAAAAACAACACACACACTTAATTCAAGTGAGACAAATTTGAAAAATGACACAAATTCCAGTCCGAGGTGGGAATCGAACCCACGACCGAACACGCCGTAGGATAATGGCAATACCACTACACCATGACGGCCGACATCAACATTTCTTATAACTTAACAACATAGTCACCGGTTCACTATCACTATCACTATCACTATCACTATCACTATCACTATCACTATCACTATCACTATCACTATCACTATCACTATCACTATCACTATCACTATCACTATCACTATCACTATCACTATCACTATCACTATCACTATCACTATCACTATCACTATCACTATCACTATCACTATCACTATCACTATCACTATCACTATCACTATCACTATCACTATCACTATCACTATCACTATCACTATCACTATCACTATCACTATCACTATCACTATCACTATCACTATCACTATCACTATCACTATCACTATCACTATCACTATCACTATCACTATCACTATCACTATCACTATCACTATCACTATCACTATCACTATCACTATCACTATCACTATCACTATCACTATCACTATCACTATCACTATCACTATCACTATCACTATCACTATCACTATCACTATCACTATCACTATCACTATCACTATCACTATCACTATCACTATCACTATCACTATCACTATCACTATCACTATCACTATCACTATCACCATCACTATCACCATCACTATCACCATCACTATCACTATCACCATCACTATCACTATCACTATCACTATCACTATCACTATCACTATCACTATCACTATCACTATCACTATCACTATCACTATCACTATCACTATCACTATCACTATCACTATCACTATCACTATCACTATCACTATCACTATCACTATCACTATCACTATCACTATCACTATCACTATCACTATCACTATCACTATCACTATCACTATCACTATCACTATCACTATCACTATCACTATCACTATCACTATCACTATCACTATCACTATCACTATCACTATCACTATCACTATCACTATCACTATCACTATCACTATCACTATCACTATCACTATCACTATCACTATCACCATCACTATCACTATCACTATCACTATCACTATCACTATCACTATCACTATCACTATCACTATCACTATCACTATCACTATCACTATCACTATCACTATCACTATCACTATCACTATCACTATCACTATCACTATCACTATCACTATCACTATCACTATCACTATCACTATCACTATCACTATCACCATCACTATCACTATCACCATCACTATCACTATCACTATCACTATCACTATCACTATCACTATCACTATCACTATCACTATCACTATCACTATCACTATCACTATCACTATCACTATCACTATCACTATCACTATCACTATCACTATCACTATCACTATCACTATCACTATCACTATCACTATCACTATCACTATCACTATCACTATCACTATCACTATCACTATCACTATCACTATCACTATCACTATCACTATCACTATCACTATCACTATCACTATCACTATCACTATCACTATCACTATCACTATCACTATCACTATCACTATCACTATCACTATCACTATCACTATCACTATCACTATCACTATCACTATCACTATCACTATCACTATCACTATCACTATCACTATCACTATCACTATCACTATCACTATCACTATCACTATCACTATCACTATCACTATCACTATCACTATCACTATCACTATCACTATCACTATCACTATCACTATCACTATCACTATCACTATCACTATCACTATCACTATCACTATCACTATCACTATCACTATCACTATCACTATCACTATCACTATCACTATCACTATCACTATCACTATCACTATCACTATCACTATCACTATCACTATCACTATCACTATCACTATCACTATCACTATCACTATCACTATCACTATCACTATCACTATCACTATCACTATCACTATCACTATCACTATCACTATCACTATCACTATCACTATCACTATCACTATCACTATCACTATCACTATCACTATCACTATCACTATCACTATCACTATCACTATCACTATCACTATCACTATCACTATCACTATCACTATCACTATCACTATCACTATCACTATCACTATCACTATCACTATCACTATCACTATCACTATCACTATCACTATCACTATCACTATCACTATCACTATCACTATCACTATCACTATCACTATCACTATCACTATCACTATCACTATCACTATCACTATCACTATCACTATCACTATCACTATCACTATCACTATCACTATCACTATCACTATCACTATCACTATCACTATCACTATCACTATCACTATCACTATCACTATCACTATCACTATCACTATCACTATCACTATCACTATCACTATCACTATCACTATCACTATCACTATCACTATCACTATCACTATCACTATCACTATCACTATCACTATCACTATCACTATCACTATCACTATCACTATCACTATCACTATCACTATCACTATCACTATCACTATCACTATCACTATCACTATCACTATCACTATCACTATCACTATCACTATCACTATCACTATCACTATCACTATCACTATCACTATCACTATCACTATCACTATCACTATCACTATCACTATCACTATCACTATCACTATCACTATCACTATCACTATCACTATCACTATCACTATCACTATCACTATCACTATCACTATCACTATCACTATCACTATCACTATCACTATCACTATCACTATCACTATCACTATCACTATCACTATCACTATCACTATCACTATCACTATCACTATCACTATCACTATCACTATCACTATCACTATCACTATCACTATCACTATCACTATCACTATCACTATCACTATCACTATCACTATCACTATCACTATCACTATCACTATCACTATCACTATCACTATCACTATCACTATCACTATCACTATCACTATCACTATCACTATCACTATCACTATCACTATCACTATCACTATCACTATCACTATCACTATCACTATCACTATCACTATCACTATCACTATCACTATCACTATCACTATCACTATCACTATCACTATCACTATCACTATCACTATCACTATCACTATCACTATCACTATCACTATCACTATCACTATCACTATCACACTATCACTATCACTATATCACTATCACTATCACTATCACTATCACTATCACTATCACTATCACTATCACTATCACTATCACTATCACTATCACTATCACTATCACTATCACTATCACTATCACTATCACTATCACTATCACTATCACTATATCACTATCACTATATCACTATCACTATCACTATCACTATCACTATCACTATCATGGTTTTCATAAACGCAAAATTCACTTGAACTACTACTAATGGAAGGGGAAATAATTTTCGGAGGCCACTGGTCAACACAATCGTCACTTACACTAGTCTGAGCACACTTGCTAACAAAAGAATCACTAATCTTTTCAATGTCTATTAATTCGGAATCTTTAGGATTTTCTAAATGTTCAATTGGTACAAATTGTTCACTTATTTGTACAAATTGTTCACTTAATTGTTCACGTATTTAGGTCAATGTTTCGATTATTTTTGGCAGCTTGAACGATATTTTTAAATAATAACGAACATACTTTAGAATCGTGTTTTTTATTAAAATGATTATAATTCATACAAAAACAAATTTTAAATTTATTCAAAAAATCCCGTCCCAACAAAAGTGGTTTTGGCAATAATTCATTTTCAACCACAAATAAAGATAAAGTATTAGTTTTATTATAAATAGTAATAAGGCAATCAATTTGGCCAAAAGTATTCAATTCAATTCCAGATATTCCACGATAATTAGAATATACTGGTTCATCTTCACTTATGTCAAAAGGTAAAATATTTTTTGAAATGAAACTGACTGGACTTCCACTATCAATGAGAGAGCTACAAAGTAAATTGTTCGTATCGTTCAAACTGCCTGAATTAAAAAAAAGGAACAATTACATTTTCAAACGGGTTTAAAAAATTAATGATCTCATCTTGGTTTGCATCATCATTTACAATGTGAACTCGTTCCTTCTTACAAGCGTTTAGAAGTTTAAAGTTTTGTTTAATTTTATGTCATTTTTTCTAGTGTAAGCATTTAATGAAATTGTAAAACAAAAAAGTCATGGAAATGGGAGCAACAAGTTCGTTAAGAATTGATTTAAAATAATGTCCAAGGTATAAGGAAGCAAGGTTGTTTATCCGTTTTAAGGTTTTGTTTTGTGGCCAGTTTTTTTTAATTTTCTCTTATTCCAGTATCTTAGTTGTAATCTTTTTATTTATTTATTTCGTTAAGCTCAAACTATTACAAGAAACTGAATTCTAAAGAAATACTTTTTAAAAACATTTTAAATAATATTTTCAAGTTAAAATATTTTTTTTTTTTCATTAAAAAAAAGCGCGTTGAAGCGAAACAGCGCTAAAAGAGTATAGATAGAGTTAATCGAGGTATGCCTGCGATCTGCGTATATATTATATACTGACCAACCACCAGCAAAGGGTTCTCAAACCCCGAAAACCACCAAAAAAAGTTAATAATTTTTAAACAAATATTCATTTTTCCGTCTTTTCATGAATTATAAATTTACACAATAATTAATAAGTAATAAAAAATCACATATATTTTTTAAACTAAGAACTACGTCTTTTTTAATTCAATACTTAGAATATATATTCAAATATTTTTCCGAATAAAACTTAAAATCTAAAAGTTAAAAAATTCTGTTTAATTCAAAAATAATAATTTTTATTGATTGGCTTTCAAGCTCCTCATCAATGTAAAAAAATTATAAGCCCTTGTTATAATCTGAAAGTGTAAGATTCAAAAAATTTATTATGCATATTAAAACATATAGTCTATCTTCTGACGACACAGTCCACAATTAATAAAAACTTACATTAGAAAAATTATCAATGGATAAATTCAAAAAATTTCCTTTCGACATTATAAATTTTTCATTAATGCCGTAACTTAATGCAATTAAAATCAACTTTTTAATCTCTTTTGACCTGTTATACCAATCCGTATTGTACAAACATTCGTAAAATTTTGATCTCTATACAGCATACATAGAAAAACTTTGATTAATAAGATTTTCAAGCGAAATTAAAAATGATTTAGATAGAAACTCATACAGTTTTATTAAGAAAATATTGAAGTTATATTAGTCTTGCAAAAGACATTGAAGTTGAGATTTCTGGCCATGATGAGTTTATATCTCAACCTCAATGAGCTGAAACCTATTTATTAATTGATAGAATTGTGTGAATTTTGCACAGAAGATTTTTGCTTCCTTGTTTCTTCCTTGTTATTCATCATAGAAATAAATAAAACTTTTCTTTAATTCTATTAAAATAGAAAATCGTATAATCAGCAATCCCATTATCAATTCACAAATTTTTTCAAATTTTTTTTCCAATACTTTAAAAAGGGTTTCAATCTTATCTGGTGAGGCCAGTACAAAAAAAGAGTTGTGGTTATTAATTTTTTCGAGTTTCAGTGGTAGAATATTTTCATTTTGTAAAATTCAGTTGGCGTTTAGATGTTAAATATTACGGAAACATGCCTATTGGGGTATATATACGTACAGATTATTGATCCTAGTTATCCTAGTTATCCTTCACAAAAAATATTCAAATTAACAAAAGAATCTATAAAACAATGTCAATAAACTTCCAAATTTTTTTTGACGTTTCGTTTTCAAGTTATTTTTTAAATTAGCATTACATTACATCAACCCTACATATGAATTATTTAATTTGAAACTTTTGTTTTCCATAATCCTTTATTTTAAATTTCTGTATTTTGTATTTCAAAATTTAAGGTATAGGAATTGAGCTTTTGAAGAAAATAAGACAGATAATTATCCTATATCTAAATTTATTTCTAAAAGTGACCGATGAAATTTGGGAACTGAACTAAAGTATCGTTAATTATGGAGTTAACAGACTCCTCGGATAATTCTTGGTAGAATTTTAACATATTAGGTAAAAAAGAAAGTTAATTAAAACAAAAAAATTTTTTTTATTTATTTTTTTATTTTTTATTTATAATCCTTTTAATATGTTTTTTAATTTTTATTTAATTATAATTCTACTAAATATAAAATAAAAAAATTGTTTTTTAATTTTCGCCTACTAGTTTCTAGGTTTTACCTCATCGAGGTTTTACCTCATGAGTAGCAAATGCCCAGTCGATGAGGTAAAACCTCGAAACTAGTAGAAAATTAAATAAAAATTAAAAAACATATTAAAAGGATTATAAATAAAAAATAAAAAAATAAATAAAAAAAATTTTTTGTTTTAATTAACTTTCCTTTTTTACCTAATAAAGTATCGTATTTTGCATTTGTCTTTTCTTGGTAAAACATTTCTTCGAAAAACATTTCTTCGAAAACATTTCTTCGTAAAAACATTTCTTCGTAAAACGTTTCTTCGTAAAACAACCAAGCTTTTGATTTCTTCCGTCATTCCGAAGTCCTGGGTTGTTTAGTCAATTTGTCCCCCGGGGAAATTGTGGTTTAAAAGTAAATTTAACGAATCTCCCATATTTGTCACAGTGTTATCATTATCATCTTCGATATGTTACGGTTGGAAGTGTAACTTGAGCAAGACTTTCTTAATTCCTAGAATTCTTCCAGCCATCTCTTTTGGCTTTTCTCTTTTAAAATACGGAAGGTTTTTTAATATTACGAATTATTCGGGATAAGAATTGCTGGCAATTATTTTGAAATAAATTAAATAATAAAAATTTTCCCGTTTGGTGTAATAAAGTTTGAAGACAATAATGTTATCAAAATATTGTATTCAACAAAATTTATTTTCTCAATTAGAAAAAAATTCTTTATTTTGCAACTATTAAATATGCATTATCATAAAAATTTATCTATCAAGACTCGTTCCTGCAAATTTGGTTAAATACATATATTCGTTTTATATAAAAAGAAAACGAACTTCGGTAATATTTTTACTTAATGCAAAATCCTATATCAATGAATGGAAATAAGATATTCTGTATCAACGTTTCTCAACCTTTTTGCTATAGCGACCTATAAAATATGAGTACAAAATAACGCGACCCTCAATATGAAAATGGTATGCATTGACAAGTAGAAGAAATGAAAGACAACTTTAAAATGTTTTATTTATTTTTATTTTAATGGCTTATTTGTTGTTGACAATTATTTGATAATTTATTAAGTCTGGCTCAAAGGATTTACTCAATTATCAATGTTAAAACAGCAATTTTTTGAAAAATAATGTATAGGTTAATTCTTCTTACGTAATCAAAATATTTTATTATTTTTGAAAAAATATATGTAGCATTTGTAATAGAATTTTTCCATTAAAACGACCCATTGAAAATCTTTCGCGACCCAAATTCGGGTCGCGACCCTAAGGTTGAGAAACGCTGTTCTATATCATAGTTTATAGTGATTAAATATTTATTTTCAAAAAAAATTTTATACTTGTACGTAATTAATTTATTTTATATCTAGGAGAACTAATTATTTTTAATGCGCAGGGCTTCGGTAAGTTGTATTTACATTCGCAAATTTAGCTCGGTAAATGGTCCATTACATGCATCAATACACATGCAATTATAGAGGAATGTAAATTGTATTTACATTTCCCTGTGATGTAAATTGTATTTACATTGCTCTATATTGTATTTACATTCTTCATTTTGAACTGCGTAATACTATAAACAAAAATAATATCACTCACACTCACAATATTTCAATACAGACAAATACAAAAAAAAAATTGCAAATGTATACCTCTCACATACATCATATCAATGTCAAACAAAGCTTAGTTTATAATGCTAAAAATCTATATTTTCCCTCTGAGCTAATCTATATTTTCCCTCTGAGCAAACAAAAAAAAAAAAAAAAAGAACCAATAAAAAAATACGCGGCTATTTTTTTTTTTTTTTCTAAAAAGCGGCCAGTCGATCAGTCGATGAATTTTCTTAACATGTGTTTCAATCTACTATTTTTAAAGGATCTTCGAACCTCTACTACTAAATTTTTAAACGAGTGTGGTTGGATTTTAGTACAAAAATTTAAACCACACTTCAAAAATTGCACTTATTTTTATTCAAAAAAACAAAATGAATAAAAATAGAACAATGGTAACCCTGAGAATATCTTTGTTGTCATTATAAAGTCTGCTGTCAATTGTCAAATGTCAAGTAAGAATTTTTTTTTCTTTTATCAACAAACGAGGCAACAAGGAGATTATTTATTGTAAATATAAATTATAATTATATAATTATTATTTGATTTTATTTTTAATTATAAAAAAAAATAATTATAAAATTATTATTATTTTTTTTAATAATTAAAAATAAAATTAAATAAAATTTAAGAAGACCATTAGTTCCTAAAATAATAAAAAAAAAAATTAGTAATTTTTCTAAAAAAAATTATTCGATTTTTTTTTTGCAAAAAAGAAAATGAATAATTTTTTTTGGAAAAATTACTAATTTTTTTTTAATATTTTAGGAATTAGCTGATCCGGTTTGAAATCATTTCGAGAAATAAATTTACTTCCGTATTAATTAAATTTTATTTCCTTGCTTCATTTTGAATATTTTTGTTTATTTTTTTCATTGTAAATGTATTGTTTTCAACTCCCTCTCCCATGCACATTAAAGCAGTATACAATACATGTTAATCAAATTTGTTATACAGCTCGTTGTGTATACACACAAACACATAGACACTCGTCAATATTATATCACTCGACCTTCGGTCTC
Organism: Hybos culiciformis; assembly: GCA_964007475.1. NCBI lineage: Eukaryota > Metazoa > Arthropoda > Insecta > Diptera > Hybotidae > Hybos > Hybos culiciformis. The sequence continues at coordinate 18,163,300 of OZ023275.1, read as the reverse complement.
GTGATATAAACATGACTTGTGTCTATGTGTTTGTGTGTATACACAACTCGCAAGAATAACAAATTTTCTTAACATGTATTATAATCTACTATTACAAGGCCGTCAAAAAAATATTTTAACATTGGAAAAATTTTTATATAAAAATTGTTCATTTTTAACAGAAAATTTTTGATTTTCTATGAAGAAGTAAATTATTTAATTTTTGATTCTTTCGATCACCATTGGAAAGGACTAACTTTCTCTTTAAATCCCCAATCCTTTACTTGAATTATACTTCTGTACCCCCAATTTACACAGGTTGTTTTCGAAGATTAAAATGAAGATTTTTTTGAATGTGTGTGTAAAAGTTGTATAATAGTAGATTACAATACATGTTAAGAAAATTTGTTATTGCAACGAATTGTACATACACAAAAACACATACACAGGAATCAATACTTATATCAGGGGACCGTTAGTTGGAGTCATATGATATTGACAAGTGTCCATGTGTTTTTGTGTATATACACAACGAGCTGTATAACAATTTTATTAACATGTTTTGTGTACTGTTTTAATGTGCATTTGAGAGGTAGTTGCAATCAATACATTTGCAATGCAAAAAATAAACAAAAGTTCAAAATGAAGCAAGTAAATAAAATTTACTTAATACGGAGAATGTAAATAAAATTTACTTAATTAAATAATTACATGTGTATTGACGCATGTAATATACCATTTACCGAGCTTAATTTATGATTGTAAATACAACTTTCCGATTTCATGCACATTAAAATTATTTATTATATATTTCAGTTTCCTACTAACACGTCATTTGTTATGTACAATGTACAGTTGACCTACAGAATTAAATATATAATATTTGTATATTGGTAACATTTAATTAACAAAAAACTAATTATTTTGCAAGGACAATATAAGTTTTTGCAATATTCAATTTATAATTAGCTCTACTTTTTATATTATTGATTATTAATTACGCTGCTAAAATATAATATGTAATATCATTGTTAGTTTCACATAATGAATTATATATTTTACAAACTTCTTTAATTCTACAGAGCAAAAAGCAAAAGAAACATAAAACAAAAGCACAAAATTCCAAGAACGTTAGGGGAAAATTCTAAAACCCTAAAATTTTATAACAAAAACATTAAACAATTCTTAAATGATTCATGTAGAGAAGTTTTGAAAAAAAAAAGAATTGAAGGAATTTTTGTTCTAATTTTATTGGATTTGATTTTTTTCTTTTCTTTTTGGTGCACTCCTCCTTGAGACTATGAAGGGGTATCACAAAACGCCTGCGGCAACATGAAGCAACTGCCTCGGCCCCGCGCTTTTCATGGCCAAGAAAAAAACACAAGAAAAATTTTTTTTTTGTTTTTTAACATAAAAAACGAGTTCTGAGTCATGCTCTTGGGCTTCGGAAAATAAAAAATAATTTACAAAAGAAACAAAATTTTTGGTGACATGAAATAACGCCCAAGGTATTAACGCCTAAAAGGCGTTATTTCCCTCCGTAGTGGGAAATAAAGCCCAAATTGCGTTTAGGCTTTATTTCTCACAGTGATGGGAAATAACAGCCGAAAATATGAGGAATTAAAACCCAAATGAAAGTAAAGAGTGAATTAAGGCCTAAGTAAGTGGATTTTTATTTTTATTTGCAGCACCATCTGTTTTTTGTGGCTACATGACATAACCGCAAATGTCATAACCGCGGAATTTTTTTGTCATAACCGCGAATTTTTTTTTGTCGTAACCGTGAAAAAATATGGCAAAAAATTGAAAAAATTTCGTTTCGCGGTTATAACAAAAATTTTTGTTATAACCGCGAAACACAGAAACTCGATCATTTTGAAAAATGAAATAAGACTTCGATAAAAAAAATGTTGTGTGGTAAGCACACGGGGGGGGGGGGAGGCAGCAGGGCGGTTGACCAACCGGGCGCCCGCCGCCCTGCTGCCTGCCCCCCCCGTGTGGTTACCACACAACATTTTTTTATCGAGGTTTTATTTCATTTTTCAAAATGATCGAGGGCGGTTGGTCAGTGGGATTTGCGGCTTTGGGTGTTATTTCTTTTCTAACAAACAAAAAATGCAAAAAGGAATTAACGCCCATGGGCGTTATTACCGATCATTGTGAGAAAAACGCAATTTGGGCTTTATTTCCCACTACGGAGGGAAATAACGCCTTTTGGGCGTTATTTCATGTCACCAAAATTTTTACTTGCTTTTGCTCACGTAATTAATACGTTGTTTCAATAAATATCTTTTACGAAACAAATATTATAATATAAATTATAAACAAATTCTTCAATATAATTTCATCTATATTAATTTGTGAAGGCTATGATCAATAAAAGTACTTAAGTATTATTTTCTGTAGTATAAGAATTAAATGAAATTGTAAAACAAAAAAGTCATGGAAATGGAAGCAAAAAGTTCGTTAAGAATTCATTTAAAATAATGTCCAAGGTAAGGAAGCAAGGTTGTTTATCCGTTTTATGGTTTTCTTTTGTGGCCAGTTTTTTTAATTTTCTCTCATTCCAGATATCTTAGTTGTGATCTATTTATTTATTTATTTCGTTAAGCTCAAACTATTACAAGAAACTGAATTCTAAAGAAATACTTTTTAAAAAACTTTTAAAAAATATTTTGAAGTTAAATTTTTTTTTTTTTTTTTTCAAAAAACAAAAGAGCATTATAGCGAAACAGCGCTAAAAGAGTATATATAACGTTAATCGAGGCATGCCTGCGTATATATTTTTACTGACCAACCATCAGCAAAGGGTTCTCAAACCCCGAAAACCACCGAAAAAAAGTTAATAATTTTTAAACAAATGTTAATTTTTCCGTCTTTTAATGATTTATAATTTTACAAAATATTAATAAGTAATAAATAATCACACATATATTTTTTAAACTAAGTACTACGTCTTTTTGAATTCAATACTTAGAATAAATATTCAAATCTTTTTCCGAATAAAACTTAAAATCTAAAAGTTAAAAAATTCTATTTAATTCAAAAATAATAATTTTTATTCATTGGCTTTCAAGCTCCTCATCAATGTAAAAAAATTATAAGCCCTTGTTATAATCTGAAAGTGTAAATTCAAAAAATTTATTATGCAAATTAAAACATTCGTTAGAATATAAAATTCACAGTCAAACATTCGTTAGAATATAAAATTCACAGTCGTTAGAATATAATTCACAGTCCACAATTAATAAAAACTTACATTAGAAAAATTATCAATGGATAAATTCAACATGTTTCCTTTGGACATTATAAATTTTTCATTAATGCCGTAACTTAATGCAATTAAAATCAACTTTTTAATCTCGTTTGACCTGTTATACCAATCCGTATTGTACAAACATTCGTAAAATTTTGATCTCTATACAGCATACATAGAAAAACTTTGATTAATAAGATTTTCAAGCGAAATTAAAAATGATTTAGATCGAAACTCATACAGTTTTATTAAGAAAATATTGAAGTTATATTAGTCTTGCAAAAGACATTGAAGTTGAGATTTCTGGCCATGATAAGTTTATATCTCAACCTCAATGAGCTGAAACATATTTATTAATTTTTTTTTTTTTTTCAAATTCTTATTTACTTCTTTATTTGTGATTTGAGAAAGTTTTAAAATCACAAAAATTATGAATTCCTCATTTTGCGAATAAATTTACTTGCTCAGATATTGCTTGTCCTGCGAAATTAAAAACCGCGGCATTTACTACCGTTGAAATAAAAGATATTAGCATCGCATTTCCATCATCTCTTCGTGTTGCTGCACTAAATAGAGATAAACCAATGCCATAACAATTAAATAACATTTCAAGAAAAATTATAGTTGCAAAAACTTTTGATATTTTGGTTGTCAATCTTAAAATTAAATAAATAGTTGGTAAAATTTATAGAGAAATTTATTTATATTTTTTCTTGTCGAACTCAAAGAAATTATAAATAACGAAAGTCCATTGAATTTTCTACCCTTTTTTTATATTCTTTCCAAACTAGGAATTTTATTCATTGGAAATTGCTGTTTACACTATGAATTTTTTTAATCAGGGTCGTTTTTTTTAATTTTTAAATAAAAATTGGTGAATAAAATTTAATCAATATAATTTAAAAAATAATAAAAAAAATACAATAAGTGAATTGATTATTTTAAAATTAAAATTCCAAAAATAAAAATTACAAAAAAACTTATTACATATTTATATGCTTTTTTATAGCCTTTTTTAGTAGTAGTACATTATAAGTTGAATCTTTGTTATATCTGCAAGGTTTTATAAACTGCTAGAAAAATAATAAATAAAAATAACCAACAAAACTACAAATAATGATAGAAGAAACTTACAGATTTTTATGCCTTCAGAAGCTAAAAGTAAGGTCACATTGCAAACAAAAACTGATATAGTTTTTTTCAAAGGCCGTTTCTTGATTTATAGTTTCTTTGGTCGAACTTACAAATCCAAATATATACATTAATATTTAATTCATAAAATGTTTATTTTATAATAAATATTTTCTAAGAACTTTCAAAAATATTAACCTTACATATCAACATCAAATTAACTTTATCAGCTTCTTAATTTTAGATTCTAACTTTGTATGACAACTTGACACAGATACAGAAAGTTTCAAAATACGAAAAAATTCCAAGGATTTAAAGCAAAAGCTTCTACTTACCGCGAACTAGAATGAACAAATAGCTTTATTTTATTTAAGTACATAAATCGAATAATATTCTATTTTTTTATAGCTTATCAAATCAAAATTATAAATTTATATATCTTACCCAAAAATTTTTGTGGAACAAGAAAATATACTTTTTATTTCTCTAAGAAATATGATATCAATGTAATTTTCTGTAGAAACTTGTATTAACCTGTTATTTAACTCCGACTCCAATTTGTAATGCATTACTAAGAACAAGACAAATATCTGAAATACAATTAATGGAAAGCAAAATAGTATAAATTCATTTAAAAAAAATTAAGATGGACCAAAAATATAATTTGAACATGATTTTTATCTTTCCAAAAAAGATGTTAAAATACATACTTTTCTCCAATACTTTAAGAGTAATTGTCGAGTCTAACTTATAACTTAAATAATGTTGGTGACTATGTTTATTTTAGGTACCTTGCCGTGATGTCTGATGGCGTGGGGTCTAAAACCAAAAAATGAGCAAAATGTCGACATGTCCAATTTTTTTATAATACAATCACATTTTTTGGAAAAGATATCACGTCTCCTTTTTTTCAAATTTTAGACGTGGTGTCTTTTTTGTAAAATTTCATCGTTTCTAATACTTTTATGTCACGGTTCTTGTCATTTTTTATTTTGTTTTAGACACGGTTTTTCTATTTTAGACTTTAGACCACGACTGTGAAGTTTTTTATTATTTTATTAATACGTGTTTATTATTTTATTAAATGTATTTAGTACTTTCTGTTTTTATTTCTTTATTAAACAGTCAATTTCGCAAATTGAAATTGTTGGAGAACGGAAAAGATTATTCTAATAAATAAAAAAAAATAGTGCAGTTATTGTACGCGGGTTGTTTTTTCGTTATTCATTCTTACAGGTAATTTAAAAAGTTTTCAAAATGACAATTTAAAAACACAAATCTTTGCCTAATAAAGAAACTTAATCCATTTTTTTTTATTTGGCCAACTTACCGCATTTAAAATTTGACCTATGACAGCCATCATCATTAATGCAATAATTTGAAATAACCATATAAATTCAAAATAAGGTGACTCCATCTTGCCCAATTTAATGTTAATTGGTAATCGTCTTTTTTCTTCATTGAAATAATAAAGAAAAGGTTCTAATACAAATATAAATGCACAAGTTCCGAATGTAAAAATAAACAATCTAAGAATTTTTAGAAAATTCTTTTTATCATCTTCAATCTGTAATGTCAGCGGAAAATATTTATATGATTCTTCAATATCATCAATAACTTCTTTTATAATATTCTCAGATTTGATAAGAAAGATAATCTTGTAATAATATAAAGTAACCGCATACAACAGAATTAAGCTACGAAGATAATCCACGAATGCAAAGGAACTTTGAATAAGTTCCATAAACCAAAGAATTGGAATGCAACCCGTTACGAGCAACATCTAAAATAATAATTAGTAATTACTAATTTATGTATATTCAAAAGGAGACCTACAGAAAAATGTTTTAGTAAATATCTCGATATTTGAATTTGTTTTCAAAATGGATTTTAAAAATAAATTCAAAATTATGTACTTTTTTAATGTCTTTAAAACTCTAATATAATAAATTTTTTTTAATTATAACTTTAATAATTTAATAAATTTTAAAAATTAATTATCTTCTGAAAACATGTGACTAATACTTTAATTAATACTGTATCAAAAGAGGTCTTATTTCATTTTGTTGCTATCAAAGCTGATCTAATTACGTTTTAATGAATTTTAAACTTGAAAAACTAATCCAATAAAATGTTTTCAAGAGTTGATGCTTTAGTTTAAAAGGAACAAATTTATTTGAGTCCCTACAATTTTAGTAATTCTAATATGTATTTATTCTATACTTTTTTCATAAAAACTCCTTGTGAAAATACAGATTTTTTTTTTTAACAACTTAAAAATGTATCGTAATTATACAAAGAAAAAGTGACCAATCCATTTCTTATACAAAAAATTAGAATATAGAAAATTTTGCATTTTGCAAGATTTTATTTTAAAAAAAAGTCTAAAAGTTGATTAAAAGTGTTATTGAGGTCTACGGTTAAAGTCGATTGGAGAAACTTAAAAAAAAAGTGTTTAGCTTCATTTCAAAATGTGTTTAGTAGTCAGGATATGTGATCTTAAAGTAGATTTTGATTGAAACTTGTACGTTAGGTTAGTTGACGGATAAAGGAAATTGAAAATAATGTTTAACCTGCAATTTCATTAAAGTATTCGATCTGTGATCCAAAAATAAATTTTGGTAAATAGATTTCGGAATATAAAGAAACTAAATAAGTATATATTGAGTGTCTAATTAAAATGAAAAATTTATCAAAATAAACATTTTGAAATTGAAATTTATTTTTGGAAGATAGCGACTAAAAAGTAAAATATTAAATTTTGTGCAATTTACGAATCCAAGAAAATATTTTTTTTGTTAGAAAATTTATTGACATTCATATATTTAACTAAAAATTAAAATCAGGGGGCTATTCAAGGAAAAGAAACCCCACCATTTTATTTTTTAGTTTAAATTATTTTCTAGCATTCGCAAAATTCACTATATACTTCAAAATTCAACTATATTTACCAAAATTTTTCCAAATTTATTGAAAATTTTTTTAATTTTTTTTATTTAGCCAAAAAATTACCAAATATTGATTGGAATAAGAATTTAATTTTTAATTTTTAAGCAATCTTACCAAAAATTTTAAATTTATGCTTAATTTTTCAAATAAATTTTACCAAATAAATTAATTCTACGAAATAAGAACCGAAATTTTAATAAAAATATTTAACATTATTATTCTATGTAGGTATAATACTAAATGCTTAAAGAAGAACTCGATAAATTTACGACACCACCGTAGTATTGAAAATTTGATTTTCAATAAGTGACGTCCATTATTTTTTTAATTATTTTTATTTCAATATTTTTTAACTTTAAAATGAAAATAATAAAAAATAAATAAAATAAATATTTTGAATTAAGAAAAAATCCTAAATATACGTCTATATACGGCATAACTTTAATTCTATTTGAAATAAAAATAATCACAATTAAACGCAATATTGTTGCCTTCTTTCCATTCTGCCAAATTTTAAAAATTGATAAGGTTTCTTTTAAAAATTGAAAAAACTTCATTTTTTTTTTAATTTCTTAAGAGTAAAATACTCAAAAAAATCTTAAATGAAACTAATAAATATAGTCGTTTAAAATGATATTTTAAAGTTGAAAAGAACGTATTCATAATTTTGTACAATTTTAATTTTTCATAAAGAAATAAATTATTTCAATTTAATTGTAGAATTGTGTGAATTTTGCACAGAAGATTTTTGCTTCCCTGTTTCTTCCTTGTTATTCATCATAGAAATAAATAAAACTTTTCTTTAATTCTATTAAAATAGAAAATCGTATAATCAGCAATCCCATTATCAATTCACAATTTTTTTCAAATATTTTTTCCAATACTTTAAAAAGGGTTTCAATCTTATCTGGTGAGGCCAGTACAAAAAAAAGAGTTGTGGTTATTAATTTTTTCGAGTTTCAGTGGTAAAATATTTTCATTCTGCAAAATTCAGTTGGCGTTTAGATAATGTTAAATATTACGGAAACATGCCTATTGGGTTATATATACGTACAGATTATTGATCCTAGTTAGTATTATTTATCCTTCACAAAAAATATTCAAAGTAACAAAAGAACCTATAAAACAATGTCAATAAACTTCCATATTTTTTTTGACGTTTCGTTTTCAAGTTATTTTTTAAATTAGCATTACATTGCATCAACCCTACATATGAATTATTTAATTTGAAACTTTTGTTTTCCATAATCCTTTATTTTAAATTTTTGTATTTTGTATTTCAAAATTTAAGGTATAGGAATTGAGCTTTTGAAGAAAATAAGACAGATAATTATCCTATATCCAAATTTATTTCTAAAAGTGACCGATGAAATTTGGGAACTGAACTAAAGTATCGTATTTTGCATTTGCCCTCATTTCTTCGTGATCTTTTCTTGGTAAAACATTTCTTCGAAAAACATTTCTTCGTAAAAACATTTCTTCGTAAAACGTTTCTTCGTAAAACAATTCAGCTTTTGATTTCTTCCGTCATTCCGAAGTCCTGTGTTGTTTAGTCAATTTGTCCCCCGGGGAAATTGTGGTTTAAAAGTAAATTTAACGAATCTCACATATTTGTCATAGTGTTATCATTATCATCTTCGATATGTTCCGGTTGGAAGTGTGTCATGAGCAACACTTTCTTAATTCCTAGAATTCTTCCAGCCATCTCTTTTGGCTTTTCTCTTTTAAAATACGGAAGGTTTTTTAATATTACGAATTATTCGGGATAAGAATTGCTGGCAATTATTTTGAAATAAATTAAATAATAAAAATTTTCCCGTTTGGTGTAATAAAGTTTGAAGACAATAATGTTATCAAAATATTGTATTCAACAAAATTTATTTTCTCAATTAAAAAAAAATTCTTTATTTTGCAACTATTCAATATGCAAAATATTATCATAAAAATTTATCTATCAAGACTCGTTCCTGCAAATTTGGTTAAATACATATATTTCTTTTATATAAAAAGAAAACGAACTTCGGTAATATTTTTACTTAATGCAAAATCCTATATCAATGAATGGAAGTAAGATATTCTATATCATAGTTTATAGTGATTAAATATTTATATTTAAAAAAAAATTTGATATACTTGTACGTAATTAATTTATTTTATATCTAGGAGAACTAATTATTTTTATAAGGCCGTCAAAAAAATATTTTAACATTGGAAAAGTTTTTATAGAAAAATTGTTCATTTTTAACAGAAAATTTTTGATTTTCTATGAAGACGTAAATTATTTAATTTTTGATTCTTTCGATCACCATTGGAAAGAACTAACTTTCTCTTTAAATCCCCAATCCTTTACTTGAATTATACTTCTGTACCCCCAATTTACACAGGTTGTTTTCGAAGATTAAAATGAAGATTTTTATGAATGTGTGTGTAAAAGTTGTATAATAGTAGATTACAATACATGTTAAGAAAATTTGTTATTGCAACGTATTGTGCATACACAAAAACACATAGACAGGAGTCAATACTTATATCACGGGACCGTTAGGTGGAGTCATATAATATTGACAAGTGTCCATGTGTTTTTGTGTATAAACACAAAGTGCTGTATAACAAATTTTATTAACATGTTTTGTGTACTGTTTTAATGTACATGTGAGAGGTAGTTGCAATCAATACATTTGCAATTCAAAAAATAAACAAAAGTTCAAAGTGAAGTTAGTAAATAAAATTTACTTAATACGGAGAATGTAAATAAAATTTACTTAATTAAATAATTACATGTGTATTGACGCATGTAATATACCATTTACCGAGCTAAATTTACGATTGTAAATACAACTTACCGATCACATGCACATTAAAATTATTTATTGTATATTTCAGTTTCCTACTAACACGTCATTTGTTATGTACAATGTACAGTTGACCTACACATATAAATATATAATAGTGTCTATGTGTTTTGGTGTATATACACAACAACAAATTTTATTAACATGTTTTGTATTCTGTTTTAATGTGCATGTGAGCGGTAGTTGCAATCCATTTGCAAAGCAAAAAATAAACAAAAGTTCAAAATGGAGAAAATAAATAAAATTTAATTAATACAGAAGTGTGTAGATAAAATTTTCTTAAATAAATAAGTACATGTGTATTTAAAATACCATTTACTGATCTAAATTTACCGTAGTAAAAACCACTTACCGATCTCCGGTGTACCCCAAATGTGTGTTCTCTCCCCAACCCTTTTTTTAATTTTCATTGATGACCTTCTGCAATAAACACTCAATCCCATCCACAGCTTCGCCGATGACAGTAACTTGGTGGCATGCTACGATTTTATTAATAGGAAATCAGCATCTTCAAATGCTGTTACTACGAAACGAAATTTTCTACAAAGTAGCATAAATCACGACCCATCCAAAATTTCACAGGGGTGCTTCTAAAATGCAATGCTGCCTTATTTCTAGAAAGCTGTCAACTTTCGAACCAGAACTTTCTTTTCAAAGCGAGAGTATTTGAAAATCTGGAAGCCTTGACATTTTAGGTTCGAAAATAACCAGCGATCTGAGCTGGAAAATTCATATTTTCGAAATACTGTTCCCCTCTGATCTCTTAAACATCTACAAATCCTACATACGACCGAAATTAGAATATAATTCACATATATGGGCTGGTGCTCCTAAAACCCATCTTGAGTACCTGGACAAAGTTCAGAGAAGGGCCATTAGATTGATCAACGATCACCAAACCACCAGCTCTTTAACATCCCTCAACCACCGTCGTAATGTAGGTTCACTTTCAATTTTCTATAAATACCTTGTTGGACGGATACTTGTTCTCCCTGGAAATAAAGGCCCTACTTCCTCCACTTCAAGTATTTTCACGCCAAACACGTACCGCTTCAACGTCACACCCATATTTCGTCAAAATTCCCAGATGTGATAGAACGAGCTTTGGAGATTCGTTTTCAATTCGCACCTCGAGAATGTGGAATACTCTCCCTTCAAAATTGTTCCCTACAGCTGGCGGCCGTTTGATTTACGATTTGCGCCGCTTTAAGAAGAGTGTAAATGATTACCTACTGACTGTCCCACTTTTTAATCCCGTCTAAACTTCCTATCCCCATTATCAAATCCATACTTCTTTAAGTATAAAAGGTATCCCACCTAGTGATTTGGTAACTTTAATAAAAAATAAAAAAAAAAAAAATATGCACATTAATAGTAGATTACAATATATGTTAAGAAAATTAGTTATTGCAACGAGTTATGTATACATATAAACTGGACATTTGTCCGCGGGACATTTGTCCGCGATTTGTTTTTGTATCGCGGACATCAAAATGACATTTGTCCGCGATTCGAAATGACTTTTGTCCGCCGCGGACAAATGTCATTTGGCAAAATGTCATTTGTACGCGATAAAAATTAATCGCGGACAAATGACATTTTGCAAAATGACATTTGTCAGCTAAATATCTGAAAAATTAATCGCGGACAAATGACATTTCGCAAAATGACATTTGTCCGCTAAAGTTTAAAAGTACAATCGCGGACAAATGTCATTTTGCAAAATGTCATTTGTCCGCTGATTTTGAGACATTTGTCCGCGGCGGACAAATGTCATTTTACAATCGCGGACAAATGTCATTTTTAAAATCCGCGAAGTTTTCCATATAAATTTCATCGCGGACAAATGTCCCGCGGACAAATGTCACGGCGCCACAAAAACACATACACAGGAATCAATACTTATATCACGGGACCGTTAGTTGGAGTCATATGATATTGACAAGTGTCCATGTGCTTTTGTGCAAGTGTCCATGTGTACGAGCTGTATAACAAATTTTATTAACATGTTTTGTGTACTGTTTTAATGTGCATCCGAGTGGTAGTTGCAATCAATACATTTGCAATGCAAAAAATAAACAAAAGTTCAAAATGAAGTAAGTAAATAAAATTTACTTAATACGGAGAATGTAAATAAAATTTACTTAATTAAACAATTACATGTGTATTGACGCATGTAATATACCATTTACCGAGCTTAATTTATGATTGTAAATACAACTTACCGATCTCATGCACATTAAAATTATTTATTGTATATTTCAGTTTCCTACTAACACGTCATTTGTTATGTACAATGTACAGTTGACCTACACAATTAACTATATAATATTTATATATTGGTAACATTTAATTAACAAAAAACTAATTATTTTGCAAGGACAATATACATTTTTGCAATATTCAATTTATAATTAGCTCTACTTTTTTTATTATTGATTATTAATTACGCTGCTAAAATGTAATATGTAATATCATTGTTAGTTTCACATAATGAATTATATATTTCACAAACTTCTTTAATTCTACAGAGCAAAAAGCAAAAGAAACATAAAACAAAAGCACACAATTCCAAGAACGTTAGGGGAAAATTCTAAAACCCTAAAATTTTGTAAGTTAACAAAAACATTAAACAATTCTTAAATGATTCATGTAGAGAAGTTTTGAAAAAAAAAAATTGAAGGAATTTTTGTTCTAATTTTATTGGATTTGATTTTTTTTTTTCTTTTTGGTGCACTCCTCCTTGAGACTATGAAGGGGTATCACAAAACGCCTGCGGCAATATTAAGCAACTGCCTCTGCCCCGCGCTTTTAATGGCCAAGAAAAAAACACAAGAAAAAGATTTTTTTTTGTTTTTTAACATAAAAAACGAGTTCTGAGTCATGCTCTTGGGCTTCGAAAAATAAAAAATGATTTACAAAAGAAACAAAATTTTTACTTGCTATTGCTCACGTAATTAATACGTTTATTCAATAAATATCTTTTACGAAACAAATATTATAATATAAATTATAAACAAATTTTTCAATATAATTTCATCCATATTAATTTGTGAAGGTTATGATCGACAAAATTACTTAAGTATTATTTTCTGTAGTGTAAGAATTAAATGAAATTGTAAAACAAAAAAGTCATGGAAATGGGAGCAAAAAGTTCGTTAAGAATTCATTTAAAATAATGTCCAAGGTAAGGAAGCAAGGTTGTTTATCCGTTTTATGGTTTTCTTTTGTGGCCATTTTTTTTTAATTTTCTCTCATTAATTTTCTCTCATTCCTATTTATTTATTTATTTCGTTAAACTCAAACTATTACAAGAAACTGAATTCTAAAGAAATACTTTTTAAAAAACTTTTAAAAAATATTTTGAAGTTAAAATTTTTTTTTTTTTTTTTTTTTCAAAAAACAAAAGAGCGTTATAGCGAAACAGCGCTAAAAGAGTATATATAACGTTAATCGAGCATGCCTGCGTATATATATTTACTGACCAACCATCAGCAAAGGGTTCTCAAACCACCGAAACCACCGAAAAAAAGTTAATAATTTTTAAACAAATGTTAATTTTTCCGTCTTTCAATGAATTATAAATTTACAAAATATTAATAAGTAATAAATAATCACACATATATTTTTTAAACTAAGTACTACGTCTTTTTGAATTCAATACTTAGAATACATATTCAAATCTTTTTCCGAATAAAACTTAAAATCTAAAAGTTAAAAAATCTATTTAATTCAAAAATAATAATTTTTATTGATTGGCTTTCAAGCTCCTCATCAATGTAAAAAAATTATAAGCCCTTGTTATAATCTGAAAGTGTAAGATTCAAAAAATTGATTATGCATATTAAAACATATAGTCGTCAGAAGATAAAATTCACAGTCCACAATTAATAAAAACTTACATTAGAAAAATTATCAATGGATAAATTCAACATGTTTCCTTTGGACATTATAAATTTTTCATTAATGCCGTAACTTAATGCAATTAAAATCAACTTTTTAATCTCTTTTGACCTGTTATACCAATCCGTATTGTACAAACATTCGTAAAATTTTGATCTCTATACAGCATACATAGAAAAACTTTGATTAATAAGATTTTCAAGCGAAATTAAAAATGATTTAGATAGAAACTCATAAAGTTTTATTAAGAAAATATTGAAGTTATATTAGTCTTGCAAAAGACATTGAAGTTGAGATTTCTGGCCATGATGAGTTTATATCTCAACCTCAATGAGCTAAAACCGATTTATTAATTTTTTTTTTTTCAAATTCTTATTTACTTCTTTATTTGTGATTTGAAGAAGTTTTAAAATCTCGAAAATTATGAATTCCTCATTTTGCGAATAAATTTACTTGCTCAGATATTGCTTGTCCTGCGAAATTAAAAACCGCGGCATTTACTACCAGTGAAATAAAACACATTAGCATCGCATTTCCATCATCTCTTCGTGTTGCTGCACTAAATAGAGTTAAACCCATGCCATAACAATTAAGTAACATTTCAAGAAAAATTATAGTTCCAAAAACTTTTGATATTTTGGTTGTCAACCTTAAAATTAAATAAATTGTTGGTGAAATTTATAGAGAAATTTATTTATATTTTTTCTTGTCGAACTAAAAGAAATTATAAATAACGAAAAGCCATTGAATTTTTTACACTTTTTTTATATTCTTTCCAAACTACGAATTTTATTCGTAAATTAAATAAGGTTATCCCTCAATTGCATATCGATTTAATCAAATATAATTTAAAAAAAAATACAATAACTGAAATAAATTAAAATTAAAATTCCAAAAATAAAAATTACAAAAAAACTTATTACATATTTTTATGCTTTTTTATAGCCATTTTTAGTAGTAGTATTATAAGTTGAATCTTTGTTATACCTGCAAGGTTTTATAAACTGGCAGAAAAAGGTAGAAAAATAATAAATAAAAATAACCAACAAAACTATAAATAATGATAGAAGAAGCTTACAGTTTTTTATGCCTTCAGAAGCTAAAAGTAAGGTCACATTGCAAACAAAAACTGATATGAGTTTTTTCAAAGGCCGTTTTTTGATTTATAGTTTCTTTCGTCGAACTTACAAATCCAAAAATATACATTAATATTTAATTCATATTGTTTATTTTATAATGAATATTTTCTAAGAACATTCAAAAATATTAACCTTACATATCAACATCAAATTAACTTTATCAGCTTCTTAATTTTAGATTCTAACTTTGTACGATAATTTGACACAAATACAGAAAGTTTCAAAATACGAAAAAATTCCAAGGAAAAAGCTAAAGCTTCTACTTACCGCGAACTAGAATGAACAAATAGCTTAATTTTATCTAAGTACATAAATCGAATAATATTCTATTTTTTATAGCATATCAAATGAAAATTATAAATTTATATATCTTACCCAAAAATTTTTGTGGAACAAGAAAATATACTTTTTATTTCTCTAAGAAATATGATATCAATGTAATTTTCTGTAGAAACTTGTATTAGCCTGTTATTTAACTCCGACTCCAATTTGTAATGCATTACTAAGAACAAGACAAATATCTGAAATACAATTAATGGAATGAAAAAAGTATAAATTCATTTAAAAAAATTATGATCGACCAAAAATATAATTTGAACATGATTTTTATCTTTTCAAAAAAGATGTTAAATTACATACTTTTCTCCAATACTTTAAGAGTAATTGTCGAGTCTAACTTATAACTTAAATAATGTTGGTGACGATGTTTATTTTAGGCACCTTGCCGTAATGTCTGATGGCGTGGGGTCTAAAACCAAAAAATGAGCAAAATGTCGACATGTCCAATTTTTTTATAATACAATCACATTTTTTGAAAAAGATACCACGTCTCCTTTTTTTCAAATTTTAGACGTGGTGTCTTTTTTGTAAAATTTCATCGTTTATTTCAATACATTTATGTCACGGTTCTTGTCATTTTTTATTTTGTTTTAGACACGGTTTTTCTATTTTAGACTTTAGACCAGGACTGTGAAGTTTTTTATTATTTTATTAAACGTATTTAGTACTTTCCGTTTTTATTTCTTTATTAAACAGTCAATTTCGCAAATTGAACTTGTTGGAGAATGGAAAAGATTATTCAAATAAATAAAAAAAAATAGTGCAGTTATTGTTTGCGGGTTGTTTTTTCGTTATTCATTCTTACAGGTAATTTAAAAACTTTTCAAAATGACAATTTAAAAACATAAATATTTGCCGAATAAAGAAACTTAATCCAATTTTTTTTATTTGATCAACTTACCGCATTTGAAATTTGACCTATGACAGTCATCAACATTAATGCAATAATTTGAAATAACCATATAAATTCAAAATAAGGTGACTCCATCTTGCCCAATTTAATGTTAATTGGTAATCGTCTTTTTTCTTCATTGAAATAATAAAGAAAAGGTTCTAACACAAATATAATTGCACAAGATCCGAATGAAAAAATAAACAATCTAAGAATTTTTAGAAAATTCTTTTTATCATCTTCAATTTGTAATGTCAGCGGAAAATATTTATATGATTCTTCAATATCATCAATAACTTCTTTCATTATATTCTCAGATTTGATAAGAAAGAAAATCTTGTAATTGTAAAAAGTAACCGCATACAACAGAATTAAGTTACGAAGATAATCCACGAATGCAAATGAACTTTGAATAAGTTCCATAAACCAACAAATTGGAACGCTACCCATTACGAGCAACATCTAAAATAATAATTAATAATTACTAATTTATGTATATTGAAAAGAAGACCTACAGAAAAATGTTTTAGTAAATATCTCGATATTTGAATTATATATATATATTCAAAAGGAGACCTATAGAAAATTTTTTTTAGGAAATATTTCGATATTTGAATTTGCTTTAAAAATGGATTTTAAAAATAAATTCAAAATGATATACTTTTTTAGTGTCGTTAAAACTCTAATATAATAAATTTTTTTTAATTATAACTTTAATAATATAATAACTTTTAATTAATTATCTTCTGAAAACGTGTGACTAATACTTTAATTAATACTGTATCAAAAGAGGTCTTATTTCATTTTGTTGCTATCAAAGCGGATCTAATTACGTTTTAATGAATTTTAAACTCGAAAAATTAATCCAATAAAAAATTTTCGAGAGTTGATGCTTTAAAAAGAACAAATTTATTTAAGTCCCTAAAATTTTTGTAATTTTAATATTTATTCTATACTTTTTTCATAAAAACTCCTTGTGAAAATACATAAATATAATTTTTTTTTAACAACTTAAAAATGTTATTATACAAAGAAAAAGTGGCCAATCAAATTTATTGTACAAAAAATTAGAATCAATTAAAAATATAGAAAACCATTTTGCACGTTTTCATTTAAAAAAAAAAGTCTAAAAGTGGACTTCGATTAAAAGTGTTATTTGAGTCAAAGGTTAAAGTCGATTGTAGAAACCTAAAAAAAACTGTTTAGCTCCAAATTGTGTTAAGAAGTCAGGATATGTGATCTTAAAGTAGATTTTGATTTAAACTTGTACGTGGTTAGTTGACGGATAAAGAAAATTGAAAATAACGTTTAACCTGCAATTTAATTAAAGGATTCGATCTGTGATCCAAAAATAGATTTTGGTAAATAGATTTTGAAATATAATGAAACTAAATATATTGAATGTCAAATTCAAATGAAAAATTTCTCAAATAAACATTTTGAAATTCAAATTTATTTTTGGAAGATAGCGACTAAAAAGTAAAATATTAAATTTTGTGCAATTTACGAATCCAAGAAAATATTTTTTTTGTTAGAAAATTTATTCACATTCATATATTTAACTAAAAATTAAAATCAGGGGGCTATTCAAGGAAAAGAAACCCCACCATTTTATTTTTTAGTTTAAATTATTTTCTAGCATTCGCAAAATTCACTATATACTTCAAAATTCAACTATATTTACCAAAATTTTTCCAAATTTATTGAAAATTTTTTTAATTTTTTTTATTTAGACAAAAAATTACCAAATATTGATTGGAATAAGAATTTAATTTTTAATTTTTAAGCAATCTTACCAAAAATTTTAAATTTATGGTTAATTTTTCAAATAAATTTTACTAAATAAATTAATTCTACGAAATAAGAACCGAAATTTTAATAAAAATATTAAACATTATTATTCTATGTAGGTATAATACTAAATGCTTAAAGAAGAACTCGATAAATTTACCACACCACCGTAGTATTGAAAATTTGATTTTCAATAAGTGACGTCCATTATTTTTTTAATTATTTTTATTTCAATATTTTTTAACTTTAAAATGAAAATAATAAAAAATAAATAAAATAAATATTTTGATTTAAGAAAAATTCCTAAATATACATCTATATACGGCATAACTTTAATTCTATTTGAAATAAAAATAATCACAATTAAACGCAATATTGTTGCCTTCTTTCCATTCTGCCAAATTTTAAAAATTGATAAAGTTTCTTTTATAAATTGAAAAAACTTCATTTTTTTTTTTTAATTTCTTAAGAGTAAAATACTCAAAGAAGTCTTAAATGAAACTAATAAATATAGTCGTTTACAATGATATTTTAAAGTTGAAAAGAATGTATTAATAATTTTGTACAATTTTAATTTTTCATAAAGAAATAAATTATTTCAATTTAATTGTAGAATTGTGTGAATTTTGCACAGAAGATTATTGCTTCCCTGTTTCTTCCTTGTTATTCATCATAGAAATAAATAAAACTTTTCTTTAATTCTATTAAAATAGAAAATCGTATAATCAGCAATCCCAATATCAATTCACAAATTTTTTTAAATTTTTTTTCCAATACTTTAAAAATGGTTTCAATCTTATCTGGTGAGGCCAGTACAAAAATAGAGTTGTGGTTATTAATTTTTTCGAGTTTCAGTGGTAAAATATTTTCATTCTGCAAAATTCAGTTGGCGTTTAGATAATGTTAAATATTACGGAAACATGCCTATTGGGGTATATATACGTACAGATTATTGATCCTAGTTAGTATTATTTATCCTTCACAAAAAATATTCAAAGTATCAAAAGAACCTATAAAACAATGTCAATAAACTTCCATATTTTTTTTGACGTTTCGTTTTCAAGTTATTTTTTAAATTAGCATTACATTGCATCAACCCTACATATGAATTATTTAATTTGAAACTTTTGTTTTCCATAATCCTTTATTTTAAATTTTTGTATTTTGTATTTCAAAATTTAAGGTATAGGAATTGAGCTTTTGAAGAAAATAAGACAGATAATTATCCTATATCCAAATTTATTTCTAAAAGTGACCGATGAAATTTGGGAACTGAACTAAAGTATCGTATTTTGCATTTGCCCTCATTTCTTCGTGATCTTTTCTTGGTAAAACATTTCTTCGAAAAACATTTCTTCGTAAAAACATTTCTTCGTAAAACGTTTCTTCGTAAAACAATTCAGCTTTTGATTTCTTCCGTCATTCCGAAGTCCTGTGTTGTTTAGTCAATTTGTCCCCCGGGGAAATTGTGGTTTAAAAGTAAATTTAACGAATCTCACATATTTGTCATAGTGTTATCATTATCATCTTCGATATGTTCCGGTTGGAAGTGTGTCATGAGCAACACTTTCTTAATTCCTAGAATTCTTCCAGCCATCTCTTTTGGCTTTTCTCTTTTAAAATACGGAAGGTTTTTTAATATTACGAATTATTCGGGATAAGAATTGCTGGCAATTATTTTGAAATAAATTAAATAATAAAAATTTTCCCGTTTGGTGTAATAAAGTTTGAAGACAATAATGTTATCAAAATATTGTATTCAACAAAATTTATTTTCTCAATTAAAAAAAAATTCTTTATTTTGCAACTATGTATTCAATATGCAAAATATTATCATAAAAATTTGTCTATCAAGACTCGTTCCTGCAAATTTGGTTAAATACATATATTCGTTTTATATAAAAAGAAAACGAACTTCGGTAATATTTTTACTTAATGCAAAATCCAGCGTTACCAACTTAGGGGTTTTCCCCCTAGATTTAGGGTTTTTTTTTGTTGACAGAGGGATTTTTAGGGGGTAATTTGTTTCAGGGGTTTTTAGGGGTATGATGTATGATCTTAAAAGCGAACATTTAGATGACATTTGTAATATTTTTGATTGCATTTCATAAGATACCTTATCTGCTAATTTTATTATAAATAAATAATTTCATTAAACCACATAATTGACGATGTGCGTTATATATTTTTCTTCAAGCATCTATTTGAAATCCTCATAGGTATATAAGTATAGCTGATATAATATCTATAAAAAAAATTTAGGGGTTTTTTAGGGGGAAATTTTATTTTTTTAGGGGGAAACATTTGAAAAGGTTGGTAACCCTGGCAAAATCCTATATCAATGAATGGAAATAAGATATTCTATATCATAGTTTATAGTGATTAAATATTTATATGTATTTAAAAAAAAATTTGATACTTGTACGTAATTAATTTATTTGATATCTAGGAGAACTAATTATTTTTACAAGGCCGTCAAAAAAATATTTTAACATTGGAAAAATTTTTGAATCTAGGCTAATTCATCGCCTAGCAATTTATCGCCAAGCAATTCATCGCCAGCAATTCATCGCCAGCAATTCATCGTCAAGCAATTCATCGTCAAAAAGTTCATCGCCAAGCAGTTCATCGCCAAGCAATTCATCGCCAGTAATTCATCGCCAGTAATTCATCGCCAGCAATTCATCGCCAGTAATTCATCGCCAGTAATTCATCGCCAGCAATTCATCGCCAGTAATTCATCGCCAGCAATTCATCGCCAGTAATTCATCGCCAGTAATTCATCGCCAGCAATTCATCCCCAGCAATTCATCGCCAGTAATTCATCGCCAGCAATTCATCGCCAGCAATTCATCGCCAGCAATTCATCGCCAGCAATTCATCGCCAAGCAATCCATCACCAGCAATTCATCGCCGCCGGCGGCGATGAATTGCTGGTGATGGATTGCTTGGCGATGAATTGCTGGCGATTCATATTTTATGTTTTTTTTTTGGTTTCTTTTTTATATTTCGGCGAAAAAAAAATTTTGCCGACGAAAAATGTATGAAAATTTTGAGTGGCCATATCTGCAAAACGGGGCATTTCCGAGAAAAAAACTTTTGAATTTGTTGATTTGGGAACCGCCTCTACTTCCTCACCAAGTTTCTGCCACATCGGGCTAATTTTTTTTTTTTTTTTTTTATATATTTCGAAAGAAAAAAAAATTTTCCATAGAAAAATGTATGAAAATTTTGAGGGGCCAAATCTCCGAAACGGAGCATTTCCAAGAAAAAAGCTTCTGTATTTAGTGGTTTGGGCATCGCCTCTACCCAATCACCAATTGGCGATGAATTGCTGGCGATGAATTGCTGGCGATGAATTGCTGGCGATGAATTGCTGGCAATGAATTGCTGGCGATGAATTGCTGGCGATGAATTGCTGGCGATGAATTGCTGGCGATGAATTACTGGCGATGAATTGCTGGCGATGAATTACTGGCGATGAATTGCTGGCGATGAATTGCTGGCGATGAATTACTGGCGATGAATTACTGGCGATGAATTGCTGGCGATGAATTACTGGCGATGAATTACTGGCGATGAATTGCTTGGCGATGAATTGCTTGGCGGTGAACTTTTTGACGATGAATTGCTTGACGATGAATTGCTGGCGATGAATTGCTGGCGATGAATTGATTCGCGATGAATTGCTAAGCGATGAATCAGCCGCTTACCAAAATTTTTATATAAAAATTGTTCATTTTAAACAGAAAATTTTTGATTTTCTATGAAGAAGTAAATTATTTAATTTTTGATTCTTTCGATCACCATTGGAAAGGACTAACTTTCTCTTTAAATCCCCAATCCTTTACTTGAATTATACTTCTGTACCCCCAATTTACACAGGTTGTTTTCGAAGATTAAAATGAAGATTTTTTTGAATGTGTGTGTAAAAGTTGTATAATAGTAGATTACAATACAACCAATTGTACCAATTGTACATACACAAAAACACATAGACAGGAGTCAATACTTATATCACGGGACCGTTAGGTGGAGTCATATAATATTGACAAGTGTCCATGTGTTTTTGTGTATATGATATTGACAAGTGTCCATGTGTTTTTGTGTATATACACAACGAGCTGTATAACAATTTTATTAACATGTTTTGTGTACTGTTTTAATGTGCATGTGAGAGGTAGTTGCAATCAATACATTTGCAATGCAAAAAATAAACAAAAGTTCAAAATGAAGTAAGTAAATAAAATTTACTTAATACGGAGAATGTAAATAAAATTTATTTAATTAAATAATTACATGTGTATTGACGCATGTAATATACCATTTACCGAGCTTAATTTATGATTGTAAATACAACTTACCGATCTCATGCACATTAAAATTATTTATTGTATATTTCAGTTTCCTACTAACACGTCATTTGTTATGTACAATGTACAGTTGACCTACACAATTAAATATATAATATTTGTATATTGGTAACATTTAATTAACAAAAAACTAATTATTTTGCAAGGACAATATAAGTTTTTGCAATATGCAATTTATAATTAGCTCTACTTTTTTTATTATTGATTATTAATTACGCTGCTAAAATATAATATGTAATATCATTGTTAGTTTCCCATAATGAATTATACATTATTTTACAAACTTCTTTAATTCTACAGAGCAAAAAGCAAAAGAAACATAAAACAAAAGCACAAAATAACAAGAACGTTAGGGGAAAATTCTAAAACCCTAAAATTTTATAAGTTAACATAAACATTAAACAATTCTTAAATGATTCATGTAGAGAAGTTTTGAAAAAAAAAAAAGAATTGAAGGAATTTTTTTCTAATTTTATTGGATCTGATTTTTGAAGTTTATACTTCTTTAGGCGCGTTGTATGATATAATTGAGTAATTCTGTAGGGGGTAAAAATTCATTTTCATTCTACTCATTCGACATTCGAAATCGAATTCGAACTGACATGGTTTTTGACGTTTCAATACTCAAAAAAATTAGTGGTCCACTCAATAATCATTTGTCATTTATAAAAACAAAATAATTTGGCGCGACAAATTTAAATTCAAATTAATTTCAAAAATCTTTCGTTTACAAATTATTTAAAACTAAATTTTTTTTTCAAAATTAATATTACCTGAAAAAAAAATTTTGGGTTAGGTCGTGCCGGAGCAAAATATACGAAAACATTTTTTTTTCAAAATAGGTAGCTCCGGTGAAATTAAGATTACCTGAAAAAAAATGTTGGGTGGGGGCAGGGAGGTACGGTTAGGTCGTGCCGACGCAAAATATACGAAAAAATTATTTTTCAAAATAGGTAGCTCCGGTGAAATTAATATTACCTGGAAAAACATTTTTGGGTGGGGAGTTACGGTTAGGTCGTGCCGGAGCAAAATATACGAAAATTTTTTTTTTAAATAGGTAGCTCCGGTTAAATTAAGATTACCAGCCGAAAAATTTTTGGGCAGGGAGGTACGGTTAGGTCGTGCCGACGCAAAATATACCAAAAATCTTTTTTTCAAAATAGGTAGCTCCGGTGAAATTAATATTACCTGAAAAAAAAATTTTTGGTGGGGAGCTACTGTTAGGTCGTGCCGACGCAAAATATACGAAATTTTTCTTTTCAAAATAGGTAGCTCCGGTGAAATTAATATTACTTGAAAAAAATTTTTTGGGTAGGGAGCTACGGTTAGGTCGTGCCGGAGCAAAATATACAAAAAAAATTTTTTTTTTAAATAGGTAGCTCCGGTGAAATTAATATTACCTGAAAAAAAATTTTTGGGTGAGGAGCTACGGTTAGGTCGTGCCGGAGCAAAATATACGAAAAATTTTTTTTTTAAATAGGTAGCTCTGGTGAAATTAAGATTACCTGAAAAAAAAATTTTGGGTGGGGAGCTACGGTTAGGTCGTGCCGGAGCAAAATATACGAAAGAAATTTTTTTTTTCGAAATAGGTAGATTCGGTGAAATTAATATTACCTCAAAAAAAAATTTTGGGTGGGGAGCTACGGTTAGGTCGTGCCGGAGCAAAATATACGAACATTTTTTTTTTTTTAAATAGGAAGCTCCCTCCGGTGAAATTAAGATTACCAGTCGAAAAATTTTTGGGCAGGAAGGTACGGTTAGGTCGTGCCGGCACAAAATACACAAACATTTTTTTTTTCCGAAATAGGTAGCTTCGGTGAAATTAATATTACCTGAAAAAAAATTTTTTGGGTAGGGAGCTACGGTTAGGTCGTTCCGGAGCAAAATAAACGAAACATTTTATATTTTTAAAATAGGTAGCTCCGGTGAAGTTAAGATTATCTGCCGAAAAATTTTTGGGCAGAGAGTTACGGTTAGGTCGTGCCGGCGCAAAATATACGAAAAAAAACACACGAAGCAGTCATAGAACTGCCTACAGAAGTTTATACTTAGAGATTTAAACTATGAAATAACAGTGGCTACAAATGATGGGCTGCTCAGTACAAAATATAAATTAAAATAAAAATATTTTAATTTACATTTTTTACTGAGCAGCTCGTCAGTTGTAGCCACTGTTATTTCATAGTTTAAATCTTTAAGTATAAACTTCTGTCGGCAGTTCTATGACTGCTTCGTGTGTTTTTTTACCTTTTTTCTTTTCTTTTTGGTGCACTCCTCCTTGAGACTATGAAGGAGTATCACAAAACGCCTGCGGCAACATGAAGCAACGGCCTCGGCCCCGCGCTTTTCATGGCCAAGAAAAAAACACAAGAAAAAGATTTTTTTTGTTTTTTAACATAAAAAATGAGTATTGAGTCATGCTCTTGGGCTTCGGAAAAATAAAAAATAATTTACAAAAGAAACAAAATTTTTACTTGCTATTGCTCACGTAATTAATACTTTTATTCAATAAATATCTTTTACGAAACAAATATTATAATATAAATTATAAACAAATTCTTCAATATAATTTCATCTATATTAATTTGTGAAGGTTATGATCAACAAAAGTACTTAAGTATTATTTTCTGTAGTGTAAGAATTAAATGAAATTGTAAAACAAAAAAGTCATGGAAATGGAAGCAAAAAGTTCGTTAAGAATTCATTTAAAATAATGTCCAAGGTAAGGAAGCAAGGTTGTTTATCCGTTTTATGGTTTTCTTTTGTGGTCAGTTTTTTTTAATTTTCCCTCATTCCAGATATCTTAGTTGTGATCTATTTATTTATTTATTTCGTTAAGCTCAAACTATTACAAGAAACTGAATTCTAAAGAAATACTTTTTAAAAAACTTTTAAAAAATATTTTGAAGTTAAATTTTTTTTTTTTTTTTCAAAAAACAAAAGAGCATTATAGCGAAACAGCGCTAAAAGAGTATACATAACGTTAATCGATGCATGCCTGCGTATATATATTTACTGACCAACCATCAGCAAAGGGTTCTCAAACCCCGAAAACCACCGAAAAAAAGTTAATAATTTTTAAACAAATGTTAATTTTTCCGTCTTTTAATGATTTATAATTAATAATCACACATATATAATCACACATATATTTTTTAAACTAAGTACTACGACTTTTTGAATTCAATACTTAGAATACATATTCAAATCTTTTTCCGAATAAAACTTAAAATCTAAAAGTTAAAAAATTCTATTTAATTCAAAAATAATAATTTTTATTGATTGGCTTTCAAGCTCCTCATCAATGTAAAAAAATTATAAGCCCTTGTTATAATCTGAAAGTATAAGATTCAAAAAATTTATTATGCATATTAAAACATATAGTCGTCAGAAGATACAATTCACAGTCCACAATTAATAAAAACTTACATTAGAAAAATTATCAATGGATAAATTCAAAAAATTTCCTTTGGACATTATAAATTTTTCATTAATGCCATAACTTAATGCAATTAAAATCAACTTTTTAATCTCTTTTGATCTGTTATACCAATCCGTATTGTACAAACATTCGTAAAATTTTGATCTCTATACAGCATACATAGAAAAACTTTGATTAATAAGATTTTCAAGCGAAATTAAAAATGATTTAGATAGAAACTCATACAGTTTTATTAAGAAAATATTGAAGTTATATTAGTCTTGCAAAAGACATTGAAGTTGAGATTTCTGGCCATGATGAGTTTATATCTCAAGCTCAATGAGCTGAAACCTATTTATTTTTTTTTTTTTTTTTTTTCAAATTCTTATTTACTTCTTTATTTGTGATTTGAGGAAGTTTTAAAATCACGAAAATTATGAATTCCTCATTTTGCGAATAAATTTACTTGATCAGATATTGCTTGTCCTGCGAAATTAACAACAGCGGCATTTACTAACGTTGAAATAAAACATAGTAGCATCGCATTTCCATCATCTCTTCTTGTTGCTGCACTAAATAGAGATAAACCCATGCCGTAACAATTAAATAACATTTCAAGAAAAATCATAGTTCCAAAAGCTCTTGATATTTTGGTTGTCAACCTTAAAATTAGAGAAATTTATTTATATTTTTTCTTATTGATGACGTCGAACTCAAAGAAATTATAACGAAGGGCCATTGAATTTTCTACAATTTTTTTATATTCTTTCGAAACTAGGAATTTTATTCATAAATTAAATCAGGTTATCCCTCAATTGGAAATCGCAGAATGGTATTAACCAGGGTGGTTTTTTTTACTAAATAAAAATTGGTGAATAAAATTTAATCAAATATAATTAAAAAAATAAATAAAAAAAAACAATAAGTGAATTGATTATTTTAAAATTAAAATTCCAAAAAAATATAATTATTATTCTTTATTATAGCCATTTTAGTAGTAGTAAGTTAAATCTTTGTTATATCTGCAACGTTTATAAACTGGTTGAAAAATAATAAATAAAAATAACCAACAAAACTCTAAATAGTGATAGAAAAAGCTACAGTTTTTTATGCCTTCAGAAGCTAAAACTAAGGTCATATTGCAAACAAAAACTGATATGGTTTTTTTCAAAGGCCCTTTCTTGATTTATAGTTTCTTGTTTCTTTGGTCGAGCTTACAAATCCAAATATCTATTAATTAATATTTAATACATATTGTTTATTTTATAATAAATGTCTTAGAACTTTCAAAAATATTAACCTTACATATCAACATCAAATTAACTTTATCAGCTTCTGAATTTTAGATTATAACTTCGTAAGACAACTTGAACAGATACATAAAATTTCAAAATACAAAAACATTCCAAGAATTTAAAGCTAAAGCTTCTACTTACCAATCTCGAACAAAATAGCTTTATAGCATATCAAATGAAAATTATAAATTTCTATATCTTACCCAAAAATTTTTGTGGAACAAGAAAATACACTTTTTATTTCTCTAAGAAATATGATATCAATGTAATTTTCAGTAGACACTTGTAATAGCCTGTTATTTAACTCCGACTCCAATTTGTAATGCATTACTAAGAACAAGACAAATATCTGAAATACAATTAATGGAATGAAAAAAGTATAAATTCATTTTTAAAAAATTATGATCGACCAAAAATATAATTTGAACATGATTTTTATCTTTTCAAAAAAGATGTTAAAATACATACTTTTCTCCAATACTTTAAGAGTAATTGTCGAGTCTTTATAGTTTATAACTTAAATTATGTTGGCAACTTGTCGTGATGTATAATGGTGTGAGGCCTAAATCCAAAAAATGAGCAAAATGTCGACATGTCCAATTTTTTTATAACACGATCACATTTTTTAAAAAAGAACCACGTCTCCTTTTTTTTTAAATTTAAGACGTGGTGTCTTTTTGTAACATTTCATCGTTTCTAATACTTTTATGTCAGGGTTGCTGTCATTTTTTAATTTTTATTTTGTTTTAGACACGGTTTTTCTATTTTTGACTTTAGACCAGGACTGTGAAGTTTTTTATTATTAATCCAAAACTTAATCCAATTTTTTTTATTTGGTCAACTTACCGCATTTAAAATTTGACCTATGACAGCCATCATCATTAATGCAATAATTTGAAATAACCATATAAATTCAAAATAAGGTGACTCCATCTTGCCCAATTTAATATTTATTGGTAACCGTCTTTTTTCTTCATTGAAATAATAAAGAAAAGGTTCTAATACAAATATAAATGTACAAGTTCCGAATGAAAAAATAAACAATGCAAGAATTTTTAGAAAATTCTTTTTATCATCTTCAATTTGTAATGTCAGCGGAAAATATTTATATGATTCTTCAATATCATCAATTACTTCTTTTATTATATTCTCAGATTTGATAAGAAAGATAATCTTGTAATAATATAAAGTAACCGTATACAACAGAATTAAGCTACGAAGATAATCCACGAATGCAAAGGAACTTTGAATAAGTTCCATAAACCAAAGAATTGGAATGCAACCCGTTACGAGCAACATCTAAAATAATAATTAGTAATTACTAATTTATGTATATTCAAAAGGAGACCTACAGAAAAATGTTTTAGTAAATATCTCGATATTTGAATTTGTTTTCAAAATGGATTTTAAAAATAAATTCAAAATTATGTACTTTTTTAATGTCTTTAAAACTCTAATATAGTATTTTTTTAAATAAAAGTTATTACCTATATTAATAACTTTTAATAATTAATTATCTTCTGAAAACGTGTGACTAATACTTTCAAAAGAGGTCTTATTTCATTTTGTTGCTATTAAAGCGGATCTAATTATGTTTTAATGAATTTTAAACTTGAAAAATTAATCCATTAAAAATGTTTTTCTATTCTTTCGAGAGTTACTGCTTTAAAAAGAACAAATTTATTTAGGTTGCTACAATTTTAGTAATTTTAATATTTATTCTATACTTTATTCAAAAGGAGACCTATAGAAAATTTTTTTTAGGAAATATTTGATATTTGAATTTGCTTTCAAAATGGATTTTAAAAATAAATTCAAAATGATATACTTTTTTAATGTCCTTAAAACTCTAATATAATAATTTTTTTTTAATTATAACTTTAATAATATAATAACTTTTAATAATTAATTATCTTCTGAAAACGTGTGACTAATACTTTAATTAATACTATCAAAAATCAAATCTTATTTCATTTTGTTGCTACCAAAGCGGATCTAATGAATTTTAAACTCGAAAAATGAATCCAATAAAAATGTTTTTCTATTCTTTTGAGAGTTGATGCTTTAAAAGGAACAAATTTATTTAAGGTCCTACAATTTTAGTAATTTTAATATTTATTCTATACTTTTTTCATAAAAAATCCTTGTGAAAATACAAATGCATAAATATATATATTTTTTTTAACATCTTAAAAATGTAATGAAAAAGTGACCAATCAATTTATTATACAAAAAAATTAGAATCAATTAAAAATTTACAAAATTTCTCCATTTTGCACGATTTTATTTTAAAAAAAAAGTCTTAAAGTGGATTTCGATTAAAAGTGTTAATTGGGTCAACGGTTAAAGTCGATTGTAGAAACCTAAAAAAACTGTTTAGCAAATTGTGTTAAGAAGTCAGGATATGTGATCTTAAAGTAGATAGTTGATTAAAACTTGTATACGTGCTGGGTAGTTGACGGATAAAGGAAATTGAAAATAATGTTTAACCTGCAATTTCATTAAAGTATTGGATTTGTGATTTAAAAATAAATTTTGGTAAATAGATTTTGGAATATAATGAAACTAAATAAGTATATATGTATTGACTGTCTAATTAAAATGAAAAATTTCTCAAAATAAACATTTTGAAATTGAAATTTATTTTTGGAAGATAGCGACTAAAAAGTAAAATATTAAATTTTGTGCAGTTTCCGTATCCAAGAAAATATTTTTTTGTGTTAGAAAATTTATTCACATTCATATATTTAACTAAAAATTAAAATCAGGGGGCTATTCAAGGAAAAGAAACCCCACAATTTTATTTTTTAGTTTAAATTATTTTCTAGCATTCGCAAAATTCACTATATACTTCAAAATTCAACTATATTCACCAAAATTTTTCCAAATTTATTGAAAATTTTTTTAATTTTTTTTATTTAGCCAAAAAATTACCAAATATTGATTGGAATAAGAATTTAATTTTTAATTTTTAAGCAATCTTACCAAAAATTTTAAATTTATGCTTAATTTTTCAAATAAATTTTACCAAATAAATTAATTCTACGAAATAAGAACCGAAATTTTAATAAAAATATTTAACATTATTATTCTATGTAGGTATAATACTAAATGCTTAAAGAAGAACTCGATAAATTTACCACACCACCGTAGTATTGAAAATTTGATTTTCAATAAGTGACGTCCATTATTTTTTTAATTATTTTTATTTCAATATTTTTTAACTTTAAAATGAAAATAATAAAAAATAAATAAAATAAATATTTTGATTTAAGAAAAATTCCTAAATATACGTCTATATACGGCATAACTTTAATTCTATTTGAAATAAAAATAATCACAATTAAACGCAATATTGTTGCCTTCTTTCCATTCTGCCAAATTTTAAAAATTGATAAGGTTTCTTTCAAAAATTGAAAAAACTTCATTTTTTTTTTAATTTCTTAAGAGTAAAATACTCAAAAAAGTCTTAAATGAAACTAATAAATATAGTCGTTTAACATGATCTTTTAAAGTTGAAAAGAACGTATTAATAATTTTGTACAATTTTAATTTTTCATAAAGAAATAAATTATTTCAATTTAATTGTAGAATTGTGTGAATTTTGCACAGAAGATTTTTGCTTCCCTGTTTCTTCCTTGTTATTCATCATAGAAATAAATAAAACTTTTCTTTAATTCTATTAAAATAGAAAATCGTATAATCAGCAATCCCAATATCAATTCACAAATTTTTTTAAATTTTTTTTCCAATACTTTAAAAATGGTTTCAATCTTATCTGGTGAGGCCAGTACAAAAATAGAGTTGTGGTTATTAATTTTTTCGAGTTTCAGTGGTAAAATATTTTCATTCTGCAAAATTCAGTTGGCGTTTAGATAATGTTAAATATTACGGAAACATGCCTATTGGGTTATATATACGTACAGATTATTGATCCTAGTTAGTATTATTTATCCTTCACAAAAAATATTCAAAGTAACAAAAGAACCTATAAAACAATGTCAATAAACTTCCATATTTTTTTTGACGTTTCGTTTTCAAGTTATTTTTTAAATTAGCATTACATTGCATCAACCCTACATATGAATTATTTAATTTGAAACTTTTGTTTTCCATAATCCTTTATTTTAAATTTTTGTATTTTGTATTTCAAAATTTAAGGTATAGGAGTTGAGCTTTTGAAGAAAATAAGACAGATAATTATCCTATATCCAAATTTATTTCTAAAAGTGACCGATGAAATTTGGGAACTGAACTAAAGTATCGTATTTTGCATTTGCCCTCATTTCTTCGTGATCTTTTCTTGGTAAAACATTTCTTCGAAAAACATTTCTTCGTAAAAACATTTCTTCGTAAAACGTTTCTTCGTAAAACAATTCAGCTTTTGATTTCTTCCGTCATTCCGAAGTCCTGTGTTGTTTAGTCAATTTGTCCCCCGGGGAAATTGTGGTTTAAAAGTAAATTTAACGAATCTCACATATTTGTCATAGTGTTATCATTATCATCTTCGATATGTTCCGGTTGGAAGTGTGTCATGAGTAACACTTTCTTAATTCCTAGAATTCTTCCAGCCATCTCTTTTGGCTTTTCTCTTTTAAAATACGGAAGGTTTTTTAATATTACGAATTATTCGGGATAAGAATTGCTGGCAATTATTTTGAAATAAATTAAATAATAAAAATTTTCCCGTTTGGTGTAATAAAGTTTGAAGACAATAATGTTATCAAAATATTGTATTCAACAAAATTTATTTTCTCAATTAAAAAAAAATTCTTTATTTTGCAACTATGTATTCAATATGCAAAATATTATCATAAAAAATTGTCTATAAAGACTCGTTCCTGCAAATTTGGTTAAATACATATATTTGTTTTATATAAAAAGAAAACGAACTTCGGTAATATTTTTACTTAATGCAAAATCCTATATCAATGAATGGAGGTAAGATATTCTATATCATAGTTTATAGTGATTAAATATTTGATTAATATAGTGATTAATATTTGATATACTTGTACGTAATTAATTTATTTTATATCTAGGAGAACTAATTATTTTTATAAGGCCGTCAAAAAAATATTTTAACATTGGAAAAGTTTTTATATAAAAATTGTTCATTTTTAACAGAAAATTTTTGATTTTCTATGAAGAAGTAAATTATTTAATTTTTGATTCTTTCGATCACCATTGGAAAGGACTAACTTTCTCTTTAAATCTCCAATCCTTTACTTGAATTATACTTTTGTACCCCCAATTTACACAGGTTGTTTTCGAAGATTAAAATGAAGATTTTTTTGAATGTGTGTGTAAAAGTTGTATAATAGTAGATTACAATACATGTTAAGAAAATTTGTTACTGCAACGTATTGTGCATACACAAAAACACATAGACAGGAGTCAATACTTATATCACGGGACCGTTAGGTGGAGTCATATAATATTGACAAGTGTCCATGTGTTTTTGTGTATAAACACAACGAGCTGTATAACAAATTTTATTAACATGTTTTGTGTACTGTTTTAATGTACATGTGAGAGGTAGTTGCAATCAATACATTTGCAATTCAAAAAATAAACAAAAGTTCAAAATGAAGTTAGTAAATAAAATTTACTTAATACGGAGAATGTAAATAAAATTTACTTAATTAAATAATTACATGTGTATTGACGCATGTAATATACCATTTACCGAGCTAAATTTACGATTGTAAATACAACTTACCGATCACATGCACATTAAAATTATTTATTGTATATTTCAGTTTCCTACTAACACGTCATTTGTTATGTACAATGTACAGTTGACCTACACATATAAATATATAATAGTGTCTATGTGTTTTGGTGTATATACACAACAACAAATTTTATTAACATGTTTTGTATTCTGTTTTAATGTGCATGTGAGCGGTAGTTGCAATCAATACATTTGCAAAGCAAAAAATAAACAAAAGTTCAAAATGGAGAAAATAAATAAAATTTAATTAATACGGAAGTGTGTAGATAAAATTTTCTTAAATAAATAAGTACATGTGTATTTAAAATACCATTTACTGATCTAAATTTACCGTAGTAAAAACCACTTACCGATCTCCGGTGTACCCCAAATGTGTGTTCTCTCCCCAACCCTTTTTTTAATTTTCATTGATGACCTTCTGCAATCAACACTCAATCCCATCCACAGCTTCGCCGATGACAGTAACTTGGTGGCATGCTACGATTTTATTAATAGGAAATCAGCATCTTCAAATGCTGTTACTACGAAACGAAATTTTCTACAAAGTAGCATAAATCACGACCCATCCAAAATTTCACAGGGTTGCTTCTAAAACGCAATGCTGCCTTATTTCTAGAAAGCTGTCAACTTTCGAACCAGAACTTTCTTTTCAAAGCGAGAGTATTGGAAAATCTGGAAACCTTGACATTTTAGGTTCGAAAATAACCAGCGATCTGAGCTGGAAAATTCATATTTTCGAAATACTTTTCCCCTCTGATCTCTTAAACATCTACAAATCCTACATACGACCGAAATTAGAATATAATTCACATATATGGGCTGGTGCTCCTAAAACCCATCTTGAGTACCTGGACAAAGTTCAGAGAAGGGCCATTAGATTGATCAACGATCACCAAACCACCAGCTCTTTAACATCCCTTTACCACCGTCGTAATGTAGGTTCACTTTCAATTTTCTATAAATACCTTGTTGGACGGATACGTGTTCGCCCTGGAAATAAAGGCCCTACTTCCTCCACTTCAAGTATTTTCACGCCAAACACGTACCGCTTCAACGTCACACCCATATTTCGTCAAAATTATCAGATGTGATAGAACGAGCTTTGGAGATTCGTTTTCAATTCGCACCTCGAGAATGTGGAATACTCTCCCTTCAAAATTGTTCCCTACAGCTGGCGGCCGTTTGATTTACGATTTGCGCCGCTTTAAGAAGAGTGTAAATGATTACCTACTGACTGTCCCACTTTTTAATCCCGTCTAAACTTCCTATCCCCATTATCAAATCCATACTTCTTTAAGTATAAAAGGTATCCCACCTAGTGATTTGGTAACTTTAATAAAAAATAAAATAAAAAAAAATATGCACATTAATAGTAGATTACAATATATGTTAAGAAAATTAGTTATTGCAACGAGTTATGTATACACAAAAACTGGACATTTGTCCGCGGGACATTTGTCCGCGATTTGTTTTTGTATCGCGGACATCAAAATGACATTTGTCCGCGATTCGAAATGACTTTTGTCCGCCGCGGACAAATGTCATTTGGCAAAATGTCATTTGTACGCGATAAAAATTAATCGCGGACAAATGACATTTTGCAAAATGACATTTGTCAGCTAAATATCTGAAAAATTAATCGCGGACAAATGACATTTCGCAAAATGACATTTGTCCGCTAAAGTTTAAAAGTACAATCGCGGACAAATGTCATTTTGCAAAATGTCATTTGTCCGCGGCGGACAAATGTCATTTTACAATCGCGGACAAATGTCATTTTTAAAATCCGCGAAGTTTTCCATATAAATTTCATCGCGGACAAATGTCCCGCGGACAAATTTCACGGCGCCACAAAAACACATACACAGGAATCAATACTTATATCACGGGACCGTTAGTTGGAGTCATATGATATTGACAAGTGTCCATGTGTTTTTGTGTATATACACAACGAGCTGTATAACAAATTTTATTAACATGTTTTGTGTACTGTTTTAATGTGCATCCGAGTGGTAGTTGCAATCAATACATTTGCAATGCAAAAAATAAACAAAAGTTCAAAATGAAGTAAGTAAATAAAATTTACTTAATACGGAGAATGTAAATAAAATTTACTTAATTAAATAATTACATGTGTAGTGTATTGACGCATGTAATATACCATTTACCGAGCTTAATTTATGATTGTAAATACAACTTACCGATCTCATGCACATTAAAATTATTTATTGTATATTTCAGTTTCCTACTAACACGTCATTTGTTATGTACAATGTACAGTTGACCTACACAATTAACTATATTGGTAACATTTAATTAACAAAAAACTAATTATTTTGCAAGGACAATATAAATTTTTGCAATATTCAATTTATAATTAGCTCTACTTTTTTTATTATTGATTATTAATTACGCTGCTAAAATATAATATGTAATATCATTGTTAGTTTCACATAATGAATTATATATTTCACAAACTTCTTTAATTCTACAGAGCAAAAAGCAAAAGAAACATAAAACAAAAGCACACAATTCCAAGAACGTTAGGGGAAAATTCTAAAACCCTAAAATTTTATAAATTAACAAAAACAATAAACAATTCTTAAATGATTCATGTAGAGAAGTTTTGAAAAAAAAAATTGAAGGAATTTTTGTTCTAATTTTATTGGATTTGATTTTTTTCTTTTCTTTTTGGTGCACTCCTCCTTGAGACTATGAAGGGGTATCACAAAACGCCTGCGGCAATATTAAGCAACTGCCTCTGCCCCGCGCTTTTCATGTCCAAGA
This sequence comes from Hybos culiciformis, assembly GCA_964007475.1. Classification (NCBI taxonomy): domain Eukaryota; kingdom Metazoa; phylum Arthropoda; class Insecta; order Diptera; family Hybotidae; genus Hybos; species Hybos culiciformis. The sequence continues at coordinate 18,127,456 of OZ023275.1, read as the reverse complement.
AAAAAACACAAGAAAAAGATTTTTTTTTGTTTTTTAACATAAAAAACGAGTTCTGAGTCATGCTCTTGGGCTTCGAAAAATAAAAAATGATTTACAAAAGAAACAAAATTTTTACTTGCTATTGCTCACGTAATTAATACGTTTATTCAATAAATATCTTTTACGAAACAAATATTATAATATAAATTACAAACAAATTTTTCAATATAATTTCATCCATATTAATTTGTGAAGGTTATGATCAACAAAAGTACTTAAGTATTATTTTCTGTAGTGTAAGAATTAAATGAAATTATAAAACAAAAAAGTCATGGAAATGGGAGCAAGAAGTTCGTTAAGAATTCATTTTAAATAATGTCCAAGGTAAGGAAGCAAGGTTGTTTATCCGTTTTATGGTTTTCTTTTGTGGCCAGTTTTTTTTAATTTTCCCTCATTCCAGATATCTTAGTTGTGATCTATTTATTTATTTATTTCGTTAAACTCAAACTATTACAAGAAACTGAATTCTAAAGAAATACTTTTTAAAAAACTTTTAAAAAATATTTTGAAGTTAAAATTTTTTTTTTTTTTTTAAAAACAAAAGAGCGTTATAGCGAAACAGCGCTAAAAGAGTATATATAACGTTAATCGAGGCATGCCTGCGTATATATATTTACTGACCAACCATCAGCAAAGGGTTCTCAAACCCCGAAAACCACCGAAAAAAAGTTAATAATTTTTAAACAAATGTTAATTTTTCCGTCTTTTAATGAATTATAAATTTACACAATATTAATAAGTAATAAGTATTCACACATATATTTTTTAAACTAAGTACTACGTCTTTTTGAATTCAATACTTAGAATACATAATCAAATCTTTTTCCGAATAAAACTTAAAATCTAAAAGTCAAAAAATCTATTTAATTCAAAAATAATAATTTTTATTGATTGGCTTTCAAGCTCCTCATCAATGTAAAAAAATTATAAGCCCTTGTTATAATCTGAAAGTGTAAGATTCGAAAAATTTATTCTGCATATTAAAACATATAGTCGTTAGAAGATAAAATTCACAGTCCACAATTAATAAAAACTTACATTAGAAAAATTATCAATGGATAAATTCAACATGTTTCCTTTGGACATTATAAATTTTTCATTAATGCCGTAACTTAATGCAATTAAAATCAACTTTTTAATCTCTTTCGACCTGTTATACCAATCCGTATTGTACAAACATTCGTAAAATTTTGATCTCTATACAGCATACATAGAAAAACTTTGATTAATAAGATTTTCACGCGAAATTAAAAATGATTTAGATAGAAATTCATAAAGTTTTATTAAGAAAATATTGAAGTTATATTAGTCTTACAAAAGACATTGAAGTTGAGATTTCTGGCCATGATGAGTTTATATCTCAACATCAATGAGCTGAAACCGATTTATTAATTTTTTTTTTTTTTCAAATTCTTATTTACTTCTTTATTTGTGATTTGAAGAAGTTTTAAAATCTCGAAAATTATGAATTCCTCATTTTGCGAATAAATTTACTTGCTCAGATATTGCTTGTCCTGCGAAATTAAAAACCGCGGCATTTACTACCAATGAAATAAAACACATTAGCATCGCATTTCCATCATCTCTTCGTGTTGCTGCACCAAATAGAGTTAAACCGATGCCATAACAATTAAATAACATTTCAAGAAAAATCATAGTTCCAAAAACTTTTGATATTTTGGTTGTCAATCTTAAAATTAAATAAATTGTTCGTAAAATTTATAGATTAATTTATTTACATTTTTTCTTGTCGAACTCAAAGAAATTATAAATAACGAAAGGATATTGAATTTTATATTCTTTCCAAACTAGGAATTTTATTCGTAAATTAAATAAGGTTATCCCTCAATTCCATATCGATTTAATCAAATATAATTTAAAAAAAAATACAATAACTGAAATAAATTAAAATTAAAATTCCAAAAATAAAAATTACAAAAAAACTTATTACATATTTTTATGCTTTTTTATAGCCATTTTTAGTAGTAGTACATTATTGAATCTTTGTTATATCTGCAAGGTTTTATAAACTGGTAGAAAAATCTAATAAATAAAAATGAAAATTCTCTGTTTCTCTGTTTCTCTGTTTCTCTGTCCTCAATCACGCCTAAACCGCTGGACCGATTTGGCTGAAATTTTGAACTTAAGTATCATTGGGGCCCGAGATGGTTATAGGGTACTAGAAATTTTGATCCGGAGCGGGGGGATACCTTAGAAGCCGGTTTTGAAATTTAGGTATATTCCAATAAAATATAGTACCACTGGACCCGAAAAGCCTATTTAAAAAACTGGATGTTGAAAGGCCCCCAACCGTCCCAAGGCTCAATCGGGGGGCTATACATCAAATTTCGAAATTTTAAAATTTTGAAAATAAGGAGTCTAGAGACCCGATTGGTCATATTTTTGATCTGAGGCATCGACGGGGGGCTACCTTAGAAGGCGGTTTTGCAATTTAGGTATATTCCGATAAAATATTATAGCGTTGGACCCGAATCGACTATTTAGAAGACTGGATGTGTTAAGGCACCGGGAAGTGGCTATTTAACAATTTTTGAAATTCTGTTTTTTTTAGTGCACAAAATGTAATTTAGGTATGTTCCGATAAAATATTTTAGCGTTCGACCCGAATCGACTATTTACAAGACTGCATGTGTTAAGGCACCGAAGAAGTGGCTAATTAACAAATTTTAAAGTGCATAAAATGCAATTTAAGTATATTCCGATGAAATATTATAGCGTTGGGCCCGAATCGACTATTTAGGAGACTGGATGTGTTAAGGCACCGGGGAAGTGGCTATTTAACAAATTTTGAAAATCTGTTTTTTTTAGTGCACGAAATCTGGATTAACGCGTTTTGATATTAATATAAGTTCGGGACTACCGTGCGAAGCCGGGTATTTCGACTAGTAATAAATAAAAATAACCAACAAAACTACAAATAATGATAGAAGAAACTTACAGTTTTTTATGCCTTCAGAAGCTAAAAGTAAGGTCACATTGCAAACAAAAACTGATATAGTTTTTTTCAAAGGCCGTTTCTTGATTTATAGTTTCTTTGGTCGAGCTTACAAATCCAAATATATACATTAATATTTAATTCATAAAATGTTTATTTTATAATAAATATTTTCTAAGAACTTTCAAAAATATTAACCTTACATATCAACATCAAATTAACTTTATCAGCTTCTTAATTTTAGATTCTAACTTTGTATGACAACTTGACACAGATACAGAAAGTTTCAAAATACGAAAAAATTCCAAGGATTTAAAGCAAAAGCTTCTACTTACCGCGAACTAGAATGAACAAATAGCTTTATTTTATTTAAGTACATAAATCGAATAATATTCTATTTTTTTATAGCTTATCAAATCAAAATTATAAATTTATATATCTTACCCAAAAATTTTTGTGGAACAAGAAAATATACTTTTTATTTCTCTAAGAAATATGATATCAATGTAATTTTCTGTAGAAACTTGTATTAACCTGTTATTTAACTCCGACTCCAATTTGTAATGCATTACTAAGAACAAGACAAATATCTGAAATACAATTAATGGAATGAAAAAAGTATAAATTCATTTAAAAAAATTATGATCGACCTAAAATATAATTTGAACATGATTTTTATCTTTTCAAAACAGATGTTAAATTACATACTTTTCTCCAATACTTTAAGAGTAATTGTCGAGTCTAACTTATAATTTAAATAATGTTGGTGACTATGTTTATTTTAGGTACCTTGCCGTGATGTCTGATGGCGTGGGGTCTAAAACCAAAAAATGAGCAAAATGTCGACATGTCTAATTTTTTTATAATACAATCACATTTTTTGGAAAAGATATCACGTCTCCTTTTTTTCAAATTTTAGACGTGGTGTCTTTTTTGTAAAATTTCATCGTTTCTAATACTTTTATGTCACGGTTCTTGTCATTTTTTATTTTGTTTTAGACACAGTTTTTCTATTTTAGACTTTAGACCAGTGTTTCTCAACCTTAGGGTCGCGACCCGAATTTGGGTCGCGAAAAATTTTCAATGGGTCGTTTTAATGGGAAAATTCTATTACAAATGCTACATATATTTTTTCAAAAATAATAAAATATTTTGATTATGTAAGAAGAATTAATCTATACATCTATTTTCTAACAGATTGCTCTGTTTATAGATTGATAATAATAAAACAGCTTTTAAAATTCATTCGCTTTAAACAAATCGAACAAAAAAAAAATTAATTATCAAATGAATGTGTCAACAACATATTATAAGTCGTTAAAATAAAAATAAATAAAACATTTTAAAGGTGTCTTTCTAGCTTGTCTTAAATTTTTCAGATTTCGTCGCGTTATTTTTCACATTGAGGGTCGCGTTATTTTGTATTCATATTTTATAGGTCGCAATAGTAGAAAGGTTGAGAAACGCTGCTTTAGACCACGACTGTGAAGTTTTTTATTATTTTAATAATACGTGTTTATTATTTTATTAAACGTATTTAGTACTTTCTGTTTTTATTTCTTTATTAAACAGTCAATTTCGCAAATTGAAATTGTTGGAGAACGGAAAAGATTATTCTAATAAATAAAAAAATAATGCAGTTATTGTACGCGGGTTGTTTTTTCGTTATTCATTCTTACAGGTAATTTAAAAAGTTTTCAAAATGACAATTTAAAAACACAAATCTTTGCCTAATAAAGAAACTTAATCCATTTTTTTTTATTTGGCCAACTTACCGCATTTAAAATTTGACCTATGACAGCCATCATCATTAATGCAATAATTTGAAATAACCATATAAATTCAAAATAAGGTGACTCCATCTTGCCCAATTTAATGTTAATTGGTAATCGTCTTTTTTCTTCATTGAAATAATAAAGAAAAGGTTCTAATACAAATATAAATGTACAAGATCCGAGTGAAAAAATAAACAATGTAAGAATTTTTAGAAAAATCTTCTTATCATCTTCAATTTGTAATGTCAGCGGAAAATATTTATATGATTCTTCAATGTCATCAATTAATTCTTTTATAATATTCTCAGATTTGATAAGAAAGATAATCTTGTAATAATATAAAGTAATCGCATACAACATAATTAAGCTACGAAGATAATCCACGAATTCAAATGAACTTTGAATAAGTTCCATAAACATAAGAATTGGAGTGCTACCCATTATGAGCAACATCTAAAATAATAATTAGTAATTACTTATTTATGTATATTGAAAAGAACAGAAAAATGTTTTAGTAAATATCTCGATATTTGAATTTGTTTTCAAAATGGATTTTAAAAATAAATTCAAAATTATGTACTTTTTTAATGTCTTTAAAACTCTAATATAATAAATTTTTTTAATTATAACTTTAATAATTTAATAAATTTTAAAAATTAATTATCTTCTGAAAACATGTGACTAATACTTTAATTAATACTGTATTAAAAGAGGTCTTATTTCATTTTGTTGCTATCAAAGCTGATCTAATTACGTTTTAATGAATTTTAAACTTGAAAAACTAATCCAATAAAATGTTTTCGAGAGTTGATGCTTTAAAAGGAACAAATTTATTTGAGTCCCTACAATTTTAGTAATTCTAATATTTATTCTATACTTTTTTCATAAAAACTCCTTGTGAAAATACAGATTTTTTTTTTTAACAACTTAAAAATGTATCGTAATTATACAAAGAAAAAGTGACCAATCCATTTCTTATACAAAAAATTAGAATATAGAAAATTTTGGATTTTGCAAGATTTTATTTTAAAAAAAAGTCTAAAAGTTGATTAAAAGTGTTATTGAGGTCTACGGTTAAAGTCGATTGGAGAAACTTAAAAAAAAAGTGTTTAGCTTCATTTCAAAATGTGTTTAGTAGTCAGGATATGTGATCTTAAAGTAGATTTTGATTGAAACTTGTACGTTAGGTTAGTTGACGGATAAAGGAAATTGAAAATAATGTTTAGCCTGCAATTTAATTAAAGGATTCGATCTTTGATCCAAAAATAAATTTTGGTAAATAGATTTCGGAATGTAAAGAAACTAAATAAATATATATTGAATGTTAATTAAAATAAAAAAATTCTCAAAAAATCATTTTGAAATTGAAATTTATTTTTGGAAGATAGCGACTACAAAGTAAAATTTTAAATTTTGTGCAATTTCCGAATCCAAAAAAACATTGTTTTTTGTTCAAAAATTTATTGACATTCACATATTTAACTAAAAATTAAAATCAGGGGGCTATTAAAGGAAAAGAAACCCACCATTTTATTTTTTAGTTTAAATTATTTTCTTGAATTCGCAAAATTCACCATATACTTTCAAAATTCAACTATATTTACCAAAATTTTGCCAAATTTATTGAAAAATTTTTAATTTTTTTTATTTAGCCAAAAATTTACCAAATATTGATTAGAATAAAAATATAATTTTAACCAGCAACCTTACCAAACATTTTAAATTTATGGTTAATTTTTCAAATAAGTTTTACCAAATAAATTAATTCTACGAAATAAGAACCAAAATTTTAATAAAAATATTTAACATTATTCTATAATCCTAAATGCTTAAAGAAGAACTCGATAAAGTTACCACACCACCGTAATATTGAAAATTTCATTTTCAATAAGTGACGTCCGTTACTTTTTAATTTATTTTTATTTCAATATTTTTTAACTTTAAAATGAAAATAATAAAAAATAAATAAAATAAATATTTTGAATTAAGAAAAATTCCTAAATATACGTCTATATACGTCATAACTTTAATTCTATTTGAAATAAAAATAATCACAATTAAACGCAATATTGTTGCCTTCTTTCCATTCTGCCAAATTTTAAAAATTGATAAGGTTTCTTTTAAAAATTGAAAAAACTTCATTTCTTTTTTATTTCTTAAGAGTATACTTAAAGAAGTCTTAATTGAAACTAATAAATTTAGTCGTTCGAAATGATATTTTAAAGTTGAAAAGAACGTATTAAAAATTTTGTACATTTTTTAATTTTTCATAAAGAAATAAATTATTTCAATTTAATTGTAATAAGAATTGTGTGAATTTTGCACAAAAGGTTTTTGGTTCCCTTTTTTTCCTTGTTATTATTCATCATTGAAATAAATAAAACTTTTCCTTTAATTCTATTAAAATAGAAAATCGTACTATCAGCAATCCCACTATCAATTCACAAATTTTTACAAATTTTTTTCCAATACTTTAAAAAGATATCAATCTTATCTGGTGAGGCCAGTACAAAATAAGAGTTGCGGTTATTAATTTCATTGGTAGAATATTTTCATTCTGCAAAATTCAGTTGGCGTTTAGATAATGTTAAATATTACGTTAATATGCCTATTGGAGTATATATATTTATATCATATTATTGATCCTAACTATACTTAGTATTATTTATCCTTAACAAAAAATATTCAAAGTAACTAAAGAACCTATAAAACAATGTCGATAAACTTCCAAATTTTTTTTTGACGTTTCGTTTTCGAATTATTTTTTAAATTAATAACGTAATTAGCATTACATCAGCCCTGCATTTCAATTATTTAATTTGAAATTTTTGTTTTCCAAAATCCTTAATTTAAAATTTCTGTATTTTGTATTTCAAAATTTAAGGTATTGAATTGAACTTTTGAAGAAAATAAGACAGATAATTATCCTATATCTAAATTCATTTCTAAAGTGACCGATGAAATTTGGGCACTGATGAACTAAAATATCATATTTTGCATTTTTCTTCGTAATCTTGTCTTCGTAAAACATTTCTTCGTAAAACATTTCTTTTTAAAAACATTTCTTCGTAAAAATATTTCTTCGTAAACTTTTCTTCATAAACATTTCTTCGTAAAACAATTCAGCTTTTGATTTCTTCCGTCATTCCGAAGCCCTGGGTTGTTTAGTCCATTTATCCCTCAGGGAAATTGTAATAAAGTTTGAGGAGCATAATGTGGTCAAAGTATTGTATTCAGAAGGATAAGATCTACTTTATAATTTCATATATTTTTTGCAACAAACATTATTTTTCTTAATAAATAAAAAAAAAAAACCTTTATTTTGCAACTATACAATATGCAAAATATTATCATAAAAATTGTCTATGAAGACCCGTTCCTGCAAATTTGGTGAAATACATAATATATTTGTTTTATTTTATATAAAGAGAAAGCGAACTACGGTATTGTTTTTACTTAATGCAAAATGATATTAATGAATGCAATGTAAGATATTCTATCTATACATATCATAGTTTATAGTGATTAAATATTTATTTTTAAAAAAAATTTGATATGCAAGTTGTACGAAATTAATTTATTTGATATCTAGGAGAACTAATTATTTTTAATGCGTTGGGGATCGTTATGTTGTATTTAGTGATATAGAATTTAGATCACTAAATGGAGTATTATATGCGTCAATACACATGCAATCATTTAGATGCATCTGCGTAAATAATGAAAAAATTTAGATGCATCAGCGTATATAATGAAAAAATTTAGATTCATCAGCGTTAATAATGAAATCATTTAGATGTTTCGTATTGAATATTACGTAATACCACAGATTAAGAATACAGATCTGTATTCTTAATCTATGGTAATACCTAAACAAACATAATATCTCTCACAATATTTCAATACACCCAAATACAAAAAAAAATGAGAAAAAAAAATATTCTCTCTTTGCAACTACCTCTCCCTTACGCATTAAAACAGTATATTGGATATGTGAATAAAATTTGTTATACAACTCGTTCTGCATTCACACAAAAATACGACACTTGTCAATTTATATCACTCGACCTTCGGTCTCGTGATGTAAGTATTGACTGGTGTCAATGTATTTTTGTGTATACAGAACTCTTAATTAATAACAAATTTAGTCTACATATACAATAATCTACTATTACAAGGCCGTCAAAAAAATATTTTAACGTTGGAAAAGTTTTTATATAAAAATTGTTAATTTTTTACATCAAATTTTTTATTTCTATGAAGAAGTAGATAAGTAAATTATTTAATTTGTGATTCTTTCGACCACCATTGTAGGACTAAATTTCTCTGTAAATCCCCAATTCTTTTCTTGAATTTTTCTTCTGAATAATTTAACAATTTTAAATAATTTCCTTTTTTTTTTAGTTTTTATATTTTAATTTTTTCTATTTTATTATTTTTTACCTTTTTTTTTATTTTTTCTTTTAATTTTTTTTAATATATTATTTTTTTTATGTAATTTTTTGTTTTAATTTTCTTTTAATAATTATAGGTACTCGTATCACTAAATTTATAGAATCAGTTTTAAGGCATTCTCAAAAGAATTTTTTAGAATTGTACGGGCGCATAAAACCAATTTTTCTATAGACATCAAATCAAGATGATAATTATGTATATAAAAAATTTATATATATCTATGTACGTATAATATAAAAAATATAAAATTAAACAAATATTTGTTTTCATATAGATGTACAAAATATTCTTTAAATTCATAATGTAGTTTGCATTGCATTGCATGATTGTTCAATATTTCAAAATTCATGTATTAAAGTCACATTCTCACATTCATCTATTAAAGTCTCATTCTATCTTTTTTAATTTATTAAACTAAATAATTAAAAAAAAAAATACATTCGACCCAATTAGCTTCGATATTTAAGTTTTTCTTCTTGAAGAAAATAGTTGTTAAGAGCCTTCGCTGTGAAATTTTAAAATATTTCTCTGTTTTCTGTTATTTTGAATTTTTTTTTTTTTTATTTTATAAAAATATAAAATAAACTGCCGTGAAAAATGCGACAAAAATTGTAGATCTCTAGCGGAATTTCACAAAACTATATTTGAAGTTTATTTCTGCACTCAAAATGCAATTTATCAAAAATATTAAAAAAAATTTTAAATTTAAATGAAATTATTTAATAGGAAATTAAAGAAATTCAAAATTCCACTTCACCAGCCCTAGAGAATGATATTTTAGTTTTATTTCTGCGTTTGATTTTTTTATTATCTGTTTCCTTTACTGCACAATCTCAGCAAATATGAATGTTTAAGTTTTTCAAAGGCCAATTTGAGCTAAAAACACTCTCTTACATGTCAAAAAATCACTTCAATCAAGATTCTATTAACCCTACAATCAAAGCAAAACCAAGACCAATTTTTCTAAGAGCTCTTAATCCAAATAATATTTTGTCTTAATTGAGTCGTTTTGAAAATAATAAAAACAGACCCGTGCATATTAAAAATTAGAATTGACGAAAGATTCAACGAATTTCTTACCAAAGAAAAGAGATACGTATTTTTACATCTCCATAGTCCGTCTCACAGTTAATATTGAAAGTGAACCAAATGAAATTGTACACTTAGAACTTACAATCCAGCTCTGATTTAAAAGAAAAATGTGAAAAAAGGGACTTTATTGAATTTTATTAAAAATATGTGAATTCAGCTGAATTTGCGAGGATTAGAAAATATGCATGCTAAATTTTATCTTTATTTTCCATAACATTATGTTTATGAACAATATTTTTTTGAATAAGCTGACAAAATCAAAACGCAGAAGCAGATATTGATCTCAAAAATTATTCGATATTAATTCTAACAAATATAGTACAGTTATAGTAGTATTATGTATCTAATATTATCTTTATTATATTAATTTTTTATATTCAACTAAGATAAGCTAAAATAACAAATTTTTGATTTTGGATTGGGCCCAAAATGCCTGACAGATAATAAAATTTAATTTTAATTAACAATCAATTCAACAATATAAATTGTATACTTTTGCAAGTCGTTTTCATGCGATACAGTCGATGTATACACGATTCATGTCAGTGACATAGCTAATATAAAAATATGTGTTGTACAATGTATAGTTATTTTTAACAATATATTTATTTGAAAGTTTTCATCAAAATACAATTTTTATTTTATTACAATTTTTTTTAATTATATTAAGAATTAAGATTGAGGACTTCTTCAACCTATAATACTATAAATAAAATTCAAATAATTTCTGCTTTTATACTCTTTTAATATTTATATACATAGCCATGCGCCGGAAATAAAATTTATAATATTTTGCAAAAAAAAAAAAAAACAAAAAAAAATTGGACATTAAAAAAAAATACAAAATAAAAAACTAAAAATTATTTATTAATATTTTCATTTGTATTTTATTCATTACATATATATCCCCTAGTTCTGGTTATTTTTTCTTGTCTGTTTATATTCAACAGCTGACTACCGCCAATGTCAAGTAAAACAATATTTAGTTGGCATTTTATTCAGTGTTTATTCTGCTTCACTTCCATCACATTTATTTTTATTCGTTTACCTAATAATTAATATTAAAAAAAAATTTATTTTTAATTATATTTTTTGTTTTTAATTATTATTATTCAAAATTGTGAATTAATTTTCATTTTCAAATATTTCTGTTTTTTTTTTTTTAATATAATGGATCAATTTAAAGAAAGTAAGAACTTCTTAAATTTGTTAAAGCAAAAAAATTATACAAAAAGAAATAATTATTTTTATGACGAATCAATCAAACTCATCTCTCATAATAATGAAAAAAAAAATTGTTATTATGTTAATACGCAATAGGGTGTATCGATATAAACAAAAAAAAAATTGTTGAAACTTCTAGTTTTTAATTTAATTTATATTATTTATTTTTTTTTAGAAGATCCTTTTATTTTTTGCCAACAAAGGCCGAGCTTCGCTCAAACTAAAGTAAGTTTATTAAATTTATGATTATTCAAAGTTAAAGCATTGGATTTTATTTTATAATTGTCATGCTAACATTCTTTATTTTTAGATAGGTACCTTATGTCTTTTAATTTATATAAAAAAAATTTACTTTAAAAAATTATTACTGAATATACCTAATATTCATAATATGCCTATTTGATTTTTTGAACATTTTATTTGGCTTTTTTGTTTAAAATAATATTTAATTTATATTCTTATAGCTGCTTCAAATAATTAAACATTTATTAATCAATATAATATAATTCATTGTTAATATATTTATTAATCAATATATAGCACATAAATATAAGACTACTCTAAAATAAGTCAACTCTAAAATTAGGAGAAATTTTAATCTAAAATATAAATTAACATTAATCTTGACATACCACAAAATTTAAGTTTTGTACAGCAAACTGAATAAATATTGAATTCGAAATAATTTAATTTTTTTTCTCATTTTTTTATATTAATATGCTAATTGCCAATGAAATTATATTTATTTTGTATTTATAGTTAAGTCATATCAAAAGAGAAATATGAAAAATAACTTCAAAAAATTATTCCTTAAATAAAAAGTGGCTGTAGGTATTTTCAAAAAGGATTTAAAAACATTTATTGAAAAAAAAAATTGGTAAAGACATATTTTAAAATATATTTTCACATTTATTTTCATAATATAAAAAATTTTGAATTAAAACGCCTCAAAAAATTTATATATTTTCTAAAAGTTCAAATAAATATTTTATTCACAAAGACCCCCTTTAAAAGTACCTCTTAGACAAAAATAAATTCATCCCACTAAGTATTAAACAAAAAACAGAAATTTAAACATTTTTCATTTACTGTCTGTACTGAACATGGTAGTATTTATTTTCTCTTTCTTTACAACTTTAGACTTTCTTTATAAAATTTAAGTTGGCTTTCTAAAAAAATAAAATTTTATGGAACTAAACTTTGATGTTACTATTCAGATTTATTAACCCTCTAACAATTTATTACTAAATACTGTCGTGTAAAAAAATTAAATTATTTTTCAATTATTTTCAGGATTTTCGAAGACAAATGAGCATGAAATTAGCGTTCAGAAAAACAGAGATTGAAAAAAAGAAGAGTAAACTAGACAAGGTATAATTTATTGACTTTAAAAATTTTTATTCCTGTCTTTATTAAAATTTATTTCGTAGACATATGTGATAATTGTATTTTCTGAAAAAGCTAAGATCACCAAGTGTCAAGATGTTGAAGAAATTGTTAAAGAATTTGGAATGTTAACACATTTGGAAGAAATAAGGTAATTGTGATGTGGGTGTTGGATAACATTTTTACAGTCAAGTCATCAATCTGCATTTTATTGAATTTCTGGAACGCAATTAAATTATTTTATTATTTTTAATTTATTATCTCAATTTCAAACAATATATAATAATGAATTTATTTTAATTCTGTTCAATAACTCACTGTTTGCGAAAAGATTAATTTTCAATTTAATTTCAGCAAAACCGAAAAATATTTATATGTATCAGCTCCAACTGATCTATTACTAAGATTAGCTGATGAGTCTGAACTGATGAAAAGAACAACAACTGGAACTATACAAAAATTCAATTATTATAGTAGATCTGATTTCATTTTAGAAGGAATGACAGAAGATAATATTTTAAGGAACGCCGAAATTCCAGTTTTAATCAAGGATGCCATCAAACCAGAATTAAAATCATATTTTCGGAAAGGGATTATAGATGAAATATTTGCTCTACACGATTATGTAAATTTAAATTGTCTGCAAACAATAAAAAAAATTAATTTTGTCTTTTTAGGAGTATCTAGAGAAATTTGCTATTAATTATGGTAAAAAGCTGCCAATTGAAGACATTCGTTGTTATTTTGGTACTAGCATTGGTCTTTACTTTGCATTTATTGAATTTTATACTCTAGCATTGGTATTTCCAACAATTTATGGTATCTTGCAATATTTCTTGAACTTTAATTTGGCAACAGTGTGTGGATTTTATGTTTTATGGACAACAGTGAGTATTAACAATATTTTTATCAGGTACGTGTTTTATCCAAACGTTAAATTGTAGGTATTTTCAGAATTGTGGAAGCGTAAATGCTCTGGACTGGCATATAAATGGGGTACTATTGAGATGACAAGTTTAGATAAACCACGTCCTGCTTATCACGGTGAATTGAGACCAGACCCAGTAACAGGAAAATTAACTTTACAATACCCAATGATATACACATATTTGCAAATGTATTGTATTTCATATCCTGTAGTACTCATTTGCGTTGTTTCAGCCGCGTATTTTGCTCTTTATCAATTTCAAATAGAAGCTGAGGTTTTACATGATTTCGGTATTAAGTGTTTGAGCAAATTTAAGTGCAGTTTTCATTAACAAAACATTTTCAGGTCCAGAGTCATATTTGCTCTACGTGCCCGTAATAGTCCAATCAATTTTGATTGCAATTTTTTCTTGGGCTTATGAAAAGCTAGCAACTTTCTTAACTGATGCTGAGAACCATAGAACTCGCAGTCAATTCGAGCGTCATCGAGTAAACAAATTGATGATATTTGAAATTGTTAATAATTTCTTTTCATTATTTTATATTGCGTTTGTTTTACAAGATTTGGCCCAATTAAAATATCAATTGATGATGCAATTGATGATATTTCAGGTAATAATTATAATTTAAGAATTAAGCAATTGCATCCATACCAAAATTTTTTTTTTAATTTTAGATTGTAATGATCGCTCAAGAAATAGGATTTCCTCTAATGTCATTAATTAAATATAAAGTTTCAAGCTATATGCACGAAGAAGTGCATAAAAAAAAATTGGATACTTTTTCGGATCAACTTAGATATGAACAGGTAAAATTAAAAAGAATTCTAACCATGAATCACTGCAATTTTTATTCCCATTAAAGGTCTTTTTTGAAAGCAATTTGGATCAATATTCTAGCACTTATGAAGATTATTTGCAAATTTGTACTCAATTTGGTTATGTTGTACTTTTCGCTGCTGTAGCTCCATTTGCTGCACTAGGAGCCCTGATCAATAATCTTTTTGCAATGTACATTGATATTTTAAAAGTATATTCTATCCATCTAATTTTCCAGAAACTTGGAGTAAATGTATTTTAATTTTATTTTAGTTAACGTACATTTACAAACGTCCATTTGCTCGTCGTGCCAAAAATATTGGAGCCTGGCAATCATCATTAGATTTATTGTCGGTAATGGCAATTCTAAGCAATTGTGGATTGTTATATTTTCAACCGAATGTCAAAGAATTTGTGGCAAACACTTTCACTAGCATACCAACTTTATCATTTGTCATTTTTGAACATTTCCTATTAGGCGTAAAATATTGTTTGCATAAAGCAATTCACGAACGACCTAGATGGGTTCGTATTGCATTAGCCAGAGACGCATACGAATCAGCAGAAGCTTTAAAAAACTTAAGGTACTTAATTTAAGATGCACACAAATATTTAATTGAGCTTATTTAATAAAATTTAATTCATTACAATTAGGATCTTAGTACTATTCAAGAAATTATATTATTCAAAGGTGACGAACGCAGATAAAAAACAATTTTCGGTACTTTCTTGTAAGTTTTGCGTATGCCACTTTAGATTTACGCGATGAAGCTTTTGTGTTGATTAACATTTTTTTAAAATAAATAAAAACTGTACGAAAACATTATTTTTTATTCTTCGTAACTATGTGCACTGTTCATATACATTTGACGATGCTGCACTTTGCATATTAGTAAAAAATTAATTATATCTGCAGATGTAGGTACATATGTATATAAATTCCTTAGTTAATAAAAATTTTACCAATTTGATATTTAATATTCTCTTTAAAATATTAAAACAAAAATAACTAATTTCTTTTATCGTTTTTTTTTCTATTTTCAGAAAAATGAAGAGTGATTGATTAGGCTGTACTTTTATGATAACTCAAATGGTGCTTTTCAAATAAACCCAAGTGCTCTTAACTAGTCCCAATTCCATGTATTCTCAATTGTTTTATTATTAAGTTACAAGTCCCGAATATATCTGTTTACAAACTTATGCAATCCAATAATAACTGCCAAAGTTTACCAGTAATTAAAATACATAAATATTTTGTTGTTAAAAATCATATGATAATAATATAAGTCCATTTGCAATACAATTCTAATTAACTAAACGCCTGTCTGTTTTATGTCTACGACAATATTGTTAAATGGCTTGTTAAAGAACAATAACAGTTGAGTCTTGGAATAATAAAACTTCAGCATTGTAAACCTCATTAGCACTTTTTAGAAAATTAGTGCTAACATTGTATTCATAGAATCTCATTTATCTCCTTTAAAAGTTTGCAGTTTGTAATCTAAATGTAAAACATAATATCATATCAAACTGTATGTAAAATGAATTAAATTACAAGTTTAAGTTCACTCGGTAGCTGGATGATATTGCAGAAGACCATAAGCCTTAAATTTGTAATTTTGTTGACTCAGAAAATGTTTAGTGTTCCTATTTACGTTAAAATATCTTTTTTTCTTATTGTCCAATTTTTAGTCATATTAAAAAACAGAATTAAAATAATACATTAAAAGGCCTTGCGTAATATTTTAATTATTTTTTTATAATTATTTTTGAAACATTTTCTGTATATAAATATTTGTATATAATAATAAGTATATAAATGTTTGAAGACATACAGAACAAATATAAAAATAAATACAAATACTTCTTAAAACTAACAAAAAACATTTTTTTTATTGTTATTGAATTATTTTTAATTATTATGATAAAATTATAGTAAAAAATCTAATTTCAATTAAAAAAATGTAATTTTAAAGACTTATTTTATTTTGCTTTATTTATAATGGAATTTTATAGACCTGGGGCAGCATTTATAATTTAATTATATTTAAAATACGTGATTTAGATTGAGCTGGATAAAATTTTTAATATTTATAATAATGTAGTATTCAAAAATATGATAGAAAGATACATCAAAGATTATTAATTCCAGTAGGTATGATAGAGTTTACTTAAAAAATACCAAAAACTGATAAGTACTCGGTTTGTTTAATCAAATTTAAAATTATTTCACTGGGATTTGAAGTCACATTACGGATAATTTAACTGTGTGAAAATTACCGGTGTCCTCTGAAATGCCTCAAGCATAAATAAGCATCTATAGCATGAACAAATGCAGCAGCATAACCCATGTACTAAAAAAATATATTTGTATAAAAATAATTATTAAATAGAAATCTTACATTACATACATAAACCGCAGTCATTGCTGGATATGCCCAAAATCCAGGCCTAATTAAAAATTGAGGATGTAACCAAACAACAGTAGCGAAGCCCATATAGCTAGATGCTGATAAATATAAAAAGCAGGCCATACTGTTGAATAAAATTTCCTTAAAAATAAAGAAAATATTTTATGTAACGAAGTGAAGAAAAAAACCTCAATTCTCAGATATCACAACATTTTGTGCAATGGAAAAAGAGTGAATTCAAATCCATTGTGTCGAAGTTTCAACAAAATTTTTGGGTCTATATGAACCTCTTAAACAATTTTGTTAAAAATAAAGTCATTGATTCCTCGAACAGGCCGTAATAATTTTGTGATGATTTATGTTTAATCCATTTACTTCGTATATACAAAATTTATTCCTAGGGTTTGATTAAGACAATTATTGTGATCCACCGAAATAGATAAATATATTAATGATATTAATGTTTTTTATGTACTTAGTTACATTATGTTGTTTATGTTGTGTAATACATTATTTAAGGTATTTAATTACAAAAAACTTACAAAAATAGTTTGTCTTATCAAAGAAAATGATTTTTCGGAAAAACAATAACAAATAAGTAATATCAAACTAGTTGTAAAACAACAAGCAGTTGCTGTTAAAAATGAAGTTAAAGCTTGTCCAATACTTTCTGCATACGGTACACCATATCGAATCAATAAAGTTTCACACATTGATGCTAAACCAACTTCAGCTACTTTGAGTAAACCAGTTTTTGAAGCTACAAAACCAAAATTCACGCAAGTACAAATTCGGCAACAACAAACATTTATTCCACCATTTTTATTGAAGCTAGGACCTCGAATACCGATAGATCCCATGTTATGAAATTCTTTTACAATAAATTCCGTAAAACGTTTTGATTATTTTCACGTCCTTATTTGAACTAAAATATTTTCTTTTTCGATATAATAAATCTCCCATGGAGGGATAAGTTTCAATGAAAATTATAATTTAAAAATAGAACTGAAGTTCAAAACACTTTGGATGAAATAAAATTAGGGAATAAAATAGATGCATTGAAATAATTTTTATGTGTGCAAATAGAACAGGAAATTGTATTTTCTATTTTTATAATATCACAATGAATTCAATAAAGTTGGAAAAACTATAATATTTCAGAACCAGAACTGAGAATTTTATATTGAAAAAGTAAGTTTCAAATAAAAAGATCATTAAAAGGAAACTGGTGACGCATTAATTATTCGTTCAGCTTAAATCGGGCTCACTAACTTGTACGAAAATAAAAAGCGCGAATTCGTTAGAAATAAAATTACAATGAAAATGAGAAAATCGATATTAAAGCATCCAAATTACTTCTGCAATCTATGATTAAGAGATAATAACCAAATGAAATAGAAAAATACGATGTTAGAGGAAAGATATTATATGAAAATTTCCATTTTCTTCTGAAACTTTGACTATTGGGAATTGTTCATAGATTGTATTGCTTTTATTTTAATCATCTCTAGTAAGAATATGAAAAAAAAAGATTTTTTCATTCATTTATGAGCATAGATATTATGAAGTCTACCGTTATTAAAACTAATTTCGTTCCATATATTTATTTTATATAAAAATTAAGGTTATTATTTTTTTTTTTCAATACCGTATTTTTCAATTTGAAATAATTTTTAACACAATTTTATTCGTTAATGACCATACGCATGATTAAGTAGAAACTTTATCTAAACACAAGTAAATACAATATAACAAAATATAGTCGCCACTTTGTCTATCACTAAAATTTTCTAAACATTCATAATTCTTTGATAATAGGCAATATTTTAATATTTATACATATATAAATAATAAGTATAAAATTATTAATTAATGTTCAAAGTCTATATTTCTTTTTTATTTAAATATGAAAAAAATTATTATACAGAGATTAATCATTTTAAAAAATATTCATAACTTGTCATATTGTTTGAAGTTTTGATTTTTCTGCAAAATTTACATTTTCTCTTTAGCAATTACAGAAAATAAATTTTATTTTACTTAAGTATGCATATACGTTTTCATTTCCTAATCGAAGGCCTCACGCAAGCGAGATAAAATTCATAACATAAGTAGTAATTTTCAGTTGCACTGAAACAGATAATTACTACTTAGATAGAAATTTTAACTAGAAATTTAGCAATAATCTTGCAGTAATTTATTTATAAAATAAAACCAAATTCAAATGATCAACTGGAAAATTTTACATAGTCTCCGTGCCAAGGTGAAAACGACTCCGCCAGACTACGACCACTTCCAAATCACCAAATTCCAAATCACCAAAAATGATCTTAAATATATATAAATAAAACTTCCGAATAATAATGTTAGCGTACAACAGGGATTATGTATTACATGGATTCAGGAAGAACTTCAAAAATAGTTTGCATGACATTAAGTACGTACAGTTCCAGACACGCATAATTTTTGCTATTATGGTTTTGTCAATTTTAATATTATTTTATTATTGGTTTTCCCATTTACTTCGTTCGCGTCTGACAGTCCATTTTTTAAGGTCCATTTTTTAAGGACATATTCGTTTCTTCCTTCTTATGATAATTGTGTTAAATAGAATTTTTTGTTTGATGTTTTGATTAATTATATAAATAATAATTATATAAATTGATGTTTAAATTAATTATATAAAAAGGCTATATATATAATTATTATGCATGCAATTTTATAAGATGATAAATAAAAAAGTAGAAAGTTCTTAATAAAATATTTAAAAGAAAAATAAACAAAGAAAATAAATAAATTTAAATTTTAATTATTATGCTATATGACGAGTTTTCTAATTTTTCCAATTCAAATAATTTGATAATAACTAAAATTCTCATATAAATAATAATGTAATAGCTCATAAATAATTGTTTCATTATTTGTATAAGTACAAGTACATGAAATATTTTAGCCTTGACAGTGAAATTTATATAGAATAATTGGTTCTAGAACATCCATTCCATATATTAAAAATAATTGAAATTATATTTAGTTTGAGAAAATTTCAGATAATTTTTGTTGCAACTCCATATAAATTCAATTAGAATTGTAGAAAAAAACTTAACAAAGACAAAAAAATTACTACACTGACACTCAGAAGAAGAGACCCTTAGTTGAAAATCTCTACAACATATGAAAAACTTATGCTAAGACAAAATTAAATTCCGAAATCTTGTCTGACAAAATTTTGTCTCTAGGTTAGATGCTATTTTAAATCAAACATTCATCGAAGGAGTTATTATTATTCTATTATTCCATTATTTCTAAGTAAACAACCTAAGCAATATGTTAATATTGTTTACTTATAGTTTAAAAAAAATAAAATAATATCCCATTAATCTAGAAATTAATACAATTAAAAATTAGACTTATAATAGTAGATTATTGTATATGTAAACTAAATTTGTTATTAATTAATACTTATATCACGAGACCGAAGGTCGAGTGATATAAATTGACAAGTGTCAATGTATTTTTGTGTAAATACAGAACGAGTTGTATAACAAATTTTGTTTACATGTCCAATATACTGTTTTAATGCGTAGGGGAGATGTAGTTGCAAAGAGAGAATATTTTTTCTTCTCATTTTTTCTATTTTTTTTTGTATTTGGCTGTATTGAAATATTGTGAGAGATATTATGTTTGTTTAGGTATTACGTAATATTCGATACGAAACTTCGAAATGATTTCATTATTTACGCTGATGCATCTAAATTTTTTCATTATATACGCTGATGCATCTAAATTTTTTCATTATTTACGCAGATGCATCTAAATGATTGCATGTGTATTGACGCATATAATACTCCATTTAGTGATCTAAATTCTATAGCACTAAATACAACATAACGATCCCCAACGCATTAAAATTTTTTAAACTTATATAAATGTTTTATAATCATAAAATAAATGTGAATTTAACGATGTTTTGAAGTGTAAACATACCTTAATTTTTCTAAATTTGAGTCACATTTGCGTGTTTTTAAAAGATTAATTTTTGCTTTTTTTAAACACAATTATTGATTGCATTTGCATGTAACAAAAACAATTTTTACAATAAATATATAATTTATTAAGATTTTTGTACGAAATCGATGTCCAGATAGGCACTACGAAATAATTTATACGGACATAATTTATACGAGAAAAACGACATTGTTCATACGATAAATAATGCTGTTTGAAAGCGACATTATTTATACAAAAAAAAAACGACATTATTCATACAATAAATAATGTCGTTTTTTTTTGTATAAATAATGTCGCTTTTAAAACGACATTATTTTTCGTATGAACAATGTTGTTTTTTTATCGTATGAATAATGTCATTTTTAAAACGACACTATTTATCGTATGTGAGTAAAAAAAAATATTTCTGTGGTAGACACACGGGAAGGGGGGGGGCAGCAGGGCGGCGGGCGGGCGGTTGGTCAGTGACCAACCGCCCTCCAGCCCCTTTGCTGCCCCCCTACCCCTTTTGCTCAGAACACAATATTCGCGATTATGTCAGTTCACCTACATTTTGTACAGCCAACATTTGTTTTTACTCACATACGATAAATAGTGTCGTTTTAAAAATGACATTATTCATACGATCAAAAAACGACTTTATTCATGTAGAAATAATGTCGTTTAGAAGCGACATTATTTATACAAAAAAAAACGACTTTATTCATATGATAAATAATGTCGTTTTAAAAGCGACATTATTTATACGAAAAAAAAACGACTTTATTCATATATAAATTATGACGTG
The DNA here is from genome assembly GCA_964007475.1 of Hybos culiciformis. Taxonomy (NCBI): domain Eukaryota; kingdom Metazoa; phylum Arthropoda; class Insecta; order Diptera; family Hybotidae; genus Hybos; species Hybos culiciformis. The sequence goes on along the minus strand of OZ023275.1, from coordinate 18,105,575 downwards.
CCTGAAAGCGACATAATTCTTTTGTATGGTAGGAATAATGTCGTTTTTTCGTATAAATTATGTCCGTATAAATTATTTCGGGACCCCGTCCAGATATTGCAAACTAAATAATAATAAAACAATTTTTATAAAAAATATTGCACAATATATTTTGTTTTTACGTTCAAAACCAATATCCCTAAATTAAAAAAAATAAGAAAATTCTCGTTTTAATAAAAGCTTGGAAAACAAATTAAATAATTGCATAATATTGCGGTTAATAATTGAATGAATTCCTAATAACAAATCATTAAAGTTATATCTTTTAAACATTATAAATATCCTGATAAAATAAATAAATTTAATATAAATACAATGAATGAATAATTTTCCCGCATTATTTTTCTCATCGTAATTTTTCGAATACTGTTTACTGATTCAAAAAGCTGATTAATCGTACATTCTTACATAAGTCTTATGCCTTGAAAATAATAATTATATAGTGTTTAAATTTAAATCAATAAGAAGTAAAATAATTACTAGGCAAGGCAGCAATAATAAAATTAATAAAATCAAAATATTCATTTAGCTTCTTTTCAAATAAAATTAAGTAATGATAATCCAAGCTAAACTTTAAAGTACCACCTGTTTTAACGGATGAACGAAATTTATACCATTATATTGAAAAAATTGTTCATTTAAAGAATGTTCAATATATCAATATGATCTTCAAACTCACTTTCATTCAATATCAAAAACATATCAATTTATTGAATAACGAATTTGCACTTTCAATCATATATCATTCATAATATTGTTTATCTAAAATTTTCAAGCTAATTTAATTGGTAATGTAAACAATAAGATTGTTATTATTATTTTTATTGTTTACCTAATCGTCGTATAATTTATTTTGCAATTCCAAAATGTTATAATAGTTATATATATAATTTTTTTTTTTTCACTTTATGTAATAAAATGGCATAACTATTTAAAGCAACGTCATAATTATCACAATCTTCATAATATCTCAATTTGAAATAAAAAATTAAACTTTTATTTTTTTACCGGTATTGTAAGCACACATTATCAATATTATTTATTTTTTTTAATTATATACCGTTTTTTTCTTGATATATCGGTCGTGCTTCATTGATTTTTAATTACAGAAAATGAAACTACGCTGCAACTGCAATTAAATGATATTATGATGATTATATTATATAATTAAAAAAAAAAATGTTATTATTCTAAACAAAAATGTTTGAAATTTCACGTGAATTATTTTTTGGTGGCAGCAGCTTTGAAACGTAATTTTCATAATCAGATTATTATTAAAAAAATATGTAATAATAATAATAATAAATAAATTAAATTCTTTGGAGATCGTGTTGTAATTAAATTTGTAATTAAACGTTCATTGTACTTTGAATTTGAATATAAAAAAAAAAAATCTAGAAATAAAATGATTTATGTGAATAATATTTATAATGTTGTTGATAAAAATATTATGTACATTTGGTATCATATTACAATTATCTGGTTTTGCGACTCTAACATGCTAATATTAATTGTAGAATCCCCAATAAAACAATTGAACTAAGCAACTTCTTTTCGATACTGCACAACGATTTTAGTTTTAATTCCATTTTTTCTGTTGGCCTCATATGAACTGAATTTGTTAATTAGTCAAAAATCTTAAAATTAAGTAGAGATCCAAAATCGCCTTATAACGGTACCAATTCTTTGTGAAAATTTAGCAATCTCCCCGGTTTGAGGCTTGAGGTTTCTACATTTTGGTTGCCCATAGTATGGGTCACCCCAACAAGAGCTGTTGACAGATCAAATGTTCAAAGCTTTACACATAATTACAGAGCATTTTTTTAATTATCATTTTTTTACTTTACAATAAATAATTATAAAATCCAAATAATAGTTTGGTGAAATATAGAATTTTTGTCACTTGTTCGTCCAATGATAGTGTAATTACTTAAGTATATTATATAAAAAGAACTGCTTGATCGATTTAAATGTGAATCAAAATGTCAAAAGGATTGCATACAGAACATCAAAATATATAAGTAGTTAAAATAATAATGCGCTAGCAAAATAATAAAAAAGGTGAAAAAAAAATGAAAAATTTATTTTATTTTATTTTTTAAAAACAATTAAATAAATTTAAAAAAAATTCAAAATAATTTAATTTATCTAAAAAAAAGTGTCTTAATTGAAATAAAACCATGTTTTAGGTGAAATTGAATTCTCACTAACCCCAATAACAATGTTAGTGTGAAAAAAAAACAGTCTCTTATAAATTTTGATTTCTGTTCGATTTATTTTAAGTTCTTTTAATATATATAAAGAAATATATATTGTTTGGAAAAATTAAAACTAGACCGTAGTTTTAAAACAAACAAAAAAAATAATTAAATTTTTTTATTTTGTTTTTTTTTTTTTTCACTAAAATGTTTATAAATAATGTGATCTACGACGACGCGACAGATTCATTATTGGTTTATTAATAATCTCAAATTGTTTAAATTTATAAATAGGCACCTATATTTTGTTTTTCTCGTTCTCAATTTTTTTAAAATAAAAACAAAAAAAATATATTTACGAAAAAATTTAAAATTTTATTTAAATTTGTTTTAAGTTTTAAATTCTTGAAAAAAAAAAAAAACTGAGAACAAAACAACATGAGCATAAAATTCACTATTTTGATACAATATTATCGACGTCGTCGGTTGCATTCCTATTCGTCCAAACAACAAATATTTCAATGTTTTAATTGATTGTGTTTTATTTCTGGACTATAAGCCGCTGCACTACACCTAAATACATATATTATGTACATATCGGTATGATGTAGAATTTATATTTCTTTAAAAAGTTTTTTTTTATTCGCAAATTTCGACATTAATTGTTTTTTAAGTGTTTAAGTCTTTTTTTAACCTTTTAAAACCTGAATAACGGAAATTTTGATCCGAGATACAACCAACTATAAAACGATATCATTACCCATCATTTGATAATTACGGTAACTTAACTCAAAGTGAAAATATTAAAAACTGTTTTTCTGAAAGTATCCGACGATACGTAAAGAGTATATATAAATAATTTAACAAAATGTACATATAATTTAAATAAACAATATAAAAAAAATTTAAATAATCAAAAAAAATTTGTTTTTTTTTGGCTTTAGGAATTTCCTCAAAGTATGTTCTTATTTTTTTTACACTTATTTCTTCATTAAAATCAATTTTAAAATAAAGGAAACAATCGCGGATTTTATGTCCGTCTGTGCTACAGTAAAACACTTAAGTATATTTTTTTTCCAATCGAAATGATCAAAGCCAGCTTATACTTTATTTATGTGGTACTATTCTATACAATTCTTTAAACTTTTTATACTTCAACACTGACTTAATATTTGTGCATTCAGAAATGCGATACTTTATGCATTTCAAACTAATACTTATTTTAATTTTCGAAATGCACAACGATCGCTGTCTGTTTATTTTTATTCTATAAATTTTAAATACATATTTTTTTTGATCGGTTTAACTTCATTCCGTTTACTAGCACATATTAAGAATGGTATACATAACAAAATTAATTTCCCCATCACACTATATCAATGATAAATTTATGATAAAGCATACACAAACTACCTACATACTTTATTGATTTGAATTCTAATTTTCTTAAACCGAAAATCTACCCATAATTTCGTATAATGATGCAGATAATGATGAAGTCAGATAGTTCATTTAGTGCCTTTTGAGAAACAATTGAAAGTATCTATCTTGTAAACCATTTAAAAAATTAGATCTAAGTATCTGTACTTTGAATTGTTCTAAGAATTTTTTCCATACAACTGCCTCCGATATATTTCTAAATTAATTTTGTTCATTTTCATTAAATCAAAAGCTACAAGAGAACTTTAAAAAAATATTTAAAAACATTTTCTTTGAATATTTGAGTAAAACAAAATAAATTATTGTTAGAAAAAAGAAAAAATTTTATTTAAATAAATAAAATTAAAAGTTAAACTGAAAAATAATTAATTAACTATAGAAAAAAAGGAGTAAATCTGATTACAAAAAATTATTTAAAAAAAAACATAAATTTATATTTATAAAAACATTTTTTATTTTAAATTAAAAAAAAAAAAAAGTCTGAAAATTATAAAAATTTTACGTTTTACATTTTTAATTAAGGTGGGTTAAAAAAATCTTTAAAATTTTCAATTAAATTTAATTCTCTTCATATTTTAATCTTAATATACAACAAAATTTAAATCATATTTTGTATTTTTACATTGATAGATTATATATATATAATATATTGTTTATTAATTATTAAACATACTGTAATGTCATAACAAATGTGTGTCAAATGTATACGTCTTCTTGTGTTAATATTCATCAAACCATAGCCTGTCACCCTTTCTTATTGTTGTTGAACAAAATATAATCTGACCATATTGCAAAATGCCAAAAAAATATAATGTTTTTTTGTTAATTTATAGCCTTGGTAATATATAATTTAATTTCAAAATAAAATATGAATAATTAACAAACTAACAAGAATTAAATCTGTTTTTCGTATTTAAAACAATTTATTAAATATAAAAAATCGATACTATATACACTCAAAAAAAAACATCCGTAAAAAGCTAATGTTTTATGTCCGTTGAAATTTCATTCACTAAAAGTTGTTGAATTCAACGGGTTTTACGTTAAAAGATACCATTTTTAACCGTATTACGGATGTTTAATCAAAAAATTCAACTACGGACTACGGTAAGACTTGATGAAGTAAAGTCCTTAAAATTGAGCTGATAGAGTAACAAGGAAATTGTTAAAACTAACAACAATTTATTAATTTCAACGAAAAAAATCTTATATATTTTTTTAATGAAAGTTTAATAACAAGCCCATAAAATATTAACGTTTTATGTTTCCTTATTATCTACGGATACTCTTATACTTTTACGGGAAACTCCTTAACCCCTATAAATAATTTAAATTAATTCGCATGTATAGAAACCGAATTTATATTGTCTATTAATACATTGTTGTATATCACTGACATAGCTCAGTGGAAGAATTCATAACATTGAACAAAGCGGTTAAGCAAGGCCTCGTTGTGATAGAACTTAGATGGGTGACCATTCAAATAAAAAAAAAACAATATAAAAACTATAATATAAAAACAAAAAAAACTAAAAAAACTAAAAAAAAAAAAAACTAAAAAAAAAAAACAAAAAAAAAACAAAAAAAAACAAAAAAAACAAAAAAAAAAACAAAAAAAACAGAAAAAACCAAAAAAACAAAAAAAAAACAAAAAAAAAACAAAAAAAAAACAAAAAAAAAACAAAAAAAAAAAAAAAAAAAAAAAAAAAAACAAAAAAAAACAAAAAAAAAAAAAAAAACAAAAAAAAAACAAAAAAAAAACAAAAAAAAACAAAAAAAAAAAACAACAAAAAAAAAACAAAGTATAAAACCGTAATTTGAACATTTTTCTTGTTGTACCAAGGATTTAGTCCGTAAAATTAATATTACGGGATAATCTCTTAAAGTTAAGAAAATTTATTAAAATTCTACGGGTACTCCTTTAAAGTAATTTTAACAACATACATCGATAAGATTTATGGAGTTTTCCTTAAATTTTTCCGTACTTTTCAATTTCTTAAAACTTTATGGACTACTCCGTAAAGTTTACGTATGTTTTCGTTAACTTTTTAACATTTATTTTTTACGGAAAATTCAACAATTTTTAATTGTTATTTCCAACAACATTTTCCACTGGTTCACTTTCACATGATTTTTCCGTTAGCTTTAACGGAAGAATACATAGCTTTTACGGTTGTTTTTTTTTGAGTGTAAAACTATAGAACTTTACTAAGAAAATTATTTCGAATTCGATGTAATTTATCATATAGCATTTTAAAAATTTTTTTTTACAAATTTAGCTAGATTAATAAGAAAACCGTTTAATTAAAAATTAATGCTTAAAAAATTTTCTTGTGTAAATAATAAATAAATACTATTAGTACCAATATGTACATAAATAAATATTAAGAAAATAGGAAAAATAAAATAAAATTTATAATTCATAAATTTACAATAATTGCATCGCAATACATTTTTATTTTTCAATGAAATTGCATTTCGCCAGAACTTGAAATAATAAGGTAGGTGATATACCTAGTTAAGATAAAATAAAAACTTATATGATTAAAATTGCAAATTATAAATAGCAAAATGAATATCAATATCAAAAATTCGAGAAATAATTAAAAGCTCACCGCAAACAACAGTTGAACGCCTTAAAGGTTGAAAAAAATTATTTATGTACATATTAAGGTTTAGGTATATGACTTTGGTGATCAACGTTCGAATAAAAATTTGATATGGGTTGTAAGACTTTGCACTGCACAGGAAAAAATACATGAATTACAAAATGAAACTTATTTGACAACATTATTAATTTATTACTTTTTATTCTAGAAACATGTAAGAATTTCAAAAAAAAACAATCATTGAATTTATATAATTTTAAATAATTGGAGTACCAAAAAAAGATTATCTATAAAGTAATAATTATCAACAAAATGTAAAATTTCTTTCAGTTCATTAAACGAATGTGTTGTATATTCTGTGGATCAAAGTTTATGCCAGATAATAAGAATAAGAATTAATGACTCAAAAACATTGGAATTAAAACAAGATTACAAAAAATGCAAAAAAAAACTCCGAATCTTTTAGGTATATGTAAAAAAATTAGGATTATTTGTATATAAATCTAAAAATTCGAATTATTTACTTAAATATGTTTTTGTACCGTTTATAATTTTTTTTGTTTTCAAAATTTAACATATGGACCTGCAGAATAAGTTTCAGTTTCTATTTCCGGTACGAAATAGTGTAAAGTAATTTATGCAGTACTAAATTTCTTATAATTTTCATTATATTTCACATCAATTCACATAATAAATTTGTAACAGTATATAATAAGATAAAAATATCTTATTATATTCATTGTAGTTCTTAAATTCAAATGATAAGTTTAAATTCCTTAAAATATTAGGCAATACAACATATTTATAATCCATTAGTTATAGAACGTGCGAATGAATGATATTAACAATCATATTCGTTTATCACGCGACATTATTTAACATAATAAACAAAACAATATCTAGGTACACTAAGTAGATTCTAATTTATATACTTAACAGTACAATGGGCCAACTGGTTTCTAAAAACCTCCATCTGATCAGTTTCCAACTATTGTATTCACAAAGTTGATATTTAAGACATTAAGACTTTGATCAATTAAATAAATCTCAGCACATATTCGGTGAGTTTGGAATTTAGATAAATACTGTCTTTATGAATATTTATTATGTTCATAGCGATGACTTTCAGTTTCGTAATAGTGAAAATAATATGATTAGTTGGTCGAAGATGTTCGTTGATATACTTTAAGATTTAAACTTTAAAGAATTTATATAATAAAGGTGCATTTGTCTTTTATTTAAGAAAAAAAGAATTTATTTTATTTTCTAATCTAAATAAAGCAGTAAATGAAAAAGAATTTTAAACAAACTTTAATTATTTTTCCCTAACAAACGAATCAAGTAAATATTTTCAGATTTCCGTGAATGTTATCACTGCGACTTACTAAGAATGGTATCATATGCACTTGTTTTTGATTAATAACTACGACCGGACGTATATTATTTCTGATGTTTTATAAAAAAAATAAATATATTCATGAACATGAACTACAAACGAAACACATTATCTATTTAAGCGTTAAGTTGTTTACACATTAGTTATACTGGCAGCCGCATAAAGACTTGTAAGGTTCATAGCGACACGTCCACTGTAAACTCGTACAATACAAGGTTTCCATCCTTGGTATTTTTTTTAGCTGACTCTTCCGCTTTTCGTCTCAACTCCTGTGTATAACGGAACCCAAAGTCGTTAAAACTCCATTTCATTAGATGGAATTCAAGTATTGTTTGTTTGAGGTTTAATTTCATGAGGCATTGCTTTTGGCGACATATATATTTAACTATATTCACATTAATTTGTTTAATTTATTTATCAAGCTATCAGATTAATTGCAAAGAATCTTCTTTCAACAGATAATTTATCACAAAATAGATTCAATAAATAATGCAATAAAGTACAGCTAATTACGATGTATAAATCAAAATTTTATTGCGCTAAAATGAAAATAAAGAATGTTAATAAATTGAATTGACAGAAAGAGAACTTAAAGAATTCAATACATTCTTTTTTCTAATTTTTCTAATTTGTCAGATAAAATGGCAAAACAAACGTTTCAGAGAAAACCTAATTATGATGTTAATAAATAATTCTTACATAAAGATAAATTTTTAGTAAAATTAATCTTTCAAAAAGATTGCATGAAAATTCACATGCAATGAATCATATATTATACACATACACCAATAAATAGAAATATCGTATTTTCTCTTTCAACAGTGAAGTAATTACAATTTTGGTCTTAAAACACATAATGCATACATAACATACAAATGAGTTTATTTTTTGTTTAAAAAATTTTAAATTAAAAATCTAATCTAATTTGTTAGCCCATAAATCAAGCATTCTCTAATTGGTAGTAGAATATTAATTTGACTGGTTTTACGATTTTTGATTAAAATTCTCTTCCTACTATAAACGGTACCCACACATTTGGTAGAAAAATAATTGCCCGAAAAACAATTGCTCGAAAAACATTTACTCGAAAACAATTACTCGAAAATGCATCAAACGCAAACGTTAGTTGCTCATAGAATTAATTGTTCTAGATTTTAAATTTTTTCAAATATTAATTTCAATTAAAGATTTCATTATTGCATTTCAAAGCCAGACAAAAGGGTAAATGCAACAATCTCAAAAATGTAAAAAAAAATATGAAATTTCAAAAAAAGAAAAATACAGTCAGTCAGAAGTCAGAACTTTACCACGCCCCATTGACTCTGGATATAATAACCAACAGCAAATTACGTAATTAAATAACACTCTGATAATAACAAAAATAATTTGCTCGATTAATAATTTGGCGAGCAATTGTTTTTCGAACAATTATTTTTCGAACAATTATTTTTCGAACAATTGTTTTTCGAGCAATTGTCGTAAAATCAAAAAATATATCATCAGTAACAGCAAAAATATAATTTATTAAGCAATGTTAAATCATTTTTGTTAGAATATTAAATCAAAGAGTTTCAAGTTTCAAAATCCTTAATTCCTTAATTTATGTATTTATTTATTGTATCTTTAGATTAGATTTAACCAACAGTTCACAAAACTAATTCTAGGTTTAAAATAGAAAAATTTGCATATAGATAACTTAAAATAAATCTTAAGTAACATTATATTAATTAAAAACGTATGTAATATATATATTTTTTTTTTGTGTTTTTTGTTTATATATTTATTTATGGCAAAAATATCTAGTTCATTTCTCGCTCAAAAATTAATAATTCAAAATATATAAAAATTCAAGTTTTAATAATTACTTAACACTTAACATCTTATACAACAGGACAGACGTAAGTAATACAATATGTATTTAATTCAAATTCAAAAATCAAAGTAACAAATTTCAAGTAATTGCAGTAAATTCATTTTTATTAAAAAGAAAGAAACAACTGGGAAAACCAACCAATATTATAATTGTGACAAATCAGAGGGTTAAGGACAATAAATTCTTACATACCTCATTCTTTGGCAAATAAGAAAAACAGCATACATCCACATCCGTGTCCAAGTATAAGCCACAAGTCTTTAAGGCCTTTTCAAAATCTATTAAAAAGACATCTGTCATAAATCCGTACTATGTATATAATTATGTTATATAATTATGCAAGTTTCATAAATAAGAGAAATATAGAATAATATAGAAATCGGTCTGTAATATGTAATCAAAGAGAATTTACCTTTCATTAAAATTGGTGTCATACGTGAAAATTTTCAGAAAGTCGAAAAAACTTTGTAGTAATGATTTTTACTAAATGATCCACTCTATAATAAATTCTCATAATCCCAGCTGAATTATTTTTTAATTTTAATACGTATTTAAAATATTATTTACAAAAATTATACAATTGTATTATTTACTAAAAAATTTTGTAAATTAAAAAAATCAAGATTCATCAATTTGTTCTAATAACCAAACCTATAAAGTATAAACTATAATATATATATTATAAAATACTTTTATTTTAATTTTAAGTTCAGCTTTATTCAAGTTCAAAAAATATATTGATAAAAATCATGTTATTTTAGATCTACCTACCTAAATATAATAATTGATAATAGGTTTTAGAATATTATCAAGTACTGTTAGATACCTGATCTTATGATGAAATATATATTTTAGTTATCTATATCTATACAATAAATTTGTATTCAATGTCAATTTGTGATATCTAACACATTCATTAATACCCACTAAGTACAAAACCAAAACCTCAAATCAAGCAAATGAAATCAAGAATTGAAGATTTTCACTTCCCAGTACTAAGTATGTACATTGTTGGCCCTTTTATTTTGATAAGTTGAATTTAAAATAAAATTTTTTTACTTCTCCCTAAGTTGTTTTATAATTAGCGAATAAAAAAAATTTGTAAACCAAATTTATATATAAGTATCATATAAAAGACTTCCATCGTAAAACATACAAAAAAAAAACCAATTAGAAACTTCATAAAAATTAACAATAAAAAAATTTCTATTAGAAGTAATTAAATAAATGACACTTTTAATTATAAATTTATAGATTGGAAAACACAAAATTATAACTAAATACCTGTCCCAAGTAAAATCAAAACAACATATATATAGTATATTATGAGCTTCATTTGTTTGTGCAGTGCACGTTGTAAAACTATGCACATGGCATCACGATAAAATTTGCACATAAATAGTATCACGACACGATAGCCGGCAAAAAAAAACTTGTGAAAATACATTCATTGGAATAAATTATATAATAAATGCATTATGTTGTTAACTATGAAATATGCTTATGATATTCATACTTATTTTTTTGATTTGAATTTCGATTGAAAATATTTAATTCCTAATTTCAACATTAAAGTTCTTCACAACACTATTGTCGAGCTGAAACTTTAACGTTTGCAAAATTTTATTAGATATTAGATTTTTAATAAAAGCGTTTGTTTCCAAATTATATTAATTATTATCAAAAAAAATACCAAACAAATTTTTCATCAAGATAACTTCTAAAGGTGTTAAATAAAAATTTGTACTTTCTTTAATATGACAATATTAACAATAATTATAGAAAATTAGAAAAATTAAAATAAAATAAAAGCAAAAAGACAAATTAATTATTTTTTTAAATGAATAATTATGGCATTATATTACTTTAAGTAAATCAAATAATTAAACAAGATTAAAATTGAAATATTTTTATCTAATTTTAATGTGATTAAAAAAAATAAATTTTATGCTTCATTTAAAAAACAAATGAAAATTAAGCATTTTAAAATAATATTATATTTATTAGAACATTTTTATTGAAAATATGCATAAATTTTTATATTATTCGCTTATTTATCGTTAAATTTTATAGCTGTTAACATAAAATTAATATTAATACGGTATGCGTTGACGATAACGATACGTCATTGGAATATCATTATTTGTATTACATTATTATAATTTAAAAATTACAAAATATCTTCAACGATCAACATAAATACAGTAAATTAAAAATAAAGTTTTAATGCTCCGAAAGTAATTTAAATTCTTTTAACTCTAGATACAAAAACTATAGTTTTAGACTTTAGAAACTTAAATTCTTAAAACATACAAAATTTTTTAAAGCAAAATATGCACCAGCACGCAGCACCTATTTAGATAATAAAATATATACAACGCAATATGTACAAGAAAAGTCTCTTAGTATTAATTAACATTTGTTGTAGATATAAGAAACTTTTTTAACCTTTCTAAGTTTTGCCTACTTATTTTTAATTTTATTTATTTTCTTTTCTTATAACATTCTAACATCATCTAAAATAATATAAATATATAGATACAGATATATGTAAATTAAAGAAATATTATACATAGGTATATGTTTCTACTTGTATTTTTTTTAAAATGATAGTTATGGTGGTACTTAATTTATTTCGACCAAGCTATGTTTTCCTTGAGTTTCTGCCTTTTAAACTGAAAGACTAGGAGATTTAGTATGTAGGCCCAAAAATTATGAAGCTATTTCAATCCTTGATTCGACCTTACTAACGCTCAGACAGGACTATTTTAAGAATGTGGAATAATTCCCACTTAATTGTTATTTGAAAATGAACAATGAACACGAATATTGATTTTTATGATTGTTTTCAGGAGAAAAAACAATAATATTGATAAATATCAATATAGAAAATTGAACAATTTTGATGAAAACAAAAAATTATTATAAGAAAATATGCGAACAAAAAACATATGTTTTAAATTTTAAAAATTAATTAAATTTAAAAACATTATGGTAAACATTCCCATAAATGCACCCTCTATGTCCAATAGAGATTAATAACTTCTCTCTTAGTAATAAAAATTAATTAATTCAAACCAGAATACAAGTATTAAAAGCATTTTTGAAATTTTTTTTTTTAAAAAAAGATCAAGCATAACAAAAAGTACAGAAATGGAAGCTTCCAGTAATATTTAATTAATTTTTCTTCAACAACTGTGAGAACCTGAAAAATTTATCGGAATATAATTTTAAAGAAAATGTTCCTTATAGACTGCAGATTATTCATAATACTTTTAGAGACATATTATTTGCAATATATACAAAATTTATTTCATAAATCTAATTATAGGAAAATATAACACTATTTACTTTTCAAAAATTAAAAATATGTATAAGATATCGTTATTATTACCAGATGTTTTATACATAATAACTACTACAGATATTATATTACAATATAATTGTATATTGAAAATCAATAAGTATCCATTTCACTTTTACAATTTGTAATAAATTACATAAATTTGACCATTTCTTAACTATTATTACAATATTTTATATATCACTCTTATCTTTTTTTATTTATTTATTGTTATACTAGTTCTTACCCTTAGACTATTTTTTTACAAATAACAATAAAACAATGTAAATAACAATAATGTAAATTCAATAACTTTCTCTAATAAAAGACAACTTTTAACTTTGCAACTTGTAACTTTGCTTCATAGCAAGATAATGGTATTAAGCGTTGATGCTCTGTTGTAGTTCTATACTCAGAAATTATTGGCATCTCTTAATAGTACCTTAAATTCGTACAGAATTATTTTTCATAAACTTCTCTGTACGTAATTAGATTACAAGTAACTCTGTATTTTAAATATGGATATCATGCCCTTGAAAGCCACTCTCAATATTAATGTATTTTAAGGATTCTTTTTAGTATAATAGAACATTTCGCATTATAACAATATAAACACAATTTAATATCGTTTTCACAGCTTTATTTTTCAAAACAGAAGCTCATTGTAAAAAATTACTTTTAATGCAATTTCCTATAATTTCTTCGATAAAAAATAACAAGCAATTAGTCAATTACCAATTTCTATGTGAAAAGATGACACGGATACTTAAGTATAGATAGTAATGTAATTTTGTTATTCATGAAATTAAATAATTAGTTTCTTTTCAAATAATATTATATAATTTTTATTCATGCTGCTATTAAAGAAATTACAACATTAAGAGAATATTTAAAAATATATAAAAGTTTTTCCTTTACTTTGTATCATCATTTTCAAATTAAAATTAAATCGAAAGCTTTTCATTATTATAATTATTATTATTATTATTGTAATTATTATTATTAATCATTATTCTGAGGATTATAGAATTACATCATTAGATATATAAAAATTTATACGATAACTGTCACAAAAACGAAATCGATGGGCTCGTTAAGTAAAATCTTCATTTTTAAAGCATTCGATTGGAAAGGAAACTATCATGATCCCATAATAATCTTCAATAACCGAATAACCACCCAGCATTCTGTATTCGAGCTTTTTTCTAGTTTACAAACAACAAACGTATGCAGTGCTTTAAGATTAAATAAATTAGATTTAAGTTGCATATTATTTGTTCGACACTACACTTGTTGTAATTCAAAAAAGAAAAACTTGTCGCTTGTTAAAATTTTCCATAATATTTTATAAAAAAAAAAAAGCTTTAATAGCAAAATATAAAATAAACAAATAAAAATTATTCTCTCCAGAAAGAAGTGCGCTTTTAAGCCGAATTTTAGATTTTTTTCGTGATCATTTGTAATCTTAAAAGCAAACTGTAAGCTTATAAAATTTTACGCGCGCTGATTATATTAATTCATTTTAACGGTTACATTAAAAAAAAAATAAAAATATTTTTCAAAATAACTTAAAGTGATTAAAAAATAAAGATTTAACCAAAAAAAAAAAAAGGTTTTTAATTTAAATTTCCAAAAAAAGTGTAAGAAATACATAATTCCTATTACAACATTATAATTTATAATTTCCCAGAAACTGGTCCAAATTAAAAAATTTTAACTTCCCTTCTTTATTAATCTGGAAAATATTAAAAAATTACGAAAAATCTGATTTGAATCTTTTAGGAAGAAAATTTTTGATGACTTTTTTTTAACAATATTTTTTCCTCATAAAGCTATACAAAATTTCCAAAAATTTTCTCTCTTTCGTTGCAATTATTTCCTACACGGCATTGGCCCGTGACCTGGAGTTCAAGTTATTGATATCTCATTCTTTGGAATGTAATTAAATGGCTGGCTATGGTTGGCTGTGCAAATTCCTTTTATTCAGAGCAGGACTTATTCGTAACCATTCGTAACATTAAACTCAAGTTGAATAAACCTGATTATAGCAATATTTAAAATTTTTTTTGCATAATTTTTTTTTTATCTAATCAAGGAAATTAGCATAAAACGATCAATCTAATTCGCATAATAAACAAAAAATTAAATATATGTATGTCGGATCGGAAAGTACAAAGTTAAAAGTTTTATGAATTAAAATTTTATAAACAAAAAAAAAATACTATGCTTCTACTATTTTACTATTATGTATATATAAACTTTTTTTTTATTAATAAATAAAAATCTCACACTTCATACAAAAATAATAAAATAAAATATGTGTTGAAAAAACTGGATAAATTACAAAATAAACACCTATCTTGATAAAAAAAAAAATAAACAAAATACAAAACGATCGAAACTTCTTCATCCACAAAAAAAAAAAAAAAACAGTAAATCTTAAAAATAAAATTTATTTTTCGCATTTAAATGATCAATTTTGCATAAATAGATCATAAATTTCATGGTTATCAAAGTTATAAAAATTAATGTTTCACTAAACTGGTGTAATTTTTGGCAATGTCGTAGAAAATCGTTGACTCCTTACAATGAAACTGTAAAGCCTTTTCTTATAAAAATTCCTAAAAATCATTCTATAACCAACTGTGATTTGAGTATATTACCTAGTTTACATGGAGAGTTGAAACCGGGTTCAACCAACTACGGTTCAACTACATGTAAACGATGGTAGAGTTAACCTGGGTTAACCTGACTCAACCCAAGAAATTGTCTCGGTTAAGTTAACTCTATCCATGTAAACGCTTAACCCGGTTAAAAATAAGCAACAGGCTGTTTGTTTTGTTTGTTTTTTGTATATGATTTTGTCATTTTCAAACTCAATTCATCCACAGTTCAACCACAGTTCAACCACATGCTTTTCGACTACATCATGTAAACACTTGACCTCTTTTCAACCACATTTCGACTATAGTACTACTCATATACCTAGTTTACATGATAGTTCAACCGTGGTTGAGTCGCAATGTGGGAGTACGTTTATTTAATCATCGTAACATAATTTTAACCATCTCCTATAAATTTTATTTGCAATATTTTTCTTTTATATCTATCATTATTCTTAAAGTAAGTGTTTTTATTTTTTTTTTATATTTTAAAATTCTAAAGCCCTAGCTAAATTCTAAAGCCCTAGCTAACTGACTCGATTTTAAACCAAATAATAAATTTCTGTGTAAATTAAAGTGACTTTATTTTCGGATATCGAACCCGATTATCTAGATGTGGTTACCGCAACATCCTTAATCACAACTTTGTCAAGAATTCCACCTTTGTAAATATATTCAATAAAAATCAATAATATATTATTTTTTTCGTAAAGCCTAATCTACTCGATTTTGATACAGTTAAGAATAATAATAACAGATAATTGATCTAATTTCATTTCTACATTAATTAATTCACGTTTTTTAATTAACGAAATGTAAATATTAAAATATAAAATTGTTTCACATAATTTTTTATATCCTAAACTCATTCAAGATGTTAACAATATTAACGCCTAAAACATAACACCTGGTGAATTAGACTTAAAATTACTTAAGACAAATCTTTTTACTTGCCCATAAATACGATTAGTATTAATTTTGGTACCTCAGAGCATAATTGGTTGAGTGCAACTTTTTTTTTTTGTTCAATTTTATTTTGGTATTTGAATAGTTTTGGGGAAAATTTCAATGTTAAACGCGAAAGTTACATAAATAATTTAATAGTTATTTAAATTTAGGACAATTTTTATTAATCTAAAATTTGGCACAGTTAAATTGCAAAATAAAAAAAAAACACAAATCTTTCAACCGAAGAAAATTATCACTTGTTATTTATATAATGTATTTTGACATTGTGTCAATAAAACTTAAAAAAACACGGAGAAATTTTAATTTTATTTTGTATTACGAAAATTAGATTGCTCATATTTTATTGTTACAGAATTTTGAGTTAAAAAATATATTTGACATAATTTTAGCAATATAATCTGAAAATTGAATTTTCTCAAAAATTAGATGGATCGTCAAAAAAAATTATGCGAACCTTAAAAACTTAACCAAAATCCAAAGTATGCATGTAAGCAAAAGTGGTAGTTACATTATCAATCATTTTTTTAAAGAACGTATTTATTTATATTACAAATATTTACGTGGAAAATAGTAGTTGTTGAAAGTGATTTTTTTTAAGTTTATTAAATGTCAACAAGGAGAAAATATATATTTAATAATCTTTCCAATTGAATTAATATTTCTTTTCATTCACAATTAAAATAATGATATTTGCTGATCATTCATTATTATTATAAAATTAACATTCTACTACCGTATATCAGTGGTTAACCGCAAATATATGAATCAATTCATTCATCCAAATGATTTATTCTAAATTTCGAAACTGATTAATTACTTTTTTATCTTCTATATCGGAAGTTTTTTTTTAATTATTTAATTTTCATTTTGTAACAAATAGATATAAAAATAGATTTTTATGTGTTTTAAAATTTAAGTATTAAGTAGCATTATGTGCAATTTAATTAATATTATCGGGAAAATCTTTTAGCCTTTGAATTATGAAGAGACATTTTATTTTCGAATTATGTATTTATCATCTTACAACCACGTTATTCTATGATTAAGAAATTGTAATATTTGTTTATATTTGAAAATTTTTTTAATTAAAATATGTTTTGGTTTTTTTTTCCTGCACTTCTCAGTTATAAAAACTAGTATTTTGCTGAAAAATCCAGAGATCTTTTTAGTTATGATTTTAACAAAATTCGTAGTAAAAAACTAAATGCAAAAGGAGAGTAACTTGTCAATATAAGTAATATTATATAATAAAAATAATTTAACTAGGACATTTTCAATGCATACACCCGATGGTAAATTAGGAAAGATACATCTTACTTAAGTAACTTTAATTAAAGTTTCATTCAATACCTAAGATGCCTGTGATTTGAGCATGAGTTATACTAAATTTTTTTAAACGGTTCCATTGTTATTTATAACTTAGATATTATAATATTTGATAAAAATATTGAAAATATACATTATATTTTTATACCCTTGAAAAATTTTCAAAATTAAAGTTCTTCACATATGAAATTGTAGTATTGTTTAGGATCCATCCTCTCTCATAATATATAAATATTTGATTTTACAATACTTATACCTACTGTTATACTGTAAACTTAAGTGAAATAAAATAAAACCGAATTCAATTGAAATTTAAATATCTTTGATCAACTTTATAAGTATTTTGCTATGTGAAAATTAATTTAAAGAATATTATTTTCTTTTTATTTCAGAAAAAATTAAGATTGAAAAATGGACTACAAAGCAGTGTCAGCAAGATTTGTGGTGGATGGAGATTCTAGTAAGTAAATTTGAATTAAAAATATACATATATTAAAAATTTATGTTTGATAACTTAATTTAATAATAAACATGAATAACACCTATAAATTTTTAAAGGAAAAAAAACCCCTTCTTCTTAAAATAGTTTTTCAGTCTTTTTCAGAAAAAACGAAAAACAATATCTCTATGTGTTAGCATTTCTACTATTAACATTAAGTTCTAATTTCTAAAAATTAATTTATAATTATAGTAACTAGACCAACAGCTGATGGTCAACCACACGAAATTTTAACATTAGTAGCAGGAATATCTGGTATGATAGCAGCTGCATTAATTTTATCTGGAATTATAGCTTTAATCAAATGCAAAGAGTCTGACAAGTAAGTAACTATAATCCACAAATAAACTTAAAAAATTAATTATGTTCTACATATGTTATGTAATTTATTTAATAGTGATAATTCCGGTAAATCAACGTCAACGGAACAATCAGTAAACACTGGTAATACAAATGAATCATTTTACGCCAATATAAGAACATTAAAATTAGAAAATGATGTTGAAAAAAATAACTTAGAAATCATTAAAACAGTATCAAAAAGACTAGATTGTTACGAAAATTTCACATACGACATTAATGATGAAAAAATAACACCATCAAAATTTAAATTGACTGAAATAACGACAGGAAAATTTTAATTTTGAAAAATTACTTTACTATAAATAATATTTTAAGAAAAAAATATTTTATATGAAAAATTACGTTTATATAATGTATTATTAATTGTTCCTAATATTTAAGTTTTTATTATACTTACGTAATATAAAATTATGAAAGCAAAGGGTACGAGCGTCCGATTTCATTGATTCAAAATGAATTCGATTTTATAAAAAAAAAAGAATTCGTTAACATTATTTAATGAAACTTTTTAAAAGTCTAATAGTAATTAATTCATTTAAATTTAATTTAAATTCAAAAATATATCTTAATAATCAGCAGGACAGCTCATTTCCAAAAATAATAATATGATTTATTTTAAACTCATAAGACTGATAGATAATAATAATTGTTAAATACTTTTTTTTTAATTATAATTTATTTTAATTTTTTGAACGTGTAAAAATACTTTAAATTTAATATAAAATACATAATATATTTTTATTTATAGAAAATATATTAAAATTAAATGGATAAAATATTACGATTTTCAATCAATTAAAATTTTCTTCACTAAATTTATGAATCAACTTTCACTCATCGTAATTAAAAGAATTTAAATTAAATTGCAGGTTGAAATTATTTTAATTGTACATTATGTAAGTTTTCCAATGCACTAAAAAGATGAAACTTAAAAAGAAATGTTTTCAAAACATTATTTAAGATCCCAGTTGTTTGTACTCACCCTCAAATTCTCTACTTGCGACAAAATAAATATCAATTTAATTTATGTCTAATAGAAAATTATAATTATTTGTTTTTAGAAATAATTTATTATTATTATACAATCAAATAATGTCAATTATATAAATTAAAATATTGTGATATTTCCACATAATAATAATCAATTAATTAAAATTAAAAATTAAATAATTTGTATAAGTGTATGATGTAAACAAATTTATTTAAGAAAGTTAATAAAATTCCTATGTATTTGTAAAAAGTTTTAATAAGTTATCACTTGAAAGAAAGTATCAAATACTTAATTTGTTTTTATTAAAGACCGTACCTATTTATTTATTAAGATTTTATGTACTCTTCTTACTAGGCTAAACATTCGAAACAAAAAAAAAATTACTGAAGGTAAAATGTTTTAACTTCACAAAATAAACAAAAATAGTTTAAGCCGATCCTTAAATATATTGCCAACAAGGTATATAAAATATTTGAAAAAAAAAAAAGTAAATAAAAATACATTTTTATTCTGTTAAAGTAAAATCTTACATAGTATGTATAAAAATAGCTAAAATCCGTAAAAAAAATTAAAAATAATGTATTTGTTAATCGCGTCCTAAAACCATGGCCAAAAGTGCCATACGAATGTACATTCCGTATTCAGCTTGCCGGAAATAGGCTGCTCTTGGATCTGAATCAAAATCTTTACTTATTTCAAAAACTCTTGGCAGTGGGTGCATTACAATAGTTCTTCTATGAGCTTGGGTCATCAATTTTGGTGTAACAACAAACTGACCACAAGCCTGAAATAATTAAAAATATTACTCTTTAAGCCTAATAAGTATTAAACTAAAATTGTACCTTTTGATATTCATCTTCAGAAGCGAAACGTTCCTTTTGAATTCTTGTCATGTATATTACATCGGTTTTTGGAAGTGCTTCTTCAATGGTTTTAAAACATTTCTGGCTTATTCCTTTTGAATTTAAATAACGAACAATATGCTCAGGCATTTCTAAATTCTCAGGACTAACATATTGTAATTGAACATTGTAAAGTGTTAACAATCTCGCTAGCGAATGAACTGTCCTTCCATGCTTCAAGTCACCCACCATTGTAATTGTTAAACCATTAACTGTACCAATTTCTTCACGGATTGTAAATATATCCAATAAGGCTTGGGTAGGGTGTTCACCAATACCATCACCAGCATTAATAAGTGGTTTCCGACAATGATGTGCAGCTCTCTGGAAATACAAAAATTTAAAAACATATTTAATTATTCATCAGCTTCAATTTAAAAGAAATGATTAACTAACCGACACTGCTCCAGGCTCAGGATGTCTCAATACAATCACATCTGAATAGCCAGCCATAACGTAGACACTGTCTTCAAGGGTTTCACCTTTTTTCGCAGATGAACTAGTTTCGTCCATGTAGATCACTCGACCACCTAATCTTTGCATTGCTGCTGAAAAACTGCAACTTGTTCTAGTACTGACTTCATAAAAAATTGAAGCCATAATCTTCCCTTTCAATATATCATCGACGGGGCGATCTTTTGTAACACGACCCTTGAATATTTGGGCCAAATTGAAAATATCATTGAGTAGCTCCTTATTAAACATATCAACACTTACAACATGCTTTCCGAGCAAGCTGGTTGTTGGTAAATTATTTGGAGCACTGGTTTGTTGAATTAGTTCTTTTAATCTTGAAGTGCCAGTTGAATCTAACCGTTGTCTTGGCATTGGAGAAATAGGTCTAAAGCCAGATGCTTCTCCAGAGAAATGTACATTCATTTTGGATAAAGGTTCAGAGAGTAATTTTGAGAATGCTTCATTTGTTTGAACATCTGTTGCCAAATCTGCATGATGTGTTACTTCAATTTTCGGTAAACCTTCATCAATTTCTATATGGAGAGCTTCAAGTGATTGTGGAATAGAGGAGTTGTAGGAAGAACTTCGAACATTTTGTCCAAATCCGGGAGGTATGAGTACTTGACCATCAACAAAAGCTACTTCACCTCTTAACACAACTCTGTGTACTCTTCCTTTGATTTTCATCCCAGAGAACGGTGTCCATTTCGCTTTCGAAAATTTTGTTTCTTTAGGAATAATCCATTCCTCATCCATGTCAACTTCAACATAAGTATTTGGTTGATCTGGCAAATTGAAAATTTTCTTCGGATTTCTGTGAAATTTATTTTTAATATCTTCAAGGCTTAAACGACCTTCATGAACAGCATTAATTAATAAGGGAAGAATAGTTTCTAATCCTGGAAAGCCTGGTGGTGGATTCTCAGAGTTCTTTTCTTCAATAGTGTGTGGTGCATGATCAGTAGCAAAAACATCGATATATTCCATATTGTCCCATAACGCTTGTTGATCTTCCAAACTACAGAGCACAGGACGAACTTCAGACCATGCTTCACCTATTCGATCAATATCATTTGTTGATAAAAATAAATGATGAGGACACACTTCACAAGTAACTTTCAAACCTCGATCTTTTGCAGCTTTTATTATCATGATTTCTTCTTTTCTAGCAATGTGGCATATATGAACTGGGCG
Organism: Hybos culiciformis; assembly: GCA_964007475.1. NCBI lineage: Eukaryota > Metazoa > Arthropoda > Insecta > Diptera > Hybotidae > Hybos > Hybos culiciformis. The sequence goes on along the minus strand of OZ023275.1, from coordinate 18,083,314 downwards.
ATCCATCAAACTAGCTAACAAGATAACAGCTCCCATTGTTTGACGTTCAGCATGACAGACAATTGGGGCTCGCTTTGGCCAATTTCGGAAATGTTTTTCCCAAATAGTCATATCAGTCATTTTTAACGTACTAAATGTGTCATTCAAATACATTTTTAAGCCAGCTGCTAATGGAGCTAATTCCGCAAGATGATTATAATTATTATCTGATGCTCCAAGATAAAGAGCATAATCACAACGAGATCCTGATTTTGCTAAATCTTGAAATAATTGAAAATGGTTTCGATCTGTTATTGAAGGTTTAGTGTTTGGCATTGCACAAACTAAAGTTACACCTCCAGCAAGTGCTGCTGCTGTACCACTAGCAAAGTCCTCCTTGTGCGTCGCACCAGGCTCCCGCAAATGGACATGAACATCGATGAATCCTGGAAATTTAATTATTCTTCGTGATGTCATACAATCTGTGTGGGTTTTCATAACTGGAGCCCTGCCAATTAATCGCATTGCTTCAACTAAAAGCTTACTGCACTTTACGTCGGTAACTAATGGAATAGAATAATCTACAGCAAAACGTCTAGTTCGATAACCATGAGTCATAAATGAGGATACTCTGGAAAAAAAAAATTAATATTATTATCCTTAATAAATATTATAATTCAGATAAAATACCTCCTTGCTCCTCCATCTCTCATAGGTAAATTTATGATCATGTCAAATTGCTTATTAGCCAAAAATTCTGCCAAATGGTGTAATTCCCCACTTTCATCTTTACACTCTTCTGGAGTTTCTGTCCTATCGAATGTCCATTGAACGGATTCAATCTGTACTTACAAAACAAGAAATGTAATTAATATATAAGTCACTAATGCATTATATTAAACAAAAATTGTTATTAATCTCAATGTCATCAAAAAAATTTATTAATATTTATTCATCTTTGATAAACCAATGATAAAATGTTATAATTTCATAAGAGAAGTACTTATAAGCAGACTATTTAATATTTTGGGAATCAATTTTATTAAGTTCTAATCATAATTTTTTTGTATAGTTTACTTTTATACTTTCTTTTAAATTTTAAATAATGTAATTTAATAATGTTAATAATAATATAAAGTCAATGATCAAAATTTTGAAAATGTTTCCAGTAAAATAATTCAATGAAATGCATTCAGAACTTGAACATGAATATTTGCTGCGGAATAATTATATAAAACTGTATATGATGTACAATTATATATAAATAACTCGAGTTACATAGGGAGCTAAGAATCTCAAATCTTTTGTACTTTATGTATGCACAATTTGTTTTAAATTACATAATTATATATTAATGAAAAATATATTTTTGTAAATAAATGAAAAATATATTTTTGTAGTAAATATTGCTTACGTGATTTTGTAAATAAAATAATTGCTTATGTGATTTTTGTAAATAAATGAAAAATATATTTTTGTAGTAAATATTCTTATGTGATTTTCAATTTGTGAATCTCTTTTCTTTTTTAATAATCTGTATTTATCTAATTTACCTTCACTTTATGAGCAGCGAAGAAGTCTCCAGTTCCCATTGATGCGTACAATTTGTATCCCATTTTTTCAAGCGCTTGAATTGATGGAAGAAGCTCTACTCTGTGCTAAAATTGAAACGTTTAGTTAATTTTAAGATCATAAGCCACTAATTCAGAGACAAAAATACCTTATATCTTCCAATTGAAAGTAAAATTGCTTTCTTTGGAATTTGAAAACCAGTTGACATCATGGCTTTCAAATAAGCTTCGTACCTATTGTCTCCAAAACATGCTACTTCTCCAGTAGATGCCATTTCTACTCCTAATTGAACATCAGCTCCCGCCAAACGCGAGAAACTAAATTGAGGAACTTTAACGCCGACTATACCACAACCATGTAAAACTTCAACTGGTTCCACAGGTAGCCCAATAATAGCTCTAGTAGCAGTAGCCACAAAATCATGATTTAGCGTTTTTGAGACAAACGGAAATGATCTAGAGACTCGAACATTACATTCGATAACCTTAAGTTCGTTATTTTTCGCAATCAGCTGCATATTAAATGGACCCGTCACATCTAAAAGAACAGCTAAGTCTTGTGCAATTTCTTTTATTTTTAATAACGTTTCAGAGTTTATGTCTTGTGCAGGAGTAACCAGTGTTGCGTCCCCCGAATGAACGCCAGCGTTTTCGACATGTTCAGAAACAGCCATGCATAGAATTTCTCCTTCAGCAGCAACAGCATCCACATCAATTTCTTTAGCTTCTTGCAAGAATTTGGATATTACAACGGGATGTTCTTTACTCAATGATGAGGCCGTATTTAAATATTGTTCCAAGTCTTCATTTGAATAAGCTACATTCATAGCTGCACCAGACAAAACGTAAGATGGCCTTACTAAACACGGATAGCCAACTTCTTCGCAAAAATCAATTGCAGACTGTAAGCTTGTTAGTTCCTTCCATCTAGGTTGAAGTATTCCTTTTCTGTCCAACATACGAGAAAATTTAAATCTATTCTCAGCGCTGTCAATTGATTCAGGAGATGTTCCTAAGACTCTTGCTTGCTGCCGATGAAGATCCATAGCAATATTATTAGGTAATTGGCCTCCCATAGAAAGAATAATTCCTTCAGGATTCTCTAATTGATAAATATCCATCACTACTTCAAATGATATCTCCTCGAAGTATAACCTGTCACACATGTCGTAGTCTGTTGATACTGTTTCAGGGTTATAATTGATCATAATAGTCTGTCGTCCGAGTTTTCTCAACTCCCGAAGACAACCAACCGCACACCAATCAAACTCTACTGATGACCCTATTCTGTAAACGCCTGAACCTACCACAATTGTAAAACCACCAGGAAAATCTATGTCACTCGAAATTGCATTGTATGTCAAATACAAATAGTTTGTGGTAGCTGGCCATTCTCCAGCAACAGTATCTATTTGCTTAACGAATGGCAGAACGCCCAAATCTTCACGTTCTTTACGAACAACTAACTCAGTACTTTTCACTGCGTTAGCAATTTGATTATCTGAGAATCCAAGCTTTTTAGCCTTTAATAATGTTTCTCTATTTAATTTTATGCCCTGGCTTTCTAAAATGTTGAAGTGATCAATAATGTTCTTCATTTTATTTAAAAACCATGGATCTATTTTAGTCAAATCGTGTAACCTCTTCACACTATAATTGGCTTTAATTGCAGCCGCCAAAACAAATATTCGTTTGTCTGTTGCCTGAATCAATTCTTCTTCATGTACATCTTTAACATATGGATCGAAACCGTCTACAGTTTCGTCAACCATTCGCAGTGCTTTCTGGAATGCTTCTTCAAAATTTCTTCCAATTGACATTGCCTCACCAACACTTTTCATTGAGCTGCCAATGGTCTTACTTACTCTTGTAAATTTTGATAAATCCCATCTGGGTATTTTAACAACACAATAATCTAAACTTGGTTCAAAGCAAGCAATTGTAACGCCTGTGACAGAGTTTTTTATTTCAGGTAGGGGAATTGATAAAGATAATTTTGCGGCCACGTACGCTAATGGATATCCTGTAGCCTTACTGGCCAATGCTGAGCTTCTTGACAGTCGTGCATTAACCTCGATAATAAAATATTCCTCGGACTCAGGATTAACAGCATACTGTATGTTACACTCCCCAATAACCCCAAAATGCTTTATAACTTTGATAGCAGTTGAACGCAACATATTATATTCTCTATTAGAAAGCGTTTGAGATGGAGCTACAACTATACTTTCTCCTGTATGAATTCCCAAAGGATCTAAATTTTCCATATTACATACTGTTATACAATTATCATAAGCATCTCGAACCACTTCGTACTCAACTTCTTTCCAACCTTTCAATGATTTATCAATAATTAATTGATTTGAATGAGCAAGAGCATGTTCAGCGAGAAGTTTTAATTCAGCTTCATTAGAAGCAAATCCTGAACCTAAACCACCCAAACTAAAAGCAGCTCTAGCCATAACAGGATATCCTAATTTTTTTGCAGCTTCAAGTGCTTCTTTCACTGAATAAACAGCTTCAGATGGAGCAACTTTTTCACCAATTTCTGCAACTCGTTCAGCGAACATTTTTCTATCTTCTGTCTCAATTATTGATCGAATCGGAGTTCCCATAATCCTTACGTTATATTTATTGAATATTCCATTTTTATCCAATTCAACTCCACAGTTCAAAGCAGTTTGACCGCCAAAAGTTAAAAGAACCCCATCTGGACGTTCACATTTAATTACTTGTTCTACATACTCAGGCGTAATCGGAAGAAAATAGACTTTATCTGCTAGTCCTTTCGATGTTTGAACAGTGGCAATGTTTGGATTAATAAGTATAGTTTGAATTTTTTCTTCTTTCAACGCTTTGATAGCCTGTGATCCTGAATAATCAAATTCCCCAGCTTGTCCAATAGATAACCCTCCCGAACCAAGTATTAAAACTTTTGTAGGTCTTTCGAGAACAATAGATTCTGGTGGGGGTTTATACGATATTTTTTCGATAAGCCTTTGTTTTATTGACAAATTTTGCTTCCCAGCAACATAATCTTTAACAGTTTCTAGAAACACGTCAAAAAGAAATTCTAAGTCTTCAGGACCAGCAGTGTGTTCTGGATGGAACTGCACCGAAAAGTATGGTTTATTTTCGTGTATTATACCTTCGTTAGTGCCATCGTTAGCATTCGTGAATAAAGGCTCCCATAGGTTTGGAAGTGTATTAGCATCAACAGCAAACCCATGATTTTGTGATGTCATAAAACATCTTCCCGTGCCATGATGAGTGCAAGGCAAATTGTGACCTCGATTTCCGTATTTCATTTTATATGTTTTACATCCGATAGCTGTGGCCAATAACTGATGACCCAAACATATACCAAATATCGGTTTATTAGAATCGTTCAAAATATTTTGTACTTGATGAACAGTACTTTTACAAACAATTGGATCACCAGGCCCATTGCTAATAAACAAGCCATCAAATTCTTTGGGATTTATATTTGCATTCCAAGGCACTAGTTCGACTCTAGCGCCACGTTTAATAAAACATCGAATTTGATTTAATTTTAAACCACAATCTATTGCACAAATTCTTGGATATCCTTTAGGATTATAAACTTTTTTCTCTGTTATAGAACATTCTGCGACCAAATTTCTTAAGTTCGGATCAATTAAATTAAATACTTGTTTCGGATCTGGCACCACATACATTATTCGGCCTAAAATTGATCCATTTTCTCGTATTTTTTTCGTTAAAGCCCTGGTGTCAATATCACTTATACCCGGAATACCTTGGGCTTCCATCCATTGCGAAAGTGTTTTAGTTTGTCTAAAATGAGAAGGGGTTTCGCACTGCTCTCCAACTACTAAGCCAGCCACCGAAATTCCATCTGTCCATTCAAAATTTAGTGGCAATCCAAATTCATCTAACTCTTGTTCAGATGGTATACCATAATTTCCAATCAAAGGATAAGTTAATACCAAAATTTGGGATCGATAAGAACGGTCAGTCATCGATTCGGGATATCCTACCATACCAGTTTGAAACACTACTTCACCATCAGATTCTTTTCTAGCACCGAAAGATTTTCCTTGGATAATAGTGCCATCACTGAGCACTAAATAACAAACATCAGTCATTGTGGAATTAAGTTCTGAAAATTGTCTAGAATAAAAAAATTCAAATACAAAATTTTGTTTTCAATATATGTATAATAAAAATTAAATGAAAATATTAATATAAGTAAACGGAATATGTACATATTTATTGTTTTAATATTTTGATAGAGATTATTAAAGTTATCGGCAAAAACATGTTGTATAGGTATGTATATTTAAAATTATTTTTTGCATTGTAAGAGATTTTAAAAATTTAAGAGACCGGTAAATTTTAGGATTTATGTATTCACAAAAATGATAAGAAAAACTCCCATGCAAGAGAACTAAGTTTAATGACATATTTAACGAATTTAATAAAAAAATATCATTACGTTAAAAAAAATGTTTCTCTCATTATACATTTTGTTTACGCATAAAATAATTTATTTTTTTAAAACATAATATTTCAAATAAAACCATAAACCAATTTAGTAATAAACAATTAATTTATAAAGAAAAATAAACTTAAATTTATAGGTATTTAATGTGTGACGTACTATATACAAAATTCTTTATCAAGCTTTATCGTAATAAATATATATAATACATTAAACTCAATATTATATATGAAAAATTAATTTATATGATTATGGAATGTAATAAATTATATAAATTTTGTTTAAAAATTAATATTTTTGTTGAGAGCTCTCTTGACAAGTGCAATGACATATTTTTTTTTTTTGATAAGTACCTACTGAAAATTAAAATTGAAAGGAAAAAATTAATCGTAAACTGAATTTTGTTTTAAAAGTTTTGAAGATATTCTAGATTATTGACAATAATACTTGCATTATTTATTTATTTCTCAGAAAATTTAATTTTAATTATCCATTAAATGTGCCACCGATTTTATATTTTATATTAAACTCATTATATTTTACATCAATTTTTTTTAACTAATATACCTAATACAGTAATAATAAAATTAATAAATTTTATTTCATATTATGAATATTATTAATGATTATGGTAAGTATAACAACGGATAAGAACCAGAGTGCTTTCGGATTAGAAAAAAACTATAATTAGAATATTTATCTTGCATATTTTTAGGATTTGAAGAATTTTTTTTCTTTAACAAAGTCTGTTTGTTTTCAATCGCTTAAAAGTATGCAATATATATGAAATAAGAAACATTATTATTTTCTCTAAATTAACATTGTAGGTATCTTTGGAGTTTTTTTATTCTTTAATAGTATTTTTTCATGAAATAGCGCAAGTTCATATATAAAATAATGTACCTGAATAAATTCCGATGTAATAATCATAAATCTATTCGTTTTTATCCTTATTTTTTTAACTTAGTTTTTTTGAGTTTTTTTTTAGCCTACACAATAACTTCAAAAATTATCTTAATAACTTGAATAATTATCGTAAATAAGAGAATATATATATTCAATAACTTCAAAAATTATCTTAATAACATTAAAAATTATCTTAATGTAAATCAACGAAATTTTAATGAATAAGTGCTGTTCTGAAGTCTAAATCACTTTATTTAAAAAAAAATAAAAAAATTATAGATAGAATAACATGCTTATTCCATAAAGATAAACAATTTAACTTAATATATCAGTTTCAAAAATATAGATAATGAATTGTTATGAAATGTTATTATTAAACAATAATAAACACATAACGCGACGTCACAATTACAGATACCAAATCTTTTAATAACAGAGAAAAAAAAAATTTTTTTTTCGTTTAATTTGCAAAATTATTATTATTATAGAGCGAGAGAATTTTTGCGAATTTTTTTTTTCGTGATGTTAAGTTGTTTCTTTTTTTTATGAAAAAATAAATAAAAAATTAACATTGAAACATGAAAAAAAAAAATGTATTTAGGTACTAGAAGAGGTACCTAATAAAATTTGATAAATATTCATAAAATATACATAAAAAGTGTATGTAGGTATATATGATATATATGTATGTATATATAAAATTTATTTTTTATGAAAATTAAATTTCTATTTCAAACCGGTTAGTTATGTACCCATTTTCAATCTTTATTAGAAATTGTTCAACGAAAAAGAAAAAGTTAAAAATATGCAAAAAAAACAACAAAAATAAACTATAGGATAGGGTTTGTTGATGTTAGTACGATATTAGAATACCGGCATCGCATAAAAAACATTTTTTTTTCTTTAAGATTTTATTTTATGAACTCAAGTTTTGTTTATGTGTACATAGTTTAAACATTAGACTTAAACTAACTGAAAGGACTATTTCAAGGCTAATAATTTCAGTATTCGCCAAAACTGAAGAATAACTAAAACTCATATCATAACATTATTATCCAAAACATAAAATTTAACTTAAAATAGTATTCAAAATAAAATTAACACTTCAAAGATTGCATAATTTTATAGTCCCAATAAATATTGTTCAATCCGACTAAAACAATATGATTGGAAATTCTAAAATTAAATGAGACCAAATTGCATACCTAAGTAGGCACATAAAAATGTTAATTAAACATAAAAGTAATCAAAAATAGTAGGTATATCTTTTTTATAGTAAATTATTAAAATTATAATAAATTTAAATTTATGTTTTTTAATGAAAAAAAAAAAAAAAACAAAATTAAATTTCTAATTTATGATAATTTTAATATATGTACTTAATTAATGTTATACTTAGAGTTGCATAGAAAATAATGTCAACATTAATAATTTCTTTGATTGCATTAAACAAAACGATAAAACTGACAGTTTATATCAAAATAAAACCAAAAATAATTTACTTGTTTGTGGTAAAAAATAATGTGTCAAATAAAAAAAAAAAATAAAATAAATTCTATACTTGTTGATTTATCGCTTTCTTTCACATTATTAACATTCAAGTGCGTCTTAATTTTTATTCTGTCCTGAAATTCTATATTTTAATTTTAAAATTATCAAGTTAACAAATCAAATTAAATTCTATTTATAAAAATTTTTAATTTTGGAACATTGTTGAGTTGAATACACACAACATCAAATTTGATATTAAATTAAAATAATAATTTTAAGAACTTTAATTTTTTCGTAACCTTTTTTTTTTCGTACCTTTTTTGAAAGGATATTTTTGAGTATTTTAATCAGTTCAATAATAACTTAATTGTTTTCCACCTTAATTATTAGTAAAATAATGTTTCTTTTTTTTTGTTTCCAAAAACCTTCTTTACTTTAATAATTTTTTTTAAAATAATAAAAATCTAAAATTTTATTCAAACACGTGGCTATTATAAAATTTAATAAAGTGACCGTAAACAGAAACGACGTTAACAAATCGGCCGTATTCTAACGACTGAGTATTTTTGTTAATTGAACTCAGTAAAAAAAAAAAAAAACATGAATGTAATATCTCTCTCAATGAAAATTAAATAAAAAAAAAAGAAACATTTCTTGCTGCTGCCCTTTTATTATTATTATTCTCAGATAAAACAACAATAAACCGAAACATATGTTTTTCGTTTGGTAAAAAATTAGTATTTAAGTGATAACAAAAAAGATAGTGCATACATATAATGTATAATAAGGTACTAATGTCTATATTTCCATTTTCTCTTAAATTCGTAGGTTTAGATTTTTTGTTTTATTTTTTTTTTTAAATAGGTATATTTTAATAACTCGGTTTGGTAGATCGATACCTGAATCTGTACCAATTTAAAACTGATGAATTGTTATATATCAATAATGAGTTATTAATTTATTCCTGGAAATTATTTAATACAGTCCAACTAATTAATTAATTAAATATAATCTTGAATTAATTTTTTCCAGAATAATGTCTAGAAATAAAAGTTGATGTAAATATAGAGAATAATTCCTATTGGCTGGCTACTTCATCTCGTATCAAAGAAACAAATCCGGAGCAACAAAGCCAACGTTAGATTAAAATTTATATTAATACGAACGTTTCTATTAAATTTTGGTACAGAAATAAATCAATGTTTAACAGCATATAAAATACTTAAAAATTTATTCAAATCTTCTCAATATGTTACTGGAAACAGGAAATGAAATAAAAATTTAATATTTTGTTTATAATTTTTTTTTTTCTTTTATTAAAACAAAAATACAAATAAAATAGTAACTTCTTAAAATTTTTCTTTTATAAATAATCAAAAACATAATTATAACTAAAAATAAATTCAAAATCATATTTTTTATTATTATATAAATATTTTATGATTAGTTAATTATAATATATGAGAGCACAATCAATTTCAAAATCTAATTTCAACATTATGTTGTAAAAAAAAAACAAATTAATTCTAAATTGCATTTTATGTAATTATTTTTTATTGAAATTAGATCTGTCTTATTATTGATATATTTAATTATTTTTTGACAATGTTTTCACATATTTTTACATGAAAAATTAATGATCTCATCAAATGATTGTAAGAAAGAAAAAGCATAACACTTTTTAGATATTTGTTAATTGGTTGCAATTTTTATGGAATAATAACTTTGTTTTAATTGGAAACTATTTATGATGTTCGATTTTTTGATAAATTTTACGAAAATATTAATTGAACGAAATTTTATAGAACTTTGAACTTAACGAAATTATTATGTGGATTTTGGTTTCACAAAATATTCAAAATAATAACTTCATTTAGGTATATATTTTCTAATTCTGAGGTTTCATCACTTACATTTTTTTTTATATAATAACGTATTGATTAATTTTAATTTTTTGGTTAATTTTTCATATATAAATAAAATTATAAATGCATTTTTAATGATTATTTAAGGACGTTTCATATTATTTTGCATAAAAATTTTAATTAATAGTTTTTATAAATATTTTTAATGACTAAAAAACGACAAAAAGAACTCGGAGAAGAGTTAAAAAACATTTGCAATAGCATTAAATATGCATTTAGTGAATCTTATTCTTATGTCTAAGTCTGTTCTGTTTTAATTATTTTTTTACTAAATCGAAAATTTATAGAATATTTAAATATTTAATTTTTTAGTGAGAACTAGGAAAAAACTCAAAATGTATATAATAGTTTTCGACGTAAAGATATTGAAGGTTGAAATAGTTATCAAATTAAAAAAAAAAAAAAAAACAAATATAAAATTAATGCAAATATCTTCTGCATTGAATCGTTTTTCGTTCTCATCTTTCCTTAAATTCGAAGATACAAATGCTGGAACATGTATCAAAATGAAGTCAATACATTTTATTATGCAAAGAATTTAAAAAATAATTATTCAAGATTTGTGAAAGTCGAACAGAAAAAAAAATGCTATCAAACAGTCTGGAAGTCGACGGTTTCTTTAAAAAATTATATCTATTATAATAACTATTACAAAAAGTATCGTTGAAGGATAATTTATAAAGTAGATTAAATTTAAAAATTTTACAAATTAAAAAAATATTTTGTAAGATTTTATATTATTGCATTTTTAAACATTAGTTGGTGCATCCATTCCACAAATAACAGCTTTCATAACTGCTGCAGCAGCAAGAGATGAATAATTTAACCATTTCTTTGTTGTCATTCCATCCTTGTAATCAGAGATACCTGAAATAATGACATAAATTTATTGTATTTTTATTTTCTAAATGAACTTTTGATTTTCTAAAAATATGGTGTAAGAAACGGATAGATTTGTTATATTTGAAACTTTTCGAAAACATTATATTATTAAAGATACAAAAATTTGAACAACAAAGAACGAATACCCGTTTCTTTGTCCTAATCCAAATAAAAAAAAATCAAAATAATTAAATATCATTAAAACGAATTATTATTCGATATTTTTACAGCAAAATGTACCTTTAATTATTATAAAACTATCACGGCAATTTCCAATTATACTATCCAATACTGAGCCCATTTCAATATCTGTAGCTAATAAGCCATGCTTTTTAGAATATTCAGTTCTTGAATTATCTGAACGAATTAAATCTTTTCCTGAACCAATTGGGCCTAAATGCAATCTTGTTGACATAACATCAGCGTTTCCTTCATTTGATTGTGGATGGGCAACTTCAATTACTTCACGATTACCAATATTCATGTATAATTTGTCAGTATTTGGTGAGGGTCTATTAAAATCTGCTTCTGTTCTGGTTTGTAAATGTTGCAATCCCTCGTCTAAATAATGTCGCCACGGTTGCTTATTATCTGGATCAGCCTGTAAGTTAGCAGCAATTTTTTGTAAACAATCATCAATTGGACAGTATTTTTTTAATTCATCACCACTGCTGTAGACATACACGTATGGTTTCTCAGGTTTATTGTTATTTCTAAAATTAAAATAATATTTAATGCTGAATTTTAGAAAACAAAATAATTTGAATAAAGACAAATAAGATACAAATTCTATCTTTACCCATTAATTGAAGACCTCGATTTTTCAGTGTGTGATATAACAACATCTCCTAATCGAACATGCTTCTTGTAATCTGTATAGTGTGGAATTCCACCAGCAACCCCAATAATAAAAACGTAATCAACTTTTTGGAAAGTTCCTAACAAACGCGTTGTTGTGTTTCCAGTTGCTGTCATTGCTTCACGAGTACTTCCAACAGATGGCAATTTTGTACTAACAATACGATGAGCGCCAATATTTCCAAGAGTGTAAACATTCGATTCACCTTAAATAACAAAACATATAAAAAATTAATTAATTCAAAGAAACAGAATACACTCAGCAAAGCACAAAGTATATCACAAAAAGCAAACATTTAAAGTATATAATCTGAAACTTAAAAAAAAAATAAAAAATATTTCTAAAAACTTCGAAATAATCTTTACTTCTAAAAAACTTAAACTAAAATAAACAATTTTTTACCATGTAATTCCATAAAACCAATAATAAAGTGAATTTTTTAGTGAAATTGCAAAACATTGTTCAAAAGAAAATTAATTTTAAGGAGGCTTACACCGCACATGTGTAATTCAACGTTCAAACTGTGCAATTCTTGAATAACCTCATATTTCTTAATAATCAGATATAATTCAGCAACAAACCATTGAGAATCCTCAGTTAATTCCTTGTATTTAAGTTTCCTTTTTGTAAAATTTAAACTAAATATTACGGAAGCTAAATTATACCTTAAATAATACGTTTGGATGAATTGAACTTTGAAAAGGTATTTAACTTTATTAGTAAGAACTTTTGAAATAATTTTTATCTAATATTTTTTATTTTAATATGTAGTCATTAAATGTACTCATTCAATAAACTATTTCTCAATTGGTAGAAATCAGAAATGTATAGGTTTATTTTAAAAGCGTTACGTTATTTATGAATGATGGCCACCGCTTGGACTGAGAAAAATGTTTTTTTTTTTTTAATAAATAATAAAAAATGAATTTATGAAAACAATTTTCTAAAAATTAAATTTTATTAACACTAATTTTATTTAAAAATGTGAAACAAAAAAAAATATGTGATGCAAAAATGACAAACAAAATTCAAGTAAAACAACAGGAATTAAAATTCATATTTTTGTTTTATTAAAAGTTGACAAAATCTTACCAAATCTACATCTTTTTTTGGTTTTTACCAAAGAGCTTCCAAATTTAGAATCTTTTTCCAAATCTATTTATAATAGGATTGCATTCATTAATTTAATAAAAAAAAAAAATTTGAAAAAAGAAAAATTTAATTAGTTTTTGTAAAAAGTTAACGACGAAAACATTTAAATAGCTGAGGTACATTCCTAGAATTATAAATTATAGGTTTTTGTACTTGGGTGTGTATGTAAAATCCTAATCGAATATAATATAGTTTTTTATAACCATAACTTATATAACAGATTAACTATTAAATATTTATTCTTTATAAAAATTAAATTTTATTTGTTGTCATAAGCTTGAATACTAACCGACTGTGGTATAACGAACGAAAGTTTCTTTATTTTCTAACATCGCGTCTACTGCAAGTTTTTCACAATATTGAGCCGTTATAATGGCAATTGTTGGCTGTTTATTAGAAGCAATTGTTGGCATTTGTTTAACAACCTAAAATTAATAAAAAAAATATATATATTTAATAAGAAATTTAGATTTCAAATGTTTCGATGTTCATGTACAATACATATACTTTGTTACAATGAACCTTGAATTAACATATAAAGTTGAATACTCTTTGAAAGAAATTATTGAAACAAATAAATTTCATTCTTTAACTAATTTAATTCTTTTTTAAATTATTTTTTATTCATACGGTGTAATATTACAAATAATGTAAAATTATTTCGCAATGCAAATGTAAGATAAACTCGTTTCTATTTAATCTATTTAATCATTGCCATTCTCACGAAATAAAAAAAATTATAAACTTTTCAATGTAAGTTAGAATCGAAGTAATTTTGAACACTTCAAGTTTTTAAAAATAGTTATACCGTATTATGTAAAACCATTGAGTAATAATATTTATAAGAGGGTCAGAATTCATACAAGTAAATTTCAGAATTTTTTTTTCAAATTACTCAAAAAATATGACAATATTTTCAATGTATTGAATAAAAATTTCATACTTCAAATGTGTTTATTCTTAATACAATAATAAAAATAATAAAATTAAGAATAAACACATTTGAGTTAAAACATTTTACTCAATACATTCAAAATATTGTCATAATTTTTGAAAAAAATTTACTTGTATGAATTCTGTCCCTCTTATAAATATTATTACTCAATGGTAAAACATAATAAGAAAAATTAATAGAAAATAATTTCATTAAAATAAAAATCAAGCCAAAGGAAGTCTAACGAAGTAGCGATGATAAATTTTCAAAAAATTAATAAACTTTGATTATATTTCAATACTAAAATCGTTTACTATTTCTGAAATTCATAATAATCTTCTTACATTAGGATTTGAAATCCAACAAATAAATGAGATATAGATATAAATAAATATGTTGAATAGTTTTATATTTAGATATAAAACCTTTTCACAAAATATCATCATTTAATATTACCATTATTCCAATATTTAAAGACATCCAATTTTATCTAAACATAAGATTTATATTTACAATCCATCTATGTTTGTACATAAAGTAAACATAAAGTTGAAAAAAGTCAACAATCTTTATTCTTGCAATCAAAACAAAACCACCCATAATAAGTAGCAAATTAAAAATTTAGATTAGGAAGTTCTTTATTAATTTCATGAATATGTCTGCCATTCTTGAAATTAAAAAAAAATAATAATAAAAAATTATTCAGTATATCTAGACAACAAATTCACTAAGGACGCAAATTTAACGTAAACATATTTATATTTAATGTTGCATTTGTTCCATTAACTGTAAAGAAGAATTTTCTTTAATGAATTTCAAAGAATATATTTTTCCTTTAACGAAATCACTTTTCTCTGTATGTTTTCATCAAACTTACCTTTATTTCTTTATCCTCATGATGAATTCTTGTGTAAGAATTAAATTCCATTGACTTAATTAAACCACGATTTTTTAAAGAAATTATTACTTTTAAAACTTCAGCTTCATTCCAACCATAATCCCTGAAAAAAAAAATTATATGAATAATCAAGAATAATTTCAAGGTTTATTTTTGCGAAATAAATTCTTTTCCAAAAAGAATGATATTTGTCTCCCCAATGTTGATATTTTTATTACAGCACGTTTTAGTTTGCGATAAAAGTATTATCATTGAGAACAAATAATCACTATTATTCGGAAGAAATTTATTTTGCTGCATAAAAATTTAAAACATTGTTTTGTTAGTGATTAATTCAAATATTGCTCGTATTTTCAGAACTACATTTACCGTACTTGAGAACAAGTGTCGTTTCAAGAGAAAATATTAAGGATTGAAATTTCTAACAAGTCGGTTAAAAAATGATGCCATTTTCAACTTTATTACGAACAAAATTACTCTGTTATCTAGAATTTCTATTCTTTATATTGCCTATAACGCTGACACACTTTTTGAGAATTTTAAATGATGAAAACATTAACACAAACGACATCTTTCTGCTGGTCTAATACTATTGCTTCGACTTTCTTATCACTAACGGAATAATTATATTTGTCGCTGACATTGTGATGAATTTATTGGTATTTTTTTAGGGGTACAATCAAAAAATACTAAAGAAGGCAATTTATTTCTCTTTACAATTTAGGCACACATTTAGAATAAGAAATAATGATTCAAATTAAATCTAAAATGTATTTTTTTTTTAATTCAAGTTACTTTGCCAAATCTTCTGGTGTAATTGGATTCGGATAGGCTTGTTCAATTAATTCAAGAATTTTTTCCTGTGTCAATGGTGGCACTTCAAATTGTGATTCTTCTATTGAAACTGTAAAAATTAATATAAAAATAAAACAAAAAATTAATTTATTAAATTAAAGCTACTCAAAATATTTTCAATTTAATAATATAAAAAAAGAGGGTTATCATTAAAGTAGTTATTTTGATTTATATAGTTCATCCCAAAAATCTTATTAAAAAAATATGAAAGAAGCCATAATTTTTATTCTTGTTAGTTGATTGTTTTTAATGAAATTGTGTTTTTTAAACACAGAAGAAAAAAAAAAAAAAAAACAAAAAATAACAAAACATTTTATTTGCTTTTAAATTAGAATATGACAGTGATGTAATGTAATATTTAATTAAATTTAAATGACATTGTCTTGAAAATGTTATTAAAATATTTCATGTAAATATGTACCTAAAAAATATCATTTAGCTTATACCACAGACAAATATAATGTACACAGACTAGAATAAGTTCATACAACTTTTTTACTATGAAAAATAATAGCTGTCGAATAGCTCCCTTTTATAATATTGCAATTTTTATTTAAATGTATGTATATCTTTCAGATGGAGCTAATTATTTTTCATACCAAAAAAGTTGTATCAACTTCTTCGTGTTTATACATTATATGTATTTGTCTGTGGTTCTACTTAAATCAATGTTTATTTTTAATGTGTACAATATGAATTGTTTTCGAAAAAAAAAGTAGAATATAATTGTTAGCAGTATTGCCATATTCAATATTTCAAATATTCTTTTTTCAGTAATGTTTTAAAGTAATGAAACCAATTCTTCCGATGCTTATGATTTCTCCAAATTTTTCATAAATGTAATGCGTGTAATGTAAGCTAATTTTAATGTAAACAGAAAATAATAAAACCATTAATCTCTAAAAAAAACCATTAATTGCATTAAAAAAGGCAACTATTTAGCTGAACAAAATGTTGTTACATATTCATAAGCTTTAGTTTAGTAGAATGACGAGTCGCATTCCTTTTCGCAATTTTTCTAAACTACTTAACTGAATAATGGTAAAATCAAAAAGCATGTATATAAAGAGGAATCAGTCCCATACAAAAAAAAGAATTAAAATAGTGAAACAAAAAATCCATATCACAACCCCATGAGCTTTTTTTTTTTTTTTTGAGAATTCCACTCTCACAAAACTTTCAAAATTGTATAGAACTGTTGTTATTTTTAAACTTTTAAAAGCATTTGTGAGAGTGGAATTCTCAAAAAAAAAAAAAAAAAGTTCATGGGGTTGTGATATGGATTTTTTGTTTCACTATTTTAATTCTTTTTTTTGTATGGGACTGATTCCTCTTTATATACATGCTTTTTGGTAAAATTCATATCATAAGATATCAAACATAATTTTAAAATTATTTGTTTTTGTAACCCTAATGATAATCAAAGGATCATAAATCAAAAAAAATAACATTTGAATAAGCTCATAATTATTATAATTTTAACTCTTTTCAACAAAAAAAAAAATATATTAACTAATTTTCTTTATATGTATATAAAAAGTATTGTTGTCGTTAATCAATTGACTTTTTTTTTTTAATTTTTTTGTAATAAAAAGAAATTTGAAGGTTTTTATAATTTATTTATTACATCTACATCGTCAATCAGTAATGGAAAATAATTGTATATAGAAATTTTGTTTTCCTTAATAGCTTAAATTTCTTGAAGAAAGTTTGTACATGTTTTTATTTAGTTTTTAAAAATTAATTCAAATTTTTCATTGTTCCTTTGCGTTTTTGATTTAGATTTAATGTTATCACAAATCATAAATAAAGTAATTTTAATGCATCCCCTATACCATTTTTTTAATTTAAATGTTAGAAGGAGGATTATATAAGTCATTTAGCCGTTTGGTAATAAAATCCAATATCTTTATAATAAAATAGTTTGTATCATCTCTATACTCTATCTCTTCTATTTTAATCTTCGGCATATTTACTAGTGATAATATATAGCTAAATAGCATTCTATAATCATCTTTATATTATTATTATATTTCCTTCGTCATAATTAGATATATTAGTGATTTGTAGTATTAGTTAAAAAACAAACAACACAGAACACAAAAACAATATTTGTTTACATAATATGTTTAATAATATTTATTTTCAAGACAATTTCAAAAGACATAAAAAATTTGTATTTATTAATTTTGAGCCACAAATGATAGCAAAAAAAAAAAAAATAAGTTATTAATCCAAAAAAAAAAAAAAAAAATTATTTAATTAATTTTATTAAGAGATTCAACAATAATGAAAGCAATCATATAATGTTTTGTAATTATTTCATTTAAGTTTTGTTAGTTTCGTTCTAAATTTTTGATCGGCATACATTTCCAACCAAAGTGCTTTCATTAAATCATCACCATCACCTGTATGTTTTTGAGCCAACAATGCTTCTTCATATTTTCGATTACAATCACCATAACAGTAAATTATGTAACCATCTCTGGCTAAATAAAATTTTGAAATTTTTGAATTTTTTTTATTCTTCTTTTTATTTACATTTAATAAAAACAATTAAAAAAAGAATGAAAAAAAAAAATGGCTAGCGAAATATTTTAATAACAATTATTTTATTGATTGAAGTCTACATTTAATTTGGACAATATTTCTTTAATATATTTAGCTAACCAATTTTTTTTTTTTTAAGCACAAAATAATAAAAACATTTAATAAAGTGCGAATTTTTATTCACAATAATAAAAAAATAAAAGAGAATTTTAAAAGGAAGTATTAAAAAAAATTAGACAATAAATACGTGAAACACCATTTTCCCAGACTAAGTCTCAAGTGAATAAAATAAT
Source organism: Hybos culiciformis (assembly GCA_964007475.1). NCBI lineage: Eukaryota > Metazoa > Arthropoda > Insecta > Diptera > Hybotidae > Hybos > Hybos culiciformis. Next base: position 18,064,536 of record OZ023275.1, on the reverse strand, counting down.
ATATGAAAAAGTTTTAGAAAGTTTCCTATTGAAATCTTGACTTCGACCTTTAACAGGCATTAAAAGATAAACTTTAATAAATTTCTATTTAAATTCATTTCATAAAAAGTTTAGGTAAACGTCGATGAACTTTCTCTCCTCAAACAAATATTAACCAATTGAAAAAGGATTTTGTTTCTTCGTAATAAATGTTTCCAATTACAAAGAAATATTCACCTTTGTAAAATTTAAAAAAAAAATATTGAACTGAGTAGAAAGAAAACTTTTCAGACCCTTCCGAAATTAAAACAAAATTTTAGAACCTGAGGCTAAGTCTCTACAGTCTTCTGGGTCAACAAGTTCTTTTATAAGGAAAATCTTTTTATTATATACAATATACATACAAGAAAATTTTATTTATTTTACGCATAAAAAATATTTAAAAAAAAAACTTAAGAATAAGATTGTCTCGAATGTTATTTTTAAAGGATATTTTAATACACTTTGTAAGAGTAAAAAGAAATTATATTTGTGATTACAAAAAAGAACGAAACAGAATTATTTAGAATTTATACAAGAACCTTTTAAACTATTTGAAACTTTTATAACTTAATTTAAAAATTTTCAATAAAGAAAATATGAATAATTTCACGCTTCCTTAGCTTTATTTAAAAAGGAAATCCTTTTTATTAATTATTATTTATTACTAATTCAATTATGATTCTCAAAAAGCCCACAAAAACCTTATTTTCCCATTCGAAGGGATAATTATTTTCAATAAAAAAGTACAGAAAATTTAGGAAAAAAAGAGATATAGATTTTATATTATGTATTATACATATTCCTGAAGTATGCCAATATAAACATAAATTTTATAAAAACGAAACACAAAAAATAGTTCACTTACGTGGTCTTGAAGGTGGCGCATCTGTTTGTTCCAAAATTTTTAATTCTACCTCCAAGGACTGAATTTGTGTATATCCTTTTTGTAATAATTTCATTATTTTTTTAATAAAGCCAACATAATCTAAATTAAAAAAAAACGACAAATACTAATGTTAAAATTTTACCAATGCTATAGTTCCATTGCTGTGAGTTAGTTTTTACTCAATGTACTTAATATAGTGGATTTATAAATCAAAAAATTTAAGGTTTTGGTTTCCAATTAGAAAAAATTCATAAGAAATTTTATTTTCATAATAATTTCCCTTGAATTCCTTAAATAAATATAGGTAAAATGGAAACTAAATTATTTTCTTTAATAATTGCACTTACCTCTTGGAAACTCTTTGGGACAAACTAATTCTCTGAAAAAATCTTGTGCTACATGTGCCTGTTTACTTTCACTTTTAAACCAATCTCTAAACCAGAATCTTAATGTTCTAGATTCTTGTGAATGTTTTCCAGTATTTGAACTAACCAAAAATACTCTAAATTCTAATGATAAATGTGCAGCAATTTTAGAACTTTTTTGATCTTTAACAGTATCCTTATTGATAATAATTCCAGTATGATCACCACCAGCTACATGAACTCTATCACTAACTTCATCTACTAATTTTCGTTCAATTAAAATTATTGTAGAATTAGATGTTTTCCCTTTTGGTGTCATTACAACTTGTTCTGTTTGTGGCGGTGTATTAGATCTGTGATCATTGCCGTTCTGCAGCTCACTGGCATCTGAATTATAAATATTACCATTACCATTTATTAAATGACTGCCATTTGATTTTGTTGGCTTTGGAGGTGTTGGTGGAGGTTGTTGAAAAGTTTTTGAAGACATTTTTGTTATAGTAATTCTTTTCTTTTTTTATTTTTATTTAGTATTGGTGAAAATTGTAACCAGGATATTTCATATAAAACTCTAGAAAGAAATTATGATTGTTGTTGTTATTAAAAATAATAATTGTCGTGCTATTGTTATTAAAAACATATGAAATTCTCCTTTTTGTTTTGTTTTGTGAAATAAAAATAAGGGGTAGCAAGTTTATTTTGGTTGTAGACGTGACCTGAAATTTGAAAAGAAAAAAAAAATGTTTAGTTATAATATTATTGAAAAAAATTGTATTGTATAGTTAAGATTTTCTATAAATATCCACTTTCAAAATAATTGGATGTTTTATAAATTACAAAAATAATTATTATAGAGTTGTAGCCCATAAGACTCCTATTCATAATAAGAAAGGACTTGGCCCGTCTATGAGATATAATTTTGCCGAAAAACAGTGCGAACATCGGTCCTACTCAATTTTTAAAACTTTACATTGTAGTTGCTTGTTGGTAGTTGTTTGATTTGAAATAGTTTCGTTAATCTGTACTTTGCCAGCCGAATTCATTTTTTATAGTATATGGTCTTTTACGAAGTCTGTTACAAGTTTGAATATGAATGCGAGCCATTTGAAATACGAAACGTAATTATGTTTGAATGCATAAGAAACTTAAGAAGTTTGAAATCTGTTTGAAAATGTTTTTTGTGACTTTTTAAATAGATTTATTTAGCACAAAAATTTTTCAAGCTACCAATCTATGTTGTTAGAAAAGAAAAATATTGTATATTATCTATTGTAATATTGTACATAATAATTAACTATACTTCCAGATAGATATACTTATGTATGTAGATTGTTTTATTTTGTTGCATGTGAACTAAATAAAAAATATCAAATTAACATAATTTTTAATTTATTGAAATCGGATATGCGAATAGTATAATGCAGTTTTTTTTTTTTTATTTTAAGAACCTACATTAATTTTGAATTTGTTGGGAAAAATATAATGGAATGAATAAAAAAAATATTGATTATTTTTAGACATGAAATAAACTGTCCAAAATGTCTATTTTTCTATAAATTTGGAAATTTTTAAATAACATTTCTATTTTCGAGGAATATTTAGTTGGTTAATATTGACAAGAAAATTATTTTGCTTTATTCAAAAATTCTAAATAAGTTAGAGTTCAGTTTAGATTCCAAATGAGCTTTGCAGATGATTTTTATAGTTAACTTTTTAGTGTATAGTAGGTATGTAGGCTGGTTTATCTTTAAAACAAAAAATTATCATTCTTCTTGTGTTCTTACAATATGTGAAGGTAGCGCTCCCTCCAAATAAAATATTAAATGTTTATGTTTACTTAAATGCTATAGAAAGAAGAGTGTGATGACATGTTTTGTTATAGAAATAAAAACATTGTAACTGATTGACTCATTCGTCATTAACCTTTATAAAATAAAAAAAAAAGGTTCACAAAAATCAGAAAAAAAAAATACTTAGATAAAGAAAATTAGATTTAAATTTCATTTGACTAAATAAATAAAACGCCCCAAAAATTATTTTATTAGTTATTTTTATGGTTTTTTTTCTTTTTTAAATTATAATAATGTTAAAGGATAAAATTTTATAAAACTTTTCTTTATCAAGAAAAAAAATAAAAATTTTATTACCTACTGCTTTTCTAGTTATTTTCTTTCTATCCTTTCCTTATAACATATATTTTTGTGTAACATTTCGTGAAAGGAACCATAAAAATGACAGAAAATCATTTGAATAATGTTTTTGTTTTCTTCTTTTTACAAGTCAAGGCCAATATGTTTATTATATACATAGACTTGTATATATGGATAATAAATTATTGGTTTAGCGAACATATTTTCTTCATTTTTGAAAAAACAAAATCTGTTTCATCAACTCTTTTTTAATTTAAAAGTCAAATTGTTTCTTTCTTTTTAGTAGTAGGTATACGAGTACTTACATATTATATAATTGTGTTTTTCTAAAGCAAAAGGAATGCTTTTAACAACAGATTTTCATAATGCTTTAAATTTTTGGCACCTGCAAGTACTTAACTTGTTCTTTTTTTATCTTTAAACCAATCATACAAGATTTTCTTCTATTGCCATTTGAATGTATGTATTCAACAATTATGTATGTAAATAGTAAAGAAAATCAGGGTGATAAAATTACATACATTCAATTGCTCTTATACTGTGTAAAGTTTCCAATGGAAAAAAATATGGATTTTACTTTGTTCCTCAACAATTTACCATTTTAACCAAGATCGAAGAACATAAAATTTCGTCTACAAGCAATGAATATTAAATATCCCTGCTGAAGAAATACTAATCATTATTTTGATTATAATAATTATTCAATTCTACCCTGCAGCATTCTAATATGGTGATTTACCCCCCCAAACGGATTTTTAATTAGCAATATATACTTAAGCTTAACATGAAATCTATCATGATTAAGGATAATGAACTTAATAACTAATATATTATTAATACTATTTCATTAAGGACCAATATACTTAGGATAATGAAAATGACATGTTGTGTCTGTAGTATTTTATATTTTTATTACATTATTATTTTATTTTTAAACTGACGTGACGCAATGACAACATAATAAAAATACTTTGATTTATGTCCTTGAATATATATTTATGTCTTTCATATGAGTCTCACATTTATGCGTTTATAGATATTTTTTAGGAACATTTATGTTATTATAATTTTTATGGATAATTTAACTTCTAAAATTTTAAAACACCTCCTAATTTGTACAAATGCATATACAAATTAATACAAATGCATATAAATCTTATTATCCCGAGATAAATACAAATACTATACATAATAAAATAATATTATACCATGCAATTAACTTTTCAATCCAATTTCGATCATTAAGTAGATTCAACATTATATTTGACTGAATTGTAATGAAAATTATTATAATCGATATTAAAATGCAAAAAAAATTTCCTGAAACACATTCTTGGCATAATCTACTTAAAAAGACATTAATTTAACATAAAAGTAAAATGTGAACTTCAAATTTGCTTTGATATTATTAACCTTAAAGTAACCTATTTTTTTTGAAAAATCGCAGCTAGAACCAATATAACTACTACAAGAATGAAAATAAAATCAAATGTAACATACTTTCGAAGTCTCTTGAAGTTATTTTATTCATGCCAACAAAATCACGTCACAATAAAAGAATTATAGACCCAATTTGTCATAATTGTTGTACATAAAAGTTTTTTAATGTCTTTTTTAACCCTATAATGCAATTTTCTAGAAAATTTAAGCAAAAATTATTTAAAGGGGAAAGAAGAAAATAATTGAAATTTAGTTTACCTACAACTTTTTCGCACCGCTTTTTCAATCAATGAAAATGTATAATTTTTAGTGAGCCAGAAGATTTTATTTTAATTGAAACCAGTGAAAGGCAGAGAAATGACTTAAAACTACCTCAAACTCAGTTTATTTGTAATTCAATATAAAAACTAAGTATAGGAAATATCTAAATTAAAGTTAACATCCTACCAAGGATGAATAAAAACTCAGAAATATTAGAATGTAGGATGATGTGTTGGTTTACTCAAATTTAGAATTCTCGATAGGATTGCATGTTAAAGGTTGTGTTGTTGCCTGAAATGGTTAAAATCACACATTACGTTCCTCTATAAACACATTATAAATAATTTGTTGAAAGCATAAGTATTTTTGCATTTCTTTAAAAGTTTAATTTCTAGCACAAGAACATTAACATAATAGACAACAAGTACTTATGCACTTTTGTACGTATTTTTATCGGCTAAGTGTACTTTCCAATGATCCATTTTATGAAATTAAAAACATATATAATACCTCGTATAATACTTAATGTCCTAGATTTCCATAATTGATAAAAAAGTGAAAGCTATGGAAAAAAAATTCAAGGCTGATTATTATCTTCGATTATTACAGAGAAAAAACTCAAAACGTAATTTTTTTTTATTATAAGTAATTGACCTAAAGCATTACGTCAAAAACTATTGACTTACCTCAAAGTTGCCTAGTTACCCGAAGCTCCTCAGTCTAAGACAATAATAAAAAGGCCATTAAAAAAAACTTTCAAGCTAAAATTTGAAATTTTCCAGAAACTAATTTTTTCTTATATAGATAGATATAGATATTACTTTTTGATATAAAACGATCCATTAAATAATTAAAATATCATTTGGTCATATTTTTTGTTTGTGCGTTTTCGCAAATTTAATTCAATTTAAATTGACCAACAATAAATCAAGGTTAAATAAATTCTAATTTATTCAATTAAATTATAAAATAATTTAAATATTATGAACATTTGTGCATAAATGTTATGTATACAAAAAAAATTTATGTCAAATAATTATTAGTTGGTTAATAATTATAAAGGTGATGATCATATTAAATTTTATTTTTATTTTACTTCTCAAAAATTTTAAGTTTTAATAGGAGTAAGTACTTAATTGGACATATGTAAGTTATTATTTATGTTTCATTGAAAATGTAAGAACTAATAGTTATCTTAATTATATTAAAAAATTATAATATATAAGTATAAGTATAATATACATAACTACGTCATTTCATATTATATAACAAGTTTTATGATGTCCGAATTTGTTTACACCACAATGTTGATATTGATTTTGAAAATTATCTACTTTAAGTATAAATAAAATGCATAAATTTAAAATATACATACTAACATAAGCATAAACAGTTCGAATAAAATAAATAATTTAATCATAATTTATTTTTTTGTTTACATTTAGCAAACGCGTCAAGAATTCAAATTGCAAATTTTTTATTTTCCAATAAATTTTATGTTTAGATTATTTGAAAAATGAGTTGCGCACATTTATTGTAAAAAATTATGAAAAAGTGTTGATATCAAAATTTTTTCAAACAAAAATTTAAATCAAAAGTAATGATTTAATGATCTGATCGAAGATCTGAACCATTTCTATTTCATATAGTTATACCTCGAGTTATACTTACGTTAGTAAGAAATTATGTAGAAATATCGAAATATTAACTCTATGCAATTCATACTTATCATTACAACTTATCATAATCAAAATAAATTCCAAGGCCTGAGCTCAGAAAAAGATTAAAAATTCAAATATATACAGTTGAACAATACGAACTACTTGTGGAAATATTTCCGTGAAATTTAGCTAATTGATATTACCTTATCGTACGTTAAATAACTGCTTATACTTCTAATAATATATATAATAATAATAATAATAATAATAATAATTTATTTTTCTATAAAAAAAAAAAACATATTTATATTATTTCTATAAAAAAATCTTTACATTTAAAAAATCTTTTCTTTTTTTTTTTTAATAAAATTTGATCAAAATTAAGATTGACAATATTTGTAACTCAGTTACATGGTATAAAAAGAACCGTAGGTATGTAACAACAAATGAAAAACTTGAATAAAAAAAGAAAAAATTTATTATATTTATATTAGAATGGTTAAATTATTTTATACTAAATAATAACCATTATTTAAAAATGAATTTAATTTAATTTATTTGAATTATTTAAATAATAAATTTTAATTATAAAAAAAATAAAATAAAATCATTTGAATTATAAAAATTAAATTAATAACTTATTCTAAGAAAACTAAATTAATAACCAAATAAAAATTGAAAATTAAAATTTACATAAATTATTTAGTAAACTAGATTTATGAATTTAAAATGAAATAAGTCAACCACTAATAAGTATGCCTTATAAGTATGCTTGAGTAAATTGGGAGAATGACTGTAAGTAATTTTATTAAAATTAATAGAAAACGACTCGAAGTAAACTGCACCATGAAAATGAATTTTGTTATGACCCAAAATGATTATTCCATAGGTACATACATACTACATACATTTGTTTGATTTATTTTAATAACTGTTTTGAATGCTTTGAAAATTTATAAATATAATACTTAACATTGAAAAAATTTAAAAAATAAATAAAACGTTGGCATAAATAATAAAAAAAAAAAAATACATTCTTATCTGTTATATACTTAACACGGTATAACTATTTTTCATGAATCGGATTTTAAAAATGAAAACAACAATTCAATAATTTTTTTCATTTTTACTTTGGGTGCAGGAAATTCTCATTAAGAAAATATTAATTGATTTTTCATCTTCTCTAGAGGATTTATAGTTTGATAAGATGACGTCTATAATAAGCATATAATAAGTGAAATGTGTAAATATAGTAGTATTCATAATATCACATGTAACTAATACATTATATTTAATACAATAAAAAAATAACACTTCTTTGCAATGAAATAAGGAGCCATTGACATTAAGTTTTTAGTTATTAGGGTTATTGTTATAGCAATTAAATGAAATCTAATGCGGATAAGTAATGTGTCAAAAATTGTTAATTAATGGCTTGTCATAAAAGTCATTTATTACTATATAATCGTTCATTCGAAAACTTTATAACAATCTTTTTTTCTATTACAGAATATCTTAATTATTATTGTTCTACATAAGTGATTTCATTTCATATGATATTAGATAATATACTTATATAGGTATAAACAATAGCCTAATGACAGTATTTGATCATTTGTTCACATATAAGTATTTGTATGGATTTATATATTTTTTTTATTATATTCTATTCCATTTATTTCATCTCCGATCAAAAATTTGATTCTTATGTTATTAAAATTATGTGTATGTATATACAACATAAGTAAAAGCATGTTATTAATTAAAAACTAGATTTATAATAAAGAACTTATTTCTGTAGGTATACTTAAACTTTTAAATAAAATATTTTAAAGCAGTGTTTTTGTCATTATAATTTTTTTTTTACTGCCTTAAATTTTAAAGCCTGAGGTGCTGAATGTTGAATTTGTTAGCAACAATTTTTCTTGAAGGGTCGAAAAAATAAAAGAAAAAAGTTTAATATTATTTTTCTATAAAAGCCTACAGAATATAATATCCAAATAGAGATCTACATACTCCTAGGTTGAACATTACATAAGTATTTCATTTACCCTTTTTAATTCAATCATGCTTTTATTAATTATTTTCTTAAGAATTGAAATAAGTATCACTATTTAAATTATATTTCAACTTTATCAGTTCTACAATATGTTATTTTATTTGCCGGTTAGTTTATTGTTATCGCCTTAAATTTATGAGAATATTACATGATAAAATATGCGTAATATTAGAACAGTTAATAAAAATTTCGCACAAAAAAACCATAAATATAAATAAGTATGTACTGAACATAATGTATAGGAATAATGGAAATAATAGAACGAATAATAGAAACAATCATAATACAATCATAAAGTAATTAATAACCATATTTTTATTGCTTTTGTACAATATTTATGACACAAAGTCATGCATGACACAAAGGTGAAATATTTTCAGAATTTTAAAAAAATTCATAAATATTAAGTATGTCCATTTCTTACTGAAAAGTGGGTCGTCTGCAATAATCAATAATGTACTCACTATTATATTGCATAAGCGAAAATTAATTAATGTTTAAAAATGTATGTACATGAAAATTTATAGTAAGTAAGTACAAGAAAATGAAATTAAATGTGTGTAGGTAGTTTTTCAATTTTAAATTAAATTCCAACATGCAATGTGATTTTAATTAAATCAACGAACTTCATATACCTACATATGTATATGCACCTAATATTTGAAATTCTATTACAGTCTTTATAATGGTAATATTGGTAAGTTTAATGTTTGTACTTAATTCTTGTTTGCATTTTTTTAAATACCTAGAACATTTTTAATTGATACACTTTCATACTTTTTCATTGTCCAGATGCAAGTAGGTAAGTAGTAAAAATAAAGCTTGAAAATGCATGTACTTATTGTGTTATAAAATGTTTTTGTAAATATAGAAACCGAAGTATCAAAAATAATTACTTACAATGGAAAATAAAATTATTTGAATTTGACACTTAAGATAGAAATATAGGTAAGTTCTTATTCAATTCCTTAGAATATAGATTTAATTTAATTTTTAAATTTTAATTTTGTATAACTAAAATATATTATACTTATGCATAATGTACACCTAAAACTAACATTAATCATTTTTTCTCTTACAACGGAACTAATTATAAGTATTTTTATTTTAACTTCTTTTTTTTTACGTTAGGTAACCAAAACCATTATCTTATATATCTGTTTACACCTTAAGTAAATAAATTAAAAATTATTATTGACGTATTTTTTATTTTCGTTTTCTCCATAAAAAAAGAAATTTAGAAAATCATGTAAGAAATAAGACGATCCCATATTTTTCCTTTTAATATTAATTCATTTTTAATGTTTTGTAAGTATGTATAAGAAAATGCAGAAAATTAAGTGTAATAAAATTTCATTAACTTAACGAAATAGGTTTTCCTATAATAAATTCAACCAATGAAACAAAAAACTTGTTAGAAAAAATTATTTTTTTCTCCTAGATTTTTTCACAATTAGGTACATCACCTAATTGACATTCAATCTTAACACTAAACTGCCCTTAAATGGTAATGGCAATAAAAAAAATTATAACTCACTGTAATTGCCCTAATTAAGTACATATATCAAATTTAACAGATTTATATACACGTATATAAGTAAGTACTTAATTTTTTTTTTTAAATTAAAAAACCTTTTCAAAATTGAAAGTGTTGTCAAAATCCAAATTATCCCCTCATTTGACTGATTTTGATCCTTATAAATAAAAAATAATTCTAACACCCCTTACAGAAAAAAAGATAATAATTTTACTTGTAAAATCGTTAAAATAATTTACTTAACGAGATTAATTTAACCCCAATTTTATAATTTCATTTTTATTTTATAATTTAAGTATATGAACTTAATATATAACACAAAACTAAAATGCGTGCAATCATGCAATTTAGTAAAAAAAAATCAATAAATACTAACTAGTTAGAATAAGGACAAACTAAACAAAATACTATAAAAACCTACTGAAGTCAGATGACGGCAGTTGTACTCGAGGTTGTACTGTTAATAACATTTGACAACTTTATTAATCGTACCTTTGAGAATTGAACTTTACTTATGTGATGTTCAGTTCTTTTGAATAAAGTAAAAAAAAAAATATATACCAAACCCAAAAATATAGTCAGTTCATTGTAATAATTTCACTTGTATAACATTAACCATGGAATTTTTTTTCCGTGAATGCAATCAAGAGGAAAAAACTAACGAAAAAAAATGTTCTCCCCTTAATGCATTTTATTATTGGTAAGTTTCGTATTTTTATTTCGAATATAAATGTATAGAATTTGACCCGGGCACGCGGATGATGTTGTAAAAAAATTTAATATCCAGACTACTTATTCAATAAATTTTATTTTCTTCTGTTTTCTTTACTTTAAGATTATTATTATATTAATGGTCTGAAAGATTGATGAAAATTAAATCAAACTTCAATACTCATTGAAGAAAATAATTTATAAATTCAATAAATTCTGAACATAGACATACAAGTTATGTCTTATGCATTGTGTTATTGATTTTAGAAAGATAACATAACACAATGAATAAAACATAAGAAACACATTGAGCAGATGGAATTTGTACATTGCGCACTTAGTTTTTTTCTGGCCAGCTCTTTTAAAACAAACTATGTGTAGGCACATGTAAAATATAATAAGTACATTATATTGAAAAATTGTACATATAATTTTAAAAACTTACAATTTTTTTTATTTCTATATAAATTCTACCTGTTTAAAGCTTTCCAACGAATCACATAATGAAAATAATACAAAAATATAACATACGGTGAAATGAGCTAATTATAAAATGATCTAATTTCGACAAAATTTCAAAATATTTAAATTTCAAATGTAGCCGCCGCTACATAAATAATAAGATTTACAAATCTGGAAAAAAAAACTAAAAAAAAAAAAATAGAATTCAATAAAATTCTGATAAATTTACTATTTGACTATTTTAACAATATGATATTATCATCTTATTTATTGAAATCAGAAAACCTTTTGTGAGAACTTCAAGGAGTAACCTTGATGGCATTTGTAGGAGAGATATAACATGTTATTCAACGTTTTCTAAAAATAATTAATATCCGTTCAATAATCATTTCGAATTTCTTCAAATGTTGCAGACTACAAAAATTTTCCTTCAAAGTTAACAAGTATAAAATCCTATTCACTCCATTCGACTCATTAATCCTAAAAAAAAAAAATAAACAACGAACATTGTTAGAATTAACAGATTTCCCTTTATTATAAACACAAAATAATAATCTAATTTATTTTTCTTTAGAAAAATTGCAGTAAATAAAGAAAATAAAAATAAAATAAAAAGAAAATAAACCAAATAAAAAATAAAAATTGTAAATTTATCTGATTTCCTCATTATTTAATTTCTGCTAGATAATTTTTTTTTGTGTTCAACCACAAAACAGTAAAAATATTGTGGATAATATTCACTTTTTTTTTTTCTCATTTCAAGAAAAAATAATTTCAATATTGATATTTTTTAATAAAAACATTTTTTTTTTTTGCAATCAAAGATATTGAAATATTATATCTTTTGATTTGGAAAATTTTTAATAAAAAAAGAAAGTAGCGAAAACACACCCTTAACGAATATAATTTGAACAGAGACAATAATAAATAACTAATAGACTGACATCTTATCGTACAGTAATACTGTGTTTTTTGGCGGTAAAATATAAAACGCCTCGATAAGAACTAATTTAAAATCCAAGGATAAAAAAATCTTCAAAATGCACTATAGCAGCGGTGTCCAACAAGAATTTGTTTGTAGCCACAATAGCTATTTTTAAATAACGATACTCGCCACTTAAGAGGACTTGGTACCAGTTTGGATTTTTTTTCCCAAAATTTGATTGAAAAGCCGTTTTAGATTATTTTAAAGTTTTTTTTATGTCACAAAATGGTTTTGAAGAGATTTCGAGCACTTAGCATTAACCGATTCTATAAAAAGTTTTATACCATTTTGAAATGTGAAACAGTCCGGAGGTTGTGAATGAATTGTTTGTTCTAAATTAAATTTTAATATAATCTAAACTGCTTTTCAAAAAATATTTGGGACAAAAAATCAAAACTGGTACCAAGTCCCCTTAAAATATGTTTTTATAAAAAAATCATTCATTATTGTATCATTGTAATTAACAAGTTGTTATAAGATAACAAAATCTAAAACTTGACAATTTTTGTTTGTTCTTTTTTTAACAAAATCTAGAACTTGACAATTTTTGTTTGTTCTTTTTTTCATTTTCACATTTTGCCACCACAAGTTCATTTCATTAATATAGAATAGTTATTGTTTTGTCGTATTTTTTTTTTTTTTTTAAATAAAATTTTTTGATTTGTTTTTGCTTTTTGACTGTCAAAAACATTGTTTTTTTATTTGTCTAAAGTCATGGTGTGAAAACTTTATTTAATATAAAAAATATTTCAGTGCTGCATTCGCCACATTCACAAAGTCTATTCGCCACATGTGGCGATGGGCGACTGTGTTGGACACCACTGCACTATAGTTTTTGATAGAAATATTACACAAAACATTTAAATAATGTACCTAAGTGCCTAAAAGTTTGAACAGAAGGTCTGTCAGTAATAAAGCTGCAAGATTTTTAAGTTTATCGTATCTTATTTAGTATATATCCTTTTGTGTAATATTAAAGATGATTTGGCTTTACATTACTTTTGTATGAAGTAATCGAGACTAACTACTGAGGTGGTATATTTCCGAAAATATTTCCTATTCAAAAATTAGAATTTGATATATTTTTCCAATTAAAATAGTTTTAAACTTTTGTTCATAAAAAAAAAAAAACAGAAAAGTTAAAATTCAGCATGTGCTAAAGTCATATTAATTTTTTTTTTAAATAACATTCATTATACTCAAAATTTATTTATTTATTTTATATTCTGTTGAATTTATACAAGCAAGTAATATCAAAACTAAATGCTATTAACCTTTACCTTTAACATTCGTTAAATTTGAATGACTGTAGTAGATAGGTATATATATATATTTTGTATCAAATTATCATAATCATATGCGGTATTTTATTTAAAGAAGCTTATACTTAGTTGAGTTTTTTTTTTTTTTTAATCCAAACCATAAAAAAGGGTATATAAGGAGGGCTGGTAAAGTGTTTTGCATTATGAAATATTTAAATAAAAATACCACAATTTATTTTTAATTCATTCATATTTACAAAAAAAAAAAAAAAAAAAAAAAAAAACAGGGACTATAAATACTTAATGCTCATACAGAAAAACAAAGAAGAAGAATTTTTTACAATTTTCACACAATTTCATTTTTAAATATACTTAAATGGTGAGAAAAATATTGAATTAAGTAAGTATTTAATTTTGTTTTTTAAAAAGGAAATTGCCATCTTCTATTTTAGAAAAATTTAACAAAATTTCAGCGTGATAAATCTCGACGGAAGACTAGTTCTAAATTTTTTATTAAATAAATTTTAATGTGCCTTATGTATGTAATATGTGCATTATAAAGCCAGCTATTAAGTATATCATCTTACTACTACTACTACAAAATTACAAACTTAAAAGTTTGCCTGTCGGTGTCACAATGTTCCAGACAATTTTTCTATCTTTTTTTTAGGTTCTTTTTTTGTACATTTCTGTGAATTTTATAATAATAGAAATAAGAATGACATTATCCTTAGAAAATATTATCTATTTTTTGTTTACATTTTTAATGCATTTATATTTCACTTAAGTTTAACGAAAATATGTATTAAGTATGTATAAATAAATATATATTATTTATATGTATATATGTTGGTATATATTCAAAATAAATGGTAAGAATGTAAGATGTATAAAAATCAATAAACTTTGAACTTATAAAATATGAAATGAAATTCTTTTGTTTTGTTTTATACATTATGGTAATGTCTAGTCTAGACACCTTTTATAAAATAATGTTACAAATATACAAATAAAAAATACTTAATGTATTTCCTTGTAAAATACCATATTAGGTGGATTTTAATTGACAAATTATTTTGATATGTAAGCAACTACATTATCTTGAATAAGCTTTTAAGAATATCATAAATGATGACTAAGTATTAGGTTAGTATAATTATAAATATTTATAATATTAAGAACATCGGACTATTATATATGTAAAACGTAAAAGTATTTTTATAATTAAATATTATAGGTGCTTTAAAACTTAATTTTAGAAATATTTAAAAATAAAATATATATGAATAGGTAACTCGTTTTATATTATGTACTTAGTTATGTTATGCTTATTGATATTGATTCATTACGCCAACGTTGTATTAGCCATAAATTTAAAAAAAATTAATTAAGTACTTAATTTACAATTTTCGTCATTTTAAAAATTTTACTTACATACTTACTTACTTTTTTCTATTCTATATCCACTTTTATAATCAAATCAAGTCATAATAAAGAATGAAAAAAAATTAAATTTTTCTCTTCTCATCTTTTACTTTATGTGAGTATCTATCTATCATTTTCTGAAAATGATGAAAATCTTTAAAAAAAAAAACCTAAACAACGTGCGAAATCTATAACGAAGAAGAACCTCAAATATATATTTTATAAAATTTCCAACAGAATCAATAATGAATGACACGTCTCAACTGATTAGAAGAGGGAAACACCATAAAACTCTACAACAGTAAATTATAAATATGTCTTAGCTTCAATTATATCAGTTGGCGTTTAAGTTCAAACGTATAAATCGAGGTATAAATCAAATTAATATAACATAGGGCCATAGGGGTATTAATATAAGAACATGACATAAGCAATAAATTAATTTTGATTGCTGATTTAAAAGTCTAGAATTCAGTAAGCTAAGTAAATTGTAATTATATTTAAAAATAAGTATAACGGATAGAAAATAAAAATACTAAAGTTACTAATATTTTTTTTCACAAGATTAAAATTATATTTTATTAGTGAAAACATTTTTGGCATAAAAAAAACCACGTCATTTTATAATTTACTTAATAAAAATATTAACAATGTTTTTGTTATTGTCATTGGTAATTGCCGAGGTGATTTCATATTTCTTAAAATACTTAGGTATTCTTATTTTACTGAATGAATTTGACTTGTTTAATTGTACTTAATTACAAATTAAAAATCGGCGTACGAATACAAATTTTAAGTACTTACTTGTGATTTTTAAATCTTCTTACAAATTATTTTTATTTAAATGCTTTAAAAGTTTCGATAAGTATAAAAAAAAATATTATTTTCAATATGAATGTATAATCATAATACATATAAGTATACATAGTTACAAATATTTTTTAACTTAAATTAGAACATAGATAGTAAGAGCAAAAAATACGGTTGAAACTTTATTTATTAAGGTATTTTCCAAAAAAGAATACTCTATTCGAATAATCGATGATTGCATATAAAAATGGCCTGTTGGCAATAAAACGTTTTGGTGGTTTCTGTCCTGGCTTTAAACAACGAGCCACCATTATCGAACCAGTAGCAGCTGCAGCTTCTGCTCCTTCTTCGTTAACTTCAATAAATGCTTTATGAACAACTCTTGAAACTTCCAGTGGCTGTGATGATTTCAATAAATTGCTAAAATCAGCTTCTAGACTAAACATGGTTCCCATTCCCATTTTTTCTAATACATCGTTTAATTCTATTTCAAATTCAACTTTAAATTTCGGAAATTTGACAACTACATCACATGGAAACATTTTTTCGACAATATTTTTTATTGATACCTTTTTCAATTTTGCCTCCAAATTTTTCAGACCGGTCTTTGAATTTGGTAATAAAACTAACATTGACAAATCTGAATCCTTGTAAGGCATATCTAATACAGTAGCATCAAGATCTTCCAAAACACCATATCTATAGTTTTTTTTATGATTCATCATAGGAACTTTAACTGAATCACTATCATTTAACCAAAAATCATCATCCAATGTTTCTTCTATATCGAATTTATGTTTCCATTCACATTTGAAATGAATAGCATTAACCAAAACCATTCGGGTGTTATGATTTAACCAATCTGGTGAAATTAATTTTGTAATTTTTCCATTTGTTTTCGCTTCAACCCATCCATTCATAATCTCAGCTGCTGCATCTGATTTGGTGAAATCCAAATTTTGAGCCTCAGAATGGAAACTCTTAGAAGCTATCTCATTAAATTCATTTTTAACTTCATAACCAATTTGAACAAAAATCTTATTAGCAATTTTCAAAATTGGACTATCCTTATAAGCGTCCAATACAGACTGGAAAGCATTTCCAACCACATTACGATCTTTTGAAACCAAATGTAAACCTTTTGATATTTCTTCTGCAGTTTTTCCAACAGCTCCAGCGAAAACCAGGGCTACGCACGTTTGGATTGAAAATGGTGAAATAATAATGTTCTTGTTAGAATTGTCTCCTTGGTTGATAACTGAATATAAGTCCAATGCAAAGGATCCACTGTTCTTAGCGAATTTCTTTTGCAAATCTTTAGACATTGTTTCTTGTGTTTTAGATTTTTGCGGGATGAAAAATGAGAGCATTATTTATTTATTTCAATTAAATTTCAAATTTTTATTCTATTTAAGAAATAATTATAGATTTATTAACTTTGAAAAATGCAAAAATCACAAAATATATTATGGTACAATTTAAAAAAACAAAAACTTTTTTTAAAAAATATATAAATTTTTAATTTTATAACTTAATTAAAAACACGACCGATTTATTTGAAAACTTCAATAAGAATGAAAGTTAGTTACTTTCAATTCAACTTATCAAAAAAAAAATGTACTATATATAGTTAATTCTCACTATCTATATGTACTTACTTACTTTTTTTTTTTAGGTGGGATACCTTTTATACTTAAAAAAAGTATGGATTAGATAATGGAGACAGGAAGTTTAGACGGGATTAAAAAGTGGGACAGTCAGTATCAAGTCGTCCGCCAGCTGTCGGGAACAATTTTGAAGGGAGAGCATTCCACATTCTCGAAGTGCGAATTGAAAAGTAATCTCAGAAGCTCGTTCTATCACATCTGGGTGTGACGTTCAAGCGGTACGTGTTTGGCGTGAAAATACTTGAAGTATCTACAAATACTATTTTATAATAAAATATTTAAGACGAATATCAGGCAATCTAACAAGCATAATACATAATTTTACTCAATTAAAATCACATTTTTAATTATTTTAAACTACAGTTTTAATACAATGATACATACATAATATTGATGATAAGACTGAGAAAGCTTTTATAGCAACAAAAAAATAACTAAGTAAATTATTATGAAAATAAATACTTCCTCTCGAAATATTTCAACAATTAGTCACATTATGTCATAGTAAATATCACAAATTTAGGTAAGTACCTACTTACTTAAGTACTTATGTTGGAAACGGAAAATCATTCCACAAAAGTTATATTTAATAAAAAAAAAATAAATTAAATAAAATACTTATATATATTTTTATCTTGCTTTCTACGTGTGATTGTCTGTTCATTGAACATAATATGCTTGGTCGCGACATTATGCATACAATTCTACATTTATTGTTGAAACAAAATATTTTTAACAAGCAAAACCTTCTTTTACGAATATTGCAAATTAGAATTTTATCAAAAACGTTAGGTAAGTATATAAAATTTAATACTAAAGTTTATTATCTTATCAATGCTAAATACAAATATATTTATCATATTTTTTGCGTTCCCCTTTAAAAATTAGTTTCATTTTTATTAAAATATCTACATAACATAATTTCAGAATTGACAAAAATCATTTTATGATTAAAAATATTGATAGAAATAATTAAAGTGTTGAATGCTCGGTTGAATGTGTATATCGGTTGAATGTGTATAAAAAAGCATATTATGGATATTTCATTAAACCTTTAAAACGATTCAAATTTAGTGGAATAAGATAAACCGAAATCATAAATTAAGAACTTCAATTTTGTTTACAACATTTTATTACAGCAATGAATGTAGGAATTTTTATATATAAAGTATAATGAAACGAAAATTTATGTTGCAATTATTTTTTTTTTTGTGGAAAGGGAAACAAATTTCTAAAAAAGAAAATCATATTTCCAAATTTTCTTTTCAAAAATATATAAATTTGTAAGTATAATTAAGAATAATATTTTTAGAATCCGTTTTGAGGTATTTCTGCCACTTGACATCAAAACAAAAATAAATTCTATAATTTTGTTACAATTTTTTTCAACGCAAAACTATTTCTGTACATCTTAATGGTGTTCACATATAAAAAAGATTTTATTACCTAAGATTTATTTAGTTGAATTTGATAAGTTTTTATGTAACTATGTCACAATTCAGATGAATGATTAGATGAATTCGTATTCTTATTTAATCGCTACGAAAACAATAAATACTTCACTAAGTACATATATACTTCAAAACTGAATAATTATTTTCAAATTTAGTATAATAAAGTGTACTTTGGTACTTATTACGAATTTCTAGTACCTTATTATTAATCAACCGAACGAACCAGAAATTCTTAAGTTATAATTGCTAAAGTTGTATATCTAAGCAGGTGAACTTAGTAGTAAAATCTAAACAAAAATTTTTGTGACGGATTTGATTGAATTTCGATGCAACGAAAAGTATGTTCCGTTTTGGCTAATTAATCTTGATTTTGATAAAATCGACCAATAAAAAATAACAAAATAAACACTTAATTCTAGTGAGAAAAATTGATAAATTATCACAAATTCCAGTCCGAGGTGGGAATCGAACCCACGACCAAACATGCCATGGGATAAGGGCAGCAATACCACTACACCATGACGGCTGACAAATAGTTATAAGACTTAAGTATATAGAATTTTTAATGTCAAAGATCGTTTGATGGAAATATTCTTAAGTATAAGTATATACTCAGTTAAATATTTTGCAAAATGAATAATTTACTTAATTAGCTAGTTTAGGTTTTCTAAAAATATTTTCCAAAAGCACTAAACTTTTTTTTTTTGTTTAATTCATTTCACCCTTCAAACTTCATTGGTTGTGCAAATTAGTTCGCGCCGCCTAAGTATAAAATAATTAGTTTCTAATAAATATAAAATAAATGTACAATATACCAAGTAAGTATGTACAATTAAGTATAATATAAGTACTCATACAAATAATGTTTTAAAAACGGAAATCACAATTATAATACTTACTCTATTCTACATAATTTAATGAAGTTATTATGGAAAACTTTTTATTTAGCAAATTGCATTATTATTTTATTTCAATAGTGTAGAAATGAGTACTTACATGTATTGTTTTTTAATTTGATTAAGTATTTTTCTAACATAATTATAAGTGTTTTACTGTTAAATTTGTGCTTAACCAGATAAAATTTAATGATTTCATAGGTAAGTAAGTACTTTAAGATACTATACAGATACAAAAAGAAACCCGAGACGAGAAATTAATTATCTACGTTAAGTCAGCAGCATCTTGCTATTTTATTTTCATTTATTAGTTAAATCTACCTAATACTAAATATATGACCTTTACTTAATTTAAGATAGAGTATATATACCTAGTTAGTTTAAACTTTAAAGTTACATTAGCTACTTGTTCAACCTATAAGTAGTTACCTACTTTTCTCTGTCTACTTATATTTAAAAACGATAGAACAAGACATTAAATTGTACAACTTAAAATTTTTGGCAAAAATTAGTTTTTTTGATGGATAGGTATATTATCTGTTTTTGTTGCAAGCATTTTTGAAGCTATCAAAACAAAGAAATGGATTCTCAATGCATAAATAAACGCCAGTGTCATTGAGTTACATTTTTTTTTTTTTCACAATTTATTTTTATACATATTTTTTTAATGAATTGCGATCATGAGTCACGATTTAATTTTAATACATAATGTACATAAGTATAGTTAAGCTTCGATAAAATAAACATTCAAGTAATGCCTACGCGTTAATTTTTTATCAATAAAAAAAATTCATTATTAAGTATAGGTATCTGACTTCTTACTTATTATTAAAATATTGTTTTTTTTATATATATATATAAAGTAACATCATTGAATAATGTTAAATAAAAATAAACAAAAAAGAAATATAAATTTAATTTACTTTAAAAAAGAAAAACGTGTTTACTGTTTATATATATACATATATACCTCTACCTCATATCATCTAAAAGAAAAATTATATTATAACTATAAAAATCTGATTTTCAGTGAAATTTAATAGCAATATTTTATGCATAAAATTTGATTAGTAATACCTCTACCCTTCATATTTTTGTTGAAGGTTGCAAAATAAAAGGTAGGAGTATTATTTAGTAGGGTAAAAGCACCAGTAACCGCCCACTTAAGGAATTTTCAGACTTTGACAACGCATAAAAAATCGTGCATAAGAGATATTGAATATATCTTTATATTAATGGATAGCTAGAGCGATTCTCTATAATTAGTATTATCTGCTTATTTCATTTGAATTACGGTTTAAGAGAAAATTAGGTTTTTGTGAAAAAAGTCAATTTTTTCAGTAACCGCCCACTAAAATCTAGTATGCGCCCATATAAGTTCTAGTATCCGCCCATACAAATTTTGAAGAGAAATTGAAGTAAATTTGGCAAAAAAAAAAAATTTCAATTCATTTTCAGTTTTTTTTTAATTTAAATACCTAATTATATTTATATTTATAAATAAATATACCTATAAAATAGAAGTAAATAAAATAAAATTATTAAATTTTATTATACCTAACTTTAAGCTTTGCTTATACATTCACCACTTCATTATTCATTAAAAAAACATACAACGAAAATAGTAAAAAAAATTAGTGAAACTTGATTAGCTTTCTTTCTAATTAAATCTTCTGTTACTATCGCTCTCCATTTACTAATGAATTCAACCTCTCTGATTGCACGATTGGAATCCCGCCCAAAAAATTTTATCAACCAGCTGTGCGCTGGAAATTTTTGTTGCTGAATTTTTTCACTGGATTTCCCTTTCAGCGGTGCTTTAATCAAGGAATAATCGTGCTGGGAAGATTCAAAAACAGAAATTTTGTCTTTGGTTTTTCTTTCCGAAGGTGTTAAAATCAAAGAAAAATCGTTCTGGGCGGACTAAAAAACATTAATTTTTCCTACTGAATGTTTTTCTCTGGGTTTTCTTTCCGGAGGTACTAAAATCAAGGAGAAATCATTCTGAGCGTAATCATAAACAGAAATTTTTTTTTTTGAATGTTGTTCTCTAATCGTTTTCCCTTTCGCAGGTCCAATAATCAAGGAAAAAGCGTACTGGGCGGGTTCAAAAACAACAATTTTTTCTACTGTTTTTGTAACCGCCCATAGCGGACGGTTATTGAAATAGTTGTAAAAAATTGTTCCAGAAGACGCCCATCGTCTTTTTTATTATTAAAAATAAAAAAAAATATTTTTTTATTAAAAATCCATTTAAATAATATAATTTACTATTAAAAAAAAAAAGAGTTACATGTGTATTTTTTTTTATTCATAAAAATTTAATTGAATTAAAATTATGAATTCCTTAAACAAAATAAGACTTTTTTCACGTTTTTAATTTTTGGTATTTCATCACAAACTTAAACCGATTTTTTTAAAATTCCAGTTGGACCTATGCAACCAAAATTTGCAAGAGTGTTGCTGAAAACCGAGCAGACAAATTTGTGCTTTGAAATAAGCAAAACACTTGATACTTTCCTTAATATTTAAATATAAAGTGGAAAGTGGGCGGTTACTAGTACCGGGCGGGCTACTGGTGCATCTACCCTACCTATTAGCTTTGGAAAAATGTTTGTTTAAAACTTTTTTTTTTTTTGTTTAAAAAATAAATAAACACTTTAATTATAAATTATTCTAAATTTTTCTAGAAGTTTGCCAAAAAAAAAACAAGCAATAAACCTCGCAATAAACATTTTATGCAGACAATTTGGCGCCTAAACATTGATTTTTATTTCATAATTTCAAGAAAATACATAAATTGATGTTATTATATAACAAGGTTAAGTATGCAGTTTTATAACTGCCATAATTTAGAAATGAAATCTATAAAAAAAAAAATTTAGGCATAAGATAATCTGTCATAAGATAATCTATTTAAATTTAAATTCCTAGTTACTAAAATTAGAATACAAAAATTAAACATATTTCTTGATTAAAGCACTAGATTTCGATAGTGTTGCTTTGAACAGATTTCTTCAGCCATTCTTGAAAACTTCGTTCAAGATATATTTTAACTATATATTTACTTGAAAATGTTAAGGGTGTGAGAAAGAGTCCCTGTGTAATTCAGCACTTATAATAATGAATAGGATATTTCAATGTTAAAATTGTAAAATTCTACAAATACTTATCCAAAAAATAAAAATTTTAACCTTTTTTATTATCTAACATAGTTACTTCTGTACAATGTTCACATAAAATTAATTTCTAACTTTAAATATGAAATTTTTTGCCAACCACTAAGTAATAATAATTTAAATTTTTATAATAATCAAGGGTCAAAAATTTCTTAACTCTCTAGTTCCCAAAAACAAGTATAGACATATGTACTTATCATTTGAACCTTTAATCGTGTTATTACACTTTTAAATGCCTAAAATAATTTTATTACATTTTAGTATGTATAACTAGTAATATGTGGTGTATACAGAATTTTATTATTTATCGCTATAAATTCTAAATTTTTCGTGGCATTGAATTTTTTTTTTTCTCCAACCAACAGGAAACTGATTAAAAATATTATTATTTTGGTACTAGTTTTGTGTATTTTTTATTTAAATTAGAATCATTAGAATCCAATAGAGTTTAACCTTGAATTTTAAATTTCCAAAATATTGGAAATCAACAATGTAGTAGTTCTGGCATCAAATATAACCTTAAAATAAAATTAAAGAGCAAAATAGTGTTTGTTTAGGAACTTACAATGATTAGTGAAAACCGAGGTTTAAGTAACTATCTAGGAACTATTTAGGAACTTACAATGATTAGTGAAAACCGAGGTTTAAGTAACTATCTATTTATCTTTATTAAGTAAGTATCTATTTATCTTCTGGTGTACCTTAATACATTGTTATACTTGGCATGTAATTTAGTAATTATTTTCTTTATACATAGCATTAATTGTGGATTGATTTGGAATCGCTCAATTAAATTTACATATTGAAATATAATTGTTATAGCAGCTATAGTTATAACAATAATAATAATAACATAACAAATAGTACGAGTTAAATTATTATATAATTGTTTATTGTTGTCGGTAACAGTAGCTAAGCATTATTATGTAAACAAAAAAGGTAAAAGCAGCAGCACTTACTTGTATAGATATATTTATATATATTCAATCATATGCTTGCTTAACAATAAATAAAATGAGTCATTGATGAATTGATTTAATTCAATGTTAAATTTTTATACATAAATACTTACATAGTATAGAAACCTATGTATTTAAATAAAAATAAAAAAGTTGAATAAAGTTAATAGTTCGCAATATTGGATGTATTCAAGGTTAGAATTTCAACTGTTTATTAAATTCTATTAAATCTATAATATCAATTTAATTAATAAAAATATTCAAAAACAATAAAATTAAAATTTTAAATATTTTTAAAATAAAATAAAATTCTTACCTATCTATTTTATTTTTTTTTTATGAATCCTTTTAGAGTTAGTTTTAGAACTAACTATCTGTATTATATAATAACTATGTAATTAATTTTTAACGAAAATTAAACAAAAATAAATTAATATTATCAAATAAAAAAAAATAAATTACGACGTAATTACTATATTTATTTAATTTTATTATCGACCAAAAATGTAAACAAACTTTAATTTTATAATTATATATTTTGTAATTATTTTAACAGCCATAAAATATATAAACTGAGAAAAATGTAGTAACTACATATAATTATTTTCAATTGAAAGTATTCTGCTAAAATGAAATTGTAGAGCTCTATCTTCTATAGATAGGTACTCGGTTGCAGAAAATATTGCTTCCTTGCTTCGTTAAAAATTGTTTTTGATAAGAATATTTTATCAAGAAACAGATTATTAATTAATAAGTAGCTACCTACTTAGATGTTAGATATCTACTAATACTACGTAAAACATAACACATGGTATATAGGTATGATATTGAAGTAGTCCGTGGTAACTTATAATCTCTTTTCTTCTTTTCTTAGACCGTTTTCATAATTATGGGCTCTTCATATGTACGTTGGTATATTTTCAAAATTATCTAGGAGTCGATTAGAAATAGCCCTAGCCTAGCTATCAGGTACTTTTTTTATTGACTTTAAATTTAATTTCATTACTACAAGCAAAAAATTGAAAATAAAAAAAAAAAAAACAATATTTTCTCAGTGAACAATAATTTTAACAATGTTTAGACCCAGTCAAAGATTAACGACCAGCAAAAAAGATTTTTGTTTATTTTTTGTTTTCTAAATTTAAAATTAATTTATTTTTATTTTATTTATTTTTTTTTTTTCGCTTATTTTGGAACGGAAAAAACAAAAATTTTACGAGGCGCAAAGAAAAAATAAAAAAAAAAATTAATTCTCTAAATTTATGTGCCAATTTTTTTTTTTTTATTTTATTTATTTATTTTTTTTTTTAATTTGGTGGACGAACATGATCATAATTTTTATTGTTTCTCTTTATTAGTGATCGCATCGCGCGCACTTAAAATTATTTTTTTTTGTTTTTAATTTAAAAATGCAAATGACGTCACTTAAGATGAGATCACTTTTATTAGCTGGATTTGGATCTACAGTTTATTTGTTTTTGCTTTAAAAATTATTAATTTTGTTGTTTTAGCACTATAATTTAATTAAGATTTTTCAGTTTTTTTTTTGTTTTTCATAGAGATACCCGGCAAAATTTATTTCGATCTTATTATTCTTATTAGATAGAGAATAGAGAATCAAAAAACAAATAAATAAAAGAAAAAAACAAACTTGTTTACCTTCGCAAAAACAAAAAAGTCTGTTTTTTGTTTATTTTTTTTTTTAAATAAGAAACTGACTTGTTAAAATTTCTTGTTTTTTTTTTTTTTTTTTTTTAATATAACTTCACTCGTCAACGAATATTGAAATACTGAACAAGAAAAATAAAATTAACCGAAAAATAAATAAATTAAAAAAACTGATATTTTTTCTTATGCATGTGTATGTGTTCGTTTTTGTTGTAAAAAAAATAACTTTTTCAGTACAATATTCAGTTCAGTTGCTGGTGCTGATAAAATGTAATTTCCACTCAAAAAATAGAAATTGTTCATAACTGGAATGGACAGAAATTTATAACAATTATGCTGTTTCCAAGATCGGATTTTAAAACAGAGTTGAGATTTCGTTGAGTTGTAATATCAACGAAAACTCAACTCTAGTCGAACTCGGGCAGAGATAATAGATAAATTAAATTAATAATATAATAAATTAAACTAATTAAATTTTTTTTTGCTTCGCGTTGTAATGCGTTCACCAACAAAACTACTATTAGAGAACGATTCAAATCACTTGACCAATCCGTTATGCAAAGCTTTCCCTTTCTATAACAAAATTCCATACAAAATTTAGGGGAAATTATTAAAGAAAAAAAGCTCATACAATTTTGTACTATGGAATTTTTTACATAACGGTTTGATCAAGTGATTTGAATCGTACTCTATTAGCATATTGAAGGATTTCAAAAAAATATCTTTAGTTCCTGATTGTGACCCAGGTTTTCTTAAAATTAAAGTATCTTAAATCGAAATGCTGAAAACGGGCCCCATACTTCATTTACGATGTACTGTTCTTTATTTTTATTAAACAGCTTACATTTCTTTTAACGCTTATTATACTTTATAATACTTGATTTCGACTCATTCTAGTTAAATGCGTACATTAATGTTTGTATACTCAAATTCTCTACTATGATTGAATACAATAATGAAATTATGATGAACTTCAATTTATATCATCATGAATATGGATTGTTGTGTGAAAAAATGTTGTGGAATAACTCATTTCTTATTATACAAATATACAAATCAATGACGTAATTAAGTTAGGGTTTTAATTTAGTTATTTTCTACTATCTATCATTATTTTATAAAATCAATTTTCAATAATATTTATCTGTATTTAACGAGAGAGTATAGTTATAGATGTAGAGCCACTAGTTTTCATTTTATGATATAACAACTATAACATTCTTTAACTTAATAATATCATAACCCTTAGTTATATAAATAAAAAAAAATATAGGGGTCAGAAATCCACATTCATCAAAAACAAAAAAAATGAAAACATATAACAAACAAGTTGGTATTGTGCACTTTCAAATTGATAGTAAATGCTCTGCTGATGCATGATATGGTATTAAAAAATTGCGGGCTCCTTTTTTTGGAATAATTTTACTTTTTTAGTTACTGTACATATGAAAAACTGAAATATATTTAATTTTTATATCTTGGGGTTATAAAAAAATCTATTAGAAAGGGATTAGGAAATTCATTAGTTTCTTTGCTTGCAGCATTATTATTATGTACTTCCTGCATTTGAAATGGAATGTAAAATTTATAAAAAAGGAATTGTATTTTAACTAGGCCAGAAAATGTTAAATCAAGAAATTGTTTCTTAATTTAACCATTGAGTAATAATATTTATAAGAGGGTCAGAATTCATAAAAGTAAATTTCAGAATTTTTTTTTCAAATAACTCAAAAATGATGACAATATTTTCAATGTATTGAATAAAAATTTCATACTCAAATGTGTTTATTCTTAATACAATAATAAAAATAATAAAATTAAGAATAAACACATTTGAGTTAAAAAATTTTACTCAATACATTCAAAATATTGTCATAATTTTTGAAAAAAATTTACTTGTATGAATTCTGTCCCTCTTATAAATATTATTACTCAATGATTTAACTGAAACTAGACTACTAGATACCTACTAACTACTTTACTATAAAATATAATATACATTACAAAATATAGATATTAGAATAAAATTAATAATTTTTTCTTCTTGTAGTTTTGTTTTTCAACACTACCTACCTTTATCACTTTTGGATATTCATCAGAATTTGAATGGAACGGGTAGAGGTAGGTAAAGTAATGAGATGGGTAACAGCTTTTCAATTTGCAAGCATTATTTTCTCTCTTTTAATTTTTTGGTAATATAAATTGATGCCCAATTGCACATTCATTATCATCTTTCGCACATAGTTTACGATTGTTTATTATCTAGTTGATGATTGATGGTACACTCTAAAAAAAACTAACATGTTCTTTTTTGTTATATTTTATGTAGGTACGATGCATGATATAATATGAAGATACTTGTATTCTCTTTGAATGAAATAATATGCTTACAAAAAAAATAAACTCACATAACACACTACTACTCCATTATTGCTGCTTAAAACAAATGACAAATTCACTCTTTAAAATTTTAGATACAAAAAAAATGATGATGCATTATGTTTATTTTTAAAGAAATTACTCAAAAATCTTTAAAAGGGAATTCCTTTTCTATAGATTACAAACCATCTTCTGAATATTAAATTTTTAGTATGAGTCATCTGATTTAGAAAATAAAATCGTGTAGATGTAGTTAGATTTTTTTTTTTTTTATTAATTTTCTTTTGGATGTTTTATAAGTAGGTACATTATGTAACATCATTCAATTTTGTATTATTTTATATCATTCTAGAAGAATTTTTTCGCATTTACCTTATGAATTGATAGGTTTAAAGTTTAATATTACTATATATATTCTTAGTTGAAAATCATTGATTATAATCTTTTGCCTAAGAAGCCACAGTTTGCTTGTTTTGATAAAACGCTTTATATAATATTATATGCAATATGTGTATTTACTATTCTAATTCAATTTATGTATAACCATAGATTAAGAATATACATAGATTCTTAGCTGCATACGACATTATTTTTGGTATTTTCATGTGAATGTGTTAGTAAAACAAAATAAAATACGTGATAATGAAAAGAATTTTATTTAGTTTTACTAACACCTTCACATAAAAATACCAAAAAAGACTGAAAAAATGTTGTATGAAGCTATACATCTTTCTGTATTCTTAATCTATGGTATAACGCAAACGATTTCCTAAATTATATTTGTCAAATATATAATTTAGTTACCTTACTAAGTACTAATTTACTACTCATAGTACTAATTTACTACTCATGGTATTTTGGAAATTTGAGTTATTATGAAAAACATTGTATTTTGATCGATCTTGAAAATCCCATAATAACTCAAATTTTGAGTACGGTATTTGTAAATTTTTACAGAAAATTTGATTTTTAAGTTACTATCTATATTTTCAGTTAACAATGGATAGAGTTGCATATTTGAATTAACTTACTAAAAAATAAAAATGTAATACTACAAGTACAAGTATACAACGATGTCATGATTTTCTTTTCTATAAATGTAAAATGTTCCTGTTTTCTTCTTCCTTAAGGAATAAAAAATTAAGCATTGAGTTTATTATGTAATTAATAATGTTACAATTACTTTTCATACCTACAAAGTTTTTAAATGGAAACATAAAAAAATTTATAACCCCTTTTATATTTCAAAAAATAGATGCATTAATCTTAGCACTTTTTCTACAAATTTTACCAACTGATTCAAATGAAATAGTTTGTTATAAAAATCAAAATTTTTACTTGGTAAAAATGGAAATATTTTTCAGATAATTATTTTCAATGGAAAAGTAAATGCTTCAAATTGATTTTTTAGTGATGAAAAATTTGACTTTTTTTTTAAATTTAATGCTTGCATCGATGTCTCAAAAGATGGTTGATTATTCATTATTTGTTATCAATCATCATTATTTGTTTCAATTCGATCAGTCGAAAATCATATCCTACAAAATTAAGTTTTTAAAAATACATTTCATTCCAAGTAAAGTTGTAAAATTATTAAATCTGATATAACTATACTATTAATACTTTTTCTTTTGCAGTAAGATTAAAGAGCTGACGAAGGTTAAACGAAAAAAGAACTTATTTTTAATAAAACTTTGATTCAAAAATTCATTTAAGGGGATGAAATAAAAGAAGGTTAATAAATAGCACATTTTTAATTACAAGAAAAGTTATATATTAGTCAAAGAGAATTTATAACATTTTTCCAAATCAAATATAAACAATGTCTAATGAGTGAATTTCAAATCAAAAAAAAAATTAAAGTAGAACACAAAAAAGTAGAACAAAAACAGAACAAGTTTTATTTTTTAAATACATTTTAACTTTAATTAAAATGGGTAACGTTGCTGCTTATGACCCCCTTAAGGTTGAATAAATAGAATTTAAAATTTAATAATTTAACATTTTATGATTTTATTCAGTAATACTAGGAAAATGTTATTTTTCAAAGTAGAGGAAACGAAAAGGGAAAATAAATTCCAATCTCATCAACAAATTTGCGAAATATAACGTCGGATTAGCATAAAACGGATACACGCAAAACAAAAGTAACCTACTCAAAATCTGAATAACAATAACGTAATCTTTTGCTATCGAATTAAAAAAAAAATTAATTATTTTATCGTAAAAAAAAATCTTTAAATTCTTCCAAATTTCTTAAATTTTAAAAGTAAATAAAATTAAATCTTGTTATGTATATAGATTTTTTTTTTATTCATATAAATAAATATTTTTTGATAAATTTTTATTTCATTATTATCTTATAACATAATTTCTGATTATAAACTATCATTTTAGTATTTTCAAATAAATAATATCAAAATAAAAATGGAAGAAAAATAATTTTATTCAATCATAAAATATTTCACGTTTATTTTGTAGTTGGAAACAAGCTCGAGCATATTCCGTACCTGAAATAGTTTTAGAGTCAAATAAATACAAAAAAAAAGTGTACCAAAGATAATCTCATATCAATCACAACTGAAAAGAAAAAAACTGAAAGTTAATTTAATTAAATTAAAAAAAAATTAATTAAGTACATAATTTCCCACTTTTCAATCCCGTCTAAACTTCCTGTCCCTATTACCAAATCCATACTTCTTTAAGTATAAAAGGTATCCCACCTAGTAATTTGGTAACTTTAATAAAAAAAAAAAAAACTAATTATAATAATAAGCAATTTATTAGATTCAATTGAAAAATTAATGTATCAATTCTATACGAAAAAATGTCTGCAAACAATACTGCCTGAATTAGCAAGAAGGGCGTAAGTGTTAAAAGTAAATTTTTAAGATAATTGCATATTTGGAAGTGTAAATATTCTTGAACGAATCCGTTTTTTGGAAAATTTACTTTCAGGCTCTAAAGGCCTCAAAAATACAATAACATTGAGCACCTCTCCATATAAATGTTCTAAAATAACAACAGAAAAACTGAAATATTAAAAAATTACAAAATAAGAGTTTAGTACTGCAGAATAGCTCTCATATGTATTTTTATTTTATTTTATTTTATTTTATCTCGTACGTATTTGGGATTTTTTTTACTAACAAAAAAAAATTGATATTTCAAAAATTTTTGTTTTGTTTTCCACTTTTAACTATGTCTATCTGAAATATTTGTCAAATAATACGTCAAAATACAAATTTAACTATTCGATTCTCAAAATTTAGCATAATTTATTTTTTTTTTTTTTTATTAAGTAATTTTTATACTTGTTGTATACACTTGTTTTGCATATGATAAACTTTTTATATAAATTATTTTTTTTAATTATTTTATTTTTAGTTAAGAAAAGCAGAATATACATTTGTCAGATTATGAACAGTTCGAATGAAATCCAAAATTGTTAAAATTGTCTATAAATTTTATAAATCGTCATAGCATGCATAGTGGTATTTCCCAAATCATGAATATGACTTAAATAAAATTCGTTATAAAATTTTAAATTTTCAAAATATTAAGTTCCTTCGGTATTTGAAAATTGAATATAAATTAGTTCTCGAAATATTAAAATGTTACTAAAAATAATGTAAACTTAAAATTTTTATTTCTTGAAAGAGAATAATAAAGACTTTAAAATAAGGCTTGCAAATCATATTCAAAAACCTAAAAAGGCTTGAAATGAAAATAATATGTAAACTAGAAAGCTAAAAATAATCTCTAGATATCTAGATATAGAGATTATTTCGTTATATTTGATTCAATTAAAAACTTGAAATAATTTTTGACAAAGAAACTTTTATAAAAAGTTAAAGGAGCTTAATCTACCTCAAACATGAATAAAAAACAATGTTTAAAAAATAGGGCCAGATCATTTGAATGCAACTAAAATTGCCACTGATTTGATTATAATCATAGATATAACAGTTGTTTTTAACTCTCATCGGTAATATAAAAATCTTTGTTGTAATAAAAAATAGATTTTTTAACAAATTATTCGGATTTTGAACATAAATATTTCCAGTTTACGCTCTATTTTAAATGTGGTTTAATGATATAGAATTTCTATAAATTTATAGTTAAATATTTTTTAATATAAAGAAGAAAATATTACAAAGTGAACAATATTGACTCAAAAGTTATGCGTTTCAGTACTAGCTTTATTCATTTGTCGGAAGCGATATATTTTAAAATTAAATATTAAAATTCTAATATTGGCCAGCAACTAAATAAAAATTTAACTAGATAATTGTTTAAAAAAAATTAAGTATAAAAAATAGCTCAAAACAAAATATAAAATTAAAATAATTTTTTGCCTACGACGACGTTGTAAAATAAAAAATACTTTTCATAAAATTTACAATTAATTACAAAATATATTATACAAAAATAAGAAACTATATTTTACATCAGTAATATATAAAAAAATATTGTTTTTGACTGAATCTTATTTAGGTTTTAGCAAATAATTTTTAAACTATGTTAAGAAAGTAGCAGTTGTCGAATCAACATTCATCTAATGGTGACCTTAACGGTAATAGAAGTCAATTCAAATTTTCTGTAACTGCAACTGTATCAAAAAATTATTTGCAATGTTAATAATACTCTTATTTGCAATGCCCTATAATATATTTAATAGCAGCCTTTTGTGTGGAGACCAAGAAGGAGAAACATGTTTTTTTTATTATTAATTAAGTTTAGAAAACGTCTGTCCACACGTGTTAAAACTTAATTTTTAACTGAAAGCTTTTCTAAACTTAATTTATTTTCGTAATTTTTGTTGTTATATATGGCCACCACGTTTTAATCACTTATTAGAAACATAGTTAATTTAGAATTCTTCAGTTTGATTTAATTTTAATTCATTTAAAGTAGCATTAAACTTGGACCATTCATCCATTCGTGGATGCGCTAAATGTTCAGCAACATCATAAACATATAATTTCCCTGAATCATCACCAATAGTTACATGCAACCCTGACGGAGTCCATGATACACGATTCAATGCCGGCGCTCCATCTACAATTGCTGATGCAGTGGGCACTTCAGTGTCTTGATTTAAATTCCACAGATCAAGTCGTCCACTGCCATCGACACCAGCAAATAATGCAGGATGAATTGGTGACCATGCCACATCCATAACGTAATCGGAATTGTCTTCAAATGAATATAATGGTTTATTGTCCTAAAATTGAAATACATAATAAAATTGTGAACAGGTGTTTTAAAGAAAGCATAAATATTTTACTGCAAAAAAATTTTAGTACTTTTAAGCTCCACAGTTTAATGGTCCAATCAATAGAAGAAGTTAGGAATAAATGTCCAAAATCCGGTGATGACTGATTATAATGAGTTGAAATTCCTGTAACAGGTCCTAAATGTTTCTCATAAGTTTCACCCACGCCAGCTCGAGTACCATGACGATAAGCTGAAATCGAAAAATTATTATTAAATTAAGTGACTAAATATTATAATTTTTTTTTTACCAGAATAAACATAACCATCTTCACTACCCAATACGAAATTATTGATTTCATTGTTTGGAAATGCCATACAAGTCACTGAAATTGGCTTAGATTGTCGTTGTTGCAGTTCCATGGTGTCTTGAGGTACCGATAACATATCTAAACTCCAAGAACACAATTTACCATCTGAAGATATAGATATCACATTATGGGCATTTTGAGTGCCAACCATTTGTAAACAATAGACAGGGTGAGTGTGTGCTGTAGCACTTAAAGGAGTTCTTTGAATCGGTGTACGCTTCTGAACACGATTATCCCAAAGCACAATTTGACCTGAATACGTTCCACCTAATATTAAGTTGGGATTAAATTTAGCAAAACATGTTGACATAACAGCACTTTGACAGTGGAACACTTCTTCAGGTGTTGTCTTTTTAAATTTTGTATTCCATACCATAACAACACCATCTGGTTCATTTGGGCTTTCCTAAAAATGGGAAAATATGCATTAGATATAATAGTTAGATATAATTTAATAAATTGTAAAATTATTCTTGTTCCATGTTGTATTATATGTATTAAAATCAACACTATTTTTAGAATATTGTTATTTAAAAAAAAAAAGAGAATATTTTAAAATTAGTTGTATTTTGAAAAAGATATTCTTGTTTTATCACACCTCATTATTATGATAAGATGCTACAACCAATTCAGGAAAATGAGTTGACCAATCCATCGATGTAATGCATCGATTTTTCGACCATCTATCATCATAAAATATTCGATTCAAAGATAATTTGGCATGAGATTTTTCATCACTTGATTCTTCATTATCACCGCCACCAATGTAATCTGTGTAAATATCAATAGTTTCTGCTAATGCTCTCTCCATAATTCTACCAGTTCGAATCACAAATCGTTGAAAATCTTCTGACAAAATTATCATTTGCTTTTGTTCTTCAGACAGTTCTTTCACTAAAAATTATTAAATTTTCAATTAACCAGTTAGATATGGAAAGACTAAAGAAACTATAAGATACCTTCTTTTTTCTCTTCCTGATCTTTTTTCTGCTCTTGTGGTGTTATAGCAGGTGCAACTTCTTTGACAGTTGGTAAACCATGTGGTAATATCCCTGGTGGCAATTTCGAATGGAATCCGTCCAAGTGTGGTAATGAGCTTTCTTCGTCATCCCCTTGTGCGTCAAAGGTTAACACTGTTAGAAGTATATAAAACTAATAACGCTAGGTACAGGAAATACGACAATCGACAAACAGACTTTAAAAACAAATTAATGTATTCACATACATTATTTTCAAATATTCTTCGATATCACAATATTACTATGATTAGTTCTATACATGTAACTTATTTGAAATAATTATGATAAGGCTATTGTATATCATATATTAAAATTTTTTGTCTTATTATTACTTAATGACATAATACACGTTCGTTAATATTGTGTAAATTTTTAAATCTATTGAATATTGAATTATTTTCTATTTTAACTAGAACTACGTAGATCAATCGCAGAAATACTTATCATGATTGTAAATTAATTTTTTTTCGATTCCGTACATATTTTGATTCAATTTTTTGCTCAAAATGTAAATTAGTAAAGCCAAATGCCATAATTATAAAGATATCAATATCTTCGTTAATTATATTTTTTGATTATATTTAGTTTATTCAAAAAATCATAGATTTTTATTGACTATTAAAAAAGGTCGCGATCATTTTAACAAAGAATATGCCACTGA
Source organism: Hybos culiciformis (assembly GCA_964007475.1). Taxonomy (NCBI): domain Eukaryota; kingdom Metazoa; phylum Arthropoda; class Insecta; order Diptera; family Hybotidae; genus Hybos; species Hybos culiciformis. Next base: position 18,029,031 of record OZ023275.1, on the reverse strand, counting down.
ATAAAATATAATATATCTAAAATGTATATTCCTCCTTTAAAAATTTTAAATACGTTCCTTCTAACAAGTACATATATGTATAAGTACTTAGCATTGGGATGCGTTTTTATTAAAACATTTTACTGATCTCGAAAGCTTTGTAACACTTACATGTAGCGAACAGTTAATTTAAATTTAAAAAAAAAAACATAATTTAAATACTTCTCAAAACAGCTCAGTAAATATACGAAAAAGAATAAATAAACTAAAATTCACAATTCAATATTAGAAACATTAATACAATTAAAAAAATATTTGTTTCTACAATAAAATTTAAAATATGTATTAATATAAATCAGTACATCTAAGCAAATTGTCGCGTACGAAATTGATTAGGCACATTCCCGAACTCACTTTAAAAGTGATATATTTGTTAAAAAAATCTTATTTTCAAATTCTATTTCGATGAAATTTAATGATACATGCTTTTTTATTTTCATTCGAATGAAATGAAGAATATGATTTATTTGGAGCTACTCTCACTTCTCCAGTAAGTTTGGCAAAAGGCATACATATAAAATCTGTTGAAAATAAAAAAAAAAAAATATATTATAACTTTTTTTTTAACTTTTCAACAAATTCTTCTAAAATATTGAATTACGTACGGGAACACTCTGTCACATAGATGTAGACAATTTGAAAATTGTAAAAAAAAAGAAGTATAAAATGCATTACAAAAATTAAATTATTTTGTTTTAGTTACCTTTGTGCAAATTAATTTCATTATTTACAATTTTGTAATTAAATATTTCTAAACTTAAAAATGTTGTTTTTTTTTTTTGTGTAAAAATTATAAAACATTTATTTCAAAAATAATAAAAATATCAAATGATCATTTTTAGATCATGTGGGAAGGATTTTATGAGAAATAATTTGATATTGCCAATTATTATATTAATGCCTTAACTTCTTAGATCAAAAATTATTTTCAAAACTATGTTTTAATTTATTATTTATCAATGGGATATGCATACATAATGATACTGTGAATACTGTCTCGAGCTTATGTTACAATGCCATGTCCTATTGATTAAAAGTAGATTAAACGTTATTTATAATACCTAAAAATGATACTGCAGAAGAAATAGGAAATAGGAACGATTCAACTCGATAGTTTGAAATTAAAAAAAAAAAGGTATTTTCTCAATATTTTTCGCTAATAAATTTTTTTTATATTTTAACTTTTTAATTGAAAAAAAAAACAACATTTTTATAGATGACAAATTTAGAAATTTTAATTACAAAAAAAGTTAGCAGCTTCAACACATGAATAAATGTTTGTGTCTAATTATTTATGTTCGTGGTGATGTACAGGACAAGAGAAAAGGAAAAATAGTATTATAAAAACTTTTTGAATTTATTTCATTTTCATAGGAGTAGCTTTTCAAAAACAAATAAAAAAAAAAAAATACTAAAAAATAAAAAATTGTTATACGTATAATAATAAATGGAAAATATAATAAATATTATTGTTTAAAATTGGTTCTATTACTTGTATACATAAATGTAAGTTCAAATAATAGAATATGAGGCATTAATTTTAAAATACCTAATTGATACATTTACATGACAAGCCGAACAATACGAACGAACTTTTATTTGAAAGCGTGCAGGGACAAGTGATAAATATATAAACAACTTGAAAAGAGTGGTCAATTTAATTTTTTTCTCTTAATTTATCTAAAATTAATTTTTTAAACTGCGTTTAGATTTAGATTTTAAAATGTTTAGAAATGTGTTCAGAATAAAGGTGAAAAAGAATGAATTAAAAAAATTAAATGCATTTATTCAATGGGTAAGTGTAATAAATGCATTTGATTTTATGACTGTAATGTCAACGCTTATCCTTTTTTTTTCCTTAAAATGAAATATTGTTCATTGGAAACTTGGAGAGAGAATATTGTCAATAAATAATTCTCTTTGAAAGAGAACAACATCTTCGTGAAAAGGAGAAATAATAATGGAAATTCGATTCAATATTCATATTCGGAATATCTCATCCACAATGAATCAGAAAAAGCTTAAATGATTTAGACACAAATTTCAAAATAAGGAGGTTTAAGTTATGTTGAAAATAAAAACGTGAATTCTGTGGTTAGACTTCCTAGTACATAATGTTGTTTTGTGAAATTTGATTTTATGAAATTTTGTTAGTTTTATAATTTTACTATTGTAAGGCAAGTGTACATTATCCAAATTGTATTTTAGGAAAATTTTCATTTTTTTTTATAAAAATGAGGCAATAGACTTTACTTGCCCGCACAGAAAGGTTAAAATGATATTTATCTTTTTATTTTTCATTTTAAAATCTTCAAAATTTTAATGGTACTTCATTTCTTATATTAATTACATCTAAACGCAGTTTTTTTTTTAAATAATTGCTAAACATCTTAACTTAAAAAAATTAATAATAAAATAATAATATTTTTTACACTATAATTATATTTCTCCACCCATATGAAATTCCATAAAATTTTCATCATAAATTTATCCGGAGGTGTTACTCTCAAATTTTGCAATTTTTACACTTTTTGCATTATAATTCGACTTATGAACACAAAATAAGAAAAAAAAAACTTTAAAGAAATTATGAAATTAGTAAAGGAAGATAAATTAACTAAGAAAATGAAGTTTAAAGTAAAATATTCAAAACCAAAAGCATTACCAATCCTAGAAGCTTCCTCAGAAGATAATAAATTATTAAATAAAGAAAGAAAACTTTTAGAATTTGAGAAAAATAATTGTACTCTTGCAATTGGAAAGCGTACTAACTAACTTAAATATACAGTCAGCTTATATTTAATTATTTAATGCGGTATATATACAATTACAAATTGTTTAATTTCATTTTATTGTTTTAAAAATCGATAACACTACTACATTTTTTGAGAAAACAAATTCTTATTTGCTCTTTTAGGTTGCAAAGAGAAGTATAATCTTTCACTAATGTCCGCAAATTGGAAGTGAAAGTACTTGGCATTAGAACACATCTAAACCCAATTACGTCAGTAATTTTGATAAATATTAGCTTGTAGGGCCCAGTTCAAGAATAAAACTTGAAAGTAGAAGTTTGTACCATAAGCACTCATTTTGTGAAATAGAATTTAATTTTTTGTGATATTGATATTTCACCACACCAATTAGTAACATAGTTTAAAAAAGTGAATGTGGATTATTTATTATTAACAGCATCATGGAACAGAATTTCGGAGTATTTGAAAATTTGTCGTAAAAATTTCTTTATATTTGAGATCACTTTTTAATAATGACATTTTGAAGAGGCTTATCTTCAATTTATATTTATTATAACTAACTAATATTATGTTTATTGTAAAGATTCCAAATTCTGTTCCTTAATGAGTTTTGAAATAATATTACTTACAACTAAAATTATTATTATTATTTAAATATGTTTAAAATAGATGAAATAGAATTTATGAAATATTTTAGTTAGTTAATTTAACAATAACGAATATTAAATTATCAAAGACTTGCCTATGCGCCAAAGTGTTAAAATACAGTTTATTATTCAACTAAGATGAGCCTTTGAAAATTAGTGATTAATGAAAATTTATTTTTTATTTTAATTTAAAAATTTAGCATTATGTATATAATTTAAAAGCATAAACATTCGGAATTAACACAATTGTTCACATCCTATAATAGTTAAATTTATATTACATATTATATCATGCACAAATCAATATAATTGTACCAAAGCATTAATACTGAATTTAAAATACTAGACCAATTGATGCGCTGAACGCAATAACATAAATTAACTTCACATAGATGTTGCCAAAGGCATCTTAGAAGATTTTCAAAATCTTTTTTAAACTTAACAATTTATAGGAAACATTTTTAGCCCCATTTTATTAAAATTTGAAATTATTTTCGGCTATATGAAAAAAAACAGTTTTTGCTTTGTTTCAAAATAACAATATTGTCAATACAATAAGTTTTCAATAACTCTAATGTGTACTAAATAAACTTTATTTAATTGTGGTTAAATATTTTATTTCCAAAAGAATCTACATAATAGAATAATTTACACGAGTAATATATTTAATCCCATATTAATTTTCATAGGCTCAGAATTTATAACTACTATAATTACAAAAGCATTTATTCAAAAAAAAATAAAGAAATTTATAAGATTTACGTTTAACATTTTTAATCAGATTTTTTGACTCAACATCAAAAATTTAGTAAATAATAGAAAAAGCAAAAATAGCTAATATTCAATATAAATGACTACGTATTAAAAAAGCTTGAAAAAGTCATCAATTTTTTTTTACTTTTAAAGGATTTTTACGGATATTTTTTCCTATTTTGCTTCATGTCGTTTTCCCATATCTTTCTTTTATATAGTACCTACCTGTGAATTCATCTTCCCATTCTAAACCTGGATTTAAATTGTATTCATCTTAAAAAATAAATGAAAAAAAAGAGAAAAGAATTGTACGTTTCAGTGTCTTTCCTATTTATTCGTTAATAGAAAATAAATTATTTTCTTTGGAATTTTAAACTGTTTTCTTATTTCATTTATTGCAAAATAAAAATATTTATTATAATCAATATGAATAATTATAATATTTATAATTAAATAAATTAGCATAAAAATTGTATTGATATGAGCGAAATATAGCGATATGATTAGATACTAATTATTTAGGTCTTTATTTATTAACTTATATAACACACTTAAAAGTTTCTTCAACTCGTTCATTGTGGGTGCTCATAAATATAAAATATTAAAAAAATATTGAAGAAAATTATTATATTTACTTTAATTTTAACTTAATAATTTAAATGACGTCAAATTTTAATTCGACGGAAAAACCTTAGCTCAACGAATTTACATCATTCTTGAAATTTGTGAGTGAGATATCAGTCATTATATTGAAAAAATAGTACAAACAAGATATCCGGCTGCTTCGTCTACGCCTATCTGTAGAATACTTAAACGTTTGCAAAATTTATTTTAATTTAGTAATCCCAGAAACATTCAACACAATTTTACAAAAAGAGATAGGGACAAAATGATTTTTTAAGCCATTCAATTTTCCCAAAAACATAACAAAATTAAAAATTAATTTAAAAAAAATATATTTAATAATTACATCTGTAAATAAATTGATTATAATTATTTAATACTCCATATAGGGTACATTATTATAAATTTCTAGCTTAATAGGCAAAATTTGAGCGATTGAAAAGTAAAGTACAGAAATTTTTTTATTAATTTTTAATTCACTCACTTTAAATGAGAGAAAACGTGAATTGTTCTAGTATTGTTATTTTTATTAGAAAACAATTAGGATTTAATTAAAATGGTACGATTAAAAAAATTTACATCAAAATTAATCTTTTCGAATTTAAAATCATTCAAGAATAGGTTTTCTATTTTCGATTATCTTATTTGCTAGTTATTGAACACACATTGTTCCTTTTTTGATACCATTGATTACCGAACAATATTTACCCAGATTTGAATGAAAAAATTAATAACTTTAAAGATTAAATTAATTATTATAGATTCAAAATTTTGCCTATTGAGAATAATACAACATTTTATCATTCTTAAAATGTATGCACTTATCACTCTTATTATTATTATTTAATTTTTTTTTGTTATTCCTAAGTCTTAAATTATGAATGAACTAAACGTGATTAAATTTCTTAAGCTCGTTTAAGTATGAAATAACTTAAAAAATGGGTGGAGAAATAATTATTTCAATTAAAAATACTTAAACTTAAATTCTACCTAATTTTTTAAATAAATTTTATTAAAAATAAATAAATAAATTAATTTAAATGATAATGTTAAAGGAAATGTTAGGGTGATTTTTTTTTTTTTTTTTTTTCAAAAATTTTTACTCAAAATTTTATAATTTTCAACTCACCATAGTAATCCGTTGCATGAGCTAAAAGAAAACACATAAAATTGAAGAAAAAAAATTAAAATTTATTTAAAAATGTTTGATAATTAGATGAATGAATAAACCAAAACGAATTATATTTTTTACCTAAAATCAAATGGCTTAAAAATATACATATATTAAATGCTGGCAATTTATTTTCAGTTTAAATATACATATATGAAATAAATCTACCTTTCCGAGGTCTCCACCAATCTTCCATGTATCCTGACAAAGGCGAGGAATGGCAAGAAAGAACTGTATTTGTTATTATATTTCATTATGATATCGAAATAAAGTTTTTTTTTTTATAAATAAATAAAATAAAAATAAATAAATAAGTGCTTTACTTGAAGGGGCATTCATTTTAATTGAAATTAAAAAACGATAAACTTTCTATTGAGTGTACTTAAATATAATATTGGCAGATTCAATTATTGATTATTGATTGAAAAATCATAAAGTTTTCATTCTAATGTTCTCTGATAAATACAAAATTGTGATAAATATTTTATTGAAATAATTTTTTTTTATCTTTTTATTTAATTCTCTCATAATAATCATTATAAGAAATTAGTTTTTTAATCTGCTTTTTTTTCTAAATTTTTATTTTCACAGCAAGAATATTAAATAAACTGCGAAATTAATTTTAAACATGAAATTAAAATTAATACATTTTTGGTGAATATTGAATTTTGCAAGATTGCGTAAAGTGTAAATACTTATTTTTTTTTTTAGGAAATTTTTATTATAAATAACAATTACAAATTAAAATGATCAACAAAACTGTGTTCAATAGAAAAAGGATATAAATAAAATTTGATATATGCTCATCTACTTGATAGTGAAAAATATGTAAAAGTATAAAATAGCTAAAAAAAAAAATATTAAAGTAGAATCTGTTAGAATAAAAAACATATCTAAATAAAATTAAATCGCAGTGTTCAATAACATATTCTAGAAATTTATTAATTGTAGGTACTTATGTGTAAAGTTAAGGTGGTTTTTTCATCGTAAAAATAAGATTGTGCAAATTCAATCCGTGAATGGATTAGAGCCAAAATTTTAATAGAATCTAATCGAATACCACAGAATTATTCATTCGATTTATTTTTTATATCAGAAGCTATTAAACTTTTGCCTTCTGTCATCAGCAAGCTGACAATACGTGTGTACAAAAAAAAAATGTTTTTTCAATTTTATTTTATCATCAGTGCCCGAAATGTAAGCTGCAAAAGATGATAATCTTTAGTGTAAAAAAAAATACGAGCACATTGGGTAAACATTAAAATTTAGATTTTATTTGTATTAAAAACTGTCAAAATAATAAAAAGAATTAATAAAATTTGAATAAAAAATAACACGAGCACATGCATAAATTTTTCTGGATAAAAAAGATACTGCGTAAGATTTTGCAATGTTTAAAAAATTCCATAATTTCAAAACAACTATCCCTTATCACGAAATCTTGACACTATTTTTGATTGATTCATAACAAAATACTTTAACTTCAATGTCTTAACAAGTAATGATGGCTTTACTTAGTTTCATGAAGAATTAAAATACTCACTCAGTATATGGATATTTCCCACATAAAATAGACAAAATAGTTCTAGATTTGTTTTATTCTTGATCAACTCCATGAGATCGCAAAATTGATTCTTTGTCGGTGAAAATTTGGTTAATATCCGATTATTGTCGGTCATGTACCATTTTATCAGGAATTAAAAAATTTTAAATATTGGTTTTATGAAAAATTTTACCAAATTGATTCTAAGGAAGTTCATCTTAAAGTCTATTTGAGTTAGTTTTCAATGCATAATAGTTTCTACGCAAAAAATGGAATATGCACAAATTGATCAATTGATATTGGTTATTGTAAACTATATTTATACTTTGATTCGGTTTACGAGGTAATAAGTATTTGTTTTTATTTGCTTCGAAATTAATGAATTTAATGTACCAACAAGATACCATCTCATTATAAAACAAACTAATTAGTTAAGTAAAAAATCAAAAAAAAATTCGTTGAGGGGCCAACAACATAAAAAAAGTAGTGAAAAATGTAAAAATGAATATGATGTACATAACTTGTATTTGACCCAGAATATAAAAGCATTAAGAAGGAAATAAAATACCACTTAAGTATGAACACGAAATAAATCAAATTAAATCTAAAATTTTGAAATAATACATAATAACAAAATTTTAAAAACCCACCATCGCGTTCATGGCCTCCAGAACTATTTGTTTGCGTTTGTTTCGTATAAACAACTATCTCTTTTGGTGGAATGTTTGTGGCCTGCACACTAACAACACTTAAATTAACAGTTTTTTTGCGACTAAAATTGAAATGCTTATTAGTGAAGTTTTTTTTTCCAAAGAAAACTGATATTAAAATACCTTTGACCATTTAGACTAGCAGGTTGCAAACTTCCATCGGGAGTTGGATGATTTGAAGTATCAGATGTAACTGAATTAACAGAAGATAATGATGATAGAACTTCAGATACTGGAGCTACCCCTAACGATGAAAGCATTTCATCCAAATCTCTGTAAATATTAAAATATGTCAAATTTATTCAAATTAAAATATAAGAAATTAGAAAAAAAAAAAATTAGATAAAAAAATAATGTTTTCTTACTTTCTTTGATCTTTATCTGTTTGTACACCTAATCGTCCGGCGGCTTCTTCTAAATCCTTAGTTTCTTTTTCACGCCTTCGCCGATCTTTTTCTTCTCGTAATGCTGCCAATTTAGCTTTCTTACGTTCTAATTCAGCTTTTCGATCCATTTTAGTTGTTACAATTTCTATTTTTAACGCTTACAAAAAAAAGTCTGTATTCAATCGGGGTTTTTTTTTTCTTCTAATTTTCAAGCTTTTCCTTTTTATCTAAATTAAAAGAAAAGGAAAATGTTGAGAAAACCTGTTGGGGAAAAAAAAAATTATTAAATACAATTTGTTATTTTATACGAAAATAAAATTTTATTAAGAATTAATAATTTTGTTGTAGATTTTATTCCAGTCACTGTTCCCTATTTCCTATAGGTACCTACCTAATATATACATATAATTTTAATAAAAAATCCTCATAGCTTAAGACATTAACAGTTTACCTTTTAGCATAATTATCTTTTAGGTAGTCTCTTAGAATAGTTATAAGTATATACAATTTGCTTAATACGTAGTGGTGGGTGGGTAATTTAGTAATAGTAATTCTAATTACATAGTATTCGAACTGTACAAGAGTTAGATGGGTCTATACCTACCTAACCAGGTATTTTATATGTCACAAAATGTAATTTTTATAAAATAATAATAAAATTTAATAATTCTTTATTCCTTACCGTCTATTACATATAAATACGTATATACAAAATATATCTATCATACAGTATATCTATCATTACAGTAGCAATGATGACGTCATTCAATTTTACACAAATTAAAAAAAAATTGAAAGAAAATTTTTCGATCTCAACTGGTCCAACCGTAGTCGAAACTTTCCAAAAACTTAACTTAAAAAAAAATCTTAGTACATTTTTTTTTATAAATAATAATCATAATTAGTCATTGATTTCCTTTTTGGTTTTACAACAATTCAAAAGTACGAATAAAAAAAATCAATAATTTTTTTTTGTCTCCATTAAAAAATATTGAAAATGAAAGAAAAAAAAATTTAGAATTTTTTGCAACATATTTTTCTTTTCTCTCAGCATCTTTACATTTTCTATTAATTCGAAAACTACTCACCCTTATTTTTTATTCTTAATTTTATTTAATTTATAATTGTAATAAATTAATAAATAATTTTAAATTTATTATATTTATTTGATTTTGAATAAGAAAAAACCATCCCATTCGCCCAAAATGAATAAAATTATTTAAAAAAAATTTGGAGTGCCTTGCCAGCCAGCCGCTTATTTGCTACAAAGTCGGCTGACAAGGTGTACTAATTATTGCAAATACAACATGTACTACTTTATGTTGCCAACAAAAAAAAAAGTATAATATGAATTTTTTTTGTTTTGAAAAGAATTTCATAATAAACACATGATAAAAACCTCTTTGCAAATTTTGGGAATTTGATTCTTATTTCGTTCGGATTTTAGATGTCGAATAGAATAATTTTTTTCCGTAAAAAAAAAATACAGTTTGGAAAATAAAAGTTAGTTAAGTTAAAATAAAGTTCGTAATTGAGAGAATAAATTTTTTATGTGTTCGTACCCAATTTAATTATATTGATTTATAATTTTCCAAAAAAATATTTTATTAGATCAGAAATGGGGATGTAAAATATAAGATAATGATGTCAAAACAATGTGAACTAATCCCTAGAAACGTTCGAGCGAACTGGGGTCTTTCATTATGTCGATAAGGAAATTCCGTTCCGTGGAATAGGTAAATATTCCAGCAGAACAATGCCTGACTTAAATCATACCAAAGTCAAAAATAACCATAACTTCATCTTGTGACTTGAATCAAAGAAAGTGTATAGGCTGTCAACGTGAGAAAACATGGACATTAAACAGATGTTTTCCAATGTAAACCCTATTTTCTCGTCCCAAGGCCGCCAATCGAGAAACTACAAACAATTTTTGGGAGAAGTTCAATTCTCTAAAAATTCAATCCAGTGGAAAGATATCGCTTGCCTCGTCCTGCTCTAAAAGTATAGATTCATGCAGGTGTACAAAATATTATTAACAAATTACTATGTATATTTAAAGTTATTTTTTGAAAGGACTCAATTATTATTGTTAAGCTTTTAGGAATTAGGATGCTATTACCAAAGCGGATATATTAAATATAAATTTTTCCAAATTCGAGTTTTTGAATGGAATTAAAAAAATTACAATCTTAATCTTAATCTTAATTAATTCATTTCATGTATGAATTTTCATATATTTTTCACCAAATTTGTGACGTCAGTTATGCTGGAAATAATAAGAAATTGGAAATAATAAGAAATAAATAATATATTTACCCACTAATTAATAATTATTTTGATGTGCCAAGATTTTGATGTGCACGCTTTTGTAATGCATACAATCTTTCTAGTTATCTCAATAAAAAATAGTTGTGTGTACTTATATTAAAATATTATAATAGTGGACATTTATCAACTCTTACTAATTATAAACAATGTTCAACCTCAATGTATGCACTATATAGAAAAAATATTGGTTCTGACGATTTTTTTTATATATTTAAAATAAAAAAAAAAAAAATATGTAAATTATTTTTACACGCTGATTTTGGAAACATTTATTTAAAAAACAAAATTCTTTACAAATAGTTTCTTAAATTTAAAAACAAATGGTTAAACATTAGTTATTATTATAATACTTTGTGTGTTATAATACTTTGTGTAAGTAATTAAGTTTGTAGTAATTTTAATTGAAAACTTTAGGGTTTGATGAAGTATACATGAAGAGAAATTGTTATTTGTTACTGAATTAAATTTATATATTCTTTATTTTGTACATAATTAATTGGTTTAGTTACAGTTACTATGGAGAAATACTTACCAATATGTTATTTATGCTTTGAAAATAAAAATGTAATTTGGTTATACAAAAATAGCATATAAATAATTTCATAAAAAAACTTATTAAAATCGGTTGGATTGGTCACTTTTATTAAGTAAGACTTTATATTTTTAAAACTAATTATAACACATTTTTCAATTTGAATTAGGCAATTTTCACGAAATATGGTAAAACATCAAGAGGCGCTGGGTAATTCATAAGCCATTCCGGACCTTTGTAAGTTACGGTTTCATTGTTCGCATCCTTCCATGTACCTATGGTTGTTAATAAAGAAACAAAAATAATTTCAGTCTAATTTAAAAAAACGATAACTAATAAGTAATTTTATTATTGTCATAGCTAAAAAATTTACCTTTTGGTAAATATATGTCTCTATCATCTCGCCCTTTTTGTATAACTGGCGCTACTAAAATTGTATCCCCTAGTAAAAATTCATCGTGAATTTCTAATGCAACTCTATCCTCAGGATCTATCCACCAAATAGGAGGATTTACTGGTTCACCTGTTTGAGTAACTAATTTAAATCTTTCGATTATTTCATTAGTATAATCATCATGTAGTTTGGTAAATTTTCGACATATGTCAGTAACCGTTTTATTATTATACATCCATGGTACAAATGAATATTGCATACTTGGCATAAAAACATTCGCTTGAAGCCATCTAATAAATATTTCCGAATCAGGCATTACTTTATTATATCCATTGCCACCAATCATATCAGGCAAAATAAAAGGGTATCCAACTAAATTTAATTGTAATAATGTTGTAATTAGAGTTGGCAAACCATTATTCCAACTCCAATTCGTATCTTTATCAATCATTCTCAAGAATATTGGTAAACTTTGAGTTCGCTGTCCAGAGCGAACCTCCACCATATCACCAAATTTCGATACTGCTTTTACATATTCTCTGGTTATAAGACTTGGATGGAAATTTTTTGGACCATTTAAAACTGGATCTAGCGGAGTCCAACTAGATTCGCCAGCATCAAATTTGAAGCTGTCAATGCCATCTTCGGTTTGCAAACGTCTTAATCGCTTTGAGAACCAATCGACGGCATCTGTATTTGTAAAATCAATGTAAGCAGCATCATTTTTGATACTGTTCCACCATTTCGTTTCTGGATTTCCGTCCTGATTTAAAACCAAATATCCTTTTTCTTTAGCTATATTATAAATATTCGTGCAATTTTTATTTATAAACGGATGAATCCATAATGTGACCCGAAATTTTAATGATTTTAAATATGTAGTAAGATCTGTAATATTCGGAAATTTTTCCTTTCTAAAAGTTAAGGATCCATAACAATCCTCCCAATCATCATCAATTTCAAATTGACTATTATTAAATTCGTTTTCGAGTATTTTTTGAGCAAAATCTCGTACTATCGAATCGTTTATTGGTGCTTTGTAAAGAGCCCTTAAAAAAGGAATTTTTAATGATTTAAAAATTAGAACATATAGTCGAAGTCAAACATATCTAAGTAAGACGAAATAGAGTTCATTGGAAAAAAAAGCAAACAAATTAAAAATTCATACTATAGTATAAAGATAGAAACAGAATCCGGCATTGCCGTTTTGTTAATGTAAAAAACGGCAATTCCAAAAGGCCGATCCCAAGTTCTGTTTCTACCTTAAATCAAAATTTTCTACACTTTCAAATTTTTGAAGAGTCAATTTCTCGAATATACTTATACAAAATTTTCCTTTATATTAAATACATTAAATTAACCATCACACTTACCATGTTGACCAAATTGGATGTCGTACCATTCGTTCATCGGGATAAGTTGTGGGTTTTCCTAATAACGACCTCACTGCAAGCATTTGAGCTTCTTTTGCATTAGAAGCTATACCAATTTTATAGCTAAAGTTGAAAGTGTCTTCTAAAGTGTTGTATGGTAGTTGTTTTTTAGCTTTAAAACATAACATATTTTCAAATCCTTTGGAATTCTGCTCAATAAACAAAGGTACATCATCGTCGACAAAAAAAAATACACCCTTAGAATTTAACCAATAGCGTTCTGTAATAGCACAATTATCTTCTTCTTTAGAAACATACGAATAGTCTGTAAATTTTGCTTTTTCAATTGGCCAATATTGATATCTATTTTGTGGACCACCAAACCAGTTAAGATTGCCTATTTCAAGATCAACACAATCTATCATAGTTTGATGTTTTTTTAAAGAATTTCTTGAAATTTTAATTATCGACTCCCGCCCAGTATCTTTCAGCAATTCAAATTCGATTTCAACATTTTGTTCTGAAGTGAGTACAATTTTCCCATTATCATGCCGTGTCAATACACTTTTTTGATAAGCTTTGTCTAAATAAACTTCTTGAATAATTTTATTATCGCGAGCTATAACATATTTCAATTCTGTATTAGAACGTTTCAACTTTATATATATATTCGAACTTGATAGGCTATAACGCGGTTCTACGACTCTACAACCTAAACTCGAAACAGTGAATGTAATAACAATAACCCATAATATTACACTAAAATTCATTTTAATATTCTTATTTCACAGATTTATATTTTTTAATGATAAATGCAGAAATGCAATTCATTAATAAAAACTAATTGATATCCAAATGCGCCCCTTTTATATAAAATTTATTAAAGCAAAATAATTTATTAAAAGTAGGTGTTTAATTGATAAAATTAATACTTCACTTTGGCGATAAGTCTTTATATAAATCACTGTTCTAATATTAGTTTTCTGTGATTTATTTTTATAATTATGTGGAATAATTTTGGAGAATGGTTATAACATTTAATCTTCATAGATTTTTTCTTTTTAAATATCTTTAATAAAGTTTTCATAACTAACTAACTATATAATTTATAAAATAAAATACCTACATAATGTATGCAATTGATGTATGTATATTATCAATAACGCCAATCATTTTATGCTTTACTTAATTACTTGACATTATATCAATTACTTAGAACACAAGTTTAACTTTCACCATATATTTCTTCTCTTTAAATTTTAATATAAAAAACCAACTTGAAATACAAAGAAATTGTTTTCGTCTTTTCAATAGACTTCTTCGATATTACATTCATTTTAAATAAATAAAAAACTTATCTTTATCTATTTCAAATCAATATTTACAACTGCTAGGTAGGTATTTATATATATACTTATCTTACATACTATTTATTTACTTTTATCAGATCATAGATCATAATACCGTAAGCAAAATTTAGTCACTGCTATCAATTAGTACTAATTAATTTTTTATATTTCTTATTTTTAATATGAGACGAAATTTTATCTGGTCATAGTTTACAACCTTCAGCTTATATGATACGATCGATTTGTGTTGGATGAATTTTTATAATTTGCCTTTTATAAAAGCTTCTGAGAGGATTCACACTTTCCTTGATCCCAGCGACAAAATTCAAAGTTTTTCACTTTTGTACATTCAATAGCCTCTCATAATTATCTCTTCAAAAGCCTTTCATAATTATCTTCCAAAAAGCTTGAATTTAAATTAACTTTTTTTACGTTTTAGGAGAATTTTAATGAGTTTTTTGTAAGCCTCGGATTCTTAAGTTTTATTAGTAGGTATAGGCAGTAATTGAACCTGAAAACCATCTTTTATATTCACACAGGAAACTTATGGAATCTATCTATTATTTATATACTATTTATGAATAGTTTTTAACAAATTATTGAAAGATTATTGAATTATTTTTCCCTGGTGACAAGCTGCGGATTAATCAGAATGATTAATTACTTGAAAATTTTTGAGTGAATAATACAGTTTAATTTATTAATTATTTATTCCTTTAAATGGTTTTTAATGGTTCAAGAAAATTTTTTACACTTTGGTTCCTTAAAGCTATTTTTGTTTCCCAATGTTTACGACCTATCATGAGTTTTATAAAAAAATACTCCTCGCATAGACTTTATATTCTAAATAAATAAACAAACTGAATTATTATAGGAGTTTTTTATTGATTTATATATTTAATCATTAATTTATTTAATTTTAACACTCACTGTCAAACGAGTTTTTTTTTTTATTATTTAAGATCAATTTGAAAAATTGATCATTAAGAAAAGCAAAAAAATAAATCAAAATCGAAAATGGCAAATAAGACTGAAGTAACAACCAGAATTGAAGAAGAAAATAAAACTGTGGGATCAGAAGATGATACGTAAGTTTAAATTTTATTATGTTATTCATTTGAAATTATAAAATAGTTGTTTTCACAATTTTCTTTTTAGGGCTAGAAAATCTACCGATACCATGCAGTTACCAGATGATTCCGATGAAGAGGCAGAAGCATTGCAGCAATTTAGTCTAAAGGAAGCATGGAAAAACATTTTAAAAATGCCAGAATGTCATCAAATTATGATTGGGTAATCATTCATTTCTTCTAGGCAACCGTTAATTTAGTAGTTAGATATAAACCGTTAATTTAGTAATATATATAAATTGATTAATAAAACTTTTGGCGGTGAAACCGTACGGGCTGAAATTCACCAAACCTAAAATAATAACAAATTTGTTTTATCAAAAATTAGAATAGGTTTTAATATTTTGATGTTTAAATTCAATAACATTTTTATTATCGATTAGGTGATAAAAAATCATTTTCATGTTTAGACATTTAAATATTTTTCTTATAATGTAACTTTATTAATGAAGCTTTAAATAACGGAATTTGTTTATTTTTTTTATAATAAAGATTAATCTTACTACATATATATTATGTGCTCGTATTATATTAGTTGACTAGTTAATACTTAAGAATCTTTTTTATTTAAAAGAAAAATTATTGCCTGTGAGAAAGTAAGTATATGTTTGAATTTAATAAAAAAAATCTAAAATATTATTATTTTAAGAACAAATTGCTTTCGTGAGCTTCAAAATTGAATAATTTATTTCAGTGTTCCCACACAAAGAGCTCTTGGAATTGAAGTTGGTGTTAATGTTAGTCAAGAATTTCCATGGAAACAAGTACAATTTAAATTTATATTAGATAAATTATTTGACGAGATTGAACGTGGAAAAGAATTACAAGAATTATTTCCGGATTTGCCACCAGATGATTTCGTTTTAATGGGATATATGCCGACTTTAACAGAAGATCAGGTACAAGCTGATCCAAGAGATCCATTTCTAATATTCTCTGATCACGACGCCGCAAGAACTGCTTCACAAATAATAAGAAATATTGAAATTTACGAAAAATGGGTAATAAATAAAGCATTAGTTAAGAAAAGCCAAGTTTGGAAAAATTATGGTAGCGACAGAGAAGTAGAACTTGGCATCCCACAAGAAAAAGAATTTATATTAGATATTGAAATTCAAAGCGTTTATCCTGTTCAACCATTTAAACCACAACATGAATTCCGAAAAACCTCAGACGTTCGTGATGGATATGCTGAGCTAATACCAATTAATATTAAAGCATTTGAAAATTTTCATCGCAAGAGACTTCATATCGCAGTCCAATCGGCACCCGCTAAGGTAAATTTAGAACAACAAACAGATCCTACATTTCCAACAAATGCTTGGTCACAATATCTTTATGAAATTCAAGCAGAAGGTAAATAATATAATTTAATTAAAATTTTATCGATTACTAAAAAATATTTTTTTTGTAGACGACGGATTAGATGAAACATCTGAAGATGAAGAAAAGAGTAAGCCACTTATGCATAGTCCAGCTCCTTCGCCTGTATCGTTAAAACCAAAAGAACCCCCTTCAGTGTCAAAAGAAATTGAAGACTTATTAAAAATTTTAGAGTTCAATCAAGTTGATATGTATAGGTAAAATAATTTTAAAAACTGACTAAATTATGAAAAAAACTATAAGAATTAAGGCATAAGAATTTGTCGAACCAAAGGTTTTTTGTCCTTTTGATCTTTATATTTTATTACTTAAAAAATATAATTCAAATTTTTATTTAAGAAATTTACTCTTATTATACTCTTAAAAGGAATGATTACTCCCTAATTTCCGATGTAAAGGTATCAAAATTCACAAGTCCCTATTTAGAAGATATATTTTGCTACGCGGATATTTCAAAAAGCCATCATAGATTCGTAAGCTGTGTTGATTGGTATCCAGCTCAATCCGGAGTTTTGGCGATATCATATTGTTATAAAACGCATTCAACATATGAATCACGTAAGAATAAAGATTTTATAAATTTTAATTAATGTATTAGATTTTCATAGTAAGGTATGTACACATCGTCTGCTCAGAAATGAAACAACGTATGAAATTTATACGTCATTATTAGATAATAGTAGCACCATTCGATTCCTCGTACTCGATTTTATAAGTACAACTATTTTGCAATATTCTTAATGTTGATTAAAATGTATTTTTTAGATGAAAATTTTAAGTTACTTGATATTTTTCCATACGTTTTTTTAAATTTTCAAATCTTTAAACTCAAAATACTCGAAACAATACTTTTCATTATACATCGTTTCATTTCTCAGCAGACGACATTATATTGTAATTCCAAAATAAAATATATTTTAATGTGCATGTGATCGGTAAGTTGTATTTACAATTGCAAATTTAGCTCGGTAAATGGTATATTACATGTATCAATACACATGTAATTATTTAATTAAGTAAATTTTATTTACATTCTCCGTATTAAGTAAATTTTATTTACTTTGTTCATTTTGAACTTTTGTTTATTTTTTGCATTGCAAATGTATTGATTGCAACTACCTCTCACATGCACATTAAAACAGTATACAAAACATGTTAATAAAATGTGTTATACAGCTCGTTATGTATATACACATGGACACTTGTCAATATTGTATTGACTCGTGTCTATGTGTTTTTGTGTATACACAACTCGTTGTAATAACAAATTTTCTTAACATGTGTTGTAATCTACTATTATAGCTTTATAAATTTTGCGTTAAACTTAACTTATTACTAAATGTAAATATGCAATATATTAAAGTTTAACTCTGTAAATTTCTAATTCATAGTCGCCTGTTTGGACAATTTTATAATTTTTTTTCACAACATAATAGTCTAAGAGCTCGCAACGTTTTTGGCACGTGATTTTAGCAAGGCTCATTTTTTAATATATTGTTCCATGCTACGGTGCAGTACCCATAAGAGTAGTCTGGCTATAAGATGACGTTGCGTTTACCCGTGGGAGCAGATCCAGGTAGGTCAAAGAAAAAATGCAAAATTACGTGATAATAGCACGATTTCTAGTTATGTCACGTGTTTGTGCTTATTATATGAAATGTTAATGCATCATTGCCAGACGGCTTCGGAGTTGTTAAAACCGTGCCAGACCTTGATTTATAACAACAAAAAAACATCAATTTCACGTCATTTTAGCAAGATTGAAATTTTTATATGTTATAGATTGGATCTTATATAGACTACATCCAATTTGCCAGACGGAAATACCGTTGCTAAATGGATGCCAGACCTATCTCATTTAAAAGCAATCTGTTCTTTTCATGTAATTTCGCATTTTTTTTTTTTACCTACTTGGTTCTGCTCCCACGGGTAAACGCAACGTTGTCTGACAGCCAGACTACCTTTATACGTCCTGCACCGTAGCATGGAACATTATATTAAAAAATGAGCCTTGCTAAAATCACGTGATTTCTTACGTTGCGAGCTCTTGGACTATAAAATTAATTTACATTTTAATTAAGCTATTAATTAGCTCATTGTTGAAAATTATAATAATATTTTCATGATTTCTTTACAACAACTTCATTACTAGATATATTTCAAGAAATATTGTAATAAAGAGAATTCCAGATCAAACTGTGTATATAAAAAAATATATATTAAATACTTAGAAATCGAGCAAAAAGTTTCTCCTGTAAACTGAAACCTTTTAACGAAATTTCGAACTTACGAACATGACATAAAAAGTACAAAATTCGTTATTACGAACAATTTTTTTTACACATTAGAGTAAATATAATACTTTTAATTATTATTTATTAATTATTGGGTACGCCATACGAATATTTATTAGGTTCGCTATACGAATATTCGATATACGAACAATTTTATAGAACGCATCGTATTCGTAAAGCGGGGGTTTGCTGTAATACTTTTCTCAACATACATATATTTTGATTTGTGAACATTTTGTAATATGTAACTAAGATAGGTACTCTCAAACTGCATTATTTTATTACTATACTTTTAAAATTTTCAATTTGTATTTTACGAATTTGATAAATTGTTTTTTACACATGTAGTGGACATGGTTGATGATATGGAGGGAAATGTTATTATGAATCCAACTATCTCATTAGTTTGGAGCTTTAGTGACAGCTTAAACTTTAAATTAGAATTATCGACAACTCGAGGGGTTACAGCATTATCGTTTTGCCCTTATTGCCCGAATTTATTAATTGGTGGAAGATATAATGGTTCAATTGTATTATGGGATTTCCAACAACGAATTGATAATTTGGATGATGAAGAAATAATAACAATAGATCAAGCAAAATATCGTGAACAAATGAAAGAGTTCCTGGATTGGAGTTTGATTATAGACGAGAAATTTTTTGTAAACTCCGCGTTTATTTCGGCACATGATACATCTCCACTTTTCTGTATTACAAATATTATTTGGTTACAACAAAAACATTACGTCACTACTTCTGGAAAAATCCTTGAGGCGAAAGATGGAAAAATACAAAGATTCTTTTTGACGAGTTCAATTGACGGACTTATAACATTTTGGAATCTTGATATTAATATGGATAAAAAAATTGCTGCTAATCAAAGAGGAAAACTACCAGTTCCTCCACTATTAACGACACAACAGTCAGATTTTGATAAGTATGATAGAATTTTCAAGCCAATATATATGTTAACATATTCTGAACCAATATCTTTTACAATTTATGAAGGAGCAAAATTCAAATATGAGCCATATGGTTATATGAAAAATGAAAAAGATTTTGCAAAAAAATATCCAATTAAAGTAACACCAATTGTTATTCCAAAGAAAGTAAAAAAAACTGAGAAACGCAAGGCTCAAATGGACGATGATGAAAATTTATTAGAAATAGATACTTTGGCCGATAAAGAAAGTCATCAAATTTTAATAAGTAGCACATTTTTCGGTAATATTGTAAAATATAGTTGGGATGGATATGAAATTGATATGGGGAACCCAGTTAATAAGGAAAAAATAACAAATTTCAAGTCATTTGCGCACTGTCATGACGGGCCCATTCTTGGTTTAGAACAAAATCCTTACTATACAGACATTTTCGTATCAATTGGGAGATATATTCTGGCTATATGGAAAAAAGATTATTTAGTTACTCCAATATTATGGCGGAAGCGACCTTCAGAATTAACCTGCGTGAAATGGAGTACTGATCGTCCCGCAGTGCTCTATGTGACTAGAACTGATGGATATTTCGAAGCTTGGGATATACTTGGTAATAACAATTTTATATAATTTTGATAATTTTAACACATTTAAATAAACTTGTTTCACGTAATCATGATTTAGAGGCTGTAATAAAGTTGTATATATATATATATGAATGTAATTATTTTGATGAGTAAAAATTGTTCATAAAGTTATTTTAAATTAAAAATTATATTCCATTACAAATTATTGAAATTTTTGTAAATTTTTGTTGACATGAATGTCACTAAAATGTTAATATATTAATTTAAGTTCAAATTCAAATTCACGTTCGGCATCACCTTCAAGTAAAATACAAAATTTAAAAACCATTGGTAACAAGCCTATTATTTTTTTTTTTAACAATTTTTAAAACTTATCGACCATAAATTACAGACAAAATGCGAAATCGTCTAATATTTCAATTTAAACGATACGCTCTCACTACCCAAAATGAAATCATCAAGAACTAAAATTATTTAATTTTTTTTTTGCAGCACGTGATGATGAACCTAGCTTATCGGATGTATTAGGTGGTGGCATAATAACAGGAATTTCAGAGCATCGTCCTTCAATACCGAAAAAAGTTTTAGGTATTGCAGATTATAATAGCAGCTTTAGAATGGTAGCACTTCCTTCAAGTTTTAATAATCCGTATCCCAATGAAAAAGAGGTAAGTGAGATTAACACAATACCTGTAAATACTATAAAAAGAATAATGTACTGTACGTACTGGAAAATTAAATCAAAAAATTCATATATGTATACGCATTTTGTTTTCTTTTTTGGTTTTTTTATTCCTTATAATTTTTACTCAGAGTTTAGAAAAATTCATTGAAAAAGAAGAAAAACGAAAGAAAGCAATTAAAAATTGGGAAATACATTGGATGAATAAAAATCAAGATATTCGCGAAGCTAGGAAATTAACAATTGAGGAAGCTGCTAGAGATTTAGATAAATTTAAAGAGGAATCTGAAAAAAAATCAAAACGTAAAAGCAGGGAAGTTGATGATGAAGAAGATACCAGAAAGTGAGTTATAATTATTTATTTTATAATCGAAATTTAATTTCAATCAATATGTTGTAATGCAATATTTATATCCAGCATAATACAATATGATATAACATCATGACAGATGATAGTAAATTATTGTTTCAAGAATCATTTATTAGATATATTAAAAATCTTATTTTCTATATATTTTAATTCGACATATATTACAATTAGGTATATAGAAGTAGAATAATGAAAAATTGCAATATTCAATATTTTATCTTCAAACAAAATTTTATAGTTATATTATAATTAGAAATATTATTCTTACAGACTCCTCTACAATATTTAAACAATTTATATTAATTAAAAAAACATTATTAGTATTTTTACTTGGTGGCATGATATTATATGTCTTATCAGTTAGAATCTAGTATAAGCTTTCTTTTTTACAATTATATTATAATAAAATTACTAAATAAAAAATAGTAATAATAATAGATTGAAACTTTGTACAAATTTTATTTAAAAAAAAAAGAAAAGAAATCAATAAATTTTAGAAAAAAATAATTTGTAAAACTATCTCTATTTTTTACGATTATTCCATATCGATATCATATTAATATATAAATTTAATGTACAGATCTAAGGAGGTACCAAAACCAACAAAAAAATCATCATTTGATCTGCCGGAAAAATTAGAAAAAATGTGGGATGAAATGAATTTGAAACGATTATTGGATGCATTGATGTCACGTAAAATGGTAGACGCGGATAAGTTAGAAAAGCAAACATTTTTGGAGAAGCAACGTTTAGCTTATGAAAAGAATAAGCGAATTGCTATTAAAACTTCGATTCTTAAAATACATGATGAAATCGCAGAAATTAGATCACGATTATTACCAATTCATAAGATACAAAGTGAAAGTGGTAAGAACATTAGAATAAGATCAATGATTATTATAAAAAAGGAAAGAAAAAACTTGATTTTTTTTTATCTATTACGGAAATCTTATATCTTAAATATGTTTGAATATTTTTTATTTTATAGATGTTATTTGCGGCTTAGTGAAAAACATAATTGATGAAGCTAAATCGTTTCAAGAAGTTGAAAAAGACTGTGATGCTTTCATTGCAGAAACTCCCATCGAAGGTGATATAAACTTTACAGAATTCTTTATACGTGGAGCACAAAGAAGAAAATTAATTAATAGATCATTGGGTGGCAATACTCAAAGACTTGATTTATTCAAAAAAATGAAAATGAATAAAAAACTTGATGACTTCGATTATGGTTATGATCAGTTCATTGTTAGTTCGGAAATAGTTGAAGACTCTGACTATGATCAAACTTTACATACTCCATCTTACAGTGATTTAGATGAAATACCAGTTAAAGATGATTAATTAATTAAATTTATTCATTTTTTTTTAAATATTTATTAATTTTCCATTTTTATTGAATAAATATAATTTGTTTGAATTTTTATAATAAATAATAAACTTTATGATAAATAATTTAAATTTATCATTATTTGTGTTATGTTCTTAATGGTTGATACCATAATTAACTTTTTTTTATTCAAGAAGTTTTGACAATCTGCAACTTATTAATCGATCGATTATTGTTCAGTTTAATAATTCATTTTATAGTGCACATTTTAGGGCAATATTATGTACATATATTAAGAATTTAGTCACAAGGAGAAAAATTTCTTCAAATAATCTGGATATATGATTCTAATGCGAATAAATTTTTAACATAATGACATACCAATTATGATTCAACATCTCTATTTGATATTTAAAAATTGTGAGAGTTGTAGTGCTGCAATTTCAACTAACTATAATATTTTAAATTTTAATTTTTATTAAGGTTAAATTCAAATACATAATAATATATCATTGTATGAATATAGAAATAATCAGTTTATTAGCTTGTTTTAAGATTTTAAATCTTTTATGATATTAACTTTATGCTAATATAGTAAATTTTAAAAAGCTAAAAAAAACTTAACTCTTTTATGCACATATCGTAATATATAAATTAATTGCATAATTTAATATCACTATATTATGTTTACATCTTTTTATTTTATATATCTACTTCAAAATTGATTGTATACAATTATTAATTAGTTCATATAATATTACTAATGCTGTTGTTGGGAAAGAATTTATATTTTGTAATAATTAGCTTGCTACGCTCACACAATTAGTTAATTTAATTTAGTAACTTTATGCTTTATGACTAATTAATCTACAACTAGTGTAACCAAATAAGAAGTCACAAAACAACTATACATAAGTTCATTAGATATCCTATAGTAGAATTAACGATCAGAAAAAGGTTTTTTTTTGGTGCGGTGTCTTAAGGTAAAGGGACATAAAGTAAATTTACTTTATGTCCACATGAAAGCGACATAAAGTAAATTTATCTTATGTCTTTATTGAAAAGTGACATAAAAAAAATTTACTTTAAGTCGTTTTTGTTCTTTATTTTAAGTCCCTTTTATTTCAAACGAAAAGTGACATAACATAAATAAACTAACATTTTCCAAAAAATAAATTTTATTCGTTGCCATGTTATAAACCCTAACGAAAGAAGACCTAATAGGTTTTATTTCACATAAAGATGAGAAATAAAGCCTAATTCGTAGATTTTTTTAATTAGGTTTAATTTCTCTTCTGAATGTGAAAACGGGAGACGGCTGCCGTAATTTTTTTGGAAAAGGTTAAATTACTTACTTGATTTCCATTTTTTCTAAATTATCAGAAGATATATTTTATTATAAAAAAGAATATTAAGAAAAAAACCACGTTTTAAAATATTGAATTGCTTTAAATAATAAATCGATTAAAAATCACACAAAATAATCGGTATTTATTCTTCATATAAAAAAATATTTTTCTATTGTATAAAATCATACCCTAATTAACAATTGATAAACATTTTACAAGACAACGTTGCAGTAGCAATATTATGGATAAAAATATCAAATTGATGATAGACAAAAACCGTTTAAATGCTAGGAAAAGCTTCCCAAGTAACATTTTAGTCTCAGTTTTTTTGTTATACGTCCTAAATAACTTTATAATGGAATAATAGTGGGTTCGGCCAAAGAAGGATCTTTTTCTGCCACTATTAGATCCTTACTAGAATTTTTATCAAACAAGTTTTGCTTATTAAATGTCGAAATTAATGATGTTATAAGAACGTATAACAAAATCATGAAAAAAAAAATTATTAAACTAAATTGTATCCGAAACCGGCATTAAACATCAACTTGGATTATTAAAATCATAAATTTAAGATATCACTAGTATATGTGTTGGTTTGTGAGCTGGGATGTGTTTGTTTGTTTGTGTTGGTTTAATAAATTAGAACATTTAGCTTTGTTAGAGGTTCGAAAAAGAACATTATTAATACTATATGTATGTATTTGGATTATTAAATGCATAATTTTAGGATATTACTAGTATATGTTGGTTTGTGAGCCCGGATGTGTTTTTATGTTATGGCTATGCATGATAGGGCAATGGAGAGCAGGGGAAAATCTCACACCGCATGAAAGGGTGGGAGACTTCTCCGAGGGCATAAGAAATGAGCTATTTGCGGAAATCCCTTGGGATAAGATTGCAGGAACACTCAACGTGAATAAACTATTCAGGGTTGTGGTGAACCAAACGCGACAAGAGATCCCAGAGGGAACCCTAGAAATATTCACAGACGGGTCCAAGAGAGAGGGACACTGTGGACTGGGGGTTTACTGTGAGGAACTTGACATATCTTATGCTGCCAGCATTGATGGCTGCGCCTCGGTTGTTCAAACCGAGACCATGGCCATAATGAAGGCAGCTGGGATATTGAAGGATAAGGAGATAAAAGGAAGAGAGATTAGGATTTACTCAGATAGCAAAAACGCCCTAAGTACCCTTACCAAAACAGAGGTAAGGTCTAGGACAGTTATGGAATGTCTGAGGGCACTTGAAGATATATGTCTTGAAAATCGAGTGGCCATTATATGGATTAAAGGCCACTCGGACGTAGAGGGAAATATGAGAGCCGACAGTCTTGCGAGGTTTGGAAACGGGGGCACTCTGGAAAGAGTACAATCTTTCAGGGGCTCCTCGGGACTAAAAGCCAGAATAGACAGTGAGGGCTGGGAAAAACACAGAGAAATCTGGCGGCAAACGGAGGGAAACAAAACCACCAAAAAGGTTTGGGAGATTTGGAAAGAGAAAAGTCTAAGCACATTTTAAACCTTGATAGGAATAATCTGCGACTTTTCACTGGTATATGTACAGGGCACTTCTTCAGGAACCACGAGTTCCGAATCGGAAGGGCCGATACGGGAATATGCAGAGATTGTGGAGAAGAACCCGAAACTACACCTCACGTG
The DNA here is from genome assembly GCA_964007475.1 of Hybos culiciformis. Classification (NCBI taxonomy): domain Eukaryota; kingdom Metazoa; phylum Arthropoda; class Insecta; order Diptera; family Hybotidae; genus Hybos; species Hybos culiciformis. The sequence goes on along the minus strand of OZ023275.1, from coordinate 18,002,702 downwards.
CTCTGCCAATGTCCAACGATTCGGACTAGGAGAGCAAGGATGTTGAGGGATTATTTTTTGCAGGACCTTGAGGACCTGCAAGGACATAAGCCAAGGGACTTAATTAGGTTTGTGAAAGGGGTGAGTTGGCTCGATGGGGAATTATAGGCCCATCGGGTAGGGCAGTACAACGGGTAAATTACCTAGGTGCAAGGAGATCTAGGTATTTCCGAGCCGCTACAACCTAACCTAACCTAACCTAAAATATGAAAACATGTACCACCAAATACAAAAACATAGTATACAGAAAAAAAATCTGTTATACCAGCGACAATTCGGCTTAGTAAAGCCTTTTGAGTCTCTTAAGAGCCCCTTACATTACCATTTCTACCTTCTTATTCATCCAATTTAGTCTAGTAATTTTCCCCTTTTTTGGGTTTGTAAGTGCTTTTGCAACATTAACAAGTCATCTATTAGAATGAATAATCATTCTAGTAATGACTTCGTAATCCCTTACAAAGCTATTTTGTTTCTTGGGTTATTAAATAACCATGATGTAATTAATTTTAATGATGTTCCAGAACACATAGTGAATGCCTTTTTTATAGAAGGCACGTATAAAACTAGGCTCCTAGTTGCCACATTTGGTTTCACTAACGGGTTGTCAGTTGATCAAATTTTCAACCTCGTGAAGTGGAAGCCTTTGAAAGGTACTGACAGAATTAAAATAATCCAACTATACGAAATGCTGCAGAATCCAAAGAAGTCCTATAAATATTATAGTTATAATGTCAGCAAAAATCTTTTGGTTTATACTAATGGTGACATAAGGTACTTTGATTGTAGAGAAAAAAATTCACATGTACATAATTATAATAATCATAATTAATTAAAGATTGTTTATCAAAATTAAAAGGAATTTCAATTTTTGTTATTCAAAATTTCTTCGTTGACTTTAGGCCTTTTCCAAAAGGATGTTGTTCAAAGATCTTTTTTTTTTTAAGTTTCGTACAATTTATTTTATGTCCACGTGAAAGCGACATAAAGTAAATTTATCTTGCTTCCTTTTAATTCTTTACTTTATGTCACTTTTTAATAAAGACATAAGATAAATTTACTTTATGTCGCTTTCATGTGGACATAAAGTAAATTTACTTTATGTCTCTTTACCTTAAGACACCGCACCTTTTTTTTAACTTTACGACGACACACTTTTCAAATGTAAGTACTAATTGGAATTATATGAAATTTAAATTGTATTCGCAAGCATATAAAATAGGAAAATTTTATAATTTTTAATATTTTTGCCTTGTCTTTATTTTAAAATAAATGTACGAAAGTATTATTTTTTTTTTTAACTTTCTAATGTTTTGTTTTCACACTTTTTTTTTTTTTAATTTTCAAAACTTAATTGTTCATCAATATAGTGTGAGTGATTGGCAAAACAAAATAAATTTATTTTCCCTATTTTTATTATATGTTTAGTTTTTTTTTTTTGTGTTTCCGTACCACAATTTTTCTTTCTATGATCTTAATAAAGGAACTATACACAATATTTTATAATAACAAACGTGAAATCAAGATTAATCATATAATGCGAAATTTAATAAGATTTTATTTGTAAAAAGTTATATGGATTCTCATATTGGCATTTTCGTTTGATTCAAGTCGATTTGAATATTATTATTATTATTATTATTATATATTGAAAGTTTAGGAAAGTTTTAATTTGAATTATTCAATTGTAGTATTTTTTCATCTCATGTACAATTAATAAAATCATGTCACTATTCAATCGAAATATGAATTTGAAATAATATTCTGTCCAAGAACCAACAAAAGAAAATCGGATTATTATTGTTGTAAATTTATATATAGCGATGAAATTTATATATTAGCGATGAAATTTTGTGAACGTAGTAATCCCTTTTTAATATTTATATGTATAAAAAACTGAGCATAATATTGTTTGTACATTTTTTTTCTTATTTTATAATTTTCGAATTTTATGGAAATTTGCCAAAATTTATGATCAAATTGAACAAAAAAAAAAAAAAAAGCGAAAACAAAATAACCTTGATATGAAGACAAAAAAAAATACATATTTATGTAAAAAAAGAAAAACCTATTGTTATGTCCAAATGAAAAACAAAAATAAAAAAAGAAATGAAAATAAAAGTTTTTACTTTTCCTCCGTCTCTGATTCAATAATCACTTAAATTTATATTGAATTAATTTTATTTTGTTTTTTTTTTTTAAATATAATATCTTTTATGGATCGTTTGTTTTTAAAAATTATGACAAATACATTTGACCGCAAGCTCTGCTCCCGCTAACATTTGTATTGTATTGTTTTTAATTTAATAATGTTTATTATTTTCAAAATACAATTTATATTTTTAAGCCCAAAAAGTTAAGATTCATATCAATATTATTTATTACTATACTAAGATTTCTATGTAAAATCATGAGTTATCAAAATTTTAATACTAAATAATTTAATAATATGCACTTAAACTCTGAACTGGAATTATAATAGACGAGATTAAGACTGGAAATATGATATGAATATGGATCAAAAACTTTAACTAACTATTATACGGTTTCGCTACAAACTTTGGTTTTTTGCTTTCATAATGTTCATTTGTTATTATTTTCGGGAAAATATTGATTAATGCCTATGCTCCAAAAATTTTAAGAAAAACAAAACTGAATAAATATTATTTAAAAATTAAAATTTAATAATATTAGTTTCTTTTCAAGTTATATTTGCACGTGTAGACTGCGAAATTCAGTTTTAATAACCAAAAACTTTATTTATAAATGCAATTTGTTCAAGGTTTTGTTAAATTTGTGTATAGAGATAAATATACATACATTTATCATTTAGTTTAAACATAAAATCGATTTCTCGTTTGAAACTCATCAAGAAAAAATAAAATTAATATCTTTTTTTTTTGGTACAGCTTATATTATGTTTATAAATAAGAAATATTGGTATCATAAAAACCCGTCGAGAAGAAAGTAAAAGTTTGTACCTTTGAGGCATTACAAATTTACTTATATATACATTTATGTTTAAAAAAAAAAAACTAATTTTAAAAACGTATAGATAATAATGATTATAATTTTGCTGCATAAGCCATTTTATCTCGACTTTATGTATATTTCCATATTCAAAACTTAGTCTTATTTTAATAATAACTAACTTTTATATGAAGAGTCTGTTTAATCTTCTTGTAGTGCAGTACAGTAATTTGAGTGCTCCAAAATCTCATTGTTCGGTTTTGTGTATTCAGAGTTTTTTGCAGGGAAATATCTTTCAGAGCATACAGACAATGAAACTGAAAAATAATCTGCAGTCTGACTGAGTCTATAATTCCATTACCATGAACGTTGGGCAAAATCACTGCAAAAATAAATATTTTTTTTTATTATTTCCATAACTTCAAATTAATAAATTTGTATTTTGAATCATATTAATTTTTATTTTAAAAATATTTGGCTTATAATTTTAGTTATTATTTTTGCGATCTTTTTTGTATAAATTTATCTTGTTATACATACAAAAAATTATAACAATAAATAATATACCAAAAATTTAATAAATAATAAAACTACAGCAAAAACAGTTGGCGCATAAGATTAAGATTTAAGATTTTCCTTTTCTTATAGTAATCAAAAACATTTAAAGATGGTTAAAATATGATTGTTTTATAATTATGATTAACAAAATTTATTTCCATTACTGTGTGTGATTTAAGAATTAAAAACCGCATAAAACTGAAAAAAAAAAACGAAAAAACAGAAAATTAGTGTCACGCACTGAAAATTATTAATTCTATTAATTTTATTAATATGTGTAGGTATACATTAATATTATTTGTAAAAAGAAAATTTATTAATAAAAACAAAATATACATATTTAATTTTTTTTAGGGTTTAGATATCTTGACAAATATTTATATTAGATATCCATATGCCTAATATGTAGAAAATTCTACCGTTAAAAACAAGTTCATCATCGTTTGGCAACGAGGTCTTGAAATAAGTTCACGTTCAATTTATGTTTGACAAACCAATAATAAAATTAAGATTTCTACACATTAATTTTTTTTTTTAACCCAAATAATATTGAAAATTAATTTTTTTGATAACTATTCTAATTAAGTAGCACACAAAAATTAAATTAAAAAAGAATAGTGTTTAAAAACTGAAATAAGGATTCTTTTCTTGTAGGTGTTACTCACTTTTCATCTAACAAGGTAAAAATTTATCAAATTTTGAATACAAATATTATCTTATTATAATAAAACGATTTATTTAAGCAGAAAAAAAATCACAAATATTCAACATCAGCAAAGAAAAATATTTTTTGTGTCAAACTTTTGAATCCAAAATTTTTAAATTTACTTTAATGATATATATAAATTAATGAAAGTTGCATTATACAAAATTAGGGTTTAGAAATTGTAAATAAATTTTAATTCGTATAATAAATTACCAAAACTGATTACATTAGCATTTATTTAAATTTTTTTATTTTCATAAGTAAATTAAATAAGTTCCTAATTATAAAATGCATAATTGACAAATTCTACCCTTAATGCAATTTTTTCCCCATGCGCATTATGGAATTGTTTTTGTAAAATTTATGTTCAAAAATATATAAAACCGCGATCTTTCCAAAAATAATTTTATAATCCGGTTGATGTTCAACATCAACAGGTGAGTTGTCTTATTTTTAAGTGCTGGAGCTTATCAGCTGAGGTAACAGTGGAGTCAAAGCTGATAGATCCGGCTAAGGTTGGTGCTGGAGCTTATCAGCTGAGGTAACAGTGGAGCCAAAGCTGATAGATCCGGCTAAGGTTGGTATTGGAAGGGCGATGTACAACTCCCCTCCAATCCTCAACCCAAATTCTAATATATTCGAGATGAACTATTCAAAAGCTAGGCTAAAATTAAAAATTTTTTTTTTAATTTCTTTGTAGAATTAACTTGACATAAAAATAACATACAGGCACTTTCTTTATAAAATTTTTATAAAATTGTTGTAAACTTATTTTGAGACAATAACATTTCTATTTCGTATTTCGTATACAGTTCCTAGTTTAATTTGGAATTGCTTATACTTCTTTCACGATGGTAACAATTTTTTGTAACATCAAACTCACTTTTATCATAATAACGCATAAATATTTTAATTTGATAGATATATTTATAATTAAATTTTCTTAGAATAATAATTATAAATTCTTAGTGTTGATTTCGAAAAAAAGTGGCTCACCTTGGACAAATTAGTGTGAGCGAGTAAAAGCTTTGGTGTTATTTTTATAAAATATGCAATAAAAATTTCAAAATTGAATATTTTTTTTCTTTTATAACTTTTATTATTAATTTTACCAACATTAATTATAAATACATAGTTATAAATAAATATGTATAAAAACAATTTATAAAATATACATAATTTTATTGGAAATATGATTTTTACTGCAGGTTAGGAACAGAAAATAATAGGATTAAATACAGACACAGGCTTAAGTTACTAAATCTTTTTAATACTGGAAGTCCTTGATATATTAAATTCACTATTTATTAAATGCCAATAACAAGAAAAAAATATTTTACAAGTTTAGATATTGCAAGATATTGTAGTTTAGATTCTGTACTATAAGTATGTTCTTTATTAGTCAAAAAATTATATACTGAATATTTTGAAAGCTTATGTATTTCTTAACTACTGTTCTATTAATTTTATGCTCGCATCGCCGACACATAATTATTTATCTCCCCAACTTTTTTATTATCACTGTAATATAAAATATAATTTTATTTATAATTTAAATTTACGGATCCGGTTCCATTAAGCCATGTTTCTAGAATTTAATAAAGCTGAACTTTCAGTTTCCTGTAAAATAAAATAACATAAAAATAAATAATAATAACGTGTTTCATTAGCTTCTCCGAAACATTGTCAAAGTTCTTGTTTTCATTTCTATTTCATTAAAAAAAAATTTTTTATAGATATCATAAATAATTCTGAATATATTATTTGAGTTTAATTTTTTTAAGGAAATTAACAATTAAGATGTTAAATTATACTATACTACTATACTAGAATATATATTTACAAAATAAAAATCGTATTTATCGCTAATAAAATATATAAGTATATATATATATATATATATATATATATGTATATCGTTTGATATAAAAAGATATATTTATAAGCATATATGTTTGAAACATAGGTTTGTCTTACAACTTATTATTATTTCTTTCTTAAAAATTAACATTCCATTAGAAATGCATGACAGATAAAATTATTCACGTATATAATCTGTTTTATATAGAAAAATAAAATACAATAATTATATTTTTATACTTATTCGTAAACCTATAACTTATAACAAAAAATATATAATAATAATGTTGCGAATCGTGTTTTAAAGAAAGCTTGTTAGATAAACTTTGGGCTTTAAAAAGGCGAGGCTGGTGCACTTATGATAGTTTTGGTTTTTTTATTAATATACATTTGTTGTAATATTATATTCACCGCTTTACACACTTAAGAAAATATTTATTTTTTTAACTGTATTTACATACTTTATAAACAACATATAACATATTATTTGTTGAATTTATAATAATATTATGAGACAGAGTAACATTATTATGTTAAAGAACATATTAAAAGTATTCAAAATTTCGTATCTTAAAATTCAATAAAATCAGGTCTCAAATAATTTCAACATTCGACTTGTTAAGCAAAGTTTTTATATTTTAAAAATTTTATTCAAAAATTTATTTTTTGAATTTATTTTACAAAAATTTATTTATATTTTTGAATTGTTACGCTTTGTTTCGGTGAAATAGTATCATTATAGTGTGCAGGAGTAGGACAAGTATTTAGATATAACTTGTATAGATGACAATTAAAATATTATATTTTTACGAGCGGTGTTTTGTGTTCCTAATTGTTACCAACATATTTCCAGATTCAATTGAAAAAAATTAACAACATTCTACTAAAATTCTATACTTTATTTTATTTTTTGTTTTTTATTAATTTATCTTATTTTATTTAAAAAACAAAAACCAAACATATTAATGTTACGCTGACAGTAAATTTTTGTCTCATTTTCAATAATAATTGAACTGAAATTTTATATGTAACTCTCCTCCTACTGGTAAAAAATACAATTTTAAAAATTTCTTTGAATAAAAGGTAGGGAATCTTTTATAGAGGAAGCAAAAATTTATCTGCATTTGCAATAATTTTTATCTTTTGTTTCTGTCTCACCTTTAGTTCTTTGATATTATACACACCAAATTAAATTAAAATTTTATTAAAAAGAGGTTTGAACAAATTTATTAACTTGCATGAAAAAGTATACGGACTTTATTACATTTATCTATATTTATTTATATTGACAATTTCAATCAAATGCTTTCAATAAATTTGTTTGATAATCATTTCAATTCGTTTTCAATACAATATTAGAAAACGTTCACAATTTAGAAAATCCTAAACATTTTTAATCTCTTCTCTGTCAAAAAAAAAATTTCCAATTTCAAAAATAAAATAGTGCTCAATTTTTGATCTATATAGCGTTTCTGTGTGTTAAAGGTTACATGAAATAGCGTCAAGTGTAGGAAAAAATTCAAACAGCGCCGAGAAAACTTTGGATAGGCTCTCGGCTCTGTTTGAATTGAAATACTGTCGAGATACGAGAATTTTTGTTTTAAAAATGAAATAGAGCCGAAACTTGAAAATTATTTATATTTCTGATTCGTCTTAACTACATCCAGAACGGTGAAATATCGAAGAATGTTATTAAAATGAAAATTCATACAATAAATTGTTGCAAAGCTCTCATATTACTATACATAAAAAGCCAAAAAGTTCAAAAACACACCACTCAAACGACCCACGCAATATAATTATATAATAGTATACAAAATCGGTGCAGGAGTTTTTGACTTAACCGGGTACTTATAACAATTTCTTTTTTACACATAGAACATAAATAATACTGAACTTTTATTCGGAAGAAGTTAAAGTAAAAATCATAACAGCAAACAAATAAAACATAAAAAAAAAGAAAAATAAATAACAACTAAAAGTTTTTTTTTTTTTTTTTCAAAAACCAACAAACTGGAAGGGAGTCTTAAAAAGTGAGAGTCAAACTTTTAACCGGTTGTAGTTTAAGTTGTACCACCAAACAGTACAGTCGGTTGTACTAGTTTTTATTTTTCTAATTTCTAATTTCATATTTTTTGTGTTAAAAAAAAAGAATTAATAAAAAAGAAATATATAATATAGTTTTTGATTTTACGAACTTTTCCTTTGTTTGTTTTTTTTTTGTTCTTGTAAATTTTATGTTGAATAAAATAATTAAAAAAAGAAAGTTCAACATACATACTTATGTGTACATGACATATTAAATAAAAAAAATAAAAAAAATAAATTATAATAACAAAATTAATATTAAATTAAATATCATTTATATTTTAAACATATATATTTTTTTTTAATTTAAATTATAATTAAAAATAGATTCGTTATGAAAAATTTAGTACTTTGTGCCATTGCCACCTTATTTGTGGTATCAACAAGTGAGTTATTAAAACTAAAAATTATACATTTTTCCATATATTTTATTAGTTGTTAAATAGTGTGTTATTAAAATTCTGATTTCATATTAAATCTACATTTCTCTACATTTCCCAAATAAGCACATATAAATTTTTTTCAAAATTTAAGCTTGGGCGGGAATTTGAGCGTACATTCTATTCAAAACTGAATTTTCCTGTAAGCCTTCCATGTGTTGTTAATTGTATGATAAATACTCATATCCCTATCAAATTTTTAAAATGTGAGCCTCAAGAACTTGTTTAATGCAGATCAAATGATAAATATAATATACCTTTTAAAATTATTTATTTATTGAAATTTTTGAAAAATTTTGAAATATACCTTAAAAAATACCATTGAAGCAATATATTGCGAATAATCACAAATATCCTAGAAATATACTTCATGATTTATATCAAAAATATCAGAGCAAATAACCTAAACGCTTGTATCAACATCTTCGTAAAAAGGTCACAGCTGAAAGACGAATTTCGGAATTCTTCAGATAGCCAGATGTGATAAAAATTAATAAATTCTCTCTGTCTTAAATTAAAATTTAGGTTAAAATTATTAAAAACACTATACTATAATATGTTATTAAAACAACTAACGTACATTGTTTAAAATAGACATTCATAAAAACCACTTAATTCAAGTTACAATTTAAATTTTATTTTAGACAGCAATAGTAATAAATATATAGTATTTATTAAGAAATCGTATTTGTTTCCTGTCAATGACTTTTAAGCTTTGACCATAAATTAAAATACCACGTTCAACGTGATTTTAAGATTGCATTTACAAATAAAATGCATTCAAATGTGCATAGCATATTATTTCTTTCCAAATAACCTAGAACTATTTATGTGGATTAAAACTTAATTAAATTAAAAAAAAAGTGCTTAGTAAAAAATTTTGAAAAAAGACACTTAGAAGGGAAACGTATTTATTTTAAATAAGAACTCGAATAATTCCATTAACATTGGTTGCAAATATCTGTCAAAATTAAGCAATACCCAATATCTGTGTATAGTTGGTATAAAGACAGAACTTAGAGATTTAGAGATTTAATTTTGATTATCAAAAATATAGAAAATTAATAATAAATTTTTTTTTGTATATATATCCTTATCAACTCACAAATCTGTGAAGAACTCCAGCGACTAATTTTTGGTTTGTTTAAGTTTAATACCAAATTCTTTTGGAGGCTCCTAATCTATAAACATACTGTCAATATTAGCTGAAATAACGTTAAATCAACTTCAAATATTTAATACAATAATAAAATATTTAAATATACGTATATAAATAAAATATTCTACATGTTTTTCGTTTTTCATTTTATGATCAATGCAACATAATTACCGTATTTCTTTTTTTAACTAGCTGTTAAGAAAAAAGTTAAATATTTTCATAAGCATTTTAAATTTAAATATTATATGAATATTTTGTACATAAATGGTAATTTTATTATTAAGAAATATTTATCATTTTCTGTTTTGAATAACAAAAAACAGGGTGAAGCTTGTAAACATTTTTAGTTGTTTTAAGAACAACTATTTTCAATAATCTTTTTAAAGCAATTTCTACATAAGAAATAATTTACCCTGACTTAAAGTCAATTACAGTCATTTCTACACTTACACGTCAATAAGACACGCTCTTTCCGAAAACTTTAAATTGAATTAATTTTTTTAAACGTATCTTTTTTTACTTTAAATATTTTCGATACATCCTAATATGTTTGCAAAACAGAATATGGTTGGTATATCTTTTGTGGTCGTAACTAAATTTATAATGAAATAAAACCAAATAAAATATTTTAACATTGTTTACCTACGTTAATAGTGAAATGAAATATATCTTAAAAACTGAAAATTTATAAATTTTACTTTCAAATAATAATAATAATATCGACCAATTTCGCTTTAATCGGTATTTTTTGTTGTTATAATCATATATTTTTTTTAAGTAAGATTAATCAAGCGTATAGAGAGATGGAATTAACTTTTTTTTCAAATATACATAAATATAAATTGATTGATTAAAAAAAAAATATTTTATCGATTCAAAATTACCAATTCAATCATATATATTTTTTTCAATATCATTTTACTTTCAATTTTTACATAATTAGTTTATTTTGAAGCAAAAAATAAAAATTTCACAAATTATTCGCTAGATGAACTTTCTGAAACTATTTTATAACAATAGGCATATAATTGATTGAAATTTAAAATCGTGGCGTTTGTCAATTTAAAGTTATTAATATTGATTCGATACATTTAATACAGATTCTTTAATTAATGACATTATGATTATTTTCTCCGACTTTTATGCCTAAAAGAGAAACATATCGAGTTTACAGACAAATAGCTTGCAAGATATAATATCAAAAATGTAAAAGAAAGACAACGATTTGAACCAAAATTTAACATTATAATATAAATATAGTTTCGCTGGGCACTAAACGAAATAACATTTTCTCTGTTACTTCATTTTTCATTCAAATTAAAGTAAAAATTTTCAAATAAATTAAAATATTGAAATTGGTTAAAATAAGTTAGGCGTGTAAATTAAAATCTTACATAATTCTTTTACAATCTTCGTATATATATACATTTAAAAAATTAAAAGTTGTTTATAGTTTCTTAAATATGTATAGTGATTATTATCATCATTAATAAAATCATGAGAAATATTTTAACTAAATATAAAAATATAAAATATATTAAAATATTACTTTAAATGCTATACGCGCGTTTTGCTTTAACAATTTTTATTTTTTTTTTACCAGTTATGGTATTATAAAATTATTTCAAGACAAAAATACATTGCGTAATGAATGGTAAATTGCTTGAAAGATTATGATGCAGCACAGAGTTGACATAAATTTATATAAAAGGAGGCATGTGTACATATGAGTTTATTTTTTAGTCCAAAAAGTATAAATTTGTAAAAACCTCTCAAATGACTGATTGATATCCTTGTTAACTCCATTCAGTTAAAATAGTTAATTCTAAGCAAGCATCTTATATCTGAGAGTATTGTCTGTCTTTTTGTTTTGTAATTGTCCTTTAATAAGTTTTAAAAAGAATTTGTCCTCGGACTATAATTTTCTGAAATTTCAGATCAATTAAAATTTTTTTAATTAATAACAATTTTCTTGCCAATGCAATTCAATAAATAAACAACCTAAAATTAATATAACATTGCATTAGTGTAATAAAAATAATTGTTTTACATACATTTTAGTTTTGAATATAATTTTCCGACTGAACTTGTTTTTTGTTTTTTTTTTTTTTTTTTTTGTTAAAAGTTAATTTTCACTTTTACTTCTTTTAAATTTCAATAATAATTATTGCGAAAAATTGAATTTTCTGAAATATAAAAAATATGGCATTGAATTTGTAAATTACAAAAAGAAAAATAATAATGTCAGTTAATTACATTTTATGTTTTTTTTGTTTTATTTTTGAATTTTTTTCTTCTATTATAGCCACATAGTGCATAATTTTATGTAACAAGGCATAATAATTATTCAATTAGCAAAATGTAGGTAATTTTTGTTTTTACTATATTTGTAAATTTAATAATGAATGCTTCAACAAATTAAATGAATTAAATTTTTAAGAATATTTTGTGTCATTGACGAAATCGGGTTTGAAAATTAATTTTTAATTTTTCCCACATTAATCAAAAAACAATAAATTTACATTTTGTTTTAAATTCTGTATTAAGTAGTTAGATATTTAATGAATACTGACTATTCATTTTTCATCGACAATTTTGATAATTTATACGTGAGAAGTTTAACTTATATTTATACGTTTTGAAGGTTTGTGATAAAGTTGGTACAGATTAAAATGTTTGCTAAAATTGCCACAGCTTTTAATAAATTAGATTTTTTTTTAATAATACTCCTCTAATATATTAGAGTGCCAAATTAGTTTTACTTTCATTTCTTTTTAACACTCAACATCATATTGACCAATTTAGTGGTTAAACGAGCATTCTGTTAAAAAAAGTTATACGTTGTCTTGAAAAAAAAAAACAAAAACAATTTGGCGAGTGCCCAATTTTATTAGTTTTAAATAAGTTTATTCTGTCGTTTCCTTTAAAAATAGATAAAATTATATAGGAATTATATATATAGAAAATTATAAATAATTTTCTCATAGTGTTAACTTTTGAACAAAAAAAAAGTATAAATTTATTCAAATTACAACAAATTTTCAAATTTACAATAGAGTAAACTCATTCCGATATTAAAACTTTTTCTACTTTTTTTTTAATAGCATTATTTTATAAATAAACTTTTTGAATGGTGATAGTAAAGAAGTGGTTTTTCAAAACAAATAAAAAAAACAGGAAGGTCAATCCACGTATGATGTTTTCAAAAAATATTTAGATTAATTTCTTGAATATCTTCTTTATTTTGTAACAACATTTCTATTATAAATTATAATATAAGTAGGTATAGTTAGTAAAAATAACTATTAACAAAGAAAATATAGGCGATAATGTCTTCTTCAATAACATTTGTTGAATTTAAAATAATCATTCTAATATTTTGTTATAATAGAAATTTGTTGTTTTTTTCAATATATATTATGTAGTATTTCGGTATAGCTTTGTTTAGACATTCAAAGAATCTTAACTAACTACACTTATTTTGAATAATATATGATAACAGTACTCAAACATAAAATTTCCTCATCAAGTGGACTAAAAATGTTCCTAAGATGCGACAATCCTCAAGCTCAAGGATATTATTACTTGCTGCAGCCGCAGTAAAAATATCTTAAAACAGTATTGAAATCTTATTATTGAATTTGAACTTTTGTTTCATAAGAAAGTGGGCAGACTTTATTTTAAATTTATTAATATACCTTATCCATATTTTATATTATAAAAATAAGACTAACTTGATTCTTTTTATATTAAAAATTAATTTCAAGTTTTTTTTATTCCCCCAAGAAAAAAGTTTCTCAACTTCTGATTTGGGTGCAACCTGATTATTTAACTGTTTAACGTATTTTTATCTTTATTTGTGAATACACATGAATTCTTTTAAACTTTCAATTATGCAATCTAAATATTAATTTTCAAGAAAGAAAAATATCGTACACATATTTTTAACTGAATAATGTATACGTGACCAAAATAGTAAATTTATCCCTGGCAGAGGCACCGGTTTTATTTTGCTAAACATTTTATTTGCTAAACATTAATGAGTTAAGACCATTATTTGATCACATAAATTCGATTATATATAATATGTTTTCATTATCTTTAGAGCTGAGATGCCAATTAATCATAAAAATTTGATATTGCAACATAAATTATATATAATTGCATCTATTTAATAATATTTATATATAAAATGATATTATACGTAATCGAAACATTAAAAATCTAATTATTCTATTTTTTTTTATTTTAATTACAGAAGCCGCCGATTTTCAGTGTCCAGAAAAAGATGGACAATTCGAGCATGCAATACAATGTGATAAATATTATGAATGCAAAGATGGCAGAGTTAAAGAAAAACTTTGTCCAGATGGTTTAGTTTTTGATGAATTGAGCCGTAAAATTAACAAATGTGATGCTCCATTTAATGTTGACTGTGGAGATCGTACAGAACTTCGTAAGTTGAAAAAATTTACTATCAAAAATAATAATATGCCTTGTAATACCTACATAAATGTAAAATTAAAATTAAGCTAGCGAAACATTTACATTTTCAATAAATGACTAATTTGAAAAATGATTTTTATTTGATTTTGATTTTCAGAGCCTCCAATATCAACAAACTTATGTCCAAGAAAAAATGGCTTCTTTGCCCATCCAGATCCAGCTGTCTGCAATATTTTCTACAATTGTATTGATAGTGGTGCTATTGAAAATAAATGTACAACTGGATTACATTTTGATGAATTCAGTGGTACTTGCGTGTGGCCTGAGACTGCTAAACGAGAAGGATGTATTGAAGAAGGAAGTAAATAGAGATCTTATTTTATATTAATTAAAAATTATATTTCTATACATAAAAAATTACCTATGAAATGTTTTTTTTAGAAAAATTGAAAGATGGATTCGAATGTCCACAGACTGGTTCTAAATTTTCATTAGACAAAACCGGCCAGGCTGTAGCCCATCCAAAATTCCCACATCCAACAGATTGTCAGAAATTTTATGTATGCTTAAATGGCTTGGAGCCAAGAGATTTAGCATGTCAAATTGGTGAAGTATATAATGAAGAAACACAACGTTGTGATGCCCCAGAAAATGTGCCTGGTTGTGAAGATTGGTACAAAGAATCTGATTCTAAAAACTGAAACAAAAATGCTCAATTTTATTTTTAAAAATTAAAAATTCTTAATTATATTTAAAAAATCTTCGCTGTGAAATTGAGACTTTTTTTTTATTTAAAGAAAAAGTAAAAAAACATTGTTTTAAGTTAATTCTCCTAATTTTTAAAAAATTAGTTTATTTTTAGTTTTGTTTTAAAATGTAGAACTTTGATTTTTTTTTTTACTTATAAACTTTTTCCAAAGTTCATTTTATTTTCAGCAAAAACAAAATATTTTATATGGAAAATGTGAGCATGTTTTTAAATTTTTGAGTAACAAATTCGGTCAAGAAAAAAAATTATTGAAAATTTTTAACTATGGTTAACTCATTTCTTATTGCTTGGAAATAAATATAGACTGATGAATTCTTTTTTTAATAAAAATTGAAAATGTGTTTTCCAAATATTGGTTATTGGATTTTCGCGAAAAAAGAGCTTTTTAGAGAGTTCATAGCGAGTTGTAATAAATTGTTACCTAAACCTTTAACAAATCACAAGATAAACTAGTTTTTGGAAAGCATATTTACAATGACAGACTTGTACATATACTCGTAAATATTCACCTTAAAATTTTCGACAGGGTTTTTTAAAAATAATAATTTTTATTTTTATTTTTTTTTATTTTTAATTTACTGTTGATAGAATTAATATTAAAAAGAAATAATATAATAATAATCTTAATTATAAAAAAAATAAATTCCACTATAATTTTTTAATTTTTCTTTGTTTATTCTTTATTTCTATAATTTACATTAGATTCTATTTTGGGCTATATATAATTTATAATGCGTTGTAGTGCACGTTGTTGTAATTATATTTAACATTACTGATATCTGAAATTTAAACAAAAATTATATTGTTCTTCAAATAATATAAATATATATAGTATCTATTATCTATACAAATAGTAATGATGATCATTGAATAATTTAGCTTTATGGATGGCTCTTTAAATCTTCTTTTTTTTTACTTCTTTTTTACTTTTATTTATTCTTCTTTACTAATTAATTACTTTTCAAATAAGGGTGACAATTTATAACAACATCTCTGTATAATTGTTTTTTTTATTTACTTTTTTAGGAACTCTACTTTTTATTTTTATTTACTCTTTTCTTACTAATTACTTATTTTTTTATATATGTATTTTTTTATATTCAACTATGTTTTACTAATTTTTTTTTATCTTATCTGAAATTTGTTTTTAATCTCTGGGTTACCTTTTTACTCAATTTTATTAGCAACTTTTATTTTAATAAACTATTATTCGTTTTCTTTTTCTTTTCTTTTTTTTCTCTTCTATTGCTATTTGTATGTAGTTGTTTTTTTCTAGTTGTGTCTTTCTTATAAAGCCTTCTTACTTAATTTTTTTTATTTTTTTATTTTGAATTCTGCTTTATTTATTTTCCTTTTATTTCACAATTTTATTTTTTTTTTAATCTTAAAGCTAGACATATGTTTTTTTTTTTTTTTTCTAATAACTAATGTCCCTATTTCGAAATCCCTAGTTAATCTATTTTCTTATTCTATTTTGTTTTTTATGTCTATTTACTTCTTACTTAATTAGTTGCTCTGTTTTTGTGAACTTTTATTAGTTTTATCATAGATTAAGAATACAGAAAGATTGTGTGTATTCTTAATCCATGGTTTTACTTAGCTTTATTTTTTTAATAATTTTTTCATTTTCCTATTTCTATTCCTATGTAGTTCCATCTAATTGTATTTATTTATTTTTATCTATTTTTCACCTATTTCTATTACTTTTCCTAATTACAGTTTCTTTGATCTTTATCACTTTTATTTTCACTGATACCGCCTTCTTTCTATTTCTTTCTTTACATTTAAATTTTTTTTCTATAATCTTCTAAGCATCTAAACTATCTTTCTAACTTTTATTAATTTCACTTTCTTTCTGTTCTATTTTTTCTTTTCTATTTTTTTCTCAAACCTTCTAAGCTATCTTTCTAACTTTAATTAATTTCACTTTCTTTCTGTTCTATTTTTTCTATTTTTTTCTCAAATCTTCTAAACTATCTTTCTAACTTTTATTAATTTAACTTTCTTTCTGTTCTATTTTTTCTTTTATGATTTTTTCTCAAATCTTCTAAACTATCTTTCTTACTTTTATTAATTTAACTTTCTTTCTGTTCTATTTTTTCATTTCTATTTTTTTCTCAAATCTTCGAAACTATCTTTCTAACTTTTAATAATTTCACTTTCTTTCAGTTCTATTTTTTCTTTTATATTTTTTTCTCAAACCTTCTAAACTATCTTTCTTCTAAACTATCTTTCTTCTAAACTATCTTTCTTCTAAACTATCTTTCTTCTAAACTATCTTTCTTCTAAACTATCTTTCTTCTAAACTATCTTTCTTTATTAATTTAACTTTCTTTCTGTAGATAATAACTTTAATTTCTCTAAATTTTCCAAGTGTTAATTGTAATAAAATTATTATTCACACATTTTACTCTTTCTTCTTCACTGATAAAATTGTATATTGTATATTTTATAATACGTTTTTTTAAATCACTTTATTTTCATTTAATTTGTATTTAATGTATATTAAATATATATGTAATTAATTAAAAACAACAAAATATACTTAAAATTATACAATAATACAATGTAAAAATAGTGAAGTGAGAAGGACTATTATAAATTATACTTATTATATTATAATGATTTTTTATCTGCATTGTTTTAAATTACTTATGTTAGTTTAACTAAGTATTCTTCTTTCTTTAATTCTAATTTTATTCTAATTAACTTTTCTAATTTTATTTTGTAGTTTGAATATATTTAACTGAATTGATAAAAAAAATACTCTTTCTAACTTTTCTTTTTCAACTACAATTTTGCTTTCACTTTTTTTTTCTATTCCTTACTTTCCTCACTTTTTTCTTACTTTCTTTATTCTATAAGTTTATTTTATTCTAAATCAATTTATCTATTTATTTTATTAATCATGTTATATTACTAATCATGTTATATTCTTTTTACTATCCTTTTTTATTTTAATTGATTATAATGTCTTAACTATTATATGTCTTTTATTTTCAACTATTCTCGTATTACTTACTTTTTTCCTTACTTTTTAACTTTTATTTTTCTTATTTTCGTTCTTGATTTTATTAATTTAACTTTCTAATCTTTCACTTTTTTTTATCTTTTTACTATTCTCATTTATTTTAATTTTATTTGTTTTGGCATTCAATTCTAAATTTTCTTTTATTGCTTTATTTCTTTCTTTTTTTTTTTTTTTTTTTTATACTTTTTAACATTTATTTTCTTTCTTTACTTTATGAATTTATCTCACTATTTAATTTCTTTTCTATCTTTCAAATCTTTTTCCTTATTCTACTATCATTTAATTTTATTTGTTTTGGCATTGATACAGATACTCGTAGTATACATGTCATAACTATACTATGTTACTATGGTAATGAATTTTGACAAAGGTAATAAATGTGAATAAATGTGATATTAAAAATCTTTAAATTTTTTTCACTCAATTCAAACTTTATTTTTAATCTACTTTCGTATCTATTTTCATTTCTTTCCTTGCTTTTTTTTACCTTAATTTTTCTTATTTTCTATCTTTTTTTTTATAAATTTATCTTTAAATTTTTTTCACTCAATTCAAACTTTATTTTTATTCTACTTTCTATATCTATTTTCATTTCTTTCCTTTCTTTTTTACTTTCATTTTCTTATTTTCTATCTTTTTTTTTATAAATTTATCTTTGTAATCTTATGTCATTTTTACCACTTTTTTTTTTAATTTATTTACTTTCAGCTTCTAATTATCTATTCTAATTTTTTTGTATTAATGAATTTTCATATAAAACTTTTCAAGTCTTACTTATCTTTTCCTTCTACTTCTACTTTTCTTTCTTTTATTGTTTCTTTTAATGTTTCTTATTATTATCTTTTTCTCTCAATTCTCTAACTAAATTTTTTATTTTTTTTTCTAGTTTTATATCTATTATTTTATTTCTTTATACGCAAATTTATTCGATTCTAAATACTCTCAAATTAATTTTTTCTATCTTTTTTCTTTCTTTCTATCTTTTTAAATAAAATAAGTCTTTCTGTCTTCTATTTTTTTTTAATTTCTAGTGTTCTTACTTAACTTTTCTTTCTACTTTTATATCTATTCTTTTCTATCTTTAATTTTTTTCTTTCATTTTTCTAATTATTCATTTTTAATTTTCTTTCATTAATTTATAAATTTATCTCCTTTTTAAACTCTAATACAATTATTATCTTTTACTTGCCTTTTAATTTCCGCCTTTTTTATTTTTATTTATTTCTTTATTCTTTATCTTTATTTATTGATTTTTTAATGAATTTCTTTTTGTATATATATTCAAATGTTTTCTTTATTTCACTATTTTCTCTTCTCTTATTTCTATTTTGACTCTTAATTTTAATTTTTATATTCTTTCTTTATTATCATTATTTTTCTTTTTTTCTCTTATTTCTAATTTCATTTTTATAATTCTTCTGTCTTATCTTTATCTCTTTCTTTTTTATCTTTATGTTTCTTTTATCTTCTTTTCATGTACTTTTTTTTATCTTATTCTATTTTTTCGCACCTTTCTTTCATTTTCTTCTACATTTCTCTTACTGACTGAAATCTATTTTTCTCTCATTTATTATTATTTCATACTACTTAATATCCTTTTTCTTCTTTTTTATCTTTATGTTGTTTTTTTCACTAATTACTATTTTCTGTCTTTTCTTTTTAATTTTAATTTTAAATTCTTTTTCTTCTTTTATCTTAATGTTTCTTTTCTTCTTCTTCTTCTTTCTTTCATTTTCTTCTATATTTCTCTCACTATGATCTGTTTCCTCAATCTGTAATTTCATACTATGTGTTATTTATTTTCTTCTTTTTTTTACAATTTTCTTATTTTTCTATTTCTTCTATATTTCTTTCCCTCAATTCTTTAATATTTTGCTCTTTTAAAACTACTTTATACAATGTCAATAATTATTGTAGCCATTCAAGCAATAATATTGATGAGGATAAAAAATGGATATTACCCGAATATTGTTGAATATAATTTGCGGACGGAATTGGTTATATTTCCGGAAATAAAAGCTTAATTGTGTAATATTTAGAGATGTTATACTTATAATGCATATGTATGTATAAGTTAAAAATTTGTTTGAATCTCAAGTGGCCGAAGAGTAGTTTTAAAAACCTACTTGAAACTTTTGCAATAATACATGAAAGAATACTAAAATAACTTTGTATAATTGGACGAAAATGATCACGGTAAAACTTTTTACACGTATATGTTAAGGATTCAGATTAAGATTGGCGTGATATTTCGCAGTGCACATAATATTGAATAAAAATTAAACTATTTTAAATTATTTAAATTTTATTCAATTTTTTTTTCTATATTACAATATTTAAGTTTCATTCATTCATTAAACAAACTAAATAATGCTTCAATAATATTGAGAAATTGAATGTGGGTTCTATGGTCATTTTGGTTTCCTTTATAATTCAGATTTAATTTTGAAATTTTGAATTCCATTTTAATTGATCTTTTATTTTCTTTTATTGTTGGCGCAAATTCTAATGTCTCTTGAAGGACTTTCTGCTTTTTAGAGAAAGTAGTTTTAGAATTTGCTCCATATAATTTTCTTTCTAATTTTAATTATTCTAGTTAAGTACTAACTACTAATATATCTGTTGTGTTGTGTTGTAAATATAAAAATTCTAAAAACACACGAAATTTTTCTTTTTTAATGTATTTTCCAAAACTTTTGTACATAACTACTACTATTCACAAATTTAATAACTCCTATTTTTTTATATACTGTGATCTTTAATTTTGTTTTACTGTTTATTTGAATATATTCTTTTCTTTCTATATATTTTATTTTTCTTAATATTAAATTCAAAATATCTTTTCGTTTTACTTTTCCATAGAAAATTAAACCATTATTATAAACTTTGTGATCATAATTTAGTTAGTACTCGTAATATTTAGTTTTCCTGATATCAATCAAATAATTAATTTTTAACTCAAAGTCTTTCTTTTTTAATTTAACTTCTAATTAAATTTTACACTTTTTTAATTCGAAATAAAATTTTTCTTCTTTCATTTCATACTCCTTTTCATTTTTCTAATTTTAATATCTTCCAAGTTTATCTTCTTTTTTATCTTTCTTTTTTATCTTTCTTTTTTTTCTTACTTTCTTATTTCTTTTTAAACAATGATTTCTTCAAAAAAAATTGATTATAAAATATGTATCTTCAGGTTCTTTAATCATTGCATATTTTTCTTTTTTTCTTTCTTCCTATTATTCTTCTTTTTTCAATTTTTCTTTTTTCACTATTCTTTTTTTTTTATTGTTCTTATTCTTTTTTTCTATTTTTATTCTTTTTTTTCTAATTCTATTCTTTTTTCCTATTTTCTCTTCTTCTTATTTTTTCTTCTTATTTTTTTAAGAAACTAAGTAACTAAGTAACAAAGTTTCTAAGTAACTAAGTAACTAAGTAACTAAGTAACTAAGTAACTAAGTAACTAAGTAACTAAGTAACTAAGTAACTAAGTAACTAAGTAACTAAGTAACTAAGTAACTAAGTAACTAAGTAACTAAGTAACTAAGTAACTAAGTAACTAAGTAACTAAGTAACTAAGTAACTAAGTAACTAAGTAACTAAGTAACTAAGTAACTAAGTAACTAAGTAACTAAGTAACTAAGTAACTAAGTAACAAAGTAACTAAGTAACTAAGTAACTAAGTAACTAAGTAACTAAGTAACAAAGTAACTAAGTAACTAAGTAACTAAGTAACTAAGTAACAAAGTAACTAAGTAACAAAGTAACTAAGTAACTAAGTAACTAAGTAACTAAGTAACAAAGTAACTAAGTAACTAAGTAACTAAGTAACAAAGTTACTAAGTAACTAAGTAACTAAGTAACTAAGTAACTAAGTAACTAAGTAACTAAGTAACTAAGTAACTAAGTTACTAAGTAACTAAGTAACTAAGTAACTAAGTAACTAAGTAACTAAGTAACTAAGTAACTAAGTAACTAAGTAACTAAGTAACTAAGTAACTAAGTAACTAAGTAACTAAGTAACTAAGTAACTAAGTAACTAAGTAACTAAGTAACTAAGTAACTAAGTAACTAAGTAACTAAGTAACTAAGTAACTAAGTAACTAAGTAACTAAGTAACTAAGTAACTAAGTAACTAAGTAACTAAGTAACTAAGTAACTAAGTAACTAAGTAACTAAGTAACTAAGTAACTAAGTAACTAAGTAACTAAGTAACTAAGTAACTAAGTAACTAAGTAACTAAGTAACTAAGGAACTAAGTAACTAAGTAACTAAGTAACTAAGTAACTAAGTAACTAAGTAACTAAGTAACTAAGTAACTAAGTAACTAAGTAACTAAGTAACTAAGTAACTAAGTAACTAAGTAACTAAGTAACTAACTAACTAAGTAACTAAGTAACTAAGTAACTAAGTAACTAAGTAACTAAGTAACTAAGTAACTAAGTAACTAAGTAACTAAGTAACTAAGTAACTAAGTAACTAAATAACTAAGTAACTAAGTAACTAAGTAACTAAGCAACTAAGTAACTAAGTAACTAAGTAACTAAGTAACTAAGTAACTAAGCAACTAAGTAACTAAGTAACTAAGTAACTAAGTAACTAAGTAACTAAGGAACTAAGTAACTAAGTAACTAAGTAACTAAGTAACTAAGTAACTAAGTAACTAAGTAATTAAGTAACTAAGTAACAAAGTAACTAAGTAACTAAGTAACTAAGTAACAAAGTTACTAAGTAACTAAGTAACTAAGTAACTAAGTAACTAAGTAACTAAGTAACTAAGTAACTAAGTAACTAAGTAACTAAGTAACTAAGTAACTAAGTAACTAAGTAACTAAGTAACTAAGTAACTAAGTAACTAAGTAACTAAGTAACTAAGTAACTAAGTAACTAAGTAACTAAGTAACTAAGTAACTAAGTAACTAAGTAACTAAGTAACTAAGTAACTAAGTAACTAAGTAACTAAGTAACTAAGTAACTAAGTAACTAAGTAACTAAGTAACTAAGTAACTAAGTAACTAAGTAACTAAGTAACTAAGTAACTAAGTAACTAAGTAACTAAGTAACTAAGGAACTAAGTAACTAAGTAACTAAGTAACTAAGTAACTAAGTAACTAAGTAACTAAGTAACTAAGTAACTAAGTAACTAAGTAACTAAGTAACTAACTAACTAAGTAACTAAGTAACTAAGTAACTAAGTAACTAAGAATCTTTTTTCCATATATTTCTTATTTTTTTTTATTTTTTTATATTTTCTAATTATAGTTTTCATTTTTCTATTTCTTATTTTTTCTCTTTTTATTTATTTTTTTTAAATCTTAGCCTTCTGTTTCTACTGAATCTTTTACTTCACAAACTTTTATTCTCTTTTTATCTTTTTTAACTTTTATAATTTTTTTATAATATTTTCTTCTTTATTCAAGACTTCCTTTCTTTGTGATTATTTTCTAGCAATTCCAACTACTTTTAAATTTTTGGATTTTTCTTCAAACATCATATATTTTACGAACTCTATTCTTTATTTTTTTTTTCTTACTTTTTTCTATACTTTCCACAATCTATATTAATATTTTTCAGAATTTTTCCACGATATTATATCTATATTTGTAATGTTTTCACTTTTAATAAATGATAAATCTGTTTTTCCTTTTCTCTTTGTTGTATTTTCTTTTTTTTTAGTAGCAAATTACTTATTTTCCTTATTTCTTGCAATCGATCTTTTAATTTTCTTCGTACTGATCCTGTCCTTTCTCTACTTTCTATACTTTTTCTTAAATCGAATTATTCTCATTTTCATTTAATTA
This sequence comes from Hybos culiciformis, assembly GCA_964007475.1. Taxonomy (NCBI): domain Eukaryota; kingdom Metazoa; phylum Arthropoda; class Insecta; order Diptera; family Hybotidae; genus Hybos; species Hybos culiciformis. Next base: position 17,978,841 of record OZ023275.1, on the reverse strand, counting down.
TATTTTCTACTATATTATATAACTATTCTTGTTTCATAATTTTTTGTACATATTATTCCGTATTTTATATTTTCTTTATCTTTAATTTTTTATATAAACCCTGTCCTTTCAATTCTATGTGTATTATTATAATTATATTCTATTCTATTGCTTACTATTCTATTCCTAATGTTTACTATATCGTGATGTTCATCTCAATTTTGCATAATTTATGAAATGACTTGTGAGTTGTTTTTTTTTTGTATATTTTATGAAATGTTTTTACTCAAATTTCATAAATTATGCAAAATTGAATATAATAGTGCTTATTAAAATTATTTTTTAAACTTATCTATTAATTAATATATTCTGTCAGAATGTTTATTTTTATATAATTTAACATTATTTATAACTTTTAATAACTATGTTTGTATATCCTACTATTGCATAAAAATTAATTTATGAAGACTGAAATTATATTTTTCTTTATCTCTCTTTTCTATATCAATAATATAAATAGAATCAATAGTAATTAGCGAAATAAAACTCTTAGGTTCCTCTCTTATTTCAATAATTCTTCTTATTTTGTGTTAAATTAACCTCAAATTCATATTTTCTATTTTATTAAATTAAATAATTTTTTTTCTTTCTTTATGCTTGCTTGTTCTTCATATTTATAGTTCTTTAATAATTTTGGTAAAAAAAATAAATTATTAACGGTGTAGAATGAAAATTTAATTTTCTTTAAATTGAATATGCGGGTAACACTTAACTACCATAATTCTACCAATAACTAAACTTTTTCCACTAAGATAATTTCACTGTTAACTAAAGGATTTTCTTTGAGATTTTGTACTTATCTATTCTTATCTATGCAAAATTAAATTTAAACTCATCTTTTTGATTAAATAATTACTAAAACATTGAATTCAATAATTTCAAAAAATACAAATTATTATTTCGTATTTTTATTCGAGTATACCTATATAATTCATCTTTTAAGGCTCATAGTATCAGCAAAAAGAACATGCCTTTCATCTTAAGCTTATTACATATACAGAGATACAGAGAAACTATTATAATATAGACTTTTAACAAATTATCTATAATTAATTTTAATTTTTTTTCAATTTTATTTTAATAAAACATCCTATTTACATCAAAAATTCATATTGCATTATATTATTAAAAATAAATTTGTCATCCCACAAGATAAATTCTAATTACAAAATGTATCATGCATTTAATTCAATGACAGCATAGGAAAAAAATTGTACTATATATTCATTAAATTTAGCATCATTATACATACTTCAATTAGCCGATTATGATGAAACTTGGATTTAATAATGTTAAATGTTATATGTTAGGATGGAGAATAGAAAAATTTATGAATGAATATGTACAGATTCTATAATACTTATGAAAAAAAGAAAACAGTGAAGCAGATCCTTGCGGTATCCTGGGAAAAATTGAAACAATTAAGAAACAATTTCACATTTATTATAATGGACGCAGTCATATAATTTTTAAAAATAACAAAATTAATTAAAAAATAAAAAGGTAAAAATAAAAAAAGTAGTTTTTAATTAAAATTTTAAGGTAATACAAATTGATATTTTAAGCCTGGCTTTCAGATTTCGTTATTTCACCTTTATTTATTATTTAAAAAAAAATTTATATCCCTCTATGTAGATTGATTCCTTTTGAATTTGAGAACATAACATTTATATGATCTTTTTGACAAATCTGTGTTCTCTATACCATTTCCAAAGCTTTTTATATTGCCATATGCAAATTGATTCCATATTATAAGTTTACAACTTTGGTAGACATATTACAATACATTTACCCAGATACTGTATTTGGTCATGGAATTAAAAAACTCGTAATTTTATAAATATCGCAACCGCTTAATAACATATCTACACATCTAAGTTTGAATTTAATGTGTACTCATTTTTAATTTCAATTTTTTTGAGCTCTGTTTGAAATTTCTTTAGTCTTAATATGAAACCCTTTAAAAGTTCAAATAGTTCAGTCCCAATTTGAAATTGTTTATTCCTCCAAACTCAAATTGTTTAATCATAATTTAATGACAATTAAAAATTGTTCTTGTATTAAAATTTGGACAAAATATTAAGTGTTAGCGTACCTATATTTTTTTGCATATCTTTTGGCAAAGGAAAATTAAAAGATCATTATTAAAAATAGAAATTAAAGAAAATATATTTTTGTCAATAAATGTTTTAATAAACAATTTTGCAATATAATTTAAACTTCGGATTTGTTAAAGCAAAATGATCAAAATTTCTTAAATAACGTATTCCAACCTAAATGTTTACTCTGATAAAAAAAAATTGGTATATAATTGTAATAAAGTTAATTAATGGTAGGAGCTTTAATTTATTTACTTTGTATCAAAATCGAAATATAAACTGCTGCTAAATGAACACCCACATTGGATAAAATATATCCTTAAAATTTCTCCAGTTATATGGATTGAATTAGGGACCTTTCCATTAATTCCACGAGGTTTATGGATGTGTAGCGGTTTCATAAAAAAAACTATTATTTGCTATTATTCAAAGATGTTATATACTTGTAATATTTTTCTTACCATAATCAAATGTATCGGAAATATAAAAAAAAAATTATTGCGAAAATTGTTATTTTACTTCACGTATTCCGAATATAATTGTTGAAAAAACGATATTATGTTATGCTGCCTTAATTTGATTTAGTTTTAGTTTTTTAGTTATTTTAGTTATTACAATTTTAAAGACATCATAAATTTTTACCGATAGTCTCTTAAACGATTTAATTATTCAGCTAAAAATACATTTACATATATAGAAATCATTTAGAATGAAAGAAATAATTTATTCAAACTTTATTCATAATAAGTATGTACTTCTAAATATTTACGTTGAGAAGTAATAAATAGTGAATGTGGTATAATGTGGTTAAATTGAGTAAATAGTACAAAATAGGTTGGTTTCATAATTATATATAGATGACGTGAATTGATTGCACAAAAAATATTTTAGATATTAACGTCTAGCAACATCAAAGAAAGAAAACACCAAACTATTCAAATATATTTACATTACATTAGTAGTTAAATAAGTATTACTACAAATTATACATGATTAAAAAAAATATTTTCTTCTACTATTCAAACAAATTGCCTGTACCTTTCAAACCAAATCAAGTTTCTTTTTAAGGTACCCTTAATTTTTTGTTTTCCAGTTAAACTCGACAATCGTAAACTAAACTGAAGTACATTTTATTCTATATTTAATTCTCGATATTTCAAAATTCGACAATATACGAATATCAATTTTAATTTTTCCTTGAATAGATATTATCCTTTGGGGATAAAATTACTTGATAACGTCACAATTAGAAACAATTTATAAAAAAATGAATTGTTCAAGACTAAACTTAATCAAAAAATAAACTATTCTACACATAGCCTTTCTATATTATAATAAGTTGACTCCAACTTTTAGAAGAGAAAAAAAAAATCATATTTTTGAATCCACCTAAACAATTTATTTTGGCTTTCAAGCTAAAGACTCAAAAAAAAAAAATTCAATATTCAAGAAACTTTAACACAATAAATATACCTAACTAACTATGTATTCACATTATTATTGATTGAAAATGTAAAATGAAACAGCTTAAAATAATATTATAAAAATAATAATAAAAAAAAATTATATATATAAAAAAAATAAACTGTGAAGGTATATTATACTATTAGTTTACTTAAAATCTTAAAATCAGTTATTATTTGGACGTGCTGCGAATTAAAACAATTTTGTATCGCGGAAAAAGTTTGCACATTCGTAAATTTACATCTAAAAATATTTGTTACATAATCAAAAACAGAAATAATATTTACGTGAAAATTTTGATTATTTATTTTTTATTTAATTTTGTTTTAGTTTTTTTTCAAATTTTAAATAAACTAGGAAGGAGTGAAAAACAAGAAACAAGTTTTTTTTTCCTATTAGCTTAAAATTAATAAAAATTTAAAGAAAAATAATAATATATTTGTTTAATTTAAAAAAAAAAAAAATTAAAAATGTATTCCTATAAAATATTGTTTCACAGTTTATTAATTTTAGGAATTACAACTAGTGGTAAGTTAAATTTAAGACCTCGTCTGAGACTCAATGAATTTCATATTGTAATTTTCGTGGAAAAGACTATGCATACTGTTTCTACAATTGAAATTCATAATGATTTTCTTGACTGAAAGAAATAATTTTTTATCAAAAGGCTTACTTGTGAGGGAACAAATTAATTTTATTTCTTTCTTAAATTTTTATTCTAATAGCTTATTCTTATACATTTGTTTATTTTATGAAAGTTATTAGGAGGTATAAAATTATAACTCATTATGAAATTAATTTTATTTTCTTCCTTTCTTAAATTCGAAAAAATATTACAAAGTCCATTCAAATTATAGTTTAGAGACCAATAAGTAACATAATGCAGATTATTTATATTATTTATTTATAAGTAACATAATGCAGATTATTTTTATTATTTATTTATTTATTTATTCTACTAAATATAAAAATTGTAAAAAAAATAGTATATTTACAAAACGCTCGATGGTAATTCTTATACCTTGTACCATAAATAATTACAAATCAATAGTGAAATATTGTTATGCAGAAAATACATGTTTGTAATTAGAATTGTTAATTTAAATTAATAAATTTTATTATAGTTATTAGGAGGTATAAAATTATAACTCATTATGCATGCATAAAACAAGAATTTCTATTTTCCCAGTAATATAATACACAATACTATATATACAAAAAAATATAATTCTCTTTCTGAAGTTAGAATAACTACCCAATTTAATAACAAAATTTTTTATTATTTTGAAAGATTTAAAAATAGAAAAACCTGTTAATTTTAGAAATAAATTTATAATAAAGAGATCTTTTTGAAGAATTTTTTTGACAGCTACAAAGTGCATAAATCAGTTCATCAGTAATTTAATATTTACGATCAAATATATATTATGCTTAACAAATATAGATTGATAATAAAATAATGAATACCAAATCAATTTCAAAACGTATTTTGTCAATTATCAAATGCTGAAAAAATAATCCTCAACATTTACTTTTCAAACTATCAAAATGTTTTTAAATAGTAATAAAAAAAAAAATTAATTTTTTTCTTATTATATAACATAAAGAACCTAAAAAATGCCAACAAATTAAGTTTTTTTTTTTATTATGTATAAAACATAGACTGACGTTGTAATAAATAAGCTTTTTTTTTAAATATTAACCAAGCAGAGGGGTGATTGAAAAAAAAAAAATTTAAAAGAAATACATCATGCAAAAAATATGTTACAGTTCTTAAAAAATTAGTCTGGTTTTACTGGTTAACATATATATCAAATTACTAGTATAAATTTAATAAAGAAAAGTTGAAATTCTTGAACTATTCAAGAAATATCTATAAGAAATAAGAAAATAAGCTTTCGATTTCAATGGTGTGGATTTTTTTATATTAAAAACAGAGAAAAAAAAAGTGATTGTTTATTGATTAGGGGCCTTTTTTATTTTTAAAATTAAAATTAAAATATCAGCTTTATTTTTTATCTATGTTAATAAATATATTTAATAATATAATATTTTATTATGGTCTGAATCATTTCATTTTGCTTGAATTTAAAATTTTTTAGCGTTTTTTTTTTTAATATATATTTTGTATAACGTGTGAGGAATTTTTAAAAGTTTATTAAATAAGTTTGTACACAGTATCAAGTAAATCAAAAGACTTAAGATATGAACTTTTTTTTTTTGTTGTACATTTTTAATTTCATTTGAATTTTCATGAAATATGTTTTTAAATGAATTGGAAAATATTGCGTAAAAATTATTTATTGTTCGATATTATATTATTCAAGTGTATATTCGAAATTGCAACATTATAATATAAATTAATATTTTATTTTTTTGAAATAAAATTTCAACTTTTTTTTCTCATATTGAAGATGATTTATGGAAATATGCACTTAAATGGAAAACGTTGAAACTGTGAAAGTAAAATTAAAAAAAAAATTAATTTAAAAGGAAAATAAATGAATAAATTAAAAACTTGAATATTCAAAGGGATTTTGATAACTTTAGGAAGCATGTATGGTACATAAGGGGCAACAAAATAAATGGCTTGTGTTCTTAACTTAAATCGCGGTAATAGCTTTATGTTTTGATATTAGTGTAAGTAAGTAAATACAGTAAAAAATATATAATGACTTTGAATAATTTTAAGCTCAATTGTTTTGTAAGAATTGTAAATATCTATTTCAATTGTTACGGACTAACTCTGACATTGTGCCAATTAATTAGATTATCTTTTGAAAATGGGAGTTATTAATTTAATATTATTTTACGTCATATTTAATATACAATGATCTAGTTTCTTTTTAAAACTACAAATAGGTTATTAAATTTTTCAATCACTATGATAAAACTTATTTCATTATCAAGATAATAACGTCCTTTTTTAGATAGACGGAAGGTAATTACTCGTATATATAAATTATAATATTATTTTTTTGGTATGTATACTTTTAAATAACTACGATACTTTCAATTTCATTTATGAAAACTGTTTTCTTTGCAACGAAGTTCATTGATTCTAATCACTTTTATTCAAATGAAAAAAATAATGTAATAAAAACTCAACTTCAATGACACTACTAAAAATTGTGTTTATCTTTTTACGTTTTTATATTACATACGTATATCTTTCTTTTCCTGTTTACATTTTTTGTTGCAAATCATAGGCTAGGAATACAGTTTTTGGATGCAATATTTAACTATTAGAATCGAAATATAATATTTCCATAACATGCTTTCTCATAATTATGGTTTTTTTTTCTCAATTTTTTAAGTTAAAACATTGTTAGGAATAAAATATTCAGTATGATAATTTAGCAGAGGGATCGCTAGACTAGGCCATGCTTACATTCGATCGTGAATGTTTTTTATACCAAAGCTACTTGGTCAGGCATAATCTGGAAGAAATCAACTACAAAACAAATATAGATATATCTTAAATAAAAAGTCGTGATAATTCGATACACCCTACTCTGTACTTTCATGTCAACATTCCAATCACGCATAATCTGGAGGAAATCTGCATAGTTACTAAATGTACGTATTACCCCAAGTAAAATATCGATACATTTTAAATAAAATACCGTGATAACAATATGATGATTCGATAATTATAATATGATTATTGTACCAACATAATATTGACATCTGCAACAACTTTAAAAATTAATTTTCATGTGTAATTCATTGAAAATTTACCCTGTTCTAATATTAAAGGAGTGTTTTTTAACGAACATGTTTTTTTTTTCATAAAAATATTTCTTCCAATAACTTTTTAGATTTTCAATATTTGCAATATGAAGAAAGCGAAAGTGATCATATAAAAAACAAAATTTTTCATCTTTTAACGGAAAAATCATGAACAACATATTACATGATCATGATGATGTTTTTTTAAGTAGCACATTTTTATGCTGATAAGATTTAAATTTGATTCCGCTGTTATTAAAAAATTGCTTGTGGTAATAATAGTTTTTTTTTTTTCAAAAAAAAAATCATCATAATGATTTAAATGTCTGTGAATTTTTACCATCATCAAAATGTTTGTTAACTGAATAAATTTTTTTCTGTGTTTTCGAGACTGGAGTGCTTCAAAAAGTTTATGTTTTAAATCTTTTGATTATATTTAAAAAAATATGAGTATATATATTTTTGTTTGGTCGAAATTTTAAACAAGATAGAGAAGAAGTATTTGTATTGATTGTATGATATAAATAAATAAATAAAAATGCTGATATTTTTGACTACAAGTAACATGTAGTGCTAGCCTTAAGTTTTTTTTTAACTTAAGGCCTCTCATTAATGTGATCTGATCAAATAAAATATAATTTCTTTTTCGAACCTTGGAATGAATTAAATACGAAATTCTGTAAAGAAATAGAAATTGATTTTATCTAAATTTTTTAGTATTATCTGATGTTTCCGAGTTACCAAATTGTCCAGAACCATACGGAGAACAAGCTTACGGTCATACTGAAAGATGTGACCAATTTTTCTTATGCATAAACGGAACAGTAACACTGGAAACATGTGAAAATGGTTTATTATTTGATGGAAAAGGAGCTGCTCATAATCACTGTAACTATAATTGGGCAGTTGATTGTGGAACTCGTGTTCATGATCGTAAGAAATTTTTTTTTTATATTATAGATTTATTTTTAATTATATACAAGCTATAGTACCGAACTACATTTGAAGAATTCAACTTTAAAATTATTTTATATTATTTTTAGAGGTTCCTCTTTCATCTCCTGGATGTGAATTTCAATTCGGAGTCTACCCGATATCATCAGAATGTTCAACAAGCTACATTAAATGTGCATTTGGAGAGCCACATCAATTAGAATGTGATGCAGGCCTTGTATATGACGAAAGAATTCATGGTTGCAATTGGCCTGATTTATTGTTGGAAAAATGTAATCCTGAAGGTAAAATAAACCAAAAAAACACATTTGTTGTTTCTGTTAATTGTAATAAACACTTACTTATGTATCGACTTAGTACTATCTTCTTAGGGTGAACTATGATGATGATTACACATTATTGTTCGCCTATTTTTATTATAAAGTCGTCGTTACGATTTTATAAAATGTTCAAAATCAATTCCATATTATCTCTAACGATTATCTTTGGACAATTAAAAGTATATAGTGGCAAAAAATATAAATTAAAAATTTTAAGTTTCTAAAAGAACAAATTGGCAGATTCAATTAAGCTTAATATTTCGAAACTTTTGTTGTGGTGTTGTGTGTTATTTAGTTTGTTTAAAAAAATAAGTATCATAAACAAGAACTAAAACTCGAGTAAATAACTCATCTTTTGCGCTCCTAAGATATTTCGTTCTGACGGATAATGATTAATGTTCGAACCTACTGGAATGCCGAATTGTTTTTATTTAATATTTTTATTTTCCTTGTTTTAGCTGTTGTTGGTTTCAAATGTCCAACTAAAGTGGAATCAGATTCACCAGCTGCTAGATTTTGGCCGTTCCCACGTTTCCCCGTTCAAGGTGACGGTCATAAATTAATAACATGCGTAGATGGTTTTCCACGTTTAATTAGTTGCGGTGATGACAAAATATTCGATCAAAACACATTAACTTGCGAGGAACCTTAATTTTAAAGAATCCAAGCAACAATAAATCATTTATCTCCTTTATTCCAGTTCCAATACAAAATATTAGTAAAAAATTTAATATATTTTATCGTTTGTTTTGCTTTTATATAAACTTGTAAAAATAAGGCTTACAATTGTTTGTAAAAATGTGAATAAAAAATATAAGTGTTACCCAAAAAAAATAATTTGATTGTATCATGCACTTCATTTTTAATAAGATAACAAAATCTTAAATTTAAATGAATAGTTAACATACACCTGTTTAATTTACTACGCTAACAAAGTTGTAACAATAAATCGATCGTACTCCGAATTTGACTTTATATTGAATAGCAAATTTTATATAGCAGTTCAGTTAGTTGATCAATACTTAATATAATAGCCAATAACCAATGGTTCTCTTATTAAAAATTATTGATAATTAAAATAGAGTAGTGAAATAAAAATAAGTAAAAAACGAGTTTTCAAAAAAACTGAGGCCAGGCCGCATGAAAAAGTCTGAGTCCAACTCTGTGTGTGAAGAAAAAGTTAATTTCTACTTTTTCATGCGGCTTCAGTTTTTTTGAAAACTCGTTTTTTACTTATTTTTATTTTCTGCCTTTTTCACGTTAACTAAATTGTTATTTTGTGCTGCATGGAGATGTTTTAAAACAATTTTATGACTAATCATATCGATGAAAATTTTTCCGATGATTTTCCCGCTTTTTCGGGTTTTCCATGGAATTTTCCACAAAAGCAACTTTATGCAACTCATTTCGCTCTACAACTTTGTCTCAGGTTGCAAAACGCTTCCTTGGTCGAAAAACTCCGGAAAAGCGTTTTACATGAATTTTCATCGATTTTTTCTGCAAATTTTCACCATTGTCGGAGAAAGTAATGATGCCAGTTGATAGGGAACTTTTTTACCGGAAAATTTTTCGAAAGTCGGAAAATTCTGGAAAATTTTTTAGGAAAAATCAGAAAACTTTGCATTTTTCCTGAAACGGATTTATCACTAATCAAATTTGTACCTAATTTTCAAATAATTTTTCCCGATTTGCCGGGTGGTTTTCCATAGAAATTTCCGGTTCAAATTTTGATAGATTCAATTGTCACGGGACATGAACCTGTGTACCAAATTTCAGCTCGCTGTGATGACGAAAAGTGGGTCTACGTATGTCGAAAATAGTAAAGAAATATATAAACAGACAAATTCGTGTACGAGTAATAATTGTGGCCTCAAAAAAGTTTCAATTCAAAATAAGTTTGAGAAATAAGCTATTAAAAATTCATGTAAGGATAGCAATGACTTCCTGCAAAATAAAGTAGGAACATATTCGTATTTCGAAGATTTCTAGTTTACATCTTATTCAAAATATAATTTTCAAAAAAAAAAATTCCATTAGTATAGGTATACTTTTATTATCAAATAAATGATCTATTAATAATGCATTTTGTTTCAACTTTTATAAAATGTTATTATTTATTTCAATTTTCAAAATTAATATTTTTTTTATTGAACTAAATTATTCTTCAAATAAAAAAAATTGTTACGAACAATTTTTTGTTATGTATCTTTATAATATGTAGGTGGTATTTCATTTATGATACAACGTGCAAATAAATTAAAAACAGCTTCATCTTTACATCAATAACCAGAATTGATTTACACTAGAAAAATAAATAAAAAAAAATATTGTAAGATAAAATTGATTTATAAATTATAAGATGGTTAAGGTTAACGATTTCAGTATAACATTATCATCAATAAGTTTTATGACAGGGATAACTGTTATTAATGTAATAATCATCATCAAAAATTCAAATTTCAGCGTTTCGTACTGAAAAGCAGTGTTTACAAAATTAGGTTGGTCTTTTTAATAGTAGTTAAAATAAATTTTATCATATAAGATCGTCGTCAACTTTAAATAAAAAAAAAGTATTCTTTTGAGTCATTGTCTTAAATTTGTTGCCAATTAGAACATAGCACTTACCCAGAATCTTAACGTTTATTCTCAAGAACATCATTTATTTATATACCGAACCTGAAAGAAATTAAGCAACAATTTTATAAATTTTCAATATTTGTTTTTTAATTATAATGAGATTCTAGATTTAGATATTTATTTCAGACATTATGTATATTCAACAACAAATTTCTGCTATATGCTTGTCTACATTGTAATCATCATAAATGTTGGTCTACAAAAAAGAATGCCATACGATGCAGTACGAAGTACCTATTATTTAATGTTGTTTTGAAACTTCATCCCGGTCATCTGAATTTCGTTACTTATCAGAAGCGGAAGGTCACAAATTTTTAAGTTTAGTACGTAAAAGGTATTCACCTACCTGCGATTATTATTTTGAAGTTCTCATGAGTTTTCCTATTTCAAAAACTTTTGATATCCGTGAAATTGTGTTCAGCAAACCTGAAAAAAACCAACACATTTTTTGAAATTAAATGCATACAGAAATTTTTTTTGAAAATGAAAAAAGTTTGTAAAAAACTTAAATCAGAGAAACCAAATCGTCAAAAATCATTACGACTGGGGCGGTATCATAAATCATCACTCACTAAGTTTATCACAAAATTTTAAATTAAAAATTGCTAACAACACTTTTGTTACAGTAGGTGGAACCTAACTACATTACTAAGTTATGCTTGTGTAATAAATAGGGAGATAGAAAAGGTATTTTTAGTAAATAACTCAGTTGAAATCTAAAAGGGAGATGATATGCTTGGATTAAATAAATATGTACCTACCTACATAAATTCTAGGCAAGTAGGTACCTTATGTAGGGATATACTTTTATGTATAGGTACCTGTAGACTTTTATTTGGCAGCATTTTATTACATGATTTTCAGTCTACCTACCCCTACTTTTTACTAAATTTTCGTGTGACTGTTAAAAAAAAAATTCCCTGCCATTAATTTGAGCATAGTATAGGATTTTGGTAAGATTTTAAAGTTCCATTTACACAAGCCTCGTGCAGTATAGATTGGTAAGTATGTTTTTATGTAGGTAGTAACCTTGATCGATAGGAAATCTACTTGCTACAGTAAAAATCTAATCGATTTAGCAAATTTTTTTTTTTGCTATTAATGTCAAAGTCTTAGGTAGGTAATTTATCTTTATGTAGGTACAGATACCTAAGACCATTTTGCCTGCACTACCTACTTGCGTAAAGACTGCAAATTTTACAATAAAATATCTACCTACATAGGTTAGAATCAGGCATATTTTCGCGTGGCTTTTTGTTCAATTTACTAAGTAACTTACCATGTTCATTTGGCATTGATATTCATTATTCATCTTTTAATTTTCGCATTTTCCGTGGTCGCTTGACCTAAAAATGAAAAAAAAACTTTCTTTTAAAAAGAAATTCAAATATAAAAAAAAATTTTTTTTATGGGGCAAATCTATTCAGATAAAATCCAATCGTCAAAGATCATTACGACTGGGGCGGTATACTATAGTCATCATTTGTTTGATTAAAATAATTGTTTTATTTGTTTAATGTTTAAAATTTACCTTTAAATTTTTTTAAATTAAATATCTTCATCATTCCCAAAAATATATACATATATTTTAATTATAATAGCAAGAGCTAGAGCGGAGTTAAACTTTTCACTTCGACGAACAATTTCAGAAAGAACAATTTTTCAGGATTTTCTTTTTATCTTTTTTTTTTAATTGAAAATTGAACATGTGCTTTTCTAGGGTATAAGCCACAAGCGGCTGGGCAGGAAATTTTCACAATGATTGCTGCAGTCGGCTGGAAATAAATTCTTTTTCTATCGTCAAAATTCTCAAGATAATAGAATTATAAACTCTAATAGATCGGTGACGACGATGAAAATTATTTTAAAGAAAAGAAATAAAAACTAAAATTAAATATCGTAGGTAAAAGAAATCACTTGTTGATTTATAGTTTTAATTTTTCTTTCTAGTCTGATTTTAATTATGTTCTTTTATTTTTTACTTGTAAAAAAGTCTGCACAGAAAAAATGAATGCAGGCGCTAGCAATATCCGTAGTAAGCCTGTCAAACAAAGTAAGTTTTTTTTTATGTGAAGTAAGCCATTATTTTATGATTATTTGAAAAATTTTAACGGAGCTAAACTCGATTTCTTTTAAATTTATGAAGTATGCTTTGGTTTTTTTTCGTGATGTTGTTTTTGTTAAAAGAAAAAAAAACAAACGAAAGAAAAAAATTTCAAGGTCATTTACGAGGTGAGATAAACTTTTATTCAGGGTATAGAGATTTAATTTTTTTGACAGAAATTTAATCGACTTGTTTACAGTACAAAAGTTTTTTGAAGTTTATTTAATTTGCTGAATATTAAACAAATTAATTAATAATTTTTTTTCCAACTGTAATGATTTTGTATTTGTTTTTTTTTTTATTAATATTTTTGTAAATAATTGTTTAAATAAAATTAATTTAATTATTTAAACTACACTCACATTAACCCTCTATCTTAAAAAAACATCTACAGAAATTTTTTAAACTGAAACAAAAGAATTCATGAGTGAGTCGACTAAATTGAGCGCAAGTGAATGTAAAAACTTAACAAACTCCATACACCTATCTCTTTCCTTCCAATTATTTTTATATAATTTTTCTTCAATGAAATCTCATTGCATTGTAATAAAGGGGAAAATGTCAAATTAAAAAAAAAAGGAGTAAAAAAAAGAGAAACGATAAGATAATTAATACAAAAATAATAAATAAATAATTTATTATTGTTTATAAAAAAAAATTCGAATTATTACAATTTTTGAATTAAAATTTAATTTAAATCGAACAGATAATAAAAATAAAAATGTCAAATAAATCAAATTTAAATATATTATTAATTAATTTAAAAAAATCAGTTGAATTGACATTTTTATCGCCATTTGATGATGAAATCTTTTTAAGTTTGCAGAATTCATTGAAAGCAATTTTGATTCATGGCATCAATACTGATTCTGTAAGTTTTTAAAAATATAAATAATTCATTCATAGCATTAGAATCTAGCTAACTAGGTCCTACCTACCTAAGTTTTTTTTTCAACAACTTTTATTTTCCAATTACCTACCAATTGAAAAGGTCAAAATTCTACTCAATTTCAATTCAGCTATGATGTGCAGGTAGGTCTTGCTTGATACGCACTCTTCAAGCCGTAAGTTCTGCGACTTTGGAAGTGTTTCATAAACCTCCTGAGCAGGGATGTCATATTTGAAAAGTGATTCAGCGGGAAAAAATTATTAAGAAGCTAAAGTAAAATAAAATTTTTGTAACTCAAAATGTGTGCCTTCCCTCTGGTTCTTATAAGAAACCAAATGTTTAGATTTTTTTACTGGTGTTGGTGGCTTCCCGAAGAACTTGATTAAATGTTTATCATTTTCTATTAATTTGAAGGTGAAACAAAAAATAATAGTTAAATTAATGTCATTGAGAGCCAATTCAATTTGAAGATTACCAAACTTACTTAATTTTTTTTGAAGTGGTAATTAAAATAGTAAATTAAATTATGCGTACCAAAAGTTGATCGGGAACCCTCTTGTCTGGTTTTTTGTCATTAATATAAAGATAAAAATTATTGAATTAAGTGCTGGCGGGAATTTACAAGCATAAGCGGGAAGCGGGAATAATGTAGTCTAAGCGGGAGGTTCCCGTCAATTGCGGGAGGTATGACACCCCTGCTCCTGAGCTCATATTTCTTAAAACAAATATCATTTTATAGGTATTGATAACCACATAAAGTTGTTCTCCAGATTTGATATTTTCGATTGAATTAGGTATATCTATCTATATACTTCATATTGGTAGGTACCTATACTTACCTAATTAGAAAAAGTAAAGAAAAGTAGGCCCATTTTCAATATTTCGATTTAAGATTCTACGAAATCGTAGAATCTTCAGTCGAGATGAACAAGATTGCGCATATTTTGTCATTCAAAGAATTAAAATCATCTTCTGGGTGGTACATTTGTTCTTACCTAGCTAAGAATTTTAGTAGAGGACGGATGGAGTCCGTTTGTTCATTTTTAATGGAAAATTGACTAGAAATGTAGGTAAAACCATCATCATCAAAGAAATCTAGATAGAATTAAGATCAGCAATGAAAGTATTATTTTGTAAACGTAGAATGTGTGATTTAATAGTATAACTTCATTGACTGATATGAATAAAAAAAAATAAAAAATTAGGTGAAAGTGTGGTTATTGCTTTCCTCTTATTAGTTTTCTTATCAAAAACATTTCTTTCTTTTTTTTTTCTTTTAAAACGAGATTCACATTTGCTTTAAAGAAGGAAGTATAATTTTGTTTGTAAATTTATTAAAACAAAAACTTAATTTGTTGAACTTTGATTTGAAATTGTAGAGATTATTTTTTTGTTTTTTTTTTTTATTGGACGAACGTTATATACTTAAAAGTCGGATTAATAATTGTTATCGCATTTCGCATTACGAGGTTTTCTCATAAATTAAAAAATTAATTCGTTTTAAAATCAGTTAAGTGACAATTTATTTTCGGTACGTTTATGCAACATTTGATAGGTATTACAAGTTTTTTTTTTGAACGAACTGGACTAGGCTTTAAAAATGATATTAGGAAATCGAATTTTTGTTTTAGTGAAAGACAAAAAAAAACCTTTTATTTAAGTATCACTAAATTTATTATTCGACTCCCTCAATATCTGATCTACGTAGGTAGTTAGTTTTGATTTTTTAGAGATGGTTAGGCGTTAGAATTGAGAAATTTAATTTTTTACTTGAATTGTAGATAATTATGAAGATAGGTATATGTACTCGTCATGGCGGACGGTAATTTGATTAATTTAATTTTCAATACTACTTATTTGTAATTTTGGAATCAATATTTGATGGTAAATATCAAATATTGAAGATGTTTAATTGTTTTAAAAATTTATTCTATTTACTTTTTACCCAAAAAATAATTTTAAACGGAATTTATGTACCTATACTAATGTATTATATTGATTAAAGATTTATAAGAAATAATAGTTTTCCTTGTCGGGTGTACATTTCTAACTAAATCATTTTTTATTTTTCCAATAATTTTTTATAGTAAATTCTACATTTATGTTTATATGTATTATGAATAAAATAAATATTCTAAATTTTTTAGATTGACGATTCTTATCGAAATTTAGCTAATGATTTAAATTGGCTACAAGCAACAACAACGTTACAACAACACAAGCAACAGCAAAAAATTTCAAATGAAGCATTATTGATTAATCATACCAAAACAAAGGAATGTTGCAATGATTTCTTATCACTGTGGATCTTACAAAGTCTTCAAAATCATACAATTTGCTCTAGTTTACAATTATTTTACAATGACAAAGAATTATTATTACATTATTATCATAATTATAGTTTTTTATGTCAAGAAAAGTACTCAAATGCTTTATTTATTATTTTATCTGCCTATGAATTGAGTCAATCAAGTTTATTAAGTCAAATTGATAGCGATTTACTACACGAAATTCAAATATTTATACCACAACATCATCGGCGTTCAAGTTCCCATCCACAATTTTCAATAATACCATCGACGAATGTAGAAATGACTCAGAATACGAATTGCAGTATCAACGCCACCACTAAAGAATTATCATTAGCAACAACAGTAACTAAAAAGTGCCTTAAAAAGTGTAATCAAAGAAAAATTCCAAAAAAAAATTGGAAAAGTTTACCAAATATTCGTGAATCTATGCATGAACAACGTCCTCGAAGTAAAACAATATCGCAACCAATCAGTATTCCTTCTAGATTAAGCACTAGAAAAAATGGTATATTGTGAAAAAAAAAATTAATTGTCATAATAGTATTTATGTACTTTATTTTTTTTTTAGTAGCTAATGTTATTTATAATAGAATAACTATTAAAGAATCGAGTGATCAGAATAGTCCATCATATGAAATTAATGGTAATTACAATCGAATTAAAGATAAGGGAAAAGATCCTTCGATAATTAAGAATTATAATGAAATTAAGATATATGTAGACCAAAGTTGTGAAACACCACCAAATAATTCGGTATCGTCATCATCACACAAAACTGATTCATTTAAAAATCAAAGTCCAATTAATAATTTTTTGACTAGCCTGTTTTCAACTACACCTAAATTTGGCAGCGATAGTGATCAGGGGGGCGGAGCGGCATCATCTGTTCCTAGTGATTCTTTCCTGAAATCTTGGAAAGGTGATGTGTGGGGAGAAAAAATTAACAAACCGAATTTAAATTTTGATGATTTAATATTAGCACAATCTAATAGCAGTGGTGAATTTTTAATGATGGGAAATGAACAAACATTACAAGGTTTTTTAAAATCGAACCCTTTTTCTAGAAATACAGCTGCAGATTTAGAAAGAGAAAATGCGCATTTTAAAATTTCTGAAGCAATTATATCTATTGTTGAATCAATTAAATGGTCTAAGAAAAACGAAAAGCAATTAGAAAAAATTAAAAATAATGAAAACGATAAGCAATTGATTGAAAATAAGAATATTGAAGAAAAAAGTACAAAAAAGTTTTCCAGTGAAAAAATGAAATCAGTTAAAATAAAAAATAAAAAAAAAGAGAAAAATAAAGTTCCAATTATGGATGAAGGAATAGAACCAGGTAATTAACATTTTATTTATTTTGAAAAATTAATTTAGTATAAAAGTAAAACAAGTATGTTTATGGAATAGTAATTTTAAGGAAAGTTTTGTTCAAAAAAGTTACCGAAATTGACATTACATTTTTTTTTTATTTTTTCTAATATTTTTCAGGTACTAGTTATCTGGATGAAACAAATGACAGTTCAATTGTTGTAGCTGAAGAGGCTGATGTTTACGAGGCTCATGCATTGGTAAATGACAAAGAAAAAATCTGTGAAACGAAAATATTTATTTTTTAACATTTAAAGGTACCTGAAAATGAATTAACTGCTTACGCTGAATGGGGTCAAGCGTTGTCAGCCGAATCCGTTGGCTTGTCATTAATATCAAAATTTAGTGATCGACAACTTCCAAAAGTTTCTGAATTAAAATGGCTTGTGTCGGAAGAGGTATGATTAAGAGGGTCATTAGATTAGTTCTATTGAAAATTTGTCATTAATTTTTTTAAGGATGCACCTCAACAATTGTTGCCTATTCCTTTAAATGATTCAGCCAATCCAGATGATCATGTGGTTCATTCAATTACGATTGGAACAAGAGATTGGGCGCCTCCTAGAAAGCAAATAATCTTTACAGATCATCCTCAGATTCCGTGAGTACATATTTGTATACTTATATTAAACTAAAATGAAATTAACTTTATGGTCGATCGTTTGAAAAAAGCTTCTTCATTTATAACAAATCGAATATAAAGATAAAGTAATACGGGAAAAATATGGAATTTAATAAACCCCTATGTAAAAACGGTAAGAAATTTGCTGTTGAAATAGTAAAAAGATAGCCGAAAATATAATATACCTCTATTTTTTTTTTGCTTTAATTTATTTGTAAAACATACATTCAATTTACTTATATTTTAGTTTTCGTGTTTTATTATTAATAACTTTCTTATAAGGCATGTATCATCTGTGTAAAATGTTTACATATTATTATTTTAATTAAAATATTTTTTACAGACAAATTGATATAATATATCGTAAGCCCTGTTTAGTGTACAATATGTGGTATGCAGTTGGTATTGTAAATTCCCTCTGTCAATCATTATTTCAAAAGTACATATATCTAAAATTTTATATGCTTGGATATTATTTCAAAGTTAGGAATTAAAAGAAAATTTAGGATTTATGATACTTTTAAAAACTATCAACTGTGAATTTTCCATTAAAATTTTCAATAAAAAGTTTACATTGAGTCAAAAGAGAAATAATTACAGATCAAATCAAAGTGAAGAAAATTAAAATGTTTCTTATTACAGAAACGATTCTACTGCTTTAAACTTAAAATTAAATAAATAAATATATTGTCTCATTTTATTGAAAAAATAACCTAGTTTCTAATATAGTTTTGATGCAAAAACAAAAATTAATAATTTAATTTTAATTTTTTTCATTCGAATTTTTAATTATATGTGCGATAGTTTTTAAATAATTTAAGTTTTGTTTCTCAAACAAAAACATTAATTTTCATAATTTAATATTGTTAATTGTTTAATAAGAAGTAAAATATTTTTTACAGGCGAAAACAACTAATGCAAAAACAAAATTATCGGTGTGCTGGATGCTCTATGAAAGTAGCTCCAATGTACATGAATAGGTTAGTCTAATAAATTTAATTTTTTCTAATTCATGTCAAACAATTAAATAATAATTAAATTAAATAATATTAAATTGTTAAACATTAAACATTATTTGTGAAAACTTTTAAAATATTGCTGAATTTTCGTTTGATGTAAATGTATACATTTTTTTTCTCCAAAAATTAGTATTTTTTCTTTAAATTAACTTGAATTTGAACATGAACATGATTTTCTTTAAAAATTTACAAAAATTTTTTTGAATAAATTTCACTTAATTTAAAATCAATATTTTTATTTTTTAATTCTATTTAGGTATCGATACTGTACGTATTTTGGAAAATACTTTTGCACTGGCTGTCATCGTAATCATTTATCTGAAATTCCTGCAAAAATTTTAAATCGGTAATATTTTGCTATTAAAATTAAAGTAAAATGTTTAATTATATATTTTTTCAGCTGGGACTTTACCCTATATCCAATTAGTGTATTTGCTTACAGATTATTAGAACAAGTTTGGACTTATCCACTCTTTCCGATCAACGATTTAGCTCCAATTTTATATAGTCGAATAAAAAGTTTAAGTATTGCAAAATATCGAAGAATTCAATTAAAATACATTAAAGATTTTATTATAACGTGCCGTTTTGTAGAAAGGTAAGACAACATAGAAATGCCAACCTGTTTGAATTACAATTAATTAAATTTTAATTTTTTTTAGTGAACTCAGGACATTTGACGATTTACCTTCTTATTTAACTTCAGATATTGATAAATTGTCAATGTCGGATTTTTTAGAAATTAAAAATGGAAAATTCAGAAACAAGATTGAAAAATATATAAAAGACGGAGAAAGACATGTACTCAGTTGTGTGGTAATATTTTTTCATCTAAGTTTTAAAAGTCTAAAGTTTTGGCAAAAAGAGCTTATTTACAAATATGCTTCAAATGAATTGAATTAGTTATAAATTAAAAAACAGTTTATATTAAAATTTTATAGAATTCTATTAATTAATATTATAAAATTAATTTCGTTATATGATTGTAACAGTGTTTTTCTTTACTATTTTAGTTATGCTCAGCTAGAGGTTTTATATGCGAACTTTGCAAAGAGGATGTTATCATTTTTCCTTGGCAATCCAAAGTAAAACGTTGTGATAAATGCGGTTCATGTTTTCATCTATCTTGTTGGAATACTAAAATTGCAGGAGTTTGCATTAAATGCCAAAGACTGAACAAAAGGGAACAAATAAAATAACGTCGAAGTAGTAAATAACATTATTTATTTTATTTTATTTTTTTTTTTTTAGAAAAGTAAAAAAAAAAATTTATTTTATGTTTTTGAAAAGTAAAGAAATATTTTAGTATTATTTTGAATTTGTTATATTTTTCAATAATTAGAAAATGTGATAATCTTTACATAATAATGATAAAAAATATACATGTTTATATTTGATTGTTTGTTAAAAAAAATGATTTTTGAACTTATTCTATAATACGGAATTGTTGAAAGTTATGTAAAAAAATTGACAATGTTATGCAAAAAAATGTATACGAACAAAATAATAAAAATTTATTCGAGATATTACTTTATATTGTTAATGATATTTTTTACGTGAAAAAAGTTTAATAATATTCTGACTAAAGTAAACTGTTTATTTTAATGAGATTTTACTCACAGAAATTCGAGATAATAATCATCAATCTACGAATTGAGTTCTTTAAATTGCTCCCATCCTTTCAACTCGTCAAATAAAAATTTACCAGGACTTTCTGTTTGAAAAACTTGGCATTGTCCCATCAATGCATAGTTGGGTAAAATGTATCCAAGTTGAACACCACTGGAAAAAGTTATTTTACACTTAGAATATTGAGTAAATGAATGAAATAAAATTAATTTTATTTTAAAAATAAAGAAATTTATGTGTGTTGATTTGTTATTAATCAAAATTTAATATTTTCGACAATGTTTAGAACTAATTTTGATTACATTTAATACTATCTATAATCGCTTTAATTATTATAAATATTTCAAAAGATGTTAGCCCTAAATTCTACAAAAAGGGAAAAATGGAAAAGTCATCAACTTACTGATTTTTTTATTACATTTAATCATGAACTTATTAATAGAAATTTGAAATATAGCAGGTCATGGTTTATAAATTAAAAGCCATAATTATAAGCATTTATTTTAATTCTGTGAGTTATAATCAAATTTACATCAAACAAGAATTCATGAGAAGGGACTTACTTTTTTATTAATTTTTTTAGTGATTTTAAGCTTTCCTCTGTAGGTAATTGTTCAGAAAACGTTCCTACGAATGCAATTCCTAATGATTTGTGGTCAAATTCTTTCGTGTGCTTTCCAATGACGCCCCAACCTAAAAGCAATACATTTTTTAAATACTTCAAGCAACTAAGTAATTAATATGATTCTGTATAATTTTATACGTTGATTGAAAAAAATAATAATTTTGTAAATTCTCAACTAAATTTACATAAGTTTATGCTAACATATTTCCAATTTCAATTATCATTATTACCTCTCCCTTCATAAATGAATCCATCGTCACCTATTAAGAAATTATAACCAATGTCATTCCAACGTTCCGATTCAATATGAAAACACTAAAAATAATTAAATCGAGCTCAAAATTAATAGGTTTGCAACAATTTGCAGATATCGTTGGCATTGAAAGCGTTAATATTTACTTGAATGTAGCGAATGATGTACTTGTTTTCCGATTGTACTGCTGAAGACTCCGTTTTTGTATGGCCTTTAAAAAATGATTTATTGAATCAATCAAAATGTGTTGATTATGTCTGTATACACTTCATTTATTCCGATTACTTACTTATTATGACAAATTGTACCGGATCCTCGATGTATTCATAAGGATTTAATGGTCTTTGCGCTAGCCACATTCTACGAGATACTAAATTTAATTGATTCAATTCTAAAATAGAAACAAGTAAAATAACTGATAATTATTAATTTTAAATACCTAAGACCAAAATAAATTATAATATATGCATCTTCTATAAATATCTATTCTATTTTCTATGCTTTGGAATTTTAATATTAAAATACTTTTGGCCAGTTTTGAAATGTGTTCTACAAGCCGTGCTTAAGAATAATGAAAAGTTTGTTTTATAATCATTTGGCTTACAAAAACAAGCCTTTATATCAGTTAATTAAACACGAATGTGGAGACTTTTTGAATCTGATCGTTGATTTTCGCAATTTAAATTTTTTAACACAAAAATAATAAATTTTTATATTAGTTTAGATGTTTAGGTATTAACCTGATTCATCATTTGTTATTTCATCAGCTTGACTGTTATTTGAAATTTTTGTAGTAGAACATGGTTCTGATGTGCCAAGGTTAATTTGTGTCACATAAATTGGACCTTTCACAATTGTAATATTATTATGATTAACATTAGTTGAATTTTCAACTAAAACATTTTCAGATACTCTTCCCAATTTCATTAAACTATTAACAATAACATCTAACTCCTTAGGGTAATTATCTTCGTGAGGCGTTGCTGTAGTATTAAATTGAATTTCTTCAATAACATTTGAGGAATCAAAGCTATCATCTGTAGTTGTTGCAATGGAAGCAGAATCATAATCATCGCTTGTTAAATTCTCTAATATTGATTCGATATTCTCACTCATTATTAGATTTTTATTTTAAAAAAATGTATTTATAATTAGTTATTTTACCAATGATACAAGACTCATTCGCTCTGTTAAAATATTAAAAAAAAAAAAACATTTTGATAAACTTAAAATGTGTATTGTGTATGTTAAGCTTTTGTATGTATTTTGTAATATATATTATAGATAATATCGTAATGTTCTTCATTTTTAAAACATATTTTATGAACAGTATGCAAACTTTAGTTTACTGTTCTCTCTGAATAAATTAAAACATAATATTGACAGAAATTTATTTTTTTTTCTATAAAATTTAAAAACCTAGGCTTTTTATTTCTAATTTTTCGCTGTTGTTAAAATAAAATTATTGATCTTGAACATTGTATAAACATATTGTTTAAGGCGCGAAATTTTCTTATCGTTCAAATAGCGATTGTTTTTACTTTTCCAAAAAACAATTTTTAGTATATACATGTATGATCAAGGCCGATCTATTAAGTTGCACAACGTGTATGATTGATTATGTTTTTGAATAAGCAAACCTTTAATGTCGTTGTATGCTCTTAAAAAACTATATCTGCTTTAGGATTTTAAGTTCAACTATGTACATGCTAGTGCTAGTACTACATAATGTGTATTCTTTAAAATATAAACACAATCTTTCTTATGAGTTTTATTTATTTCTTTGTTTATTTTTCATTCTTGTTGTCTATATGAATAATTTATATTTGTATTTATTCATCCGTCGTCGGCGATATTTTGGAGAAATTGTATACGAATCTCAACAAAAGAATTTTAGAACAACGAATTAAAATTTATACCTCCCTAATACATGAAAATTTATGTTCAGATACATTATGTATATTATATGTTTTGCATAAAAACGCATAAAAACGCAATGTAAAGTTTTATAATGTCTAAAAATTAACAAAATCTATTTCAGAACTTGTACAATTTAACCAATATACCGACGATATAATCATATAACATATTTTTTGCGCACAATTTTTAATTTGCGAAATTTTGATGGTATTGGCATTGGCAATGACTTTTTTAATATTAAAATTTATTGAATTGAAAAAAAAAAATTAAACTGAAATACATTTACTCTGAAATATAACACCGAAGAGTTTTTAAAATTTTGAAACAAAATGTTTTGTCCTCAATATTAAGTTGAAAATATGAATGTAAGATAAGAATTGTGGTTAGGATTTAAATAGGTGTACTTTACTCATGTATGTTTAATTTATTTAACATTAAATTTTTATTTATCTGAAGATCAAATAAATATAAAGGTTTGAAGTCATTTTGTAAATAGCTTTATAAATTGTGGTAGTGTAGTGCAAAGAGACCAAATTTTTATAATAAAAGAAAGTGAGGCACATTAAATGAAAGTAGACTTGTTTTGATGAAACGAAGGAAAACAACGTACACGCATCAATTTGTAGCTTATATGCATAATATAATACAATATAATATATAATATTAATTTACAATTAATTTTTATTTTTAACCAGCAAATTCATATATTGTCTTTTAATTTTTATGCATGCATTGACATACCTACATAATAATAGTAGATTATTGTATATGTAAACTAAATTTGTTATTAATTAAGAGTTCTGTATACACAAAAATACATTGACACGAGTCAATACTTATATCACGAGACCGAAGGTCGAGTGATATAAATTGACAAGTGTCAATGTATTTTTGTGTAAATACAGAACGAGTTGAATAACAAATTTTGTTTACATATCCAATATACTGTTTAATGCGTAGGGGAGAGGTAGTTGCAAAGAGAGAATATTTTTTCTTCTCATTTTTTCTCATTTTTTTTTTTTGTATTTGACTGTATTGAAATATTGTGAGAGATATTATGTTTGTTTAGGTATTAGGTAATATTCAATACGAAACATCTAAATGATTTCATTATTTACGCTGATGCATCTAAATTTTTTCATTATATACGCTGATGCATATGCATCTAAATTTTTTCATTATTTACGCAGATGCATCTAAATGATTGCATGTGTATTGACGCATATAATACTCCATTTAGTGATCCAAATTCTATAGCACTAAATACAACATAACGATCCCCAACGCATTAAAATATAATAAAACACAAAATTCGGGAATTCGCCAAAAGGATTTAATATTATTGCTAAAGTTTAATGTTTACAAGTATGTTTGGGCAAAAGTGAAATAAATGCTCTTTTGTTATCTATATATTTATTTCTTATTCACCTCAATTTACATATATAGTTAAAATATCATAAATTGATTTTTATTGAAAAGTTTTTAGATTGATTATTTTATCCTCTTTATTATGGAATCAAAGAACTCCTTTGATAAAGCTTGGTAGAATTTGCTCATAATATCGAAAAAAGTTTAAGAATAATAAAATACTTTTATTACTTTTTTTATTTATATCTTTTATTATAGTCTACTTTTTTTATTATTTTTTTTTATCATAAAATTGATGTTAATTCTTAAAAATATGCCGGCTTTACATCTTTTATTAAGCTTTAATTACTGCTTTGTTAAATGAATACAAAAAGTTTAGCCAGGATTTTATTTCATCGAAAAATCGTGGCCCTACCAGGGAATATTTTTTAAAAGTATGAATGGAATATAAATTATAATATTGAATTTTTAGCTCTAAAAATTTACCTAGGCTCTGAAATAGTCCAAAAGTTTAAAATCTTTTTATTAAAAAAAATACTCTGTATCCGTGAAAATGATTCGTTCTCTGTGTTCGGTTGGCTCTATAAGCTAAACAGGCGAAAAATCTAAGACGCTGCTCTTTGATTTTTTGTTGAGCCATTTTACCCACTATTCAGTTACATAAATCTATCCAGTTCATGTGGATACATCCTTTTGTATTATTTTCAGATACTTTCCAAAAAATTACCTCAACAAAGTTAAAACACCAATGTCTGCACTAAATTTGGAAATATTTGTTATTTTAAACGTGTACCTAACATGTTTTTTCATATATAATTTTATTTTTAGAACACAAAAGCTTTAAAAATTTGGAATTCGCAAAAAAAAATGTTGTGATTAACAATATTTCATAAACAGGAAATACTCCTGATGTTTGAATTTTAATTTGTAAATTTTGTCTCACTGTTTATATCAAATCTAGAAAGATATACAGATTACAAAGAGTTTTTATGTTTTCCTCTGTGTTGTCTGTGTAGCACATTGTTAAATAGCAAACATTGTTAAATAGCAAAATGTTGCAACTTTTTATAATTATATCATATGTACACAAATTGCTAAAGCAACATTATACTTTAAATACAAAACTTTTGGTTTCGAAGAGACATTATCTTAATTTTAATTAATGATCTTTGGCGTATAAAATATAAATATATACATACCATTTTCGCTAAAAAAATCCCCAAAAAAAATAAAATAAAAGTCCCAAAATTTGCGTTATATTTGCGGTGATATTTTTTTATTGTCAAAAATTACTTGCTACAAAATTAAAAAGAAATTAAGCCCATATATTTAGGATCACAAAATAGAACACGTTAGATAATTTTTTTAATTGAAATATTGAAGAAGTTATTTTTTCTAAATCTACATAAAATCGGGATTTTACATCGTATTCCAAACATTCTGCAGATTGAAGTTGAACAAAATGATACTTGGTCGAAATTAAAAACTTATTTGATTTAAAAATCTTTGCGGCAGTTCTGTTAGAAAACTTCGATTTACAAGAAAGTAAAACATATTGACTTTAATAAGAATTTATTTTAATTTTTTGTATGAATATCATAATAATGTTAATAAAATTTAAACATGTTCAATTTTATATTAAAAATTAATAAGCAAAACTCTTCAAAAAAGATTGATACCTTTATGTAATTGTTACTGTTTTAAGCTTTACTTTATTTTTACGTAATTATGTTTGTACAATCCCGAAAGTTAAAATCACAAAGCTGAAAATTCAAAAAAATTAAAGTAAGCTCAAGATCGAACATCACCGATTGTAACCGTAGCCAAACATCCTCATACAAGAACTCCGCAACCATCAGTCATGTGAAATTATTTTACGAAGAGATCAAAATATCAAAATTATTTTACGAAGAGATCAAAAGATCAAAATCAAAGTAAATGCAAAATGAAAAAAAAAAAAAACTATTTTTAATATTTTGTACATTACCCTTTTTCGAAATAATGTTTTGAGACTTAGACGATGTATATTAGATTTGGAATACTATTTTTCGTTTTTGTTACTCCAGTTTTTTTTTGACACACTCATTTTACAAGGGGACGACGTCATTAATATATGCTTGTGGTTGAGGTTAAAAGCTTAAATTTGGCTAACGCTAAAAGTTTCTTATCTCGAAAAAAATAGAATTTATTTAAAAAAAAAATTCCCTAAAAGTATTAAAAATATTCGATTTTAAAAAAAAAAATTAGAGGCAATGAACGTTGCAATAATAAAATTAAAATTCGTGAAAATTGGGCCAGGTTTTAATTTCTTCGAATAATCGACGACCTAAAAAGAAAAATATTAATTATTGAGGAATAAAATTTTATTGCATAATAATATTTTACCTGGACTTTCAGTCTGCCCACATTGACAATGTCCCAAAAGTTTATAATCTTTTTTGATGTGTCCTAGCTCAATACCCCTGAAAAAAAAAATTCTTTAACAAACTGTAGATGAAAAACGGTTTGTTGAACCAATTCTAGAACTAGTTATAATCTGTAATTTTTTATTGGCTCCATGTTGGATTGCGATGTCATCACTTTAAGGCGATATAGTTTAGTTTTGTTAGTTAATGGAAAAAGTGAATTTAAATGTAGATATATATTTTTCTAGAATTGTATAAAATCAAAAAAAAAAATCCTCGAACATACATTTTTATTAATTCCTTGCAGGCGCGTAAACTTTCGATAGGTGGAAGATCTTTCATAAAGCATCCAATAAAAGATATTCCTACTGAATTAAAATTATAGCCTATTGCATGGGCACCAACAACATTCCAGCCTAATATAAAAAAAAATCTATAATAATTTGTACTTCACGCAAGTTTATTTTGTTTTAAAAACCTCTCCCTTGATAAGCCTGACCATCACAACCAATTAAAAAATTGTAACCAATATCATTCCATTCTAAGGGTTTTTCAACATGGAATAACTTTAAAATTTTAAAAGAATTGTTAGAAAATTATTTTATATAGCTATTATATAAATTTGTAAAAAAAAAACAAACCTGAATATTTTTAACAATAAAGACATTTTCAGACTGAGTTAATGCACTCTCTGAAGCTGTGTGAGCTGTAAATATATTTTTAAACATTAATATATTTTTTAAACATTCTCAATATTTAATTATTTTATTATCCGCCTGTTATAATCCGAAAATTCTATTTTAAGTTTCTAACGCCAAAATATTGTACATGTATGTACATTGACTATTATCAAATTAAAATAAATCACATAATGTTATAATATTTATAAAGAAAACTTAAATTTACTATGCATAAAAATGTTCTTATATAATTAATTATAATTAATAACTATTATGTAAACAAAATGAATGTAATATTTTAGTTCAAGCAGATCTCTAATGAAAGTTAATATAAATTAATAAAATTAATTAAATAAATAAAATTAATGATAGAAAATTTTTGATTTAATAAACTTTTTTTCTAAAGTTAGAAATTTCCTGAAACTATGATAATATTAAAGCCAATACTAACAAATTATCACGTAATCGACTGCTTTGTTAATTTCATCATATGGTACCTTGGGTGCCTGCGCGAGCCACTGTTTTCTTTGAACTATGTTAATTCGATTCAAATGTCTACAAAAAAAAAAATTGATTTAAAATTGCATTGGTTGTCTTGAATGGGAAAGAATTAAAGTGTTTACACTACGAATAACAATTTCTCTTTTTATCTAAGTACACACATTTTACTATTATAGTAACAAAATTATGTTTATACGAACAATTAATATTAAGTAAAATAGTAATAAATAATATTTGTATAAAATTATTCCTTTGGATTCTCTAACCTTCTAAGTTCTTTTTCAATAAAATTGTCTGACGAACTTGATTCTCTCTCGCTTTGATTGTTGACCACAACCTCATTTTTTGATCCTGTTGCTGGGCTATTAAATTGTTTATAATATATTGGACCTTTCAATACTGTTATATTACCAACATGAACATTTTGTGAATTTTGTATTACGATGGGACTTGAATTATCAGATATTTCATTATTACGAATATTTTGAAGGAAATCTAAATTATTTGATGAATTAATTGTGGATGTGGACGGTGTCAAATCTTTTTTACTTTCTAAAAAATTTAATATGTAAATAAATAAGGATTATAATTTTATTCCGCTTATTCGTCAAAAAATGGAAGATTTAAATATTATAAAACACAAGTTTGATTTGGGAGTGAAGTTTGAAGTTGCTCAAACAGTTAGTTCAGTTTATAGATTGCATAGATTATAGAAACAGTTAGTTCAGTTTATATAGATTGCAGACTTATAATTTAATTTGTTAAATTTCATAATTACCATTTAAATTCGAACTATTTATTAAATTTGAACTTCCACTGTCTGAATATAAACAATTGGTATTTGATGATGAAATAGTTTCAGATGTTTCTGAACTTGTTTCATCAAATGCTGAATTTGTTATCCAATTTTTGACATATTCAGTTGATTTCTTATCATTATTGATATTTCTTTTTGATAAATTCTTATGGTCAACATCTGTGATATTAATGTTCTTGAACTTTTCAAGGCTTTCTGCCATATTTTGAAAAACTATTGCTTAAAATTTCTTTATTAATTGATTGTGTGAGTAAATTTTGGTTATAATAAAATGTAAATAATGCTTCATCCAAAATAAAAAAAACAATACTTCCTTGTTCATGAACCGATATAAACTACTCGCTATAATAATTAATATGTACGATATAAAAAAAAATTTTAAATTTATTGAATTAAAATTCACATATAGGAGGTATATGTAGAATATACAACATTAGGTATAATATGAGTAATGCAATATAGTTCGATGAAATAAATTTTGTGCGCTTTCTGTATTCTCTTTGTTTATGTTTACTTTTATACTGCGAAAAACATATAATAACATCAATTGTTATTTTTGTGTATCTAAACATTTTTTCAAAGCTTTGAATGATGTTTAAGATCTTTTGTGCTTTTCAACTTTTAATTTGAATAAAGTTGTAACGAATATGGTGTTGAACTTAAATTTTGAAATTTTTTCAATAAATTGTGGAATTGATTGATGAAATTTTTAACAAAATTTTGTTCTTATTTTTATTCATTTTATGATTGACTTTTAAATTTTCTATTAAAATGATGAAACTGTTTGTGGATAAAAACTGGAGGAATAGACTCTAAATTTAAACGGTTTCAAAACTAAATCCACTAATAAAATTTATCATTGAAATTGAATCAAAATTCGAGTCCAAGATGGGAATCGAACCATCGATCGAAAAAGCGGTAGGATAATGAATGACAATACAACTACTCCTTGATGGCCGATTTATACACAATTATTTTTTATGTGTTAAGTACAAAGAACTTGACAAATTTTCAACAAAAAATATGACAATAATGAGTGTAAATGTTTCCGATTACTGCGTATGTTTTTTATAATCAAGTGTCAGAATGATGTTCCTTAAGTATGCTTCAATGGTTCTAGAATTAATTTTACAAAAAATAAGTATTTCTCTTTTAATTTCTTCACGATTTTATTGAATAATTTATAATTATGTATATTTTTTTAAACATACACAATATTCTACAACTATCTAAAATTATATTTGCTTTTATAATATACCTAGGTATAGGATAGGTACTACAAGTACTTAGTAATTAAATTTCACAATGAACAACAATAATGATTTTTCTAATAATTATAATATATATACTAGTATAATTAATAATAAAAAGAATTAAAACAATTTTAGTTTTTGTTTGGCTCCTATTTATTTTAATGTCAAACCGCAAAATAGGGTTAACATTAATTCTTTTGTAAAAAATAATTTCTCGTGTACTTTTCATTAAGTTTTATAGAAATTCTTTGACTTATATAAAGTTCAGATTTTTATTTCTTTAAAAGTTACATATTTTTATTAATTTTTTATTAATATGAAAAATAATTACTATTACCAAACAAAATTTTCATTTAATAAGATTTTGAACTTTATTAAATTTAAATTTATAGTTAACATAATAGGAGAAGTGAAATTATTTTATAAATTTTACAAAATGCTTTAATGTACAATATCTTAATATATTTATTTAAATTTTTTCATATTAATATACATTATATTATATTAAATTAAATTTAAAAATAATTAAATAATTGATATAAATTTATTATAATACTGAGCAAAATCAAAATAATATAACACATATAACTTAATAATAATATTACACTTTTTAATTTATTCTAGGAGTTAAGCTTTTTCTGATAGTATCCTGATATAATACATGGCCTATAGCCATATTAGAATATTCAACAATATAATGTATTGATCTTGAAAGATTTGTTCTAATAAATCTTATAAAAAAAAAAACGAATTCAAAGAAACCATATATAAAAATAATGAAAAATAAAATATACTAAAAATAATTTTAATTGTACTAATATCAAAAATTTATCTAAAAACTCTAATTAGTAATATTAAATTAAATTTTCTTTTTTTTTTTATCAGAAAAAACTTTTGCATGCCTAACTATGTATATCAAACATAAGTATTTATAAAATAATATTTTCAAGAAATATTAAAGTTTAACAGAAAATTAATTTCCAAAAACTTAATTGAATAATATAATTTATCTTTTAATAAATATTTCATTTAATATTACTTGACATTTCATTAGATATTACCAAAAATTTGATTCTTAAAATAAAGAAAAGGTTTATTAAAAATCATTTTATAAAGATAGGCAAAATTGAGAGAAAAATCCAAGTTATCTGAAATTTTCAACATTCAACATCATTAAACTCAATCAATATAACTAACTATTGTTCATTCTTCTCGAATAAAAATTTTTAAGTTAAATTTTACAATCTCATCAAATTTATTGTGTTTGTTTTTGTAATGTATGAAAATTTGAAAATATTATTACACCGTTTTGCAATAAAATTGTACGCCAACACAATTAGCAATTGAGAATAATTGGCGTTTATACTGGATGTTTTCGAAGACTAAATGAAGATTTTTTTATTGTATTTCGTAGTTTTTTATTTTATTTTGCTGTTTAACTAAAAAAAACTTAAATTAAAATATAATTTAAATAATTTCTGTAGATATATTAATTCATATTATAATTTTATATACATTTGTTTAATCCTTACAATTTTTTACTCCATTATCAAGACTTATCATTTTTACACAACAGTTAGAAAAAATCCAGTCTAAACGCTGTATAATCAACCGAAAAACTATCTATTCTTAGAGATATTGTTTATTATTACATAATTTAATAAGTGACATTGTATTTTTTTTTTTGTTTATGATTGCAGTTTAATACTACTTCCAAAATATTTTTCGTTATTAGCGATAAATCGAGGTCAATGATGATCATTTTAATTTTTTGATATTAATTCGACAATAACTAATAACAAATCGAGTTAAAAACTAACAAAAACGGACAAAAATTTTAGGTCATTTTAGATTTGCTTCAAAACGTGAAATTCGATAATAATTGAAAATAACGTAACAAAAAAAATGCTTCATATATTATCAATAGTAAATATTTAATCCACGTTTTTATGAACAAAACTATATTACGTTTATAATAATTATTTTTCATATAGAATTGATCTTATTTTTGTAAACACTATTAATTTCTAAAAAATTTCAAGGGTATACTTCGATTTCTATATTTTATACTTTGAAAGCTTCGAGGAGATGTATCGTCAAGCATAATTATTACTTGCCTTTTTTTCTGGTCAAAAAATAATCCTTCCTTGTCCTGATTTTAATATTTTAATTTTAATTTTTGGTAATTGTTCTATTAAAAATGTATATCTTTAAGACTAATGAAAATTATATTATTCATTTAAGAATTTTCTTTTCTTTTTTATTGAATAATTTTTGTAAGAGTAGGTATTTATTTTTTATTTTCAGTGAAATAATTAAAACTACACTGCTCTTTCAATAAAGTCATAAAAATTTATAACTTTATTGATTTGTTAGGAATAACATTTGTAAAAATAATTTATTTCGAAAATATTGTATAGAACTTTTTAATTAGTGAAACTATTGTTTTCTACTATTGACAGAACATTAAACAAGTAGATAAAAAAATAAAGTATTCACACAAAAATAACATTAAAATAAAAAAGGATTCAATATTATTAGTGTGTTTATCAGTTTTCAGAATAATTTTAAATACATGTAAAAAGGATCAATATTTAAATTAATCTCAAAAATTTTCAATAAGTAAATTTCTGAGAGTAAATTTTTACAATAATGCAAATGATTCAATAATTCAATTTTGGTTTTAAATTGAGCTAAAATTCCTCGACTTAAGTAATAACAACTAAAAAAAAACGATAATGTGATCAAATGAAATAAACAAATAATTTATTTTAATATACATTAAAAGTCTACGTACTAAGTTAACCGAAATTTAAAGATAATTAAGTGCAATTTTCTTAAATACTATAAATACCCTGCATTGTCTTTAGTAAACTTGGGCATAAGCTTCGCAGAAAAACTAAGCTAAAAAGTTCTATGTATTTGAATGACAGTTTAATCTTTGAAAAATTATCAAATATTTCACAATTTAATATATTTTTTAAAACTTCTTCCCTATTTTTTTTTTTTTTCAATCTATAAATGTGTAATAACAATATCTTCTTCGAGATCATCCTTTTCATCATCAGTTTCCTCAATTTCTGGTGTTACTGGTGTTGTTCTAGCTTCCTCGACACAAGCGGCTTGTTTTTCTTTTTCTTCTAAGGCCTTAAGTCTTTGTTGCTAAAAAAATAAAATAGAAAAATTAAAATTGTTGAATTTCATACATAACATATTTTGAAAAATAATGCAATAAAAATTAAGCATCATCTTACTTTTCTTCTATATCTAATTTCAACAGCTACGTAACCTAACATTCCTAAACCCAATACAGCCAATAGAATGTATAATTTCATTCGAGCACATAAAGTTGTGGCATATGCGTAGGCAATGACAAAGCCAGCTGATTCCCAAAGTCGATAATTTGAAAAAGCTGCTTCCTTATTGCGACGGAATAGCAACCCATAAATTCCATTAATTTGTGTTTGCCATACAGCATCTCCGACTCCCCATAGTCCAGATAATGCAAAGAATATGATTGGATTACTAGGATGTGGTCTCCAGAATAACATAACAGTTACAATTGCGAAATGTACTACTGCACCCAAAACTATAATTGGTATACGGCCGATGTATTTCATTACGGAACCAAAAAGAATAGAACAAATTGCGTTCACAACACCAAAACATATCATGACGTAACCAATATTTTGTACACCCAGTGCACAAGAAACATAAGCTTGAGTGAAATCAGCACCAATAAAAGCTTGTTCCATTCCAATCCAAACAGTGATTGGAATGAGAAGCTGTTGATTTGGTTTTTTCATTTGACGGAATGTTGCTGAGAGCAATTCCAAACCAGATATCTCTTGAGCTGATTGAGAACCTTTCCTTTTCTCACCATATCGAGATAAGGGATCTAATAATGTTGCTATAATTAACACAGCACCAACAATACATGATAAATATATCATTGAGATTTCAAAAATTTCAGCATCTGGTGGTCTTTCTAGATTTCCATGTGATGAAGCGCCCACGACACAAAATTCAGCACCACACTGTAGTAAATC
The DNA here is from genome assembly GCA_964007475.1 of Hybos culiciformis. Taxonomy (NCBI): domain Eukaryota; kingdom Metazoa; phylum Arthropoda; class Insecta; order Diptera; family Hybotidae; genus Hybos; species Hybos culiciformis. Next base: position 17,943,779 of record OZ023275.1, on the reverse strand, counting down.
ATCTTCACTGACTGATCCATTACTACCACCACCACCATGTGCTCCACCCGATAAAACTGAAATTAAGTTGAACAACATAAGAAACTATTCCGTAAACAGTGTACGCTCTTACAGGTTTTTTTTTAACAAACCAAAAATAGATTATCATTAAATTTTCTTCATTTACCTAAGCTTGAGATTAAATTTCCCCATAATTCAGCAGTTTGCCAAGCCAAAAAGAAGAATCCAAAGAATCTTACGATAATTGCATCAATAGCTTGATCTGTTATTTTCGCATACACTTGGCCAACCTGTGTTAAATATGTTGCTTTGGAAGCCCACATAGGAGCTGCACCTAAGCCTACCAAAATTCCAGCAGGTACTAATGTATAAAACCTTGAAAAAAGAAGAAAAACATAATGTACATTATACATTTAAAAATTTTAATTTATTTAAACTTTGTTTTATCATCAAGTTCTATTCGATTTTGTATTAAAATAATAAACTACGAGTAATCCATAAAATTCTTAATAATTTTAACAATTTTTTTTTTAAATAATTTTTTTATTCAACTTACTTTGGATACAATTGAAATGCAATATACGGTGCATAACAACACATACTGACTACTAACGTCCATTTTACAGTCAATCTTCTAATAATCAATGTTGGCAGAAAGATACAAGATACAACTAAGGCTGCATAAATTGCAGATAAGCTTACAGTTCCAAGACCATCTGTGGCATTAATTGATGATTGAAGATTAGCTGTACCCTAAAATTTCAAAAAATAATATTTATAAATATTATTATCAAAAACCTATTGTTATATTTTTTTTTTTTACCTGGAACGCTGTGAATTGCACCATAAACGCAAAAGATATAATTATAATATTTTTCAGAATTCTCCATTTTTCACCTCTAGATAATTTGACTTTTTCTCGGATCGATACTGAGTCTTCTGCAATAGAATTTTTTGGCTAAAATGAAAAAAGTAAAAAAAAAAAATTAATAACGAATGATATCATTCGAAAATATATAATTAAATATCAAACTCTAACTACATCGAATCCCAGAATATTTTGTATTCGAAAATAATAGTACAATTGCAAAATATTTTTAAGCAACGATTGTAAAATTTTGAAAACACTTTAGGATTTGACATTTTAAGAATTTGACGTTTTGGCCGCTTTGCTACTAAGTCCGCGAACCATTTTATATTTTAATGTTGATATTAATAATAAAAATAAATATTTCAACGAAGAATATAGAAGAAGAAGATTAAAATTCGAAAGGTGGAAAAGTTAAATTTATCGTTTATAAAAATAAGAAATATTAGACATAAAAGAAAAAAAATTAAAAATAAACAAAAAAAAAACGAAGATTAATTATTTCTTATCATGTTTGAATAAAATTTAAATTTTGTGAAACGTCGCGTCGTCGTCTCGTCTTTGCTCTAGCAGTCCCCTTTTGATTATCACAGAGAGAATTTTAATTTTCATCTGAATAAAAAAAATAAATTTCATTAGACGGATTCATTCAACAGAATAGTTAAAAATAATAATTTATTATTGATTTCATTTATTAATGTACATATATGCAATTTAAGAATGACAATACAATGGATAATATGAAAATTAATTTATCTTCATGGAAAAATAACAGCTGATCAAGAAATTAAATTTAAACAAATATTGATTTGTTAATAAATTGAATGAAAAATTAATGGAAAATTAGAAATTAGAAAATAGTTGAAAAAAATTATTTTTTATTAATTATTATTTTCTGATACGAAATAAATATAAATAAATATGTAATTCGATTCGGCGATTGGAGCCATATGAAAAAAGTATTTATATAAAAAAAAAATTAATTTCATACAGGATAATTTTAAGTTAATTTATAAGGATTTTAATTACTCATAAAAAAAAATGGACATTATTAAAAATATTAATATTTACTTTATTCACTCTACAATATAGTCTCTAACACTTTGTTTAAAAATTGTGACTACTTAATAATTAAAATTGTGGAATTTTATATAAAATCAATTGGTTTTTTATGTGATGTACATATATATTTTTTTTTTATTTTTATCAATGAAGTTTAAAATATATTTTTTTTTTTTTTTATTTATTTTTTATTTTCAAACAGAAAGTTGTTTTGTTACCACGAAATTTTCGATAACGACGACAAAGAAGTTTTGTCCAAATCAAGTTAAATTCTAGTTTAAACTACTAATAATTGGTTTCGAATGATTAAATAAAAAAAAATTATTTACTTTTTTAAAAGAAATCAAATTATGAAATGTATGGAAAAAAGATATAATAAATACAATATTGAGGTCGGAATACTTAAAGTTATTCGATGCAAACATTTTTAAATAAACATAATAACATAATTATTAAATCCTTCTCTAGTTAAGTTATGAAACCAACTATTTATTATTGTAATTTGTAATATTATTTTTATATTACTAAGTATTCATATTTCATAAATATTGATTTTTTAAATTTATAATCGTCATGCCTTATATTTTACTGGGATATGTAAAATCTATATTTGAACTACAGATAATAATTTCAAGAAGCTGCTATTAAAGTCTTAATTTTAAGAAGCTGGTCTTAAAGTCCTTAAAGGATAAAATTTTATTTCATTAAAATATTGTTTGCGGTCAATAAAAAGCTCAAATCTATGTACAATTTGCACATGTTGTATACCTCTACATTATACTAAAATTAAAAAATATAAATAAAAAATTAGATAAGAAGTTATTCGCACATTAACACTAAAATATACTTTTTATACGTAAAAAAAAAGAAAAAAATACGAGCCAATAACTAGAAATAGTAGAAATAGATGAAATAGTTAGTAAATATTTTTCTATAAATATATATCACATAATTTTCCGGTTTTAATTACCTTGACTTCAGTATTAGAAAAATATAAAATAAAATATATTTAGAAAGTTAAATTTATCTTTCAATTGAAATGGTTGTTATTTTATTTCAAATGTTAAAATGAATTATTATGATCATTTTATTCTTTTAAAATTTAAAAAAAAAATTTTTTTTTTTTCTATTTTAAAAGAACAAAAATAATTGCTTTGGTATAATCGTAAGCAACACCCAGGCTAAATTGCTATGTGGCCTACATTATAATTCTATTATTTATTATTTTTCTATTCTTGTTAAATTTGTACAAATTATAAGGTTAGCTTTTGATGTTGATAATGATTATACATTTTTCAATAAAATTATTAAAATAATGAAAGAATTAAAAAAAATCATTAAAGCTCAATGATAATTATAACAATTTTTTATTATGAATTATTATTTAATATAATACAATTAAACTAATGTCATATACATTTTATATAGTATAGTAGTAAAGTTGTTATATAATGGTTACCCATGCTCGGTACAGCTAAATTTTGTAATACACCATTTATATCTAAATAAATTTCATCAAAATATGCCTTTATGTTTGATTAAAACAAGAACCTCTTTTTATTTTTCAATGGGTCAAACTCAAACAATATAATTTCAAATCAGAATAATAATTCTGTATCTATGATCTAAATATAATTATTGATGAAATTCTTAAAATTTTATGTCCTACATATTGAAACAAAATCCTATTTTAAGAAAAAAATTCTTATCTGGTTAAGACTTAAAAAAAAAAACTGAAATTATTCATAATAATCATCACTACTGATTTGATGACGATAATATTATATCCTAAAAAAATTGTCACAATGCAATAAAACTGGATTATTATTATTTTTTGCTGAATATTAATTTTTTTTTTAATTTATTTTATTCAGATTTCAAGAAGCTGGTATTTTTCAGTGTCCTTGAATTTTGTTTTTTAAAGCAAACTTTTTAAAAGAAAATCGAGAACTTTCTAAACTATTCTTACGTCAAAGTTCTTAAAGAATGAGAATTTATTTAATTAAGTTGCTTTAAATAAAAATATACAAATATGTTTTTAAATAATTCTATATGTTGCATATCCTAAATATTCGCAAAACGAATAATAAATTTCATGACTCATTTATCTGTTTGACCTAAATATATATATACGCCTTTACACTAAAAAATATTTTAAATTGGTTGACCTAGTCATAAGGAAACTATATTATAGCTAGGTAGGTACCTACAATTGATAATGACTATGAACGAAATATATGACAGTAATTAATACTTCATAAAATATTTAACTGTTCTAGGTAGTCCAAAATTTTTTTTTTCAATATTGTAATGCCTTGTTTATAGCTAATTTACCTATCTGAAAAAATTGTACCGTAAAAACCGATTTTCTATGTTATTATTCTATTTATATTTAAGCAAATTTACTGAAAATGAAGATATTCATTTTATCTATTTTTTGTAAAAAGAATTTTTTAAAAATTCAAATAATTAAGAAAATTGAATTTATTTTTTTTTGATATCTGAAAAATTTCATTAATTCACAAAATTATTTTTTTGTTTCTTTTTCATTACGTTTCCTACCTATCATAATATTTTTTTACGATACCTTTCCTGTCAACAATTTTTTTTTTGTTTTTTTTTTATATTTTTTGTAGTTGATTTTTTACTTTCAGATAAAATTAGCTGTGAATAGGTTTCCGGAACATTCCTCCTAAAAATTACTTTACTGTGGTAGCTATAAACAACGCATAAATAAAACTTTTTAATGCTAATATATAATATAATTAACCTCTCCGTATATATAAACTCGTTGATTATGTTACTCATACATTACTGACGATTTACTTTAATTTATTTTTACAAATTTTATTTTAATTTGATTAAATATAACGATATGAGTATGAGTATTTTTACAGACGAGAATAATAGTTATTTATCTAATTTCATAAATTAATTAGTTCTCTTTTAATGGTGATAATTTGATAATCATATAAAAATACCCTAATAATCTTTTATTTTCAGTTGGATTAACATTATATATATATTTGAAAAAAAAAAGAATTGATTATTCTAATAAATTTAAATTATATATAGTTTGAAGTCTCTTTGTAAGTATGTAATTGTTTTTGTATACAACTAAAAATTGTTTTAAATTTTGTATGTACAACTTGGCTATTTGGAGCATTAATTTGTAGGATTGGTTATTAAAAATAAATTTTTTTTTCAGTAACATTTTTGATAAATGTTCGACAGAAAATTGGGAACAGTTTTGAGAATGATAACTAGTTACAAAAACTTAATATCAAACTAATTGTGCGTATATATAATATTACAAATTTATAACATATTGTATAATAAACATTCTTAATTCATATACTATACCTACATTTTAACATTTATATTAAAATGTATTAATTGCGAATTGTTTATTTATAGTTTAAACATTATGTTAATTAAAAGCTCCTTATAGGATTTTAATTATGCAAATGACATTATTAAACCAATGATTTATTATATACGCATATGTATTTTTATATCTATAGGGTTGAAACAAAAATATTGTAAAACCATATAATTCTTGTAAACATACAATATTAACATCATTTAATATAGTTAAGTTAATGTTGGTTACGATCGAAGTTCTATAATCATTTTGGAACATCTTTCAATTATTATTATCGGATTTTGTACTCATGAAATATAGTCTGATAATGATAGTTTCGGAATTTATTTAAACAAACTATTTTTTAGATGGCATTGCAGTAGTAAGTTTGATTAGTCCGTGAACCAGTATTACTAATAATTAAAATTATTCAAAAATTATCTAATATCATTATTACCAAGGATGGCACTATTACTACCAAGGGTGACACTTAGAAAAATTAGCACGTTTTGCAAATTTGTATGTAAATAATAACAATATGTGTACACATATTTCTTCAATAACTAGAATTATTGATAATAAGCTCAATTACGTCTTTTAAAAATGCTAACAGACAATAAATATGTACAAAAAAATCAACTGAGGTATTTTTTGGCTCACCTTTAAATCACGTTTAGGTCAGCTGATTGAGCATTGAATAAAATATACTTTTTTTTTGTGTTTTTTAAATTTCGATTCTGAATTAATTTTTTTTTATTTATTTTAATAACTTTCACAAAACCGTATTATGTATAAATATATTTATGTATATATAATAGGTACTATAAAAGTTTTTGTTTGTTATTTTTAATTATAATTGAAGAAAATGTTTAAATACAATTTTTTATTCTTTGCAAATATTTTTGCTCTGATTTGTATATTAAAATTTATACACTTGACCATCAGAAACTATTTCATAAAAGCGAAAAAAAAAAAAAATAAAAATAAAAAAATAAATTACCATTTTTATTGCAAATTATACACTCATTACTATAAAAAAATAAATAAATAAAACAAGATTTCTTTGATATCGAATTCATACTTGTGTTTTACCAAAGTTTAATGCCACCTGAAGGTATTCAATTAAGTTGGTAATAATTACCATTTTGATAAATTCAGAAAAAAATTTCAAAACAAAATATTTCATTAATAAAAATAATATTTTTGGTCATTAACTATAATTGTGTTTTGATTAAATTAAACAATATTGTATATTGTTTAATTCATTATTCATTACTCTTAAATTTCAACTATTGACAATTCATCTAAATCCTTCATGTTGGAAGTGATTGTTTTTCGTTTCATTGAAACTTGATGTTAAAACTCATAAGCGCTTGAAACTAAAACTCCAGCTAAGTCGCCACAGTGAGTGTGATACGGAGTTCAGTTCTAGTTTTAAAATTAATTTAAGTTATTAAAAATTCTGTTTTAATATATAGGAAATTCAAATAAGATATCAAGATATAATTTCTAGGAACAAAGAAATAAAATTTCTAATTTTGAGATGTAAATCTTAATAAATTAGAAAAACTTTCAATGCTGAATGAAATCAAGGAACTATTTATATTTTATTAATATTATTTTAAAGTTGACAAAAAAAGAAAGATGAATTTTACTAATTGACAACTAAACTCATGAAAGAATATACCTATAATATAATTAGCATATAGTAGGTCCGTGTATGGGAACATTTTTTACTTTGAAAAATTTAGAACTCTTAGAGATCTCCCAACTAATAAATAATCTATAATAAGAAATTTTTTTCCGTATTTTAATAATTAAAATGTGTATTGTTTTTAATTTAAGCAATTATATTTTTTTTTTAAAAACAGAACAATAAATCATAATTTGGACAGAATGATAAAAAAAATCATAAAATAATTTGTATATACATGCACATAGTACATAGAATTTTCAATTATAAAATATGTTAAAATTTGTGAGTTAATTCTATTGAACAATATCCAAAAATATTTAATTTTCCTGAAACACTTTACTCTATAAAAGGCTAGCGATTGATTGTATTAGAAATTATGAAACTTATATTAATTTTTTGTTAATAAGAAGACAAATTATTTTTTTTTAGAATTCACAAATTTTTTTAATATTAAAATTAAGAATTTGTAGCTATAAGAAGAATCTTCACCACGCTTCTCATTAAATGTTAATATGAAATATTAATATTAACAAAACTGGAAATAAAATATTATAAAAATATTAAAAAAAAATATTCGCATAAGTTATAAATGAATAGTAAATTCGAATAATAATGGAAATTTTTTAACATCCAAAAAAAAATATTTTTTTTAAATTATTGTAATCCAATTTTTTATAAACTCATCTTCAAAACGGATCTATAATTACAATATCACACGGTATCAAGTTTATGTTGTGTATGTGTATATTATTATAAATATAATGAAACAATTAATCGAAACGTATAGTAGATATTTTATTTTTCAGTAACACCAGAACTTTTTTTGACGAATTACGTTATATGCATACATATCCTGTTCGTTAAGTTAATTGATTAAAAGCATTTTAACCCGACGATCGGCGCAGTGTATTGTACAAAATAATAGTACGAGGGTCAAAAGCCTTTAATTAAAAAAAAAAAAAAAACAATTTTAATGGAAAGTTTTAAGAGCCACATTTTGATTAGGAAAATTTTTAAAATTACAATAAAATATATTTTTTTTATTCATTTTCATAGAAAAATAAATATATGTACATTATGTAGGAGTGTAGGACAGTGATAATATTGCGAATAAAAGATTATATTTATTAGAAAGAAGAACCATAGTTAGATATTTAATTTTGTAATTTTTATTAATTATAAGTTGTAAGTTACAAATTAAACAGAAATTTTCTTTTACTTCTAAAAATGAAAAAAATTTCACATTTAATCCTCGTTACAATTTTTTATCCGAAATTTGTGTAGAAGTGTGTACTTCACAAAATTCCATATATTAATCTGCACAATTAGACATCAAAAACAGAATCAAAATATAATTTATAGGCCCAGGAGGCTTCAAGAAAAAAAAAAAATGGGTGAAAAGAGGCGAATTTTTCAATTCGATATATAAATTTTTTACGATATAGATATACGTAAATCATTATGTGACCAACAAACAAGTTCTCAAATTATTGTAGTTCTGTGTGTAACACATCTCTTATATCATTTATTTATAAAACATTTAAATAAAAAAATTTAATATCTGACGTTATAATTATGTTGAGGAAATACCTGCAAAATTAAAATATTACGCTTTTATTGCTTGGATATAAAAATCAATAAGAACATTTAAATGATTTAATTTGTAGAATAAAATTCAATATTCGTTTGTTTTCAAAATATATTTTAATCAAATTTTAAAATATTCATAATGTATGTATAGGCGTCAATTTAAATAAAAATGCGCTTAATTTTTAGGTTCATGTACTCAACAATGTAAGTTTTATATTGTTTTGGTTCAAGAATAAGTTATTTTATCAATAGAAGTAATTTTTTATTAAAATAATCACAACTTGTTTAAGTAATGACAAGTTAGTATAAAATTAAAAAAATTAAAATTCTTTTATAACAAATTACTACTAGTAGAGTATGTATTTTATTTGATGTCTCTTTTCAATAAATTTTATTTTATGCTAATTTTTTTTTTTTTTTTGTATTTTTTTAATGATTTGTTTTTTATTTAAAATACTATGGATTATGTTTTATTATTTTCGCGTATTTTTTGTATGCACATAAAAAAAAATACATTAAGGTGCTTATTGGATCCAATGTACCTTGAAGATTTTTTCTTGGTGACAATATTTTTGTAAAATTTTTTTTTGTGAACTAGAAAAATGGATATTTTTTTGAACTAAGAGGAAACACCAATTGTATAAATGCTGAATTAACTTCTTATAACGTACAATTAACAAATAAATAATAGGTATGTACTTGGTTCTATTCATTTTATTTTTCTTCTTTTTATATTTTATAGTGAAAGCTATTTTAAAAATTTTTTGAATAATAAAATAAATATTTAAATATTATTTAACCAAAGAAAATAAAAATAGAATAAAGAAGTCATAATAAAAATAATTTTCTTGGTCAAAGTACGTTTAGATCGATTTGGATTAAAAATAAATTTAAAACTTAAAATATCAATAATAATAAATACACATCATTGTAGACGAGAATAAAATAAAATACTGAATAATTGTCAAAAATTATAAAACTTTATTGAACTAAAGATTTAACTAACATAAGTCTGTGGAAGTCGATCGAAAGAGCTTCCGTATATTAAATTTTACAAGTTTCAAAAATGTGTGTACTCAGTGAAGAAAACATTTGAATCAATATTTTTTAAAATATTGAAAAAATGAGTAATTTTTGAAAAAGTAAATTTTATCACAAAAATGAAATTTTAACATTTTTTAATAGAAATTTAATATTAGATGCACGCATACATTTCATTATATTGAATGCAGATTGTCCCTAACAAGAAATCATAGATCACTACGTATCACTGGCTTGAACCAGTTAAATCTTTGAATTAATTTAAATTAAAAAAAAAAAAAAATTGAAATTTGAATGTTGTTTAATATTATGTCAAATAATTATAAATAAAAAAGAATTTTGAAATATTTATACATACATTACATACATAAATACATATTTTTAAACAAGTTGCAAAAATGCTGTGTTTTTGAGTCAATGGACATAATAAAACGTTCATCAAAGTTGTTCATTTTAGTTCAATACATTTTTTGTTTTTTTATTATTTACTTTAATTAATAATTTCAACAAATTACAATTCAATCAAGAAATAGCAAATATTTATACATTAATATTTATTTAACAGATTTTGATAATTAAAAATATTTAAGGAAATTTATTTGACTTAATAAATATATGTACGAAAATTTTTCTCGCATCATGCGAATTCAAAACTTAAGAGATACTACTGAGTTAAAATACCAATTATTAATCTTTTGAAATTATATTTTATAATGAACAGATATCTGATAAGTTTTTCATTTATCTAGATAGTATTTTTTCAATATAGTATTTCAGGATAGTATTTTTGAAAGTCATATAATGGACTGTTTGTTTCAGGTTTGGGCCTGATGGTAGACAGAATTTGTGTAAGAAGCTGAAGAGAAAACATCATACATAAATAAATTGATTGATTTTCAAATCGTAGTACTGTCCATAAAGTGATTAGTTACAAAAGATAGGCTCTCTGTCCAAAGCCTTGAATGAATGGTGCGAGAAAAAAGATTATGTTATTTTTTATGCCTTGGATTCATTTCAAGGATTAGCTTATTGTGTTGTTATCTTATCATTAAATTTTTATTATAAATAACAAGTGCAAAATGGAATAAATATTTTAATTTTGGAAACTTGTTTCATTTTATGATAAATAAAATTATTTTGTATTAAATTTTTTGTTTTTAAAGTATTTATACAATTAGAATATATTAAATAAGTTTTAATTCTTTTTTTTTTGCAAAAAGCAGAAAAAATAAAAATATTTTAGTAGTAGGTGTTTATCAGATCAACTCCATTTATTGTTATTTTATAAATTTATACTCGCATGATTTGAATCTTAATTGTTAATTTTTTTTTTCATTAAAAACATAAATTTTTTTTTTATTGAAATGAAATGAGAAGTGTTTTTAGAAGTTTTATCAAGTGCATTTGATTTCCGGATTATCCATATTTCCGTTAAATTTAAATGTTTATTATTATAATATTAATTTACTTTGTTTTAAAAAAGTTATAAATAATTAAAGCAATTAATTACCTTTACAGGGCCATCTCTGTCATCATCCTTATATCCTGAACCAGTGAAAGTCATATTTATTATCTAAAAATTAAAAAAAAAACAATTATTAGTTTAAATAAAATATTCATTGAACTGAATTCAATAAGCATAAGATATTTAAAAAAAAAACAATAATAAGTTCGATATCTTGACGATAATGCCGTAATTTCTATGCATATAATTTCACTATCGCGCGCCGTTTATAAAGTGTTAAATATTCTTCGATTGAGTGGAATATTATTATTGATATTGATAGTAAATATTATGTTTATTAATTCTTAATTATATAATAATTAATCACGAACTTCAGTGAGTGAGTCACGATAATAGAAATTTATTATTTATTTAAAATATTTTTTTTTAGATATCAAAGGTCTAGTAAAATTTTTGTTTTTTGAAGATGACGTGAAAGAGGCACATCAATTTTATTCTGTCGATATGTTTGTGGTAAGATTTTAATTATAGTAAGCTGGTGAAAATTCTTTTTTTTTATTACAATTCTGTTAATAAATCCATTAACATTTTTTACTAAGTGTAATTTTTTTTCGATTTTTTTTTTTTCAAAAAAATATCTACAAATTTTCCTTCTAAGAAGTTATTTCGATTGTCAACTTAAAACTTTGTTTATTCTAATTCATATAAGCAAATAAATAGAATAAACTTCATAATTTGCTTGCAAAAAGCAAAAAAAAAAGAAGAGAATAAATATGTATTTTTGAGTAATTTTTTTTGTTTAAGTATTCAAATATCGTGAATTTTTTTTTGCATGTGGCTGATTTCATACTTCTTTTTATAGTCTTTAAATTTCGGCCTTCAAATTTAAGTAAATTTTTGTTTTATAACGTTTCTAGTTATGAAACTATTTTGTGTATTTTTGGTATTAAAAAAAAAAAAAAAACAAACATATAAGTACAATCTTTTAAGAGACATGTATATTGTAAATATTGTTTAATTAAAAAAAAATTATGTCAAAAAATTCAAATATTTTGTAATCGCAAAATGAATGATCCTTTTACAAACCAATAATAGTTAGGGGTTCAAAGTTAAATTTTCTAATTTTAAATTAGTAAATGTGTAAAGAAATTTCTATAAAGTGGTAATCATAGGTATCGTATATTATGTTTATGCCCGCGTTAGCTTCGAACTTTTTTTTAATCATAATTCTGAAGTAAAAGTATATGTAAGAGGAAACAGACTTCAGAAGTTCATGTTCTTTCCTTTTTCTACAAATTTTGATGTTGCAATCTTCAGAAGTTTAATTTCAGTATTAAATTAATGTTTTTTTAAACTTTGTAATTACTAATTCATAGATGATCACTTATATACACAAAACTGTTATGCTTTATGCGAAGAAAAAAATATTACAAAAATCCCCTAATTATCTTCTACATGTAATTATGAATATAATTAAATCATTTTATGTAATAATTTTGTTGTAGTTTGAATTTTTGTAAAATCAATTTATATTTATTATGCACAAATTATAGGTATATTTCAACAAAAAAAACTTTAAATAATCTTAGTTAAAAAGGGATGAACGTAATCAACGTAATATTAAGAAGAAATTTTGCAAAATAAATTTAATAAATTTTTTTATAATGACCTACCAGACACACAGATGCAAAATATTTTAATTTCAAATAAATTTCTGGTTAATTTGGGTTTTCACGTGCTTCAATTATATAATATCGAATTGTATTTACAGCTTTATTTAATTGCCATCCTGTAATTTATTGCATCTGAATTGACAATAAAATCATCTAATTAATTCATTTAATTAATTCAACAAAACAAAATTTATTCAGTTTAAATAAAATATTTGTTTTATTTATATGTAAACAGAATAAATTAAAAAAAAATGTAATCATTAATCAATACTATGTTTTTCAGTGTTCAGATCATATTTATCTTTGTATCAAATTTCAATTTAAAAGAGATTAAAGTAAAGCCCTGATTCCAGAAACAATTCGATACTTTTAATGTTTAAAAAATTAGTACATTTCGATTCTGGGTATATCTAAAAAAAAATATTTAGCCTTCTATTGGTATCAATGATTCGAGCTGAAAATGGAAAAAAATTCATCCTATGATTGTCATCAAGAATTTTTGGGTTGAGGTCGATTATAAGATTTTAGGTGTTAAAGTATTGTTAACCAGGCTCCATATTTCATTTATGAGTTAGTGTTGTACTTTCTTTTTGTGTTCGATATTTTCAAAAAAAATTTCGCTTCCAAATTCAGAAATTATTCAGTTACCATCACGCATAATTGAATAAAAATGTTTATCATAAGAAATAAAATGCAACTTTAATTCCAATTTAAAATATATTTTATCAGACAGTGATATTCAAAATTATAAAAACATTTCTGTAATTTACAAATTTTTAAATTAAGTATATGTATATAAATATTTACTTGAAAATTTTACAACATTTATTTTATTATCAAATTATAATGCCGATAATATTATCTACAATATTTTTGTCTCATTATTACATGTACATTATTTGTATTATGTTTTCTATGGTTAAATTAAATTTAATTACAAAAATTAATATTTATTTAATTAACTGAATATAATTTAATTTAACTAAAATACCAAAACCATTATACATATACATAAATAATATGTTTTAATTTAAATGTCATTAATATATAATATTTTTATCTCATCATAATATTATTACTGTTATAATATATTATAATACTTGCAATTATAATTATACTTACATCATGTAATTATACAACACGCAAATCAGAACATCATTTTACATTAAACAAATAGAATTTTTATCAATTGCAAAAGTTAATGCAAAAATCATCACACAATTGCCAGAAAACTCTAATTACCTCTCAAGTTTTGATTTATATACATATAATGGCTTGGTAAAAAATATTAGAATAACTTGTTTACGATAATAGTTTGTTCAGAACGTTTTGTAAACTTTATTTTTTTTAATTTAATACTTTTATAATTGGCTTAATTTATTTAAAAACAGAATTATTCAAAATCTGTTACAGTTTTATTATCACTTTTGAGTTTTCTAAAAAGCATTATTATAAAATGATCTTAAAGTCAACAAATTATTTCATTTTTTATTTCATTTTTTGTATATACGATTAAATATACGAACGCCCAAGTCTCTGCAGATGAGTACTAGTTTTTGTTATATTGTTATGTTTGTGTCATTAGCGAAAATTAAAGCAAAATTGCTACTTAATATACAAGCTTGATAATATTATAAAAGCCATCTCAGCAGTAAGTGTAAATTAATAGCAACAATTAGTCGTACTTAGAGCTTAGATTTTTTAATATATAATTTCCAAATATTTATTTTTTATGAGTTTTGGTGGAAAACGCTGTCAAAGTTTTGCAAGATGATCATTTTTCCCGAAGACATCATATCTCTTTTCTTTCTAAGGGCAGTTTCGGAAAATTAAGTCTTAAATAAAACCCTACATATTCTTAAGGGCGCCGTGACATTTGTCCGCGGGACATTTGTCCGCGATGAAATTTGTATGGAAAACTTCGCGGAAAAATGTCATTTTGCAAAATGTCATTTGTCCGCGATTGTAAAATGACATTTGTCCGCCGCGGACAAATGTCCCAAAATTAGCGGACAAATGACATTTTGCAAAATGACATTTGTCCGCGATTGAATTTTCTAACTTTAGCGGACAAATGTCATTTTGCAAAATGTCATTTGTCCGCGATTGATTTTTCGAATTTTTAGCGGACAAATGTCATTTTTCAAAATGTCATTTGTCCGCGATTGATTTTTCAGTTTTTTTAGCGGACAAATATCATTTTGCAAAATGTCATTTGTCCGCGATTGATTTTTCAATTTTGGAGATACTGCAGATTACGTGAACCACTCAGAATCGTCTGAAGCTTGGAAAAGGGAAGAGGGGTAGAGTCCCCCCAAATTGTTCATACATTTTGTATATGCAATTTTTTTTTTTTGCCCGATTTGCCCCTTAAAGTGAGGGTGGTGGGGGGCGGCGGGCGGCGGGCGGGCGGGTGGACTGGTGGTTGGTCAGTGGGATTTGCGGCTGACGCCACAAATACCACTGACCAACCACCAGTCCACCCGCCCGCGTGCCGCCCCCCACCACCCTCTCTTGTTGTGCCGATTCTGATTAGTTCACGTCATCTGCACTTTAGCCTCAAATTTTTAGCGGACATATGTCATTTTCCAAAATGTCATTTGTCCGCGATTGCTTTTTTTAATTTTTAGCGGACAAATGTCATTTTGCAAAATGTCGTTTGTCCGCGATTGATTTTTTAAATTTTTAGCGGACAAATTGCAAAATGTCATTTGTCCGCGATTGATTTTTCAGATTTTTAGCGAACAAATGTCATTTTGCAAAATGTCATTTGTCCGCGATTAATTTTTATCGCGGACAAATGACATTTTGGAAAATGTCATTTGTCCGCGGCGGACAAAAGACATTTTGAATCGCGGACAAATGTCATTTTTATGTCCGCGATACAAAAACAAATCGCGGACAAATGTCCCGCGGACAAATGTCCAACCCCCATTCTTAAGCAATTAGGCAAAATTAAATGTGCATATATAACAAATAAAAATCAAAAAATTTTGTTTTCCTCTAATAATGAGTGAAAATGTAGTCAATACTGTCAATACTGTTGAGATGCATAAGCGACCTTTGAAGTCTCCAAAAAGGCTTATTTCTGTCTCTGTATTTTAATATTGAAAAATTAACTTATATTCTATCATGTAATTTAAGTTTATAACAGAAAAAAAAAAAAAGTTGTATAAATAATATCTATTTCTGGGAAAATTTTAAGTTTCATTTGGTTATTCTATTGTTTCTTAACCTAATAATTAAAATAATGTTTATACATACATTTAAAATTTATGACTATTTTTAATAAAATTGAAAATCATAAAATTACAAAAGTTATTTAAAATTATTAGTTCCAATAATATAAAATAACTATGCAGTGTAAAAGTTAATGTTGTTATTAAAAAAAAAAAAATATACAAAAAAAAAATCCCTTTATGCAAACCGTCCGAATTGAAGATGTTAATGTTAACACATTTTATTGATTATGATGAAGTTAAATTATTTATATTTAGAAACTAAAGCTACATTAATTTGCAAATTATTTGAATAATTTTGTTATTTTTCAGCGACTATTTATTTCTAAAACATAAAAATTAATTTACTTAATTTATTTTAGTCAGATTTTAAGTAAAAAGCCAATATATATATATATATATACAAACGATATATGATTTCATAAGACTAAGAGTTCTTATTTAAAAAGAAAAATATGAAATATGATATTTATGGTTGACTAAAATATTTAATTATTTATAACATAAAGTTATATTTCAAAATTTTTATTAATAATAATTATACAATATTTTACATAATATATAGTATGTACATTATTATAATAAGGTTCATTAATATCATACTATACATTATATATATAGTTATTTTACTATAAAAACTGAATTTTTTTTTTTTTTTTTTTTTTTTTTAAATTGGAATATAAAAAAAAATATATTTTTTTTTATGGATTTTTTTTATATTGAAAACTTTCGCTAAAACTTAATAGAGGGAAAATACTAAATAAAAAAAAAATATTTTGCTACATTTAGGTGTTATATACTGATTAGCATAAAAAGCATTAGGTACATGTAGTATAATATGCAAAAACAAAAATAAATAAATATACAATTAAAAAGATTTCAATCAAAAAAAAAAAAAAAAAAAAGAAGATAATAAATTCTAATTATTTTTGATTTCCTCTTCAAGTTATTCAAAATAAAAATAAAAACTATTAATCTCAGACTATGAATCTTATTTATTATAGCAAGTCACTTATAAGTAGATAAATTTAATAGACAAAACATAATCAAAATAATTTTTAATCTTTTCATATATGTACATAGAATTTTTTAAATTTCATTCAAGGCTTTATATGAGTTTAACTATATGAATTTATGTTTAGATACATAGTTTTATTTACTTAATAGGTGAAAAGGTAAATAGATATCTATTTTTGAATAAAATTAATGTTGCATTTCATAATTGAAAATCATAAGTGCGAAAAAAAAAAAAAAACAATTTATATCTTTACTACAAAAAATAATTGCATAAAAATTGATTTTTAACTTCATAATTAGGATAATTTTAAAAACATTTGTAAGAAATTTAAATATTTTTTCAATAAATGGTTTAAAAAATCTACTAAAAGTGTTAAAAAAAAGTCATTATTATAATGTAAGTGAATTAGCAGTTAAGCATAAAGCAAACATTTTGCGTAGGTACCCTAAGTTCAAAATTTAAATATCATA